>JAYESA010000011.1:11755351-12397851 GCA_036927795.1 Iris macrosiphon
TATTTATACCTCATATATATGTGAATAAATATATAATAATAATAATAGTAATAGTAATAGTAATAATAATAATAATAATAATAATAATAATAGTAGTAGTAGTAGTAATAATAATAATAATAATAATAATAATAATAATAATAATAATAATAATAATAATAGAATTAAAAGGAAAAAGAAAAAGAAAAGAAAAAGAAAAGAAAAAGGATAATAATAAAAACCCTAACTTAAACCTAATAACTAAACTAATCCTTAAACTAAACCCCCCCCTTCACAGCAAACTCCCCCCATCATGAACCCAGAAACCCCCCCTCCCCCGCGGCTCCCTCTCTCTCTATATATATATATACATATACATATATATAACAAACTAAACCTAAACCCTAACCCTAATATCTTACCCCAGCCCGGCGACCGCCTCCACCTCCTGCCGACTGTCGCCTCGACGCCGCCACGCGCCGCGCAGCCGCCGGCGACCGCCGTCGTCCGCCGCACGCGCGCGTGTACGCAGTCCCGTCGTCCCATCTTCACGGTATGATATCTCTCTCATCTCTCATCCTTTTCTCGAGAAGTTTATCCGTGTACGTTCACAACCTAACCCTCTAGGGTTCCCTTCAAACGGGACGAGTTTTTGTGCCGTAGATTGGTCGAAAATTCGACCGAAAGTTGGCCAAAAAACTGACCAAAAATAGTCCAGAATTTTAATCCAAACCCCCATGTTCATGCCCAATTTGCCACCAATCTGTTTAATATTTTTAAAATATAATTGAAAAGTTTTCTTCTCAATATAACCGAGAATTTTTCTGTTTTTTTAGTTTTTATTAGTTTGTTTTAATTGCTAAATTATTCGACCTCCAAAACGACCAAAAACTTGATATTTTAAAACTAAGATTTTGTGATACAGAGTGCGTCCCACCAAATGGGACCACCTCGTCACATACCAATTGCATCGAAAGGCGCGTATGGTATATCCTGATGTGTGGGCTTTCACAAAAGTTGATTCGGACGTGTGTGCACGTCGGAATCAACCCGTATCCGTAAAAAGTTTCCGTATCGCGACTTTTGCAAAATACCACCCCACTTTGCGTACGCTCGTCAGAATGCGATAAAACTTGCGCCATTAGATTCGTGGTATCACGTTGTTCCTGTGATCCAAGTTTCACACGATTCTAAGACAGTTCACCAAGCCGCCTATTCGTGGGCCCTACGGTTTGACTTGAAGGGCGAATTTGTGATCGGCTCACCGAAATCTAAAATTGGACATACTATTGAGTTCGTATCGACGTTTAAAATTTGTTTAACCTATACTTTATCCCATTTAGAGACCTATACCTCTGGCACGTATTTCGGTGCAAAGTGGGCCACATATGGACCCCGCTTTGACTAAAATTACCGTTTTGCCCCTGTATCTAAATTGGACAAAAGGGTAATGTTTTCTAGCTATCTCGCTTATTTCGGGAACGTTTGTGATGTTTATTTCAGCATCCGGAGACGTTCATTTTGATGCCATAGTTCTGATCCCTTATGCTTGATGTCTGGACGCTTACACTTTGCAGCTTTCTTGCCAGGCAAGTATACCTTACCAAATTGCTTACAGTACTTTTGCATGCTTATCATATTTTTATGTATTTATTATATATGTATTTTTTTCAGTCATAATTATATATTATATATGTTGACACACACTTGACACATAGTATCATGGGAGGGGAGGACAATCAGTAGGCGTATAGGCTACCCACTCTAGTAAATCGTAGTAACTAGCATGCACTACGGTAGTTGTATCGCGATGGTCGCTACCCTCGCGGTATGTCGATTGATGGTGTCACGATGGTCGCTACCCTCGCGGTATGACGGCTGATGATGTTCATGGACGTGTGTGTGAGTTGTGAGATAGATAGAGTATCCTATACCTACCCATACGTCGAAAGGTTGTCCTCATTATGCATTCATATATATTATCTAGTACAGCGTACTTATATATTTTCTGTCTATTATGTATGTTTTACTGTATTCAATTGGCATGCTTCTATGTATCTTGTTACGTCCCTCTGAGGACCTGGTCCCTTTTCAGGTGTAAACGATCATGACTATTTGTAGGAGCACGGATCAGGACTTGCTACTCCATTCTCTTTCGAGGAGGTCTATCTTCGAGTCTCATTATTCATTAGATGTACTTATTTTTATTCCTCTTATATTCTAGTTTGGTAGTGGATTTGTCTCCATCCAACTACTTGTTCTTATCAAGCATTTTATACTTGATTCAGATATATAGTTGATTGGTTATTCATTTCTACTTGATTCTGTGGATGAGATCTAGTTATGCCCTGTGACCTATAACATAAATCTTTACCACATGTGAATTAATATTCATATTACAGCGTATGTGTGTATTATGGTATCCATATATTGGAGTTGTCATATACATACGTCTGACATGCTTACGTATTCCTAGTCCTACGTATTTTGGGACTGGGGCGTGACAAGACATGTGGACAACTCTGATTTCAAACTCCATTAAATGGGCGGCTCATAATAATAAAACACTTGACTATAGATACTAAGATATCACTATCTAATTAATTTTTACCTATGCTACTAGCTATCAAGATACCTAAATACCAAGTACCCAAGTATCCTATGTTGGCAACATACCCTATTACACTGCCTACAACCCTCAACCACACCCATGATATCTATACTAAGATACATCTATCACCCTTTGCTAACATCTATACTTAGGAACCAACACTTGATACTCAACACCAGCACATAACTCTCTCAACACGTAACTTTGCATACTAAGAAGAACACTTACACCAATACACATATATGCACCCTCAAGTCACACCCACAAACACTATACTTAATAATAACCCCCAATCTAATTCCACACGCAACACACTCACTGATATATAGGGTTAGTTAGTTAGTGTGTGTGTGTGTGTGTGTGTGTGTGTGTGTGTGTGTTCGTGTGTCTGTGTCCGAGTTCCACCTACAACACTATACTTAGTAACTTCTATTTTTTCTAAAAACTATTTATCACTTTAATATATATGAAAATTATCATCCTTCCAAGTTATTTATTTATTTTAGGATTAGCTTGAATCTTAGATTTTTTTTTACTTGATAAGATTTGAAATGTATTTACTATTATTTATTTTATGTCAAGTAAAAATAGTTATTATCTTCTAATTTAATTATAAAAAATATAAAATAGTTTTAACTTAATTATTTTTATTTATAAACCATATTTACTTACTAATTAGTGATTTAGTTTATTGATCAAAAGATAGTAAAAGCCCCAAAACTTAAATCCCTAAAAATTATGCTCCAAATAATTAGTTGAGTCAGTGTGTGTCGTGTCACATATATACACATATTACACAACGTATCTGTGTCAGTGTCAGTGTTCATGTCTGTGTCAGCGTGTGTGTGTGCGGCGTGTCAGTGTGTCAGTAGATCCTATCGGCAAGAGTGAGATAGGGTTAGGGTTACTTGACCGAGGGGGGTCAAGGTCAAGGTCGGATGGGTCGAGGGGGGAGCACGGTCGGAACCCTAACCCTAACCATATCGTCCTCTTGCCGGGGTCGGATGGTCGGTGCCGGACAGGATCGCGGGGGGTCGGGAGTCGGATGGTCGGTGCCGGAGGGGGTCATGGGGGTCGTGGAGAGAGAGAGAGGGGGGGGAGGGGTTTAGGGTTTACCGTCGTAGCCGAGAGGGAGTCGCGGGGTTGAGCACCATCAGCCGGAGGGGGGTCAAGGTCGGGATTGCCGGAGGGGTCGCGCGGGGTTGGGGGAAATGAATTTAGAAATTTTAGGAATGGGGGAAATTAAAATCGGACTGTAAACCTATATGAAAACTTATAGCGACGTCTGAAGACACGTCGTTAAACATCGCCGAGTTTATAATATTTAGCAACGTAAGGAATACCATGTCGCTAAACGTCGCAAGGTTTATAATTTTTAGCAACATAAGGAATACCACGTCGCTAAATGTTGCTATAATAAAAATAATAGCAACATTTTACGACATCGGGTGACATCTGCTTCCTTAATATTATTTATAGTCGTCAAACATCGCGGACAGTCGCTAACAGCGACGTCCTGCGACATTATTTTCAGGCGTCGCTAAATTCATAAAAGATAGCGACGTCATTAAAGAACGTTGCTTAAAACGTCACTAATTCATCATATTTTGGTAGTGCGATACCAAATTATGTAGGGGTAAGTTTTGGGTAGTGGCTAAGATACTATTGGGGATATTAGTATAAGGCTATGATATTAGTATAACATAAGCTAGATAATTATAGTATTAGCTAGTATACCTAGTTTTGACCTAGTTTGACTAGACTGGACTTAGAAACATGATTTAACCTATTTTTGACTTATTTATGATTCAGAAACACATTTTAACATGATAACTCATATGTATGGGTCACTTGGACCCTAGTTCAGACTGATTCGGTATTCATTGCTCTGGACTGCAGGCGAGTACATTCTCTGATAGTTTTTATTATTTTATATCTACTATGTCTAGTTTATAACATTATTTTACCTGATTCCTCGACGCGATGGAGACACGGATTAATATTTTATGGATTCACTCTCTTGCAACACGTGCGTCATTCTTGCTGGCATCACATCAGGACTCACTTACTGGCATCACATCAGGACTCACTTACTGGCATCACCTACTATTATCTGGCTGGCCTCGTACTTGATTTGCGTGTTGGGACTTGGATTTATTTATACTAGTCGGACAGAAAAATACTTGAGTAGACATGTAAATATTCTCAAAATTTGGAATCACCCCTATTGGTCTAATCTAGAAAGATAGCAGTCGCACACCTCACGTGCGATGAGCCGTATTACCCCCTAGTCGTTTATATGTCGAAAGTGGTATTTCAAAACACTCTAGTTTAGTTACATTCTTGCTGGCTTCACATGATACTTGTTGGACACGTATCATACCTATCTAGTTTAGTTCTCATTTATTTACAATCTTTATTTACTGTATTTCTTGATTCACCATTCTTATCTTTCTTGCTTCTTAAATTAACTGTAACTGTATTTATTCCCTGATTCATTTACTTTTCTTGCTCATCATGTATTACTTTCTATAACTATTTTATAGTCCTTGTCAATTAATTAGAATTGCTAATTGGGTTGTACTTTACTCCAATCCTGACTGGATAACATTTTTTAAATGACCCAAAGGATTGGTGTCCGACCTATTACGGACCTCAGGATATTGATGGTACAGCCATGAACCACGTAGCTCAGGAGTGATTGTCAGGAGGACTAGCTGGATCACTAGTTAGCCTAGTTAGTTTTATTAGCATTTTGGTACCGGATTTGTTTTCGGCTTACATTTGAGACTTGGATATTGTTTTTATTTTTTGTTGTTGTTGTTGTTTAGATTTTTTTTTATACCTTATCATACTTTAGATTTGTGATCTAGTATTTATCATTGTCATTATTATCATATTGTCCTCCTTCTTGGAGTTGAGATATCATTGACTGGTTATATATTACTGAGTGAGATTGATAGTTAGTTGACCTAGACAACGTTCTACCGTCGATGCTGCGGCGTAGGCTGGACGTACCCACGTACTCGTACCCCTTATTCCGGGTGCGGGTCGTGATAATAACCAAGAAAAATCAACTACACGTCGACTAGAAGGATCGACATGTATGATATAACGAGTTAAAACGAGCAATAAAAAGGACATGAGTGCCTACACCCGAAGGTTCAAGCTCGGGTAAAGACTCGTGATATCCATACGAGGATTCTCTAGTAATAGCCTAAGATATCACACCATTAATGAGAGCTAAATGCTAGAAAATTCATTTTTAAATACAAGATAAAAAGTTTAAAAGTCACAAAAAAGTACAACATAAATGTGAGCTAAATAGCTAGGTAATTCATTTAGCGGCATGTTATTTAGCTTTTCCGAAATACCCTCCAAAGAACTATGCAGGTCCTTGCAATATAAGAGGTCCATCATTGGCTTCTAAATTTGCCAATTAGACCCAGTGAGGATGATCATCTGCAATGTGATTCATGTGTTGTTTGTGGATGTAATCTTCTTTTTAAATCTTTGGCTTTGATACTAGTTTGATGGGTTTGAGTCCAGCAACCAGCAACCAATGATGCAGAATAAAAAAAAAATAATCACAAACACAAAGAGAAAGAGAAAGTATTAACATGGAAAATTTTCTTGCGGTAAAAAAAAGAATCATGGGCCAAGACAAGCACAAATCCACTATAATCTAGTTACATCTCTTACACATAGATATGATGTATCCTTACAACCCTGGTACATTCAAAAGAACGAAAGTAAAACTTACTACACTCACCCTAACTATAAATACAATAAAGCACTTATTGGAACAAGAAGGGACGCCGAGTCCACAACCGTTATCGATGCCTTCTTTTTCTTTGTCTCTCTATCCGCTATATATTGGGTTTCCAACAAAGTCGTCACTTATCAATTCTTCAAATTGCTACTGATATTCGCTCTCGAAAATAAGTCTCTAATTTATTTGTATTCACCGAATATCCAACCCAAAGTTGTTACCATATTTATGTATAGTTATTCACAACAACTATATAAATTCTATAAGAAATAGGAACTTAGTTTTCCTTTCTATATACATACAAGGTTCCTATTATAATGGTAATAATATGACAAATATGGTACAAGTTCAAAATAGTACTACTATTATTTTAATTAGCCATAATTTTAGATGAATTTAGTTTGAACTTTTGCTTGCACTTTCAATTTAGACTGGATCCAAAGCTCCAAATAGGGTCATATTGTCCCCAATCTTATTCTAAAGGGCACTCCTAAACATTCTCATCAAGTATAGGTTCTCGTCCAAACACATGTAAACCTTAATCTCTCATTTGCAAGCATATAATTTGGAGATGTTGCAATCAATTGAATCTATCTAGTAACATTAATTTGTCCTCTAATTGCTCCCTCTCTCTCTCTCTCTCTCTCTCTCTATATATATATATATATATATATATATACACTTAACCCCCTCCCCTCGTTTGTGTGGTTGAGATTGTGCCACGTCACCGTCACCTTTGTTTTTAGAGTGAGGTGTCATCTCACCTCCCTTATTCTCTCTCTCTCTCTCTCTCTCTATATATATATATATATATATATATATATATATATATATATATATATATATATATATATAACGTAACAAGAAAGAAAGGGAGGTGATTGAATGATGGGTGGTGGGGCTACAATGCCTTGGTCGTGGGCAACAACCTAGTACCATTTTTTTACTAGGGCTTGACTAGGCTCCATGAATAATGTTATTTTTCTAGTTAGGAATGGACTCAATTCACATGTTATTCCATCCTTTATATATGTTCAATAATGATGTGTTTTAATTAGGACGGAACCCTATGCTACTCCACCCACCCACCCACTGGCCTCTTATGCACGGTCTTTGAATATTGGTGTCATCATTTGTTTAAGGTGTAGTAGGAGCACTACAATTAGTACATTTTTATTAACCTACCAAAACTAAGAGCACTACAATTAGTATACTTTTATTCATCTATCAAAACTAAAAAAAAATTATTACGTGTCATTTTTATTTAACCTAAATTATTTTATAATTGATTTGGTGATCATTTATACTAATTTTTACTACTAATTTAATACATAACAATTATTAAATAAAAGATTAACATTTATTTTTATTTTGATAGATGAACAAAAATAAATTTTATTATAATTTAACCAGATGATGTAGTCAATTTATGTTAGCATTACTTCGCAACTCATTGGCCATCAAAATGTTGACATAATGCTTGATTGATATATGAAAGTCTATCTTATTGTTCTTTATTCTTTTAAGAGTTGCATGGTGTGTGGGAATTAGTTTAGCTCTCTCAATCCTTCAAGAAAATATAAGAAGAAATTAAAACTTGAAGAGTGTGTATATAGAGGAGTGAAGAAAAACTTGTAGTGTGTGGACGATATATACCGCAATTCACTATTTTTCTTGTAAATAAGAGTTCTTTGAAATTTTGTGCATGAGATCTAGTACAAAATCTCACATAAATTTTTTTTTTTTTGAGATATCCGACATAACGTTCGGAACTAATTTGTACACGATATATTGTATGTCTTTTGGATTCACTGTCCCCTAACTCCCATCATTTTTATAAATAAAAAGAATAATATGTCCTCATGACTCGATCCACCGATCTTTCCGTCACCCAGTCAGGACTCTTATGTCTCTTTCCGGTAACAACAAGAGTCACTCGAGTTCGACCGTAATCCTTTTTTTTATTAGAGTAACAATGGTATCCGAGATTATGCAAATTATTTGAATTTTTCTTTCATGGTAAGCTATTGGGACAACTACTCCCGACGAGTCATGTAAGTCTTTAATTTTTCGTACTTCATGTCTTTCTAACTTGTAAAGTATTATTATTTTTATGTGATATTTTACTTTTGATACTTTTACTAGTTAAATAGAACCTAACGGGATATCAATTAGTTTCTATATCATTTTAGAGTTTTGTGCTAGCTGAATTCTTACAATGGAGTACAAAAGTTTTAACAAAGTTTACAAATTTTTGTTTTCCATGGGGCCAGCCCAAAGTTATTATGGAAACCAAAGTTTTCTACTGGGCTAGTATGGGCTAGTACATGTGCAAAAGAATGGCCTCATCACAATGGGTCAGATTAAGGCTAAGAAGAGCCTGTTAAATTTGACCCAAGGCCCACTACAAACGAAACTTGACAAAATCAAAGATAATATACAATTTTGTTTTTTGAGATGCCCAGCGTGACGTTAGGGACTTTGTTCATGCTGTATTGCATGTTTTTTGGACTCACTCTCTCCAACTTTCATCATTTATAACCGTTACTCGATTCACTGATTTTCTGTCACCCAACCAGGATCTTATGTCTCTTCCTGATAGGAAAAAAAAAAACTTCTCTCTACAGTGATTTTTATAGTTGTGTAAGGACATTTTCAATGAGAAACCTTATTTTTAGAAAAAATAAAATTTTCCACAGTGGTTTATATCCCTATTTTATCCTACCTGGCGGTGATGAAGATGATCTATAATGGACAATTTTTATGTGAGTTTCAATATGTAGAATTTTTCACCGTTCATTACCATTAATATTGGATTATACTTTCAAATTAATTTATTAAATTGATCCTTTTATTTCTGTCAAGGATAGAAATTGAAAACTTTTGAAAATTTTATGTGTGTATAATTTTTATGTAAAAAAAAATGGCAGAATAAATTTTCTCTTAAAATACAATGTCGAGATAGAAACTCAATTTTAGAAATTCCTATAGGAAATAGCCTTAGGTCTAGGCACCTTATCTCGCGTGGGGTTTCCGAAATAGGGTATTTCATAAAAAGTGCTTTAGATCATTGCTATTCTAAACCAGCTAACATATATTAGAATCATTATATATTTTTATACAAGAGTATTTATTAAAAATAAAATCTTGTGCACCAAACTTGTCTAATGTCAGTTAGCTAAGCTAAAGTATAGCTGTTATTGTATACTAGAAATGTACGTAAAATATTTTTTATTATTATTAAATTAATATATATATATATATATATATATATATATATATATATATATATATATATATAAGTGAAAAATAAGATTTATAAAATTTATTGATATTATTGAAATTTTTTAATAAAAATTTAAATTATATTAAAATAGTTTAAATTTGATTTGAACATATTTAAATTTAAATTTTTTATATATTTATATGTTTGTAAAATTGTGAATATATGTTTAAATATAAAAAAATTAATTTAAATATATTTTGAATATTGAATATATTTTTATTTGGATTTGTTATATATATATATATATATATATATATATATATATATATATATATATATATATATATATATATATATATACATTTGAATATATGTTTAGGTAATTATAATAATTTGAAGATGTTTCTACGTAAGGAAAATACGTACACGGGTAGTTAATTTTTTTATAAATATTTTTAATTATTATTTGGTTGAGTATTTACTTACGGCTTAGACGACTCACTTTTGAGCCGTCTAGAAGCCGCATTATAATAGTAGAGATGTTATAACTACTTGGAGAGAAGAGTTTAGATAAACATGAGTACCAAATAATAAAACTGATTGTGATGATAGGGCTGTGCAATTATTTGGACCGAACCAACCGAATTGACCCATTCCGAATCGATCAGTTTTTAACCGAATCGATGGACTGCTCGAGTTGGCTCGGGTGAGTGTTCTTAATAATCGAACGGTTTGGTTCGGTCAATGGATTAATAATATCAAAAATCGCTGAAATTGAACCAAACCGGTCAACTGATGGACTTTATGTATTCTTATTATTTTGATTTGTTATTTATTATTTTTAGACTTTTTTTCTTTATCGGAAATAAAGTGATATAAATGAGCTATTGTGTTTGCTGGAGATGGAATGATAAGATAATAGAAATGAGTTATTAGCAAACATGTGGCAAACGATTGCACACAATATTTAAATTTTTTGTTGATTTTAAATATGTTGTGTTCAAATATAAAATCGATCAGCCGAGCCGAGACAAACCGAACCAACTTGATTGGATTCAAAATCGAACCGACCCATTGGTTGGTTTTGATTCAATTGTTATTATTTCACAACCGAATAATTTTAATTTGACTCTGATTATGACCAAATAGATCGACCATCAACTGATGCGCAGCCCTAACCTACGTTATACAAGTTTGTACAACCAACCATTACAATTCTTAAATTTACAAACAATTACAATTCTTACGAGGAGTATTCTTCTAGGAGTAGTTCATTAAACATGTAGACAAATATAAATTTTCCTTTATAAAGAAAACTAGTATATACGCACGTGCGTTGCACGTATTTCATATTACTTGAAAAAAAATATAGTTTATTAAAAGAGCAAACAACAATTTCTTAATTTTATTATAGGTGAAAATATAATAGGCAAGAGCATGAAAGTTGAAGAAATTAAATGACGGGAATAGGAAAGGTTTCTCTTATCTCTTGGGCTCATGTGCTTACTTTGCATGCATGCTTTATTAACTTTTGTTTTATTCTCCAAACTACCTACTTTGCATGCATGCATATCTTTGTTTTATTAACTATCATTCCCCAAGTTGCCTCATGCATGCATACATATATTTAATATGTATTTAATATGTATTTAATTACTTTTTTAATTACTTAGATATCCTTATCAACGTTAATACATATTGAAATGTAATGAAGGATATTTTTGGAACGGAAAAACTTTCACGGTGAAGCCTAGTTTTGGCATTATATAGTTCCTTATTATCAACGTTAACACATATTGAAATGTAATGAAGGGCATTATATAGTAGATTATATAGTAGATATATTAGGTTGCCCCCTCAACGTTATTTTTTATTAATAATTTTTAATTTGATTAGTTTGTAATTGGAGTGATCATTTTGGACCTAAATTGGGCCGGGTGGGGCCTCTTAATCCAACCCGTATAATAATAATAATAATAATAATAATAAACCTTTTTCATTTCCATCGCCTCTATCTCCGTCTCTTTCGTCTTCTTCTTTCCCCATTCTCCCACGAAACCCTAACCCTAAATTAGCCGGCGGAGCCACCATCACCGGCGGCGATCTCGACGCCGATGACAAAAACCTAAACTTAAACCTAATTCTTCACGCAGACATCCAACGGCAGCGAAAGATTGTAAGTAATCTTCCAAGACTCCCATCAAAATTCTAATTTTAATGATCGATTCTTTGTGTTCGTGTGCAATTAGCGTAGAATATAGATAAATTTCGGTGGATCGTGCATTTTTTCTATGGGACATTTGCGTCATTTCATTGTCATGCTTGAATTTGACAATTTGAGGCACTGAACATAGTACTTTAGTGAACAATAATTCATGGTTTCGTGATAGTTATGGGACAGGGAAGCTCGATATTGTCAATTTGAAATATTTTTGCAAAATTCGATTCTTTGAGTCTTGTTATGGCTTCTCATTTTATGGCTCCCTAAGTTGCATGAGCTTAAACTGCGTAGACAAAAGATAGGTGTACTACCGGCCAACTGACCTTCTAGGTTTTCTGCATGGCATTCTCATGCTCGTAGCATCCTCGGCTAGGAATTAGTTACCAACAATGTAAACCGGTCATAAATCGATTCTTTTATGGAGGTTTCTTATGTTCCAGAGTCGATCCAACCTGATGGTAGATGTCTTGGAAAACGATAACAACTGTTGAGTATTAGTGTATTAGGCTTTAATCCTACATCGGATAGAATAATAGAGAGGGATTGACTATCGGGTAGAATAATAGAGAGATGCTGACTCCTCTCCTATATATAATGTAGTCTCTCATTATCAATATACCATCCTATTATTCCATCTTACATGACACGACGGTTTTATCGATTCGACTTGTCGATTGCCGACTGGATGGTCCAGATAATTACTCCACATGGCGAAAGAAGGTAGAGAAGATGCTTCAGGGAATGCGGTTGTTAAAACATCTGACTGACAACCCCCCAACAGTGAATGATCCCACATACGGACAGTGGAAGACGGACGACAGTTGACTGTTTACACAATTGATAAATTCGATGGAACCATCATTTGAGGACAATACAGAACACGAATTTAGTGAAGGAGTTATGGGAGGTCATTGCGACTGCGTTTGATGGCAAACACGATTTGTCTTGCATTTATGACTCGATCGTTGGCGTCTACCGAGCTGATCAAGGAGACGTCACATAAGGACAACTTCCGTGCCTTTAAGGCACTAACTGATAAGGTGGATCGCGTGCTACCCTTGATGACGAATATCAATGAGGCAAGGAGCCAAGGATATAACGCCAACAGCTCTATGTCATGGCATACCTTGTCTCTCTTCGTCTTGATGCTGACTATGCATGGTCTCAGATTATTGCTAGTGTCGAGGTTCCATCTCTGATGGAAGTACACTTTCGTGTCCTACGGACAAAGAAAGTAGTTGGGACTAATACGAGTGACGCACCTGCTGATCGATCTGTCTTGGGTGCTGCTCGTGGTGGATTCCGTGGTGGTCATGGTGGTAGACAAAGTAGTCGAAATGCTGGCCGAAATAGTGGTCGAAGTGATGGTGGCCGATCACGGACATGTTTCAACCGTTGTCAACAAGGACACTTTCAGTGGCAGTTTCCTAAAGCACCTGCCGTCAATGTTTCATTAGATGCTATTGACAATGATAGGCTATCCATACAGATGACGGCAAATACCTATACAGAATTCGTTGAATACCAAATTCAGCGTCGTAGTAAAGCTTCTACATCTGGATCCACAGTCGGATATTCATCGACATGTGTGGTAAGGTTGAAGCAGTGTGTGATTGACTTTGGTGCGTCTGATTACATGACATGCGATGTAGGTATGTTGCGAGATTATGTATCGGTGGGTCGTGTGACTGATATTACTGTTGCGAATGACAGTTCATTGAAAGTTCGTGGAAAATGAAGTACCTGTCTTTCTTCCGGTTTGTAACTCGCTTCAGTATTACATACACTCGGAAACCCATGCAGTTTACTATCGATTAGTCGGATTACTCGTGACTTACAATGCTCGATAGCATTTTTTTCTTTTGATGGTTGTGTTTTTCAGGACCTGAAGGCTGGAAAGACTATTGGTAGGGGGCATATGGCTGGAGGCTTGTATCTGTTTGATATGAATTCTTCCGTTGCCTGTGCCAGTGTTCCACTCGATCCGTTTGAGTTGAACTGTCGGTTAGGTCACTCATCTGTTCAAGCTCTCCAAAAAATGTGTCCATCTTTAGACTTTCAGGTTCATTTTTATTGTGAGTCATGTAGTTTGGCAAAACATTGCCGGGTACTTATCCGGTGAGTCTAAATAAAGTTGCCTCAACTCCTTTTGAGTTAGTGCATACAGATATAAGGGGGCCATGTCCTATTGAATCTGTGATGAGTTTCAAGTATTTTTTCTTTTGTTAACTATTCTCGAGTCACTTTTGTCTCATTGATGAAAATCGCTCGAACTCTTTGATATTTGGTACAATTTTTATGCTGAAATCAAAATCCAATTTGGAGTTCCTATTAAGTGTCTTCGAAGCGATAATGGTCGTGAGTATGTATCTCGAGAGTTCAATTCTCATCTGGCTAAATTTGGAATCGTCCACCGAACTTCCTGTCCTTACATACTGCAACAAAATGGTGTGGCCGAATGTAAGAATCGTCATATTTTGGAAACAACTCGCGTTATTATGTTTCATGCACGTACCCCAAAAAATTTTGGTCGGATGCGGTTCTTACAGCTTACTATCTGATCAATTGTATGTCATCTTCTGTTTTCAATGACAATACTTTATTTTCTCGGTTATATCCTAATCGTGTGTCGTTTTCTCTACTCAAAATTTTTGGCTGCTTGTGTTATGTTCGGGACACTCGACCCACTCTTTCTAAGTTGGATCCAAAGACAATTAAATATATTTTTCTTGGATATCCGAAAGATCAGAAAGGGTATTGTTGTTTTTTTTCAACTTTGAAGAGGTATTTTATGACTCAGGATGTTACCTTTGTTGAAACTGAGTTTCCCTCACTCCTTTCAACTACTGATTTTGTTCCAAAAGTTTACCCAGATGAGAACTTTCTCTTGTATCCACTTCAAACCCAGCAGCTTCCCGTAAGGATGTCCTCCCCTACCGAGTCAGTCTTGCCATCCAGTGGTCCGCAAACATAAATCCAGTCAGAACTGGTAGCGCCAGTCTCACATCCCATGGTTTGCTGGCACCAGCTTCGTCATAACAGACATCACTAATAGTACCCATAGTTGTAGAATCAGTGTCGTCATCAGGGTCCTCCACCACCTCTACTGTTTACCACCTCCTGATATATCGGCTCGTCCCCGTCGTGCATGTCGCGATTATCCTTTGTATGTTGAGAACTACTAAGGACTTGCGAGTCACACTCAGTCCTTGGTGGCTACTATTGATGAGATTCAGATTCTCAATTCTACAAATGAGGACTCAAACATCCTGCTTGACGTACCACTATGGAAGAGAAAATACGAGCGCTTCGGGAGAATCATACGTGGGACCTGGTGGATTTGCCTACTGATAAGAAGGCGGTAGGATGCAAATGAGTGTTCACAATCAAGGTGAAACTGGATAACACTCTTGATCGTCTGAAAGCTCGTCTTGTTGCAAAAGGATATTCTCAGATGTACGGTGAGGATTATTTTGAAACATTCTCCCTAGTTGCCATGACTTATGTACGAGTGCTCCTAGTCTTAGCTGTCCGCTATGACTAGCCCCTACTTCAGTTGGATTTGAAGAAAGCATATCTTCATAGGAAGCTTGAAGAGAAAGTATATGTGGTGCAACCTCCTAGGTTCGTTGCAAGGAAGGATAAAATATGCTATCTGCGAAAGGCCCTATACGGTCTCAAACAATTATCCCTTGCTTGGTTTGGTCGATTTACACATGTCGTTATCCAGTTTGGCATGTGTCAATCAAAGAAGGACCATTCGGTATTCTACCGACAGACATCAGTTGGACGGATACTACTTGGTGTCTATTTTAATGATATTGTGATAACGGAAGATGACAGCCAGGGAATTAAATGGCTGAATGTTTTTTGGATGAACAGTTCCAGACTTAAGATATGGGATCGTTGAAGTACTTTTTGAGCATTGAAGTCACAAGAGAAAAGCAAGACATTGTAATGTCTCAGCGAAAATACGTACTTAACATCCTGACTGAAGCAGGAATGATGCAAACTAAGGGAGCAACCTCACCTATGGATCCAGGGGTAAAATTACTCTCCGATGAGAGGATATTGATGACCAGTCCTGATCAGTATCGACGGGTGGTCGGCAAACTTAACTACTTGACAGTCATGACTCGTCCAAATATTTCTTTTGCTGTAAATGTCGCGAGTAGATTTATGGCTTCTCAACGAGTTCCACATTGGCAGACAATTCTCAGAATCCTACGCTATCTAGCTCAGAATCCAGGAAAAGAAATTCGGATGAAGAATCAGGAATATACTTATCTTATGTGTTTTACAGATGCTGACTGGGGAGTTAGTCTTACGGATAGACGGTCTACATCTGGCTACTCGGTATTTATTGACAGAAACTTAGTGTCGTGGAAGAGCAAGAAACTAAGTGTGGTATCACGATCCAGTTCGGAAGCGGAATATCGAGCTATTACTCATGGCACATTAGAGGTGTTATACCTGCAACATCTTCTGAAGGAACTGGGAGAAGAAGCAGGATCCGAAGCAGCACATATGTGGTATGATAACCAGTCTGCTATCTATATTGCTACCGATCCCGTACTTTATGAAAAGACGAAACACATTGAGATCGACGTCTACTTCGTTCCTGATGAGTATAAAAAATGAATGATAATATTTCACCACGTGAGGACCGGCGATTAGATAGCTGATACCTTTATGAAGTCTCTTTTAGGTCATCGGATTCAATTTTTTTATAACAAGCTGGACATAATTGACATCTATGCTCCAACTTAAGGGCGAGTGTAGAGTATTAGTGTATTGGGCTTTAGTCCCACATCGAATAGAATAATAAGGAGAGGCTGGCTCCTCTCCTATATATAATGTAGTATCATATTATCAATATACCATCCTATTATTCCATCTTACAACAACTATCACGTTTATGACTACTGAAGTCCTGATTTTTTTGAGCCCCTTGCTTCATTTGGGCGACTGCCTTTCTTTTGTCTTACAACTCGGCCAAATATAGGTGTTGTAACATCTTCAGTGCGCTGTTTGCCTTTGACTCCATAGGATGATAAAACTGTAAGGTTTCCATATAAATAAGTTAATAAACATACATGATATCATGTATCCCTAAAGATTAAGTTTTATGTTGAAATCTGGTGGAGAACAACCATTCAAAGGATGTGAAGTAGCCTCTTCAAAGAAATGAAGATAAAAAGTGAGGTTTCATCACCTTTGACTTTCAGTTGGCTTTTCATATTAATATCTGCAACGGTGGATGTCTAGTTAGGTGGCTGCTCGATGTTGACTAGAAAAATGTACGGAAGGGCGGGTGTTATCTTCATATGGGTATTTGTTATCGAGTATTAAGAACATCCTGAACTCTCCAATAATAACTTGTAAATACAAGCTTGCGACAAAACTAATATGTGTTGTGTTATTGAAAGATGATGATCTTAGCTCGGTATTTGAGGCTTTGTGGACCCTAACCTAGATATTACAATGATTTTGCCACTATATATACTTCCGGCCCAGTTAAGTTGTAGGGCTAGAAGTGGCAATAAAGCTACATGAGGTGCAATGATACGATGTCTTTAGAATGGTTGCCTAGCCCATGGCTAAGTGCCTTCTGAAACAAATTTGTAAACCCTAGGGCCCGAACTAGTCATTCCCTGCCTAGCCTAGTTTCGATAGTGGCCACTTGCCTTAGCATATAAACCTGCCCAGGCCCTACCCTACCTTAGTATTTAGATACGATGTCTTTAGAATGGTTGCCTAGCCCATGGCTAAGTGCCTTCTGAAACAAATTTGTAAATCCTAGGGCCCGAACTAGTCATTCCCTGCCTAGCCTAGTTTCGATAGTGGCCACTTGCCTTAGCATATAAACCTGCCCAGGCCCTACCCTACCTTAGTTTAGGCCAAAGACTAAGCCTGCCTTCTCACCGCCATGGCTTGTTAGGCCTCAAAGTAATGAATGATGATATTTTTACTTTTACATTTAACTTGTTCATTTTTTTATCACAATGAATGATGTTAACTGGTAAGTAATGATTGGTTCATTTGTTTAATTGCATAATTTCCTACATTTTAGTTTCTTAGTTTATGACTTTAATTTCTTTAATTAAAGTTTCAATTGCTTAATTTATAGTTAATTTTTAGTCTAAAGATTTTATAGGCATATCATGGTTTATACATTTCTTAAAAAAATCTACCTAGAATTTGTATACATAATACACGTTTAATATTTATTTATTGTTAACATTGGAAAAAACTTAATGTTTGCCTTGCCCCCTTCCCCAGTCTCCTAGGCCCTAGGTCTCTCCTGCTTGTGTGTCATAATATTATTACTCATGGACGCGCACTACTTGTCTGCCTCAAAATGAACTGAAGCGTCATTCCTGGGATTTATTGGCTACCTTCCGAATGTCGTGTCATGTCTCCATTCGGACGTGATAATATTTTGCAGTTTCACTTTATCGGGGACAACATTGTTAAAGAATGATATCAAGATTTGCTCTTAGCTATTTGTTATGATTCTTATGAAAATGATTTTTGAGTAGATTTGGAGTAGCATGTTGAACTACATTGTCTAAATGGTGGATGACAAGGTAGAATATGCTGCCAATTATAAGCCAAGTACCTTAATCAGAGGTCTATGCATCATCTTACATTGTTCTTCATATCTACGCTCTTCTATATCTAACTCAATGCTATTATGTAGGTGACCCATAGTTAAAAAGCTTGTTAACGAGGCTCCTCGAAAATGATCATAAAGTGCAATTCTATGATGCTTACTTGTAGGGAGAGTAGAGAATGGTTAGATGCTAAAATAGAGGTGTGGAGAGATACTTTAGAATCTAAGGGTTTTGAATTAGTAGAACAAAAATAGAGTATCATAATGTAATTTTAACTAAAAGGCAAAAATAAATTAGGAGAGATTACATATAGCTGGAGAAGAAATACCTAAGAATGATAGTTTTTGGTATTTAGGATCAATTATTCCTCATGACAGAAAGATTGAGAATGATGTCATGCGTTGAATTAAAACATGGTTGTTGAAATTGAGACGTGCTTCTGGAATATTTTGTGATTGGAAGATATCTTTGAAGTTGAAAGAAAATTTCTATAAGACGAAAGGCCAAAAGTGCTTTATGGATGAGGGCGTTGGAGAATTAAGAAACAATATATCCAAACAATTAGCGTAGTAGAAGTGAAAATTGTAAAATGGATAACTGTAAATACATTGAAAGATAGGATAAGAAGTGAGCGTATTCGAAGAACAATAGATGCGAAGAACAATAGATGTGACAGTGAGGAGGAGCAATAAGATAGTAGTTAAATGAGCCGCTACTACTAGAGGTAGGCCTAATGAACTTGGATAGAGGTTTTAATTAAAGAAGTATATTCTTTTTGTGAGGTTTACAGAGGATATAGCCTTTTTGCCCGAGCTGAATGGAAGAAAATGATTCAAAAGACCGACCCAAAAAATATAGGATTAAAGGCTTTGTTGTTGTTTTCTTATAGGGAGAGTGGAAAACCTAGATGTTACCTTACATTCTCAATGAATCCAACTCTTGTAGAATTGGTTGTGTTGTTTATCTCTTAGTTGTTGCAAGAGAAACCAACAATCTCAGTTAATGAGGATTATACTGGAGAGGGAGCTTCCACTTTTAATGTTTCATATGCAACTCAGCATCATCATGGGAGCAAGGTCTTTTAGATGCAGCTACTCTCTCTCTCTCTCTCTCTTTTGAGGAAAGCAGCTACTTGTAATTACAGCTTTGCAAAACATAATAAAAGAAGGTATAACAAAGAAGTACTAATCTTCTAGATCAAATTTTACATCTAGGACCAGCAATTGACCCAAACCTAGCCTGTAAACACTTAGCATGGTAGCAAAGGCTGGTTGTTGTTTGAGGCTTTTGGTAGGGAAATGGGAGGTCATGGGATTGTTTGTTCCACAGGGAGGACAATTTTCGAGAAACAAGAATAGCTTCTTGTATATGAATCAAGGTTTAAAAACTCGGTATCAGTATCGGTATCAGACAGTTTGTATGAGTATCCGTATCGGCAGTATCGACGGTATCGGATCGGAGTATCGAATTTTTTGGTATCGGCTGTATCGGCAATATTTAAATAATTATTAATAAATTAGTAAAAAAATAGAAAAATAATTTACATATTTATGCATTATTTAAGTATTTTTTTATTTTATTTTTATTATAATTGAATAAAACAATAGTCATTATGTGTATGTATGTAGAAGAATTTGCCTCTATTTATAGTTTTTTTTTGTCTACTATTTTGGTTCTTTATTATTGTTCTCTGTTGGATTTGATATGTCTGGAATCAATTTCTACTTTTTTTTAGCTTTTTGTAGAACATCTACTCTGTGATGATCTGATTTGATCTGATTTTTTCCGTATCGGCCCGTATCGGCCTGTATCGGTCTCGTATCGGTCCCGTATCGGCCGATACAGACTGATACAAAATTTTATGTCCCAGTTTCGGCCGATACCGATTTTTTTGGCCGGTATCGGATCGGCCAAGGCCAGATCCGATCCGATACGGCCGATACGTATCGGTATCGGCCGATACTTTAAACCTTGATATGAATTAACACTTACCTTTCCCTTTATTTCCTCTTTTGTTTCCTTCTCTTCTCTCCTTTTCCTTCCTATGCTCTTCTTTTTTCTCTACTTATCTCTTTGTGGTGCTCAGTCTAGAACCTTTCCTTGGTGGCTGGTTTTCACGATATCAAAAATAAATTATTTAAGAAACATGAAAATCTTCGCTCTTCTTTCTTCCACTTACATTTCCCTTCTTTTTTCTTTTGCCTCATTTCCTTCCATGTTAGCTGTTCTATCCTTTTCCTTTTCTCCATTAAGCTTCCCTCTTTCTCTTCCTTGGTGCTCAGTTTAGAGAAACTGTGCTTTTTCTTTTCTTTTTTCTCTTTTGCCTCATTTCCTTCCACATTATCTGTCCTATCATTTTCCTTTTCTCCATTAATCTTTCCATCTCTCTTTCTTGGTTCTCAGTTCAGAGAAACCGTGTCAGCTTACCTATCTGTTTAGACTATTTTATAGTCTAGGGGAATTCGGAGGCGATCCTTGGTTTTATGAGTTGAACTGCACGAGCAAAAAGGAAGGTCTGCCTATCCGCCAACTCAGCTTCTAGGTTTTATGATCATAGCAACTACCTTGGCGAGGAATTTGACACCTGCTGAAAGATTGGTGTCAGGTTGACAACAGGACATGAAAACTTTGTCAATTATTCTGTAGTGATTTGTGCTCCATAGCTGACCCCGTTCAAACGGGAAAAGACTTGAATGACGATGATTAAGTGCACGTTTCAATCCATTTAATCAAGTATTAGGCGCCTCTGCTGTGACTAGGTGGACTGCCTTGGCCAGAGTGAGCAATGTGGCCTGGTCCAAATTGGAAGGCTAAGTGTGCCTTAAGCAAGTGGAGTCATGATGTGTCCACATAGGCATGGGAGTCTCAGCTGCCATTTTGAAAAGTAATTATGACCCCAATGTACAATATTATATATTTCAAATCGCTGCAACTTCATTATAAGCAACTGGGAATAATTAAAACTGCTTATCTGGTTATAAGTCTAGCGAACAGATCATAGCCTCGGTCATACTAAGGAGAAATTTTTAGTTGCGCCCCACTTGTTTTACAATAATTCAAGGTGCACCCCATCGAATTACCATAATGCATGAAACCTCCTACTTTTAATGGAAACCGTCAATGACTAACAGTCAACTCCTTTGAGCTACATAAATAAAAAAAATAAATTTTGAGTTGCACCCCACTTATTTTACCATAATTCGAGGTGCACCCCACTCATTTGAGGATATTTTGGTCATAAATGATGGGTTAAAGGAGTTGACTGTTAGTCATTGACGGTTTTTCGTTAAAAGTGAGGGGTTTCATGCATTATGGTAATTCGGTGGGGTGCACCTTGAATTATGGTAAAACAAGTGAGGAACAACTCAAAATTTCTCTACTTAAAGTCAAATTTCTTAAATAAATTTGAATGATAGTTTCTGAAGAGATTTTTTTTGAGACAACTTACCCGTGATATTGTTTTGAAGACAACTTACTTAAAGTCAAATTAGATATTTTGTCTCCAAACCAAAGATGGCCTTTTTCAAACTATTGACGAGAATTGTGATCTGCCCTGAGTGAAAGATATTCTGATAAATGTTCTATGGATGGAAAGTGGTGCAATCCAGCAGATACTTGAAGGAAATAAGCCAACTTGTATTTCTGTTGTTGGGATTGAAGGTATGAAGGTGTTTTACCAATGATACTGGTAGCAGATCCTGAGAAGAAATTGCAAGTTATATTGGTGCAAAAGCAAAAATAATCATGAACTAGCTAGTTATAGAACCAGCATAGATGAGAGAACTCTAAGATGTCAATGGATAGACTGAAAATGACCTAGATTAGAAGAAATGTGATCTAGCATGGTTTCTCTTTTATTTGGGCAGATTAAGTGAAAAAATTCTAATGAATGTTCAACAAGCATGTCTAGCACAAATATAGTCCTTTAGATGTCTTAGTGGGAACCTATGATATGCTGTGTTCCTGCCGCTCCACATAGAACTTAAGATCACTCATTTCCTCTAACACACATCTACAAGCTATCTAATTGGATGTTACTTTATATCTTACATAGCTAGATCAGGATAACACTAGGGGATAAAATGATGTCTTGTTCTTCATTCCATCAAATGTCCAAAAACAACTAAACCCCAATCTGTGTAAGATGAAATATTGTATTACTCTCTCCCAATACCTAGGGGTTTAGCTACTGAAACTGTTCTTTTTTCCATTCAGCTCTATCAAGGATCACTCTTCTCATTCGAATTAGCAACCTCAATCTGTATATATACAGCTTGGGTTGCCATTTCTTTACTCTTTGGTGTAATTTGCCATAAAGATGAATGCAACTCCCTATAGAAGTTTTTTTCATGTTACCGCTTTGTCTAGACTCTTTATATTCTAGGGGAACTTGGAGGGTGCTCTTTGGTTGTATGAGCTTAAATTGACCACAATGTTGGTTTACCTATTTGCCAACTGGCTACCTAGGTTTTATGGCATGACCCTCTCATGCTTAAGCTACCTTGGTTAAGAATTTGGCACCAACCTAGAGGGTTGACGTTAGATCGACAAACGGACATAAAACTTCGTCAAATCTTGTATGGAGCTTTCTTACATTCCATATCCGACCCCATTATGATGGGAGAAGACAGATGACGATTATGATGATTATATATTTACAGCCTCAATTCAGGTTAATTGTTGTCTACCCTTAATTATAGTGGGATAAGTGCTGAAAAGCCAATATGGTCTGCCCTAGCTACCATGGTTAATATAGAAGTGTTTGATGGTGGATTATTTAGAGAGCAGATGGTGGTGCTAAGTTAATGCCAGTATACTAAAGGGATGTACAGTAAGTTAACTGTACACTTTCCCAGTCACAAAATGACGTGGAAAAACGTTTCATCATATACTTGTTAAAATAGAGACTGAACCTGTTTGGATGCACCGAAATATTGAAGTATTTTTGTGTAAAGTGAGATATTCAAATATTTATTGCAAAACATTCTACGCAGGTGCATTTTGAAGGTGAAGATGACTTTGATGTAAAATTTTCATAAATCCAGTTTGGTGGCTTAAAGTATTTATCTGGCTACGAGAGTAAAAAAAAAAAAGAATGAAAACTGAAGAGCCATAGTATACCAAAATTGGAGCTTTGAAATGCAGAATAAATTTACTCTATTGCTGTATAAATTTACTTGAAGCACCCAGATTTAGGGCCTAACTTCTTGCAATCTTATTGACTATAACGGAAATTCATGTATACGATGTTTAGTGTTGCCGTGTGCTGCCCTATTGCTGTAGGATTTCTTCTTTGGTGCATTGAAACTGTCAGGCTTCATGCTTCCCTTGTGGTGTATCTGTTTGTCCATTATCAATCTTGCTAATGTATTTATGCCAGTGACAATATACCCATCTAGCAAATTGCAAATTGCTTACACAATCAAGAAAAGTGCTATAATGTAGGCGTAGAATTATACTTTGTGCAATTGTGTTTCTTGGCTCATTATCATAAGATCTTGAGTAATATATGATTCTAACTACCCACCCACCCGTCATATCCAGTTATAAAAAAAGATCGTGGGAGTTGTATAACTGGATATGGTGGTAGAGATTGATAGATGAGGAGAAATGGTAGTAACAAATGCAACTCGGACCTGTTTCTGATTTACCTAACCCAATATGATACTGGGTTGGGGTTCCCTCTGATTTCTAATGCTTCTGAAAGTATTTTATGGCTATATACATTGGGTACAGTTTCGACTTGTCTATTGTATGTGTCAATTCTTCTTACCGTCAATTTCACAGAGTGGTTCCGCCAATGATTGAATTTACCTTGGCTGTCTGAAAAAACTATCTTTTTCTACAGGTTCACCACTAGCTACTTACTCTCTGCAAGTTTACTTCGACTAGCATCATGAATGACTCAAATCAAGATGATCAAGTAAGCTTAAAGCTGTATCCTCTTGGATATCAATCATACAGAGTTGGTCTATTTACTGAATGATGACAAATCACATTGTAGGAAGGAGTAACTGTACCAGGATTCGAAGCTCCAAGATCACCTGAATCAAGCTACAACAACCCCATCCCAGGAATTGAAGAAGAAGCTCAAGATCCGCCACTTGTCCCTCCTCACTTGCAGGGCTCTTTGCCAAGCATCCCAGCAGACACAGACAGTTCGTTACCCCTGCCGCAGAGCGTTGTTCTTAACCATCTCTATATAGAAAACAGTCCACGGTCCGTAGTAGCTATGGGAATCACCCATCGTTTTCGTTCTAAATATTGTACAGTCGTGCTTTACAAACCAGTTCAGAGGAGATGAAATCTTGTGATGATTGGACAACGAAACATTAATTCTTTTGCTCAATGTATCTTTATCATATGGAAACATTACCTTAAGCAAAGATATTGTTTTATATGGAATATTCAAGTCATTAGTGTGGATGAGATATGATGGTGGTGATGGATTTAGTTTTTTTTCTTTTGGCCTGTAAATTCGCATCGGGGAAAACTTATCATCGCAAATGTTATGTTTTGGGCTTCAGATTCTGCTGGTTGCATATTATGCTGATCTTGTATAATGAGATGTTTCAATTCTATACTGTTAAACCAGTGAAACTCTGGTGCTTTATTCTTATCAAGTTTCATTCCATGAATGAAGCTTGTGACCATGTGTTGTGAAAAGTAGTTCAACGAGTCCGTGACAAATTTCTCCAATTTATTTGTTCTCTAGAGCAAACATATACATTGTATGCTAGAGGTTTCAGAAAAGGTAAAGGCCCCAAAACCGCACTGAACTATTTCAATTGAACTAAACATAGGAGTCTACGCTTAAGCTATCAACTAAATATCCAGACAGCTGATTGAGGATGTTGTGTTGCCGACGATAATCGGGCTTGGATGAAGGACGTAAAGTAGCACTTCGATGTCGCATTTTACAATTTTGTACGTGGAATTGTGTCGTTTGCGCCCGTTTTTGCATGGTTGCAGCGTGTAATACTGGAGAGCTATAATGGAGAGCCAGGGACGGAACTAGGCCAGCTACTCCATACAAGATATGAAAACGTCGTACGGCGATTATAGCTGTAAAGACATTGTGAATTACACTACAAGCCAACAGTCTATTCTAGGTCAAGCAATCCTAAGTGTCTCAATCACCAGCAATAAGTAAAGAGAAAGATAATAACCATCATGACATATAAATAGTAAAGCGTTCCAAATCATAATATATAGATGGCCATAAAGCTAGTAATACTAAAATGAGATACTAGCAAGATTGTAGTAATAATACATGATCACTTAAGATGTAGTTTAGAATATATAGACCATGTAAGCTATCGTGGCAAAAATGTCAGGAACAAACTACAAGCTAAACAGGTGCTCGTTGGCTAAACGTCACAAAAGAATATACAGAAGTTAGTGGGTAGAAGAAAGGAAAATCCACTCAAGTATTCGTCTAGGGTCCTCCGAGTGGACACCATCGAGCGGCAGATACGGTAGATCCTCTGATTCAGCTACTAGATCTACCCAATACAAAACTAGCGGGCTTTGGGAAAAATGAGGCTAACGAGTTAAATGAAATAAATGGACGAGCCCTAAATTGAGCTTATCTTTTATAGTAAGATTTGGTCATTCCAAAATATCAAGTTTGTCCCTCTCCATTTGTCATGAATGTAATCTAATTAACTAAAGAAATGTATCTCTACAACTAAAAGGAATATTTCCTTCATGATAACTAAACTTAATTAATTCTAATTACTAAAGTCATGACTATCAATAATTATCACTAACTAACACTTGTAAATTCTAATTGGCTAGCCACTAACTAACACTAATATAATTCTAGACAACCACTAATATAAAAGTAATATATAAAAATTTTAACAACATGCAAATTGCCAAAATATTCCTATGGTGGAAAATGGTGGTTACAATCCTACCCCCCTTAGAAAAAATTTGTCCTCGAAATTTAAGGATAGTTGTACCCCTCTCTAGGTCATAACCCCAATCTATCTAGAATCATGCATGCATACAATTTACAAGAATAACTAATTATTATCAACATGTATGGTTATGATATCTATTTGTTATGATATTGCAGTCTCTATTAGGGTTTACTAATAATTATCTTCTAGCAAAAAAATCACTGATGAAAGATAAAGGGTAATAAGGAATCAAGCAAATCAATAGATAAAAAGGGACATGAAGAAGGAACATAGACGAACCTGCTAACCCATCACCTGTAGTATCGGTCTTCTCGACCGCCATCGCAAAGCCCCACCCTGCTGGGGTGTATCCCACTGTGGTGCTAGGCAATCTGCGGTGCCACAAGTGGCATAATCGGACCTCTCTATTCTCACTGTCTGAAATACCTGTACTCCTACTCTCTATGATACTCCCTTACATACCCTATATTCAATATCACACTGATACACCTAGCTAATACCATCACAAACTACTACTGACTAATACTAAACTGATATGCTATACCTATCACTTATTACTCATCCTAGTATTGATACACTCTGTTCACTGGCTTACTCTAGGCACCCTTGGTACACAGACACTAACTCCATAACTATATATGCTTAGTACTCTAGGATACCAACTATTAACTATACTCTAACACTTGTCTTATAACTATTGCTATAATGGTACTACACTATGAGTTTCTTCTAAGCTTATACCCTCATACCTAATGTTCTCCTACCCAACTAGGATTCTCTCATAGACTCACACGCTTTACTCTCAACAATCAATACTAATACTCAAACTGGATACAAATATGCCTACAAGTTACCAAACTACTACACTATCCAAAGAAGCTACCTCAGGAACTAATGAAGGAGAAGCTCTATAAGGAACTAACTAGAGAAACTAAAGACATCTCTATCCTGAGCTAGTAGTGTCACGACCCGCACCCGGATATTCGAGCATGAGTACGTGGGTACGCCCAGCCTACGTCGCAGAATCAGCGGTAGAACGCTTCTGGGTCATTTCTAACTATCTAACATCTCAACAATATAATATGGTACCTGTCAATCATCTCGACTCCAAATGGAGGAACAATATGATATCTCACAATTATAACTAAACTCAATCATAATGCAAACTAAGGAAGATAAAGCACGAATGAAATAGCGAAGAAAAGAACAAGATACAATCCACAAGTCTGAAATAATATACAAACTATGAATCTCAACAAATAGTCTAATACAGTCCAACACAATATAACTAAACATTCTCGGGCTCTGCAACTATGTCCTCCAGGTCTATAGGAGTATCCTATAAAGGTACACCATCCTGCGGCCCGTAGAATGTGGGATACTGCTCTATAAGCCAATCATCTGGAAAAAATATATTCAGTCAGGATTGGAGCGAAGTACATACCTCTGAAAGCAGTTTCAATAACATAATCGAGCATATAAAACATATAATAGAAATAAAATATAAGATCACTAAACATATGAATGAATGAACAAAAGAATACAGGTAATGTACGAGAATATAGAACAACAATATGAATATCTGCAATATGAGGAAATAAACTATAATCTAACTATGTGTCTTAGAATACAAGTTTATTATGTGATCGGTTTAGGTTGAACATGATCAATAAGGTAAGACGATTACAAGTGTAGTATGTAATCGGTATGTACACGATGAACAATGGGGCTTTGATCACATAATCAACTTCTATTCTCCCATCCCCAACTAATACCAATGGATCCAATCACGACACGCTACGAACACGAATATGACCACTGAACACGAGCAGTGGGTGTACACAAATATAATCACACTGAACACGAGCAGTGTGTAAACACGAAATATAAATCAATACCCAATGTACACGATGAAATACATGTACAGGAGTACCCGCTGAACACGGTAGGGGATAACATCTCTTGACGGGATCCATGTAGTACAAGTCCGTGAAATCACTATGTCGAAATCAAGTATACAATTCTAGAACATGAATATATACACTATTATGAATTAAAAACTAACAGAAAAATGTACTCGCCTGAAGTTCTGAGCAAGGTGTGTCTCTCGATGCCTAAGCTGGTGTCACACAAACCTATATATGATATGTTACATCAATACAAGATTTTGGAATGAAAATAAGTTAAACTGATGCAATTCTAAGTCATAAAGTCATTTCTAAGTCAAACCGACTATTTTTCTAAGTTGTAAGAGTCTAACACTAGGATACTAGGTCAATACACTATAAAACTAAGCTACACTAGCTAATCTAAGATACTACGAGACATACAAAATACCGTATCCTAGGATACGCAAGTTTTAATATATGAAAATATAATTTCTATATATACAAGTCCATATTTATAGTATCTTAACTAATTAATGAAATTAGGATACCTTGGCCTTGCACCAATGCGTATCACACTACCTACACACCAATCCCGATACTCAAACCCATTACCTTGATATCGGCCCATTACCTTGATATTACCTTGGTATCCCAAGGTAATTCAAAACCCCATGAATATAGCTAATACCCCATATACTAACTATATCAATATAACTAAACTATATGCTAAACTAATTAACATTTAACACTAACTCATCTAACTAAACCACTAGCTAAACACTAAGAACTAACTAACTACTAAAATATATTATATATAATACAATACCTACTAATTACTAAGATATGATACATATCTACATACCAACATATAGTTAATATTCTAAGCAGTACACCTATCAAGTATATAACTAATTAAACTAACTAGTATGAAACTAGACTTAACATTAAACTGCTAACCAACTTAACTACAAACCACTTAACTACCTAAACACCTTAACCCATAAACTACTGATACTGTGCTGTATTGCCCGAGGTACTGATACTGTGCTGTATATATATATATATATATATATATATATATATATATATATATATATATATATATATAATCTATCCCACATATATATATATATATATATATATATATATATATATATATATATATATATATATATATATATATATATATATACACATAAGCACACATAGAATTAAAGGCAAAAAAATAAACACGTGGAGTGCACCGCACCCGTTTCACACTTATTTTATAATACGCTTACGATATGGCTCCACCACACAACCAAACATATTCCGAAGTACACGAACAAGTCTAGAATACTAATTATGAATAATAAGAACAATTGTATAATCAACTACGTGTCTGTGTCAAGAAGTGATATGCACAAATTCTCGCGTCGGAGGAAAACCCCCAAAATTAATCCGTATCGCCAAATTGACGAGGTACGGCCTACACATACCCAATTGTGGACACGACACTAATCACAAACAATCAATCATATGTCATATTGATCTATTTGACCAATTAACAAACACAACATGTGCCAATCTCGAAATTCTCCCAAAATTGACACAAAAACACACATAACTTCCACCGTAGGTCTCCTATGAACCTAATTCTAATTCCTATGAGTAGCCTATGCATGTAGGGTAGTTTCTCATAGTTAAATCTCAGATTTAGAGTCTACTAAGAGAGGAAAAACTAAAATGTACCTATTGGGAGATGGATTCCCAATGTAAATCTCTAAATATAGAATGTAGCCTCCTCTTTGTAGATCTTGGACTCCTCCTTGTTGATCCTTGCTTCCTCCTTTAGATCCTTGTTGTAGGTAGCCTCAATTGAAGAATAGGGAAGAAATTAATGAAGAAATTTGTGAGAGAATGGTGAAGGAATAAAGAATTTTGGAAAGGGAGAAAATCTAGATCTAATGCAAATAAAAAATGAGAAGAGACACTCTCTCTCCTCCCTTCTAATGTGGCCGGCCCTAGCCCTCTCCTTCAAGCAATATGAAATATCCAATTTATCCGTGGGGCCTCTCATGAAGAAATTAATTAAAGAGGGAAGGTTCCAGTCTAATAGTTTCACTAATTAATTTATCCTCCTAATCCATGGGCCTAATTATTGGACTCAATCTAAACCAAAATAAAATATTGGGTTCATACATCTAATTTAATTATTTAGGTCCACTACACAAGTCCAAAATAATCTAGCATCTAATAATAAATAAATAATACAACAAATAATTAATTACACAAGCACAATATTAAATACAATAAATCCTAAAATAAAAAATATCCATATCAATTACCAAACTATCCTTGATTGAAAAAGTGAGGGTGACAAGTAGGGTGATGAAATAAAACTCAATGCTAACAAGGTTGAATGATAGAGACGATATGTTAAGAACCAATTGAAGATACAATATGATAATCATACACGTCTATTCGAAATCAAGTTTCTCAGAATCCTCACCACGCCAGTAAGCATAGCCGCGATAAACAATAGTCTATAACTAAGGTATGCACCTCTATAATCATGTTATCTAGAATCCTCGATATGCCGACTAGTATAGCTTTGGGAAACTTTAAATTCCATAACTAAGATATGTACATCCAAAATCAGGTCTCTACGTTTCTGCTATACTAGTTAGTATGACCGCGATAAACTCTAGGCTCCATAACCAAGGAAGACGGTTACCTTTCTCACTATCCTCATCATAATATTTCATTAGAGTATACCTCAATTCAGTCCATAAAATTTATCTCGATATAAGAATCAAAGTCAACAAAGAACATCAAGAATCAAATTCAAAAACAAACAAGTGAGAGTGAATAAAAATAAGTGAAAACAGATTTCGAATAGAGTTTATAGTAAGATTCTCAAGGGTTATCCTAGGAATCTCTCAAGAAATCCTAGTTTGTGATTGAGTATTCTCTCATCCTACATCTTATATTATATCGCAGGCTCGCAGTAGTACAACTAAGCCGTTGTATTATCTCAATATTGCACTAATTGCAAAGCCTGAACTGCATGGGCCACGACAAAAATGTGTCACGACCCCCACCCAGATGATCGGGCACGAGTACATGGGTATGTCCAGCCTACGCTGCAGCATTGAAGGTAGAATGCTGTCTAGGTCAACAATACTATCTATCCATTTCACACAATAATATATAACCTGTCAATGATAATCTCAACTCCATAAGGAGAAGATAAAATAAAGTAAATATCTATACTCAATCAAATTTTTTTTTATAAGGAGGATAAATGGCATAATATGATAGAAAACAAAGAAGTCACAAAGTCACAATCTAAAAGTCTTTAACATCAGCATCAGTCCAAAAGTCTAATAAATAATCCATAAGTCTAGGAGTAATAATAATAAATCTCAAAAGTCTAAAATGCTGGAAACAAATCTAGTACTATAATGCTAAGAAGGGATAATTAGAATAACTAGTAATAACAGCTAGGCCTTTCGGTAATTATTTCTGGAAAATAGTGGCTAAGGTTGCAATTACTCCCTCCTACGGTCTGTAGTGAGTCAGACACAAATCCTCCAAATACTCTAAAAAATATATCCACTCAGGATGGAACGAGTATAACCTAATAGCAGTTACAATTAATTGACAAAGACTATAAAATAGAAAATAGATGATATATACTGATATAATGGTAAATAGTAAAGTGAGACATCTAATGTGAGCAATGTGGCATATCCAATGCATATATGAAGTGGAAGAGAAAATGAACTACAAATATTAGGTGCAAGGCAATATAATCTATGAACTGAAAAAGAAGAGCTGCAACTATACTAAGTGTTTTAAAATACTATTTAGATATGTGATCGAGGTATTTTGATGTTAACACTAAGGAAGAAACTAGCTCAATTATACGTGAAGTATATAACTAGCTAGTAGCCGATGTCTACAATATTTGCCAATGTCTACAATGTTTGCCAATGTCTACAGTGTTTGCCAATGTCTACTATATTTTCCAATGTCTACAATATTTTCCAATGCTTACAATATTTGCTAATGACTATAATATTTGCCAATGTCTTGATCACAGACCATGACATGTCACTATCCAATGTTATCCAATGTCAATACGATGAGTAATATCCAATATCAATATAATGAGTTAAGGTAACATCTCATGACTGAAGATCCAATGTATGTACCAATCCGTGTACCAAAGTGTCAAGAATCAAAAATAATATTTCTAAATATACGAATTATAATAATTATCAAATAATAAAAACTATCAAAGAATATACTCGCTTGAGGTCCGGAGCAATGAATATTAAATAGTGCCTGAACTGGAGTCCAAGTAACCTATATATATCAAGGTCAAATAGTATTTTAAAGTCAACAATATATTTAATTAACTCAAAACTAGGTGTCTAGGTCGAAACTAGGTCATAATAGTCAAACAAGGTCAACATGGTCAAACTAGGTCATTTTGTAGTTTCTAGATTGATTTTACCTATTTACAAGGTTTATAAAGTTATAACTAGGTCTTAACAAGTCACTATTTGATTTTTAGGTGCTAACTAGGTTAAACTAGTCAATACTAGTTAATACTAGGCCAAAATTAGGTTTATAGGCTATACTAATAAATTCCTAGAATATATTACCCTAATATATACTTCTACCTATAATTTCTAGCAATACCTTGGCCTATACTTATTTACCTTACCCCGTTTTACGGTATCTTAACCCATATCACAAATTTATCTAATACCTTAGTCCGTATCTCAAATACCTTAACTATTAGTCAATATGTTAGTTCTAGGTCAATACCATGGCTAAACTAGGTTTTATAGTCCATATTAGTCAAAATCTTGCTATTATCCTAGTTATACCAGCTATTACTATTAATACTAGCTAATATTAACTAATACTAGCTAATATATATATATATATATATATATATATATATATATATATATATATATATATATATATATATATATATATATATATATATACTCTAATATAACACTAACTCATATTATCTTAGTCTATATACTCATTACCTAGCTATTACCTTAGTATTACCTTATTACCTTAACTAATACCTTAACATATTATCCCGTATCATAGTTTCTAGACTAATACCTTAGCTAATATCAATATCTTGACCAATACCCAATACCTTAACTCATACCTTGGTACCTAACCCATTACCCAAGCTAGACACTACCTTTACCATGGTATCTTAATCCAATACCTAATATCATAACCTTACCTTAGTATCCTAGTATTACCTCACACTAGTTCTAATATTTTGGTATCTTGGTATTCTAAATTTCTTGATACACCCTAGGATACTACACTCTAATTTACCCCACACATATTCCACTTGTTTGTACATAGTACAATGGTACTACTTTAAGTATCATATGATACCAACCCCCAAGATACTAATCCATGACCATAACCTAAACTTACCTTACATCCAAGATATTTACCCTACTGTAGGCACTTGACATCTTGATATTACCCATTACCTAGTTCTAATACCCAATATCTTAGTATCTTGACCAATACCACATCCTCCTAAATACTTACCCAACTAACTCTAATACTTAATACTTAATACCAAATATGATATCTTACTCAAGCCCCAATACTCACTTACCCTCACTCATGATACTTGAGTGTCATGATACCAATATCCTCATAGTACCCAAGTATCACACTAGTACCTTGCCCCAAACTCTAATACCTAGACACATAACTTACCTATACTTGGCTCATTTGATGATCACTTGTATCAACACTAACACACACACACACTAACTAATACCTATTATCTGACACCTATATATATACTAGTAACGTGCTCGTGCATTGCACGTATATTTAATGCAAAATATTGTTTGTAAAAAATAATTTATCTTGGGTTTTTTATTTCGTAATTATAATTTTTTTTAATTTTTGAGTATTTACTTACGGTTGGACGGATAAGAAGAAAATTGGTTTAGGTATTTATTTATCTCCCATAAGTTTTTAAAAAATTTAAATTGGTTGAGTATTTACTTTTTTTAATCTCCTATAAGTTTTAAAAAAAATTAATTGGTTGAATATTTACTTACGGTTTTAGATTTTTTAATCTCCCGTAAGGTTTCTCTCTCCCGTTGGTTTTTTTGTTAAGTAAATTGGTTTAGTATTTATTTACGGATTGGATGGATAAGAAAGAAGTTGGTTTAAGGTTATATTAATCTTTCGTAAGTAATTTTTAAAATTTTAAATTTATTTAAAGTTTTATTTCTCTCTCCTGTTAGTTATTTTGTTAAGTAAATTGATTTAGTATTTTTTACGGTTTGGATGGATAAGAAAGAAGTTGGTTTAAGGTTTTATTAATCTCCCATAAGTTATGTTTTAAAATTTTAATTTGTGTAGAGATTTATTTATCTCTCCCGTTAGTTTTTTTTGTTAAGTAAATTGGTTTAGTATTTATTTGCGATTTTTTTGTTAAGGAAATTGGTTTAGTATTTATTTGCGGTTTGGATGGATAAGAAAGAAGTTAGTTTAATATTTTAGTTTTCTCTCCTATTAGTTCACTACCAGAAAAAGTCTAATTAGCGACGTCTAAAAACGTTGCTAAATAACAAAAAATCGTCGCTAATTTGGTTTAGTGACGTAATTAGCGACGTTATAAAGTTGTCGGAAAAACTCAAGTCGCAAAAAAAAAATGTCGCTAAACGTCGCTATACCGACGTTTTTAGCGACGTTACTGTGTCGCAAATTTTTGCGACGTTTAGCGACTCCAAGTCGCTAAATAGCGACGTTTATTAAAGTCGTTAAAGGTCGCTGATTAGCGACGTCGATAGCGATGTTATACCGACGTCTAAAATGACCTGGCTATACTGCCATGTCAGCAATTGGCGACGTATAGCGACGTCATTAGTGACGTCATTAGCAACTTTTTACAGCATCGCTAATTAGCGACATATTTAGCGACGTAACTTAACGTCGCTAAACGTCGCTAAACGTCGCTAATAACGTCGCTAATTTAAAAAAAAAAATAAAAAAAAAAATAGTGTCCAGAAGCAAACATTGGTGATTCCCTGCAGTTTTAGCCTTTCCACTGTGGACAACTGTCGGATCGACGACATCCAATGGGCTAGTAGTACTCTCGCCTCCTCTGCTGCAGCATCCCATTCTTGCAAGAGGCACACTCATATCGGCTCTTCCCCAATCTAGCACCGTAACCATCTTCATCACACACACCAACATGATTCAATCTAGTTAACTATATAATCCAATTAAATTAAAGACTACAAGAAGTATCAATCCAATTAAATATGGATATGCAAGATAACTATATAATCCAATTAAATTAACTAAAAAATTAAAGACCACAAGAAGCATCATACATCATGTCTATTGTTGAAGTATCAATAATTCATAATATACAATCGCATCCTAAATAATAATAAAAATAACTATACTACTACGGATCTGCAGGAGGCTGACCACCGGCGCGCTTGAAGGATAAGAACTCCTCATACTCGTCCCGTGGAATCGACACCGATGTCGATGGAGAAGGCAGTGACGTCGGTGGAGGCCGTGCCCGCTCCAAGTCTGCGAGTCGCTGGTTGTAAGAATCCAGGGTAGATAACAGCCTCGTACTGCTATCACCCATTGAATCCTGCATCCTCGTCAGCTTCTCGCCCATCGATAGCTGTGACGCCTGCAGCTCCATGATGTTGCGATCATTGGAGGCTCTAATATCATTTGTCAATTCCCGTAGCTCCGTCATGTTGCGGTCGAGCATATCCAATCGTGCGATGAGCATCGGATCGTCCGCCTGCGGCTGGGACCGGGACTGGTCCTCCATACTTCGCAGCAAGTCGTCACGGAGAGACGCAATCTGACGGTCAACGGCCTCCTGGACGGCCTTCTGGACTCTGGCCGACGACTGCGAGGGCTGCGACTACGAGGGGTGTGTGGAATGCGCAGCTGTCGGGGAGGCCCTAGATGACTGCGTCGTAACCAGGGCGCCATAGGAGCCCGTACCGTAGTACGTACCCCTCTGGAGACCACCAGCTGCGGTCACCTGCAGGTCGTCCGTCGACGGAGATGGACCGGGCTGCGACGAAGCACCAGCCTCTCCAGGTGTAGGTGCACTAGTAGTCGCCCGCTCACGAAGCCTAAGATACTCGGCCTAGAAAAGGTTTCGAAACTCGATAATTGCCTAAGTTATATTAAAATAAACACAAAGTAAAGTAATACTTACATAGGTCTGTGAGGCCCTCTCATCAATGAGATTTCCATCCTTGCGATGGATGGCCAAGAAGACGGTCACCATGTTTGCATCCTCACCCCTCTATACCTGTTAAAAATATATTATTTATTACTAAACTTAAATATTTTTTTCAAGTACTATTTTATGGTACTTATATTAAAATAATATATTTTAAAAGAAAAAACATACCAAACGACGGAAATATTCCGTCATCGGAATCGAGCCACCACACCACTTGGCAGCATTCTGCCTAGCCGCCTTGGCCTTCTTAGACCTTTCCTTGTAGCTCGGATCGTCGAATCTAGCCTTCATCGCAGTCCACTGCTCAGGCGTGATCCAACCTTGGATCGGTTTTCCAGCACGATCACGAGCCTTCTGGTCATCCAGAGCATCTCGGATAAGCTTGGCGGCAACGGTAGGAAAGACCCGCTCGATCAACTCGGCCCGGTGCGGAGGATAAAAATACGTTTGCTACAATAAATAATTCATTAAGTTAGCATCACGAATATGTATAAATTGGAGGATTTATTTAATATACTTTTACCTGGAAGTGCGCAAACCAGAACGCCTTCCTCTCCTCCGGAGCCTCAGAGTAGTTGATCCAAGGGCCACCGTAGTTGTTCCTCAGAAATTGGCCCAGGCGTCTCTGAACCGACGATGGACGATATCTATACAGAGATAATAATTTAGATTACTGAAAAAGTCAATATACAATGAATAAAGAGAAACACAAATATATACTAAACCATCTAATTGACTTACTTTGTACCGTCGGCCCAAATCTCTGTCCTCGTCTCCTCCGGTGGTGCGCATGGAGGATCTTGCTGATGCTGGGACAACGTCGGCACGACCTCCTCGACATGCTCATCTGTCCCCATGGTTCCGTCAGCAGGAGGAATGCTGGACGAGGGTGTACTATCACGCCAGGAACTACTCGTCCCAACAGTCGGGCATGTCTGTGATCGATATACTGGAGTACTGGGCGACGATGATCCAGAACCAACAGTAGGCAGTACCGGAGTGGCACTCTGTCTACCTCGGGACTTGCCGAATCCTCCGCGTCGTCTTGTCATATCTGATAACAACATATGATGAATATAGAGAAACACAAATATATAATACATTCTACAGTCAAAATGTGATACATATCTCAAAGCATTATACAGTCAAAATATAATATATATATTCGTTAATGGGTACATCTACTTCTACATGCAATATTTACAGTCAAAATATAGTTACATTCTATATGCAATATTTTTTTATTTTCAATCATCTTCAGAAAATTCATCTTGTTCACCTTCGTCGTCCTGCTCTTCCTCTTCCTCGTCTTCACTTTCATCTACTTCGTCGTCCTCTTCGAATAATTCTACATCTTCTACATTATTACTCGTGTAATGAGTAACTTCCGTTGAGTCCACATCTATAATATTTGTTACAAGAGGTAGATCGTCCTCCTGATAAGCTATTTCGTCAATGTCAAAGGTATTTCTAGCTTTAGTCTTGCATACTGCCCACCAATCCGACCTCGCTGTCTCCCGTCTAGGATAAGTTGTGAAGTACACGAGCTGAGCCTGACTTGATAGGACAAATGGTTCATAGCCTTGATATCTACGCTTGTAGTTTATATCCACAAGGCAATGCTTGTCAATTTTCCAACCTTTATCTTGAATCGGATCAAACCATTCATACCTGAATAGCACGATATTAGCAGGTTCTGTGCCATAATTATATGTCAAATCCACAATCTCTTGTAAGATGCCAAAAAAATCATTGCCCGGATTGACGTCTTTGTAGTTTGAAGATTTGATACGCAAACCACTATTTTTCGTGGAATCAAGATCCAGAAAGCTGTCTCTGATAGGAGCATTTGTTGACTTGAACCTGAACCCATTCACATAGAAACTTGGCCATATTTTTACGGCAGTAATTGGTCCCTTGGCTAGAGTCCTAATAGATTCAGTCTCGGGTGATATTAGACGATTGACCTAAATACCAAAGTAGCGATAGTAAGTTATTTTTTTTGCAAGTGCAGAAATAAAAAGTAATTACCAAGCATCTTACATATGCGCTCAACCAAGAAGGAAAATGGCATCTCATATCTTGTTCTACTTTTTCGTCTGTTATGTAGGGTCTAACCGACCTCAACTCATCATTATATGTGCTGAAAAACAATGAAGCAACTGCTGATTAGTAGCATAATAGTATCTTATACTATTACATTGAGATGATGTAAACGTGGACATATTAATTACTTACCCCTCTAGCTTCTCCACTTCATCCTCGTCGCAATTGGGTAATATATACAATTGAGCAGCCATTAGCTCATCGTCATTCAAATACCTCTTCTTCATTTTTCTCGAAGGCTTTCCGGATGCATTGAATACTTTGAGTATTGCATTATTAGATTCCTGATATGCGTTATCGTTTCTGGGAGCTTTCGTCCTATTAGTAGCAACATGCGGTTTGAAATACGTCGAGCAAAAGTTTGTAATCTCCTCGAGAACATAAGCTTCACAAATAGAGCCTTCAACCCGTGCCTTATTTTTTACCTTTCTCTTTAGGTGATTCAGATGGCGCTCGAAGGGGTACATCCACCGATAACCAACAGGACCACCAACACGTGCCTCATAGGAAAGATAAATTGGCAAATGCTCCATAGAGTCGAAGAATCCAGGAGGAAACACCTTCTCGAGCTTACATAGTGTTACCGTAATGTCCCTCTCTTGCTTTTCTAGACGATCGACGAGCAACTTAGTACAACAAAGATCTCTGAAGAATATGCTCAGCTCTGTCAATGGGTCCCAAACGACCTGCGGTAAGAATTCCCGAAATGTAATCGGAATTAACCTCTCCATGAATACGTGACAATCGTGGCTCTTCATACCTACTAGTTTGTTCTCCTTGAGGTCGACGCATCTTTTCAAGTTCGACACGTACCCGTCTGAAAACTTTAGACCCTGAATCCACCTACAAAGTCTACCTTTATCCTCTTTATCCAGTGAGAAAACTGACTTAGGTTGCTTTAACTTTCCATTCCCCTCCTCTATCAAATGCAATGCAGGACGTCTACATATATCTTCTAAGTCCAACCTGGCATTCAGATTATCTTTCGTCTTCCCCTTTACATCCATTACAGTATTAATTATGTTATCAAACACATTCTTTTCGATATGCATAACATCAAGGTTATGTCTGATCAGATTGGTGCTCCAATATGGCAGATCCCAGAATATACTCCTCTTCGTCCAGTTATGGGTGCGACCAAATCCGTCATACTTGTACCCCTTAACAGGCTCTTCGATAGCAGTTGGTAAATCTTTTACCTCTTCCCATATCGTGCATTCGGGCCACCTTGGCGGTGGATTGGCCTTCTCCACAACTCCCGCACGAAAAGTATTCCGATTCCTCCGGTACGGATGATCCTTCGGCAAAAATTGTCGATGACAATCGAAGAAGTACGGTTTGCCTCCGTGTTTCAAACGGAAAGCCTGAGAACGGTCCATGCAATACGGACATGAGAGACGACCATGGGTGCTCCATCCCGATAATATTCCATAGGCCGGAAAGTCGTTGATGGTCCACATAAGTGCTGCCCTCATCTGAAAATTCTGCTTTCTAGAAACATCGTACGTGTTGGCACCGACTTCCCACAGCTGATTCAACTCATCTATCAAAGGCTGTAAATATACATCGATGTTCCTCTTCGGATTGTTCGGACCCGGGATAATAACGGTTAGGAACATATACGGAGTCTTCATGCACATCCAAGACGGTAGATTGTACGGAGTGACGATCACAGGCCAACACGAATACTGGGAGCCCGAAAGTCCGAATAGGGTAAAACCGTCAGAGCAGAACCCTAATCTGACATTACGCGCTTCCTCGGCAAAATATGGATACTCTCGATCAAAGTGCTTCCATGCTTCTCCATCGGATGGATGATCCAATACTCCTTCGATCTATTTTCGCCTGTGCCAACTCATGTTTTCTGCAGTCTCCTTAACCATAAACAACCGCTGCAATCGCGGCGTCAAAGGCAAGTAGTGCATCGAATCGGTAGGCTTCCTTGCACCGATAGACTTTCATCTAACAGTGGCCTTGTAGCGATCAGCACCACAGAATCTGCACGCATCTTCATCCTTGTCGTCTTTGTAGTACAACATGCACCCGTTGCGACATGCATCAATTTTCTCGTATTCCATCCAAAGCGATCTCACCATCCTCTTAGATCGATAGAAGTCTTTAGGCAACTTTGCACCCTCGGGCAAGATCTCTATAATCAACTCGAGCAGTCGATTATAGCATTCTTGCGACATGTTAAAATCGGAATTGATGCTCAATAATCTTGTAACCACCTCCAACGGTGAATGATCCTCACAACCAGGATATAGTGGAGTCCTTGCATTCTCAAGCAACTCCATAAACTTTGCAGCATCGGCATTCGGTGCCTCCTCAGCTGCATCATAATTGTCCGGATTGAAACTAGGTCCCGCCGTATCATAATTGTCAGGATTGAAACTAGGCCCCGCCGCATCATAAACCATGTTCACCAACCCGTCGTCGTAAGCATCGTGGTCTTGGACATCCATATACGGCTCCACATAGGGCTCCGACTCCGATGCTAGAGATACAAGTTCTCCGTGCGCGGTCCACTGATAGTAATTCGGCGTAAAGCCCTTCGAGTATAAATGATATGTAACTTCCACTTCTGGATGATATTTCCTGTTGCGACATCTCACACACGGACACTTAATTTTGGTACCGTCCATGTACTGAGGGAACGCCTTGGCGAACTGCAGGAACTGCTGTACACCCTCAATGAATTCATCCCGCACACCACACATGTCATCAGGATGACGGTTGTACATCCACGAACGATGACGCAGATAGTAATTCATATCCATTTCTAGAAACTTCTGCAAAATTGACAGTATGTATCATATAAATCATTACATACAATACTTTATCACCTAACTTCCTAACTTAACCGTACTATAAAAATCATAACTGATATAATACATATTTTCATTTATCAAAACTGCAGCTGCCCCCAACCCCATAGTACTATGAACTGTACTATAAGTGTGCAGTCAACACACTACAAATAGTGTGTCATACTACAGAACTGTAGTTGCCCCCAACCACACTCCTAGGTCCTGATCAGTGTCTGTGTCAGTGTGTGTGTGTGTGCCGTGTCTGTGTCAGTGTCCGTTATGGGAAATATAGTATATATATATATATATATATATATATATATATATATATATATATATATAACATTACCCAAATAATATCTTAATACCACTTTACTACTATACCTTAACCCACTGCCCCAAGATACTAATCCACAACCTTGGTACTAGCTTAACACACACCCAAGTACTGGAGATACCTACTTGGTTACACCCTTAGTATCCTAAGCTCATAAACTAAGTTTCTTGAGATACTTGATTAATAAATACCCATACCTCAACCAATATCTTGTATCATAACTTTACATTAGCTTATATTCTAATATCTATACTACCCACTAAACTTGACACTAGCTATCCCTCACTGACACACTTCTCCAACTCACACACTTGCATAATACTACCTAAAGCTAATCACTGCCTACTTCTTCTAGTGCACTGTACACAGTTGCATACATCCCTTAGCTGAACACATCACTAATCCTAACATCTGCAACTTGTAGTAGGTTCCAGGGAGCTACTGCTCAGTCATGGCATTGCACTAAGGCACCTGGTGCTTGAACAATTTTTGCATCAAAAGTTTCCCAAGTACACGGGCTATTGCTCTATGAAATGGATAACCCCATGCATTGTGGCTGTACTCACTCACAATTACCGGCAGATTTCTGCACTCCCTTTAATAAAAAACCTAACCCCCCAAACTGACACACTGATACACACATACACTCTTAAGAAATCTGTAATCAAAACTCACCTGGTACCAACAACACCTATCAAAACTCACCTGACACACTGATACACACATACTTGGCCCAGTCGGCCCTAACCCTAACCCTAACCCCATGTAAAAACCTAACCCTAACCCTAGGTCCTGAACAGTGTCTGTGTCAGTGTGTGTATGTGTGCCGTGTCTGTGTCTATGTCAGTGTCTGTGTGTGTCTCGTGTTTGTGTCAATGTCACATGTGTCCTGTGAGAGAGAGAGAGAGAGAGAGAGAGAGAGAGAGAGAGAAAAAGTAGGGTTTACCGGAGTAGTCACGGTGGAGAGCCGGTCGACGGAGCGGGGGGGGGGGGATTTTGTTTCTTTTTGAAATTTTAACAGATGGAGAAAAATGAAACCGAGCCCTAATTAACCAAATTTTAGCAACGTTTAGCGATGTCCAATAAAAACGTCGCTAAATTAAATTTTAGCGACGTTAAGGACGTCGCTAAACACGTTGCTAAATATTTTTAATATAAAGGTCGCTATATACGTCGCTAAACGTCTGTAAATTAGACATATTAGCGACGTTTAGCGACCTTAATTGAACTTATAGCGACTTATCTTTTAAAATCTTAATAAAAGTCGCTAAACGTCGCTAAATGTCGCCATTTAGCGACGTCTAGCGACGTTTTTATAAGGAGTCGCTAATTTATATATTATTAGCGACGTTTATTTTGACGTCGCTAAAATACGTCGCTAATCCCGCTTTTTCTAGTAGTGATTTTTTTGTTAATTAAATTATTTTATTATTTATTTACTGTTTGGATGGATAAGAAAGAAGTTGGATTAAGATTTTATTAATCTCCCGTAAGTTATTTCTAAAATATTTAATTGGTAGAGACTTTTAGAACGAATTTGGCCTATTAATTTATATATTTGGAAAGCCAACTTTGATATGATTCTTTTAAAAAAAAAGATTAATCGGAGTCCTGAGTTAGGAGTTATGGCATTTATAAGTTACCATGGCTGCTAAAAATGAGGCTGAATACTATGACAAATTTTGACTGTTTTGGACAAAAGAACACATCTATATACCAAATTTACCAAATTCACCTATACGTATCATAATACATGCTCTACGTGTCCAATATTGAACACCTGAACACCTTTACACCATCAAATAAGCATCAATAGTCCTTATTAGGATACAATACACACACTAAATGGACACAATTGGTTTTTTATTTTCCAAATTGAGTCACAAAATTATGACACCAACTTAGATCTACCAAATTGAGGGCTCATAGTACTTAGATCCACCATTGGAAGTCAAATCAAACCATTAGAATATTTTTACATGACCAAGGGGTGTTCATAACCATAAATTTGATAAAATTGAGAGAATTACCTTGTGTTTTGGTAGCGTCTTTAGAGAATTCCGAATTTGGACACGGAAGAGATGAGTCAGACACGATATCCTAGTATAGAAGCATGGAAAAATTGGATCCATACGATCAGCAACCATGCGGCCCAGGAAAAAGTTCAGCAGAAAATGGACCACATGATCACCCTACGGCCCAATTAGGCGATAGCCATACGGATCAAATGATCGAAGGCAATTTTGGCCGCAAATAAATCTGATATCACGCTCTGACAATGAGATTACATCTGACATAGAATCCTAACAGAGAAGGATTTTTTGAACGTCTCGAAAGATGTGAACTCACTAAAAGACAGAAGTCTCAGAAAGTGTGCAGCACTACATGTACAACACGGTAAAAGACTCTCATGTGGCTCTGGACCATGCATCCCAGACTCCATGCGTCCCATGCGTCTCTGGCCCCATGCGTTCCAGACTCCATGCGTCCCATGCGGCTTTGGCCCATGCGTCCCGGACTCCATGCGTCACATGCGTCTCTGGCCCCATACGTCCCATACTCCATGCATCCCATGCGGCTTTGGCCCATGCGTCCCAGACTCCACACATCCTATGCGGCTCTGTCCCATGCATTCTAGACTCCATGCGTCCCATGCGGCTCTGGCCCATGCGTACCACACCCCATGCGGTCTCTGCGATTCTTGGCTTCGTATGCCCCAGATTCCCAAATAAACCAAATTGTGCTGTTGTAACAAGTTGATCCTCTCCAACCAAGTGGCAGGCTACGTGTCCAATTGACCAAGTCATGCCCAAAAAAGATGAGAAACCATCCAGATATTCAGCAACAAGAAAATCTTAACAAATGTCCATATGACAGCTGAAATCCGGATTCTCTTGCACAGTTGTAACTCCTTTCTGTTAGGAAAAGGCACGTGGCAACTCCCAACATCCATGCGGCCCTAAATCCATGCAGCCACAGAACAACTATAAATAACAGAGTACTACAACTATACAAGCCCCCGGCTGGCTATTGGCAAACCTACACTCGAGCAAGAGAGAAGAGCTTCCGCATTGGATCATACATGGAGTAAAGAGAGTTGCTACACTTCTAACCCTTTATCGTCACCCCCAGAACACAAAATTTATACTTAGATTATCTGTTTAGGACTCCTCGCTATACTCTCTATAGTTTGTTTAATTAAATCAAGTTTTGTTTCAAACTTTCGTATTCAATGGAAAACACGATGGCTTCTCCTATGTTGAGAAGTCAGTGACGCAGTCTGATGCATCCAAGATCGGCTCGACGCAAAAGATGCTGGTGGTTCACTTTGACCAACAAGCATTCAAGGACATGCTCTTTGAAGGAAGTGTTATTCCACCCCCAAGGCTAGCCAAGCCCAAGGAGACCCGCAAGCAGTGGGTAGTGAAGGCCGTTGTGCCTCGCCCAACTACGAAGGGGGCACTTCCAACTGCTCACTCTGTTGTTGACAGCCAGGCGCACACCCAAGACTTCCACGTCCATGCGGCCTCCCTACCTGACGTGGAAACTACTCAGTGCTCAGAATCTGGTAAAGAAAATTACTACGATACAAGATATTCTGGTGCTGAAGCAGGTTCCATGTGGCCAAGAAGGAGGCCTCATAAGACTGGAAGACGACCTCATGCAGCCTTAGCACACAGCCACAGGAAGACGCCCCATGCGGCCCAGACAACAGCAAAATTTCTGTCTTCGATCGTATCTCATACGGCCCAGACTCTATGCGTCCAAATGAGAACGAAGAATATCCAAACTTGGACTCTGTATACTATGCGCTCGCGGGGGCTAAGTCAAAGAGGTCCAGGACAGTACGAGCTTGCCAAGCTCAAACAACTGTCAAGTCAGCCGACTGTCAGAGGGCACCGCTAATCATTACGCAGGTCCCTGATGGAAAGTTATATAAGATTGCCCCATGCGTCTAGCCCCCAGCGGCAAATGGACATGGTCGGTCTCAAAAGTTTCCCGTCGTCGATCTGAGGCAAGTTCTTGTAGGAACCTCGGATCCGGGAGCCAATACAACACCTACACACCCGTGCGCTCGGTCTACCCGAGCCCACAAAAAGGCTGCAAAGATGGAATAACCCTCGCTCGACTTGCGCAACGTGATCAATCACAAGCACAAAACGAGGAAAATAACTACGGCCGATAAAATATCCTCTCCAGGGCATCATTGTGCCAAGATTATCATCAACTGCTGCTGCAACAGAGCGGCAATGACCACAAGCAGGCAGTCGGCCTTCCAACGACTGCACCAGAAGATACTTGCCCGGCAACAACCTAGAGGTCAGGTGCAAGCGCCAGAGGGAGAGGAGCTACCCTTCGCCGCATGTTACTCGGCTCGGAAGGTCCTCTCCACCAAAGGAGGAAAGAAGTCCAGCACCTCCAGTCTATCACTCTTGACCAACGCGTTGAGAAGAAGGCTACTAGGAGGACCAGCAACAGGAACCATGGAAGGCATTTTCCCGGGCACTCACTCGAGGAAGAAGCTGTCATCCGCTGGGGGTAGTTCTTCCTCAGAACCCCTAGGGGCTCCCCAAGCTTGGGGTAGTAAACCCCTGGACCTAAACAATAATCCAGCATTCCAGAAAGATGATGACACTCAAAGAACAGATTCTGAAATCTCTGGGGGTAGCTACTATCGCAAAGATGACATAGCCTCCTACGAATCTGAGAAGGAAACAATGCCGCCAATCTTTCTTGAAGATGGCTTACTGCAAGAGACCGAGACAGAGAGTACGACATCCACTGTCCCATCTATCTCTCCCCACATAAGGACAATATACATTAAAGGAGATGATTATGACGCTCCCAGTGACCGACAATGCCTTGAGGCTCTCAAGAACAAGATGAAGACCATGAATATATCGATGCAAGCCTTGACCCAAATAATATTGGAAATCAGGGCAAACTTGGCCTCTCAGCCGGCAAGGACCTCTGCGCCAGATAACTTGGATCTCGGGACCAATGGGGATTCAAATTAAACCGCTCCACCCACGGGAAAAAATCCTCCCCAACCCGGTTCCTCAGCCCCTTCAGCAGCAGATGAGGCTAAGGAAGCAATAAAAGCGGTTCGAGAACTCTGAGCTTGACTGGATTCCTAGGGTAACTTGAACTCACTCCGCGATCTCGGAGTACACCAACAGTACATGCTAAAATGGAGAGACGTATTGTACCCGCCCAGGTACCAGCCCTTTAACATAGACACGTTTGACGGAAAGTCCTCCCCTCATCGGTATATAGGCTACTTCGAGACAACAACAGGGCACCCACCCCGCAATGATGCCATCCTTACCAGACTCTTTATCGGGGCATTGGCGGGAGTAGCCTTCGACTGGTTCTGTAGCCTACTAGACAATTGCATTTCATCATTCGACGATCTTAAGAGTCTTTTCATCAAAAGATTCTATGAGGCAGGTCATGATATGACGATGTCTTCCCTGTTGGATGTCGCCCAGGGAGAAAAGGAGCTCGCTCGCAACTACATCGAACGATTTTGACAGACAGCACTAAGATTGCCCTTGGCAATCCCGAAGTGACGCTAATGGAAATGTGCCAGAGGAACCTACTTCCGGCAGTCAGCCTCTGGATGGACGACGCCTAGTTTAAAGACTGGACGACATTCATCATAACTGTTGTCAAAGCTGAGAAGAAGCTGAAGAATGCCCGAAACTTGGGAATCCATATCCCTACCACTGAGGACAAAGGGAAAATTCCCAACCCCAACCACAACAACAACAGTAACGACAGCAATAGCAGCCACGATGTAAAGGAAAAACGGGCTATGGTCGCTACCTTGACCAAGAAGCCTGAGCAAAAGTAGGCAGAGGCTCCAAAACCAAATGAGACTTACTCTTTCGAAGAGGGTGATGTCAAACCCATCTTCGACATGCTGATGCAGGAAGGCAAAATCCTGCTCCCCGACGTCAGACGTCAGCCTGAATTGGCGGAAATGGACAACCCAAAGTATTGTTACTTCCACCGATACGTCCACCACCCAACGCAGGAGTGCTATACCCTGAAGTGGTACATCCAACACTGATCGATACCAAGGCCCTTTTCCTAGACTTCGACGACATAAAGGTCGCCGCCAACATGGTATCCTTCATGTTTGGTAACTTCTCGGTGACGGAAGCCCAAGACAGAGTGGTTCCAGTCCCAAAGGCAACTATGAAGGTGGTCAACCTTCCACCAGATTGAGACCTGACGGACGGGATAATATTGTCACGCCCCGATCTCCCGCAGGCAAATCGGCCTTTCCCGCTATGCGGGAATCACCCTCGCCAGCGCTCCCGCGGAACGATCATTTGATCCATCCGGATGTGATACCGCACGAGCGTGATCCACACCCGTGCAAGGCTATGGTTCATTGGCTGGCGGCAAGAGTTCTAAGCCACAGAGTCGTACAGATTGTCCGAGTGCAGCGGAGTCATTAACGCATAGGCGATCGGTAACAGGTTCTGTGAGTTGACAAATATAGCGGAAGCATTGAAACACAAGTTGAAGTAAAGAAACTCTTTTATTGATATAAATATGCGTTACAGGCGGCGTATAGCCGAGATTACAAGTCGCTCAAGCCTCTCTCTCTGAAACAGTAAAAGCGTGCCAAGTGGCTACAACTATGGAATGATTGTACAGGCGATGTTCGGGCGAGTGCGGGCTATGTTCCAACATTATGTCTTGTATATGTGCTTCTGTTCCGGATGCACTGTTGCAAGGCTTCAGAGGGAACTCCTGGCCTTAGCACGCACGAAGAAGGCATCCGCACCGAACGAGGTTCTCCCGCACCCTGCATACAAACTGGTAGATTATCAGTACATTGAATGCACTGGTGGGGAAGCTACTCGCCCGCTCGACAAATCCAAACACGTAATACAGGTTCCGTGCACAACTATTAAGTTGTCTTTCTAGTTTCCTTAGGATCAATTTTATGCAAATATTGAATGGCCTAGTTCGTGTGGCAGTGCGCCGTGCGACATGAGAGGAAACACGGCGAGACTTACCCTTTGGCCTTCCCTGTCCAAGGCAAACATTGCTAATTCAAGCACGGGCAAGTATAAGCATTCAGGAGTATATCATATGCAACATGCAAACACGAGAGTCATTGAACGGGACAATAGTTGGTGTGCTCAGTTGTTCTTTGATGCGATGCAATGACTCGCACGCGGATAGCCGCTAAGCGAGGATGACTTATCTATATAAACATGAGTCGCTGGCAAAGCCATAAAGGACTAATCCCAGACGAGAGTGGAACGCAACGAGAGCATACGATGCGCTACGAACCATCTTGCCCATACACGATGGATTGCATATGTAGTCCAAGGCCAAGATGGAATGCAACCAAGTACACAATATGCTGCAAACCATCTCGCCAGCACACGATAGACTACACATGATGTGGTCCTAGGCCAAGTGGAATGCAACCAAGTACACGATATGCTGCAAACCACTCGCCTGCACACGATGGACCACACTTGAAGTTTCATCCGGATCGGAGCGGCCCCAGTGCCTCGGTGACCGTCCGTGGAACTATGCCTCGTTTCCGAGTTGTCTGCGACATGCAAGTCAGGGTCAATCTAATTTCAGGCAACACGAGTACGTGGTTTATTTGATCAATTTCAGGCAACACGATTTATTTGACCAATCTCAGGCAACACGATTTATTTGACTAATCTCAGGCAACACGATTTATTTGACCAATCTCAGGCAACACGAATACACAATATACTTGAACCATGATTCTACGTTCAGTGAGTGACTTGCCTTGATGCATTCCCCTGGTTCAGGGCTGCCTTGGGTGACCTAACGGTCCCGGATACTTGCAGGTTCATTCAGGCACGGAACGACTATGTAGTAGTCTTCCGGGGTTTGGATGAAAATATGGCAACATTACAAGCAGACAAGCATGCATTTCTAAGGAACTTAATCAGCACGTTTGCTCGGGCCCGAAGGTAAGCCGAGAGATGAAACCGTTAGGGACTTAGCATGCGAGGGTATGAATATAAGCAATATTTTATTTTCCACGTTCTAGCATAGCAATACAAGTTGGGATTATTCCCTTAGCTAGGTGCGTTGGATTTATTAGCATGCAGGGAGTGAATCACCTAGCGACTAACATAAATATTCCAGATTTTATGTGTGCTAGCTAAGCAAAGACAAGTTCACCGTAGCCACCCACCTTAGCGATGATTCGCCTCGGTAGAGCGATACGTCAAGCGAGCCTCTGAAAGCCGAAGTTGATTTCCTGTAGGGACAAGTCTGGATATCCTTTGCTTCTAGTTTGAGGCAAAGCGGGGAGGGACAGTTGTACTTTTTGCCGTTTGAGTCGGTAGTCCGCTAGAACGGAACGGGATGTTACAAATATCTCTTGCCACACCACATGGGGAGGTCATGTGGGTCCACCCGACCTCGTGCCAGACTTGAAGCAGCCGGCGACATCCTCTACCGCCAAGTCCAAGAAAAAAAAATTAAATCCTGTTACATAGTTTCTTCCTCGGCTGAAGACCTGGCAGCAGGAACAACAAGGTCAGGCATAATGTACCAACCGATGCACAACGATACGCCCCCGGTTGTCGCGCCTAACACTACTGGTATTGGACCATCTCATCCCCCGCCAGCAGACAAGTCTAAACAGAAGGAAAATTGCTTCGATAAACCACTGCACAAGGACACACCACAAGCGCTGGAAAGGCCCTATAACTTCGATATCTTAGCACAATTAGCTAACACGCCGATAAAATTGTCACTATTTGAGCTTTTGTGCCTCTCCAAAGACACTCGGGCTGCCCTGAGTAAGGCATTGCAGAATGCCGATACCTACTTGGCGTAAGTCAAGCCACCAGCCGAAGATTCTGTTGCTTGTCCATATTGCAACAATGCCATGGATGCGATACCCAATATCACCTTCTCACAACATGACATGTTGCTAAAAAATAATAGGCACGATCGACCCCTGTACTACAACAGATATATTGGCAACGTCTAGGTGGACCGGATGCATATTGACCTAGGATCATCAATCAGCATCATCCCTAGAAGTCTGCTTTAGACCCTGGGGATTCTGATGCATCGTCTAGCGGCCACCAATATCGCTATCAGCTGCTTCAATAAAGGAAGGAGCTACCCTCTGGGCAAAATCTGCCTGAAATACCAGATCGGTGACCTAAAAACAGAAGTTACCTACTACATCATAGACGTAGATACATCCTACAATGTCTTGTTGGAGTGTCCATGGATACATGAACACATGATCGTGCCATCCACCCTCCACCACTGCCTGAAATATGTAGATGAACACGGTTTTATCAAGACAGAGTTTGCTGATGTTGATCCGTTTAAGGGAATTAAGATTTACTACTCTGACTTGATACTCTAGAAGAAAGACCGCCAAGATGAAGGTGGCAATGAGGTCGACGATAAAGCCGATGCCACAAAAACACCTGAGGATCCCTTGATAATCTGCCTCAAGTCTCGCACTCCCGATGCGGCCACCCCCCTCATTGTCAAATCGTACGGGAAGGCACCTGAATCTCCGGTACCTTAAGCATCGTCATAACCAATGGTCATTCACCTTTGTAGGCCGAATCGACCAACAAAAGAAGATTTTGCTCAATCTACGCCTTCTGAACCCATGATCGTTCGTCTTCACAGGCCGAGCCGACCACCAAAGGAAGATCCGACCATGGCTGCAGCTTCCAGACCTTTGGTGGTAAAATTATACATAAAACTACCAAAGCCTTTACTTGCACTGGGGGTAGACGAGGAGAAGGATGAGCTGGAGGAGTATATATCCGCTAATGTCAACATCCCTTCCCCGGATAATGTAATTCCGCTAGAAAAGATAACTTATTTTCTCAATAAAGGGTTATCTTTGAACTACTATGAGCGTATGCATATAAGCACATTTTACTCCATGGAGCATGGTCTAGGCCTTCATCTGCACACACAAGTGACCACTTCCTACACAGTGCACCGGCTTCGCTTTAGTCAAGATTCTTATTTCTTAGTCCCATCCTGTAAGAAAGGAGATAAGCTTATCATCTTCGGCAGAGTGGAATACCCCCGGTCCTTCATCCCAAGGAAAGTAGAACCAGAATCTGATGTTGGTAGAATTCTACTCTACCGGTACAGTTCACAAGCCCTGCATCTTATCCATAAAATATGATACAACCTGAAGATCACTGAAGGGTTGAACTACAGTAAAGGTTGAAGGTGGCCTCTACGACTTTTCTCTCCTGCAGGCAAGCCCGAGGATTACTAGCATAAGACTAAGTATGGCTTATGATTTGTAACACCTCTTACAACCCCCGAGGGCTCAGATAAAGAAGATAAAGTATGCTCAAACTCTTCAAATTCTTCATCCTGGGACTCCGATGTCAGCATCGGGGATGTGCTCAGACAAACACTGTCCTCCAACATGGTGTTTGCTGACCTTGAGGAAGACAACCAGGATCCACCCGAGCTGTTTGAGATGGAACCTTGGACCCAATACCTTGGTTCATAATGGGAGATGCAATTCGAACAACGATAGCCTCCCAGAACGAATAAAGTCGTACAAATCGACCTCGACGACGAATCATACCCCAAACCTATCTTTCGTTAGTAAAAGCTTGCCTGGCAAAGACCCAAAATCCCTATTACAACCCATCAGAGAATGCATTGATATCTTTTCTTGGAGTTACGAAGACATGCCAGGACTAGATCCCCAAATCGCGGTCCATAAAATCAATATTTTTCCTAACGCCAAACCAGTCAACCAACAACAACGAAGGTTCCGGCCAGATGTGATAGATTCCATCGAAGCTGAATTCAACAAGATGATATCTAGTGGCTTCATCCGCGAGGAACAATACCTCGACTGGGTAGCCAACATCGTCCGTCGTTAAGAAGAATGGAAAGATCTGAATCTGTATCGACTTTCGTGATCTAAATGCGGCATGTCCTAAAGACGAATTTCTTCTTCCAATCACCAACGTAATGATCGACAACACTTATAGGCTTTGAGCGCATGTCCTTCATGGATGGCTTCTCAGGCTACAATCAAATTAAGATATTTCCCGACGATGAGAAACATACATCGTTCCAGACCCCGATAGGCGTATACTGCTGCACGGTCATGCCTTTCGGTCTAAAAACGTAGGTGCTACATACCAGCGAGCTATGAGCACCATTTTTCGTAAAAATCTGCACAAGACGGTGGAATGCTACGTCGACGACATTGCCATCAAGAGTCGCTCCAAAGATGATCATCTCCAAGACCTGAGGACTGTGTTTGACTTAATGCACATACACCGCCTCAAGATGAACCCTACCAAGTCCTTTCTAGGAGTCTCCAACGACAAATTCTAAACCGTACCTACTACCAAAGTGAGCTAGACCTGCTGTCCTACCACATCAAGCACCGCTATCTCCTACTCTGGCTTCGTCGTGGGCCTCTCGAGCAGCGAGCCTTGGTCGGGCACAAGGAGTGTGAGACAAGCCATGTGTCGATGCACCTCACGTGGAACCCGTGGCTGCACTCCGGGAGCACCCGTACCTTCTCGCCGTCCCTGAACTCCCCGAGATAGATCGGATACTCTGTCGCCGCTACGGGGATGATGTTCGCGCCGCCCTTCGTGACGGCGGTGCCTTACATCGCCACGGGGATCCGCCGCAGCGCCTTCCTCTTTATACCCGTGGATGGCCGCCTCGCCACCGCCTCCTCGGGCGTCTCGAATGCGACGCGGCAACCACACCGGAACACGCACCGCACGATCGAGTTCAGCCCGAGCACGCAGATCAGCGTGGCGAGGATGATGACCATGTTTTTGTCAAAATTTGCGTCCACTTCCTAGGTTATTCACATAGACCCCGACAAGACCAAGGCTATCCTGGAGGTGAATCTGCCAAGGAACCTCCGAGAACTCCGCGGCCTTCAAGGGAGGTTGGCATACATCAGGAGGTTCATATCAAACCTCTCTGGATGTTTTTGGCTATTCACACAACTCATGAAGCAAGGTGTCTCCTTTTTTTTGGAATAAAGAGTGCCAATGAGCATTCGATAACATCAAAGAATACCTATCAAACCCTCTTGTGCTGGTGGCCCCAGTCATGGGAAAGCCATTTCTGCTCTATGTACATGTGATGGATCACTCTCTCCGTGCACTGTTAGCCCATAATAGTGATGCAAGCCACGAGCAGGCCATATACTACCTTAGCCGGATGATGGTCGGCGCAGAGCATAGGTATACCGCCGTTGAAAATGAGTGCCTTGATATGGTATTCACTATCCAAAAAACTCGATATTACATAACCGGACAGACCATTCATGTAATATCGCGAGTCAACCCCCTCAGGGTCCCCATCACCAAACTCGGGGCACTCAGTTCCCGCTTGGCTACCTGAAAAATACTATTATCCCCATATGATATGGTATTTGTCCCACAAAAGGCTATCAAGGGTCAAGCATTAGCTGAATTTTTATCAGCCTACCCGGGGTTAGAAATCTCAAAGCTCTATGAAGAGATTCCAAACGAAGTGGTGGACGCTAACGTCACTTCATAAAAAGCTGTCTAACGAATGTTCTTTGACGATGCTTTAAGAGCAGGACCCAAAGGCGGTATCATCGATGGGGACGGGATAGTGTTGATCTCCCTATATGACCTCGTCATCAATCGTGCGTACTCCCTCATGGAGCCATGCTCCAATAATATGGCAGAGTATAATACCCTAATCATCAGACTCCAGCTCGCCAACCAATTCAGAGTAGAGTACGTGGAGGCCTACGATAATTCTCATCTAATCGTCAATCAGGTCCGGGGAGTATATGAAGTCCAAAATGAAGACTTGATCCCCTATCACCAAGCTGCACTTAGTATTATCGCAACCTTCAAGATGTTCTTTATTGAGCATGTCCTTCGGTTGCAAAAAATTGAGGCTGACGCCTTAGCCGAGCTCGCTGCTTCCTTAGCAGTTCTAAACAATGCCCAAGAGCTGGTCTGTCCCAAAAGCAACCTATGCTTGTGCCTTAGCTATGCAGCGGAGGTCGACACCAATATTCAAGATTGAAGGCTTTCATTCATTGACTACGCAGTCTAAAGAATTTTTCCTGAAAACCCAAAGGAAGTTGCTTCAATCAGAAGACGCTCCCTCCATTTCTATTACGATATGAAGACCAAAATATTCTATCTTCGGTCCTATGATGGCCTTCTGCTATGATGCTTATCGAACTCAGAGACAAAATAAGCCCTCAACGAAGCTTACGATGATGTCTGTGGGGCATATCAACCCGGTCCGAAGCTACAAGACCGTCTTTGGAGAATGGCTACTAATATCCTACGATTGTAGCAGACATTATTGATTACGCGAGAAAATGTCAAACAAGCCAGATCCACGAAAACTTCATCCACCAACCCTCGGAGTTCTTACACCCGACTGTTGCGTCTTGGCTGTTCGAAGCCTGGGGTATGGATATCATTGGGTTGATTAGTCCACTTTAATCCAAGGGACATTGGTTCATCATCGTCATCACCGACTACTTCTCCAAGTCGGGGGAAGCCATACCACTCGCATAATTCAAGATGTTCAATGTGATCAACTTTGTCAAGCATCACGTCATATACCGCTTTGGCTTGCCATGAAGGATCGTCCATGATAATGGTCTACAGTTTCCAAGCCATGCGTTCTACCGGTTCTGTGATAAAAATCGAATTTAGAAAGTAGCGTCCATGACATATAGCCCTGCAGCAAACGGTCTGGCTCAAGCGTTCAACAAAACCATCATCAAGATCCTCAAGAAATTTATGTCTTCCAATAAATGCGACTGTAATAAGAAGCTGGGTGAATGTCTCTGGGCCTACCGTACAACAGTTCGGACATCTACTGGTAACACACCATTCTCTTTAGTGTACAAAAGTGAGGCGGTACTCCCGCTCATAATCCAGATCCCTTCACTACGAGTAGCTCTCTCCAACCGGCTAACTACAAATGACAACTACCACCGACGGTTACAGGAGTTGGAAGCACTCAACGAGAAATGACTCTTAGCTCAAAAATGAATAGAGTTGTATCAAGCGCGCCTCTCTGGAGCCTTCAACAAACGGATAAAATAAAGAACATTTCAAGTGGGTGACCTCGTTTTAACAGTAAGAAGACCGATGGTTATGACTCACAAGACGATCGACAAATTCTAACCTAAATGGGAGGGCCCATTCATTGTGGAAACTGTGTTTTCCAACGGCGCATACCGGCTAGTGAAATCCAACGACGACTTGCTCATGATGCCTATCAACGACAAGTTCCTGAAAAAGTACTAAGTCTAAACTAGACTTGTACTCCCCTCATCCACAGTGGAAAAATCTAGATGTACATCACTACACTCTTGGTTCTTTATCCCCAGCAAGTACCTATGTGCAATATTTTTCCCTTCGTTATAAATTCTTGTAAAAACCATCATCTGTATCCAGGAGTCCTGGATACGCAACGGATGATGTATCCCCAAAGTCTCCACAGTGGAGCAGTCCTCAGGTCCACTCGCACATTCTCGCAGTGACCACTCAAAAAAAACCAATCTCGTTAAATGCTATCCATGTTCATATTGCCTCTGAGCTATCGTCCTACCAATCTCCCCAGCGGAGAAGTTCTCAGGTTTATCTTCATTTTTGGATAGACCACACTAAGCAAACTACTCACTAGCGAGTCCTTGGGACTTTGGTTCATGTCCATATTACCTCTGAACTATCGTCCTAACATTTTCCTCCGGTTGAGTTTGCCATGTCCATATTACCTCTGTCACGACCCGCACCCGGTAAAGGGGCACGAGTATGTGGGTACGTCCAGCCTACGCCACAGAATCGATGGTAGAACGCTGTCTTGGTCTACTATACTATCTAATATCTCACACAATGTATATAAAATACTGCCATGCCATCTCAATTCCAAATGATACTCAATCACATATAAAACTAAAGGAAGATGTACGCACGATATGGAATAAAAAGAAAAGAAATATAAGTCTCAAATACATCACTTGATCAACTCAAAACTAAACACAACTCAAGATCTCCAAATAATACAAATCAAATATCTAACTAGAAACAACCACTACAAGATATGGTAATCTAAATGGCCTCAGTAACTGGCACTACATCCTCAGGTGACACTCCAACTGTCGGTCCATAGTGAGTGGAACACATCCTCTCTAACCATTCATCTGAAAAATGTTTTCCAGTCAGAAATGGAGCAAAGTACAACCTAATAGCAGTTCTAATTAATTGATAATGACTATAAATATAAATAAAGAATATAATACAAGACGAGAAACAATGAACAATATCAACTATGGTAGAAGAAACAGGTAAACAATGAATAATATGGTATCCACTGATCACGATGAACTAGAACAAGATAATATAATGAAACAATGAACTAGAATGTGGTAAAAAAAATTGTAACTATGCTAAGTGATTGAAATACTAGTTAGATATGTGACCGGCTTGGGTGAACATTATCTACTTTAACGTTGGATAAATATTGTCTAAGTTAAACATTGAACATTGTCTAGGATTTGATCACATATCTAGCTAACATTTCCCCTTTCTCCCAACTAGTACAATGGATCCAACCATGACACGTTGTGATACAAGATACTCAAGGCCATGTAAACAATAAACCTTGAATATTAAATATTGAATATTGAATATTGAACACTGAATATTGAACATTGAACATTGAAACATTGAACATTGTCTAAGTTAAATATTGAACATTGAAACATTGTCTAAGTTAAACATTGAGAACACGAGGAACAATGAACAATATATATAACATACCATGACTGATCCATGTGTATACTAGTCGATGTACCAATGTGTCAAGATTATGTAAAATATTTCTAAATACTTGCATTATAGTAATTATCAAATAATAAAAACTATCAGAAAATTTACTCGCCTGTCATCCAAGTAATAAATATCAAACTGTGTCCCAACTGGTGTCACACAAACCTATATATGAAATATTACATTAATACAAGGTGTTGGAATGAAATTAAGTTAAACTAGTTCAATTCTAGGTCATGAAGCCATTTCTAAGTCAAAATAGTCAAACTAGGTCAGCTCTATGCCAAACTAGTCAAACTTGGTCAAACTAGCTATTTCTAGGCTACAAGAGTCTAACACTAGGATACAAAGTCAATACACTATGACACTAAACTATACTAACTAATCTAAGATCCTAAGAACCACACAAAATGTCGTATCATAAGATACGCAAGTTTCAATATATGAAAATATTATTTAATATATATATACAAGTCAATAATTATAATACTATAACAAAAAAATGAAAATATGATACCTTGGCCTTGCACCAATGCGTATCACACCTATCTCGATACCCAAACTCAATACCTTGGTATCAACCCCTTACCTTAGTATTACCTTGATATCCCAAGGTAATCCAAAACCTCTACATAATAACTAAACATATATATAAATACCCCTAAAACTAATATACTAACTATGCTAACACTATAATATATCTCAAAACCATTATAGAACTAACTATAATACCAAACATACATATCTACAAGATACATATATATACATATATCTATAGTTAACTATATATTGGTAAGGTATATCACTACCACCTATTTGAACTTACCAATACCTCAAGTAAACTACCCTTAACTAATACCAATGTTCAAGACTAACATCTAACCCAATGATACCAACTAACTGCTACCATAGCCCAAACCTCAACTACCAACTATACTAACACACCCACCCCATGATTGAATCTATACTAATACTAATACTAATACTAATACTAATACTTGAACACTCTACCTCCAACTTGCTGTCACGTACCCCTATAAGAACCAGTTACTCAAAATATAACTTGTACACTATCCTACCTTACACAACTTCATTCCTGAGCCTGTGTGCAAGTGCACACAGGAACTGATACCAAAACATATACTCCTCATCAGGCAATACCTTAACAGAAATACCAACTTCCTGATACACATTGATAATATTAAAGACACACACACAGACACTCAACCAATTACTAAGACATATTCCTGGACACAAGAATATATTTACTGCTCCCCCACACTTCACTTATTCCTCAAACACTCACTCCAAACAACACTTGCACTAACATATCTTGGCACACACTTATCTAACCAACACTAACACCTACCCTAGACTGATCACAACCCATAATACTACTCCATACCTTAACTTACTACTGTAGGTACCCAAGCACTTACCTCTCCTCACCTAACTGAACATCAATAAACTAAACACTGAGGTATCAGTAACAGGTTTTCCTTCATGCTTTGATACCACTGAACACTCATTCAGTTCACTCAAACTGAGCTATGAACTCAAACCCAAGCACCACATACCTTACTCAACTTCAAAACAGCAAACTAGCCTTGGTTCTAATATTCTCCTGATGCAGATCCCTCCCCCTCTCAGTAGGCTACTGCAACCAGTTGCTGAATGCAACACATTGGCTCGAATTGTTGTGCCTTTGCTGCAGTGCTTCATGACTCTGTGCACACTGCTAAGGCTGTAGTATTTGCACTCTGGCTGTGTTGAGGTTTCTGCTACTGATGCACTGCTCTCTGCCTCTCATTGTTGAATTCTACTGCATTGTGCCGATACTCTTGCCTACCTTGTTGTTTCAGGGGGATACTGCACTGCTGCAGACCTCCTATGCTTCTGTTCTTCAGTTGAAAAAGCTGTTATGTTGCTGCTCTTGCAGGCTCACTGTGCAGCTAGTGCAAGCTACTGCAGTGGCCTGAGTTGCTGCTGAGGCCTTCCTGCTCTCCCATGACTGTGCATACTGCATATTACTAAGTTCCCTGTTGTTGAACTGAGCTGTAGGTGATACACATGCTGCTCTATGCAACTCTCTCACTGACACACGATCACACACAACCATAGCACACACACATACATATATATATATATATATATATATATATATATATATATACTCACACATAAACACAAACACATAATGCATATATATACATATAAACACTAGTACACACACACACACACACACACACACACACACACACACACACACACACACACACACACACATATATATATATATATATATATATATATATATATATATAAACTTAGATAAAAACCAATCTATGCATAATCAATCTCTATATATCTATATACACTCATACATATACATATAGATATATCAATACTCTCTCTCTCTATATATATACACACATATAGCTATATACACTTATGTATACTATATACTATAAATACATACATAATACATCTATATCATACATTATATCTCATACATATGTATATACACAAGCACACATAGAAATAAGGGCAAATAAACAAACACGTGGAGTGCACCGCACCCGCATCACACTAACTCTATGATACGCTTGTGATACGGCTCCAACACACAACCAAATGCATCCCGGAGGACACGTGCAAGTCTAATTCACTAAATATAAATAATACATATAATAATTAGATCCACTACGTGTTCGTGTCAAGAATTGATGTGCACAACTCCTCGTGTCGGAGAAAACCCCCAAAATTGACCTGTTTCGTCAAATTGACGAGATACGACCTACACATACCCAATTGTGGATAAGACACTAGTCACAAACAAGCAATCATATGTCATATTGATCTATTTGACCAAATAACAAACACCACATGTGCCAATCTCAGAATTCTCCCAAAATTTGCACCAAAACACACATAACTTCTACCGTAGGTCTCCTATGAACCTAAAACTAATTTCTATGGGTAGCCTATGCATGTGGGTTAGTTTCTCATGGTTAAATCTCAAATTTAGAACCTAATAAAAGGGAAACAAACTGATATGTTCCTATTGGGAGATGGAGTCCCAATGAAAAATCTCCAAAATTGGAAAGTAGCTCCTCCTTATAGATCTTGGCCTCCTCCTTCTTGATCCTTGCTTCCTTCTTATAGATTTTTGTTATAGTAGTCTCAATTGAAGAATAGAGATTGAATTTGGGTATAAATTTAGTGAGAAATGGTGAGGGAATAAAGAAATCAGGAAAGGGGAAAATGTAGATCTAATTGGAATGAACAAAATGAAATGAGAGACACTCTCTCTCCTCCTCTAATGGCTGGTCATAAATCCCTCTCCCAAGCAATATGAAATGTCTAAAATACCCCTTGGGGCCTCTCATGAGAAAATTAATTAAGGGAGAAGGTTCTAGTCTAATGGTTTCACTAATTAATTCATTCTCCTAATGAATGGGCCTAAATATTGGGTTTAACCTAAACTAACATATAATGTTGGGTTCATGCATCTAACTAAACTAGTTAGGTCCACTACATAAGTCTAAAATAATCTAGCATCTAACAATAATTAAATAATACAACAAATAATAAATCACATGCACAATATTTAAATATAATAACTCCTAAAATTAAAAATACCCATGTTAAATTACCAAATTACCCTTAATTAAAAAAGTGAGGGTGACAACCTCTGAGCAAACCTTCCGGGTCTTGTCTATAGATCATCACGTCAATATTACCTCTGATATCGGTTGTCATCCCCACTTATCACCCGTACTCACCATGGTACACCAGTGGTGTTAAGTCCATAAAAACTTTCACATCCATATTACCTCTGGTAGGGCTAATCTCAAACCTATTACTTGCACTAACATGCACAAAAAATAATGGGTCCATAAAATCTATCACGTCCATATTACCTATTTTAGGCTTTGTTTTGAATTTATTACTTTCACCCCTAGTGCATAAAAAGGTAATAGGTCCACCAAAGATCCCCCAGCAGGATATCCTTACTATCCACAAAACCTATCACGTCCATATTACCTCTGATAGGGTTTATTTCGAATCTCTTACTTGCACCCCAAGTGCGCAAAAGGGTAATAGGTCCACTAAATCCCTAGTAGGATATCCACACTAACTACAAATATTGTACTATGACCATCTCACCTTTAGTACAAGCGTCCAAGATTTCACAATGTGCAAAGAAAGTGAGTTCTCCTTATGTTAAAACAAAAAGAAGGAAGGAGAGATTACAAACATCATGAAGAAGAGGAATCGAAATCTTCCGAATTACTGATGTACATAGCAAAAAAATAAAAAATACAAGCGTCTGAGGACGCGAGCAACTGATGTGGAGCGTCTCCAACACTTTGCTCCGCCGAATCAGCAGAGATTTCCAAGATTTCTTGGAAGATGTCCACCTTGCGTACTCGAACAGCGGACGTTTCTCCCGTCCTCTTAGTAGGAATCAACTCGGGCTCGCTGGAGCATGGATCAGGGGTAACCAAAGTTGCAAAAATAGATATGTTGGTTTCCTTTGGAGTACCTTCAGAAGCCATCGCACTAAAGATGAATTTCTGTAAGGAGTTCCGAGATCGTCTGCCACTTATAAGCGGGGAATCGACGACTTACTTCCTGAGTCATAACTGTTCACTCCATAAGATACGACAATTCGCTCCTGCACAACCCAAGATATGATTGCCAGAATTTTATGTAATCCTATCAAAGACCCGGACTGAAACAGCGGTGTGAACACATCAGGCTCATGCCAAGAACATGAGGCACAAGAAGTGGTCATTTCTCTCTTAGGATGTAAATCAAACCAACCAGACAATCATAGCAGAAAAGAAGGAGTTTATTTCTTCTTGCCAAAAGGGCAAACTACGCTTAAAGGGCTACTAGGGCCCCAACCACAAAACAAACTTCAACAAAAGAAGAGAAGGGGGATGGTCTCAGAAAAGGAAACATAAACTACTGGTGCTCATCATTGGAGCACAAGTTTGCTATCCGCCTACGGAGACGTGCAATGTGACCATCTAGGCAAAATTTAACTCGTTGCTCAACCTCTTTTGCCATGACCTCGGGATCCTCGTAGCGAATATAGGATTCATATTGGTCATCCACCTTCTGGACCATCACAACAACAACAGCCGTGTTCTTCGCTATTCGGCTCGCCTCATTTCGAATAGCCTCTTCTTCTAGTTGGGCCTCCCGGAGATTATTCTCCAGCACATTGAGCTTGGCTTGAAGATGTCTGATCTCCTAGGTTAAGTCCTTTTTCCTGGTGAGGCATTCCTCCCTGAGAGTACCCAGCCGATCATGATCCTCCTGCAACTTCTGGAGGTCATGTTGCATGCCTTCCTTAGAGGAAGAAAATATGGCCTTCTCTGTATCTAGTCCAGCTGAGAACTCCTTATATACATGGGATATCATCATCCCCATATGTCACCCTAACTTTTTCAACTAAGTGTAGTTTGATAATTTGGCATAGGTAATTGTATTTTTAGAATTATAATATTAAATATTGTGCATGTTATAAATATTAATTATTGTATTATTTATTTATTATTAGATTTTAGATTTATTTTTTGGACTTGTGTAGTGAACCTAACTAGTTTAGTTTAGATCCATGAACAAATATTTAATTCTAGTTAGAATTGAGCCCAATAGTTAGCCCATTCATTAGGAGGATGAATTAATTAGTGAAACCAATTAGACTAGAACCTTTCCTCCTTAATTATTTTTTCATGACAAGCCCCAAGGGGTATTTTGGAATTTTTATAGAAGCTTGGAGGAGGGGCAAGGAGCCGACCACCATAGGGAGGAGAGAAACTCTCTCTCTTCTCATTTGTCATTCCAAATCTAGATCTAGAATTTTTTGCTTTTCCAAATTCTTCATTCCTATACCAATTTCTACTTAAATTTCTTTCCAATTTCTTCTTTATTCTTTATTGGAGGCTATTTGAACAAGGATCTATAAGGAGGAGCAATGATCTACAAGTTGGAGTCTACTTTCACCCAATTTAGAAATTTTATTGGGAATCCATCTCCCAATTGGTACAATTCAGTTTTTTCTCTCTAATTAGACTCTAAATATATAAATTAATCATTATGAACCACCCCAAATGCTAAGGCTACCCATAGAAATTGGAATTAGGTTCATAGGAGGCCTATGGAGAAAGTTATATAGTATTTTCTGTCAATTTTGGGAGAATTCTGAGATTGACACATCTTGTGTTTGTCAATTGGTCAATTAGACCAAATTGACATATGTTTGATTGTGTGTGACTAGTGTCGTATCCACAATTATATACGTATAGGCCGTATCCCGACAATTTGACGATACAGATTGATTTGGAGATTTTTCTCCGACACGGGGGTTTGAGCATGTCATATTTTGACACGGACACATAGTTTAGTAATTAGTTCTTCATATTATTAATAATTATAATTTTAGACTTGCTCGTGTCCTTCGGGATACGTTTGGTTATGTGATGGAGCCATATCGCAAGCGTATCATAGAATGAGTGTGATACAGGTACGGTGCACTCCACGTATTTGTTTTATTGTATTTAAATTCAAGTTGACTTGATAATATATATTAGACTGATATAATTATATGATTGTATGATATATATGTTTATGTATATTTATGTGGGTGTCCATGTTGCATTTGAAAGTATTGGTGGTCATGAGAGAGAAGAGAGAGTATATGCATTTACTAGTATAGTAGTTATGTATATACTTAGTGGATATATATATATATATATATATATATATATATATATATATATATATATATATATATATATATATATATATATATATATATGTATGATTATATTCTCATATGAGTGTATATCTATATATGTATAAATATGTATATATATTTATATATATATGTGTGTGTGTATAGAGTGGGAGTGAGTGAGTGTTAGTGTTGTGTTATGTTGTGTTGTGTTGTGTTGTGTTGTGTTCTGTGAGTGAGTGTTGTAGATATGTGTGAGAGGGGGATCGAGCAACTGCAGATGCAGCCGCCAATATGCATCAATGAAGCATGCAGCAACAACAAGCCAACAACAGCACGTAGCAGCAAAGCAAGCAACTGTAGCAGTAGCCATAGCACAACAGCTTCAGCAGCAGCTATCACAGCAGCCAACATGCAGCAATGAAGCATGTAGCAATTGCAAGGCATGCAGCAGCATGTTGCCGCAGCAGTAACAGCATAAGCAGCAGCAGCAGCAAATCAGCTACAGCAGTAGCAGTTTGAGCAACAACTACAGCAAGATGGGCAGCAACTAGAGTAGTTAAGGTAAGAGGGTTAGTTAGTTTCATTGATAGTTTAGTTAGTTTTATTGATAGTTTAGTTATTTAGTTGCATATTGATCTAGTTAGTTATATATATGTATATATTTAACTAGTTAGTCATATTGATAACTAGTAGTTATATGTATACATATTGTTAGACTAGTAGCTATATGTATGTATGTATGTATGTATGTATGTATGTATGTATGTATGTATGTATGTTTATATGTATATATGTATTGGTAAGTTAGTGGCAAGTTAGTATAGTAATATTGTATAAGTTTATGCATGTTAGTATATAGTTAGGTGTATGGGTAGTTAATTGCATATTAGAATTTGGATTATCTTGTGATACCAAGGTAATGTCAAGGTATTGGTGGATACTCAAGGTAATGGGTTTGAGTATCAAGATGGGTGTAGGTGGTGAGATAAGCGTTGGTTCAAAGCCAAGGTATCCACTTTGTATTAGTTAACTAAGATTACTATATGTATTATCTTGTATATATATATAAATTAGTATTTTTATATCTAAAAACTTGCGTATCTTACGATACAGTACTTTGTTTGTATTTAGTATCTTAGCATAGCTAGTGTGACTTAGTTACATAGTGTATAGACCTAATATCCTAGAGTTGGACTCATACAACCTAGAAATAGCTAGTTTGACCTAGAGTTGACCTAGTTTGACTATTTTGACTAAGAAATGGCTTTATGACATAGAATTGAACTAGTTTAACTTATCTTCATTTCAAAATCTTGTATTGATGCAATATATCATATATAGGTCTGTGTGACACCAGCTTAGATATCGAGAGACACACCTTGCTCAGGACCTCAGGCAAGTACTTTTCTCTGTTAGTTTTTATTTCATAATAGTGTATATATCTCATATTCTAGAACTGTATACTTGATTCTGATATAGTGGTTTCACGGACTAGCACTACATGGATCCTGTCAGGAGATGTTATCCCCTACCATGTTCAGCTGGTAGTCCTTCACATGTATTTTATCATGTGTATTGGATATTGATTATTTATATTTTGTGTTCACATACTGCTCGTGTTCAGTGTGCTTATATTCATATAAACACACTGCTCATGTTCATTGTACCTATATTCATGTTTATAACATGTCGTAATTGGATCTATTGGTATTAGTTGGAGATGGGGGAGTAGGAGTTGATTATGTGATCAAATCCCCAGTGTATTCGTGTACATGTCGATTACATACCATACTTGTAATCGAGTTACCTTATTGTATTCGTGTTCAACCTAAACCGATCACATAATAAACTTGTATTCTGAGGCACATTAGTTAAATTTCATTTATTCCTTTATATTACAGATATTCATATTGCTTGTTCTTCATTCCAGTACATTACCTGTTTACTCTCGTTCTTTTTATTCTGTTATTTAGATATCTTGTAATGTTTTCTATTATCTGTTCTATATGCTCGATTATATATTTGGAACTTCTTTCAGAGGTATATACTTCGATCCAATCCTGACTGGATATATTTTTCCAGATGTTTGGCTCATAGATCAGTGTCCTATATTCTATGGGCCGCAGGATGGTGTACCATTAGAGGATACTCATATAGACCAGAAGGACTTAGTTCCAGAGCCTGAGGAGGTTTAGTTTATTTTGGTAGTTTTATATTAGACTGTTATTGTGATTCATGGCATGTATATTATTTCAGACTTGTAGATTGTATTTTGATTCTTTTCTTCGTTATTCCATTCGTGCTTTATCTTCCTTAGTTTGTATTGTGATTGAGTACAGTTAAATTTATGAGATACCATATTGTTCCTCCTTTGGAGTTGAGATGATTGACAAGTACCATATATATATTGTTGAGATATTTAGTTAGTTAGAATTGACCAAGATAACGTTCTACCGCCGATGCTGCGGCGTAGGCTGGGCGTACCCACGTACTCATGCCCGAATATCCGGGTGCGGGTCGTGACACATTTTTAGTGGTGGCCCATACAAGTTAGGAATCGCAATTAGAGCGATATCGTAGTAGTGCTCGCCTAGAGTACTTCTACGACCTTGCTTTAGGATATAGGATATAGGCTAAGTGTATACTCAATCACAACTAGGAAACACTTCCAATATCAGTTTTTCTATCCTTATATATTGAATATTTTCTTTACTTTGAATAAAAATTATGTCCTTTATTGATGATATCGTATCTCACTCAATAATGATTCCTTTGTTCAATCTATCTTCAGGATGCTGTCGAAGACGCGTTCCCAGCGCTCAGGTGCCATGTCAACACGGTCAGTCACTTCTTCGCCTATGAGGGCAGCACCATCAGACGTTGTTCCAGCACCTACATTCCAGAGGTCAGCTTCACCGATCCAGGTGGGCATTTCTGTAGCAGCTTTCGGATGTGCTCCACCTCGGTACAGAGAACATCACTGATAGTTTCAGGGGATCTTCCACCTCCACATCCACAGTCGATCAGACGCAGATGTTCATGCTCTTTTAGCAGATGATGGAGGTACAACAGCGTCAGTCAGAGGTCATGAGACAGAGCATTGAGAATGCTTACCAGATTATGCTCGTAGCAGTTGAGAGATCCGCCTTAGTCCAGCCACAGACGACACCACCTCAGTTTAACCAACAACAGCCGAGGTCGGGGACTATCATAGAATTCAAAAGGATGGAGTCGAAAGAGTTTAAAGGAACTGAAGGGATTCTTTATGCTGATGATTGGATAGAAGACATTGAATGAAACATACGGCTGGCGCAGATTCCAAAGAGGTTGCAGATAGACGCTGCGGGGAGCATGATATTCGATATTGCGTTGACTTGGTTCAGGAAAGACCCCAGGATCTCAGTACCAGGACTTACTTGGAAATCTTTCAAAGAGCTATTCAAGGAAAAGTTTTTTCCAGATGTGGCTCTGACATCTCTAGAGAGCCAGTTCCAATACCTTATTCAGGGAGGTATGATGGTGGATGAGTATGCGACAGAGTATTGCAGATTATGTCACCTTATAGAGGGACAAAACCCTAGAGAAAGAGCCATAAAGTTCAGGAAGGGCCTGAACATGGAGGTCAAATCACACACGAACGGAGATCCTGCCGCCACTTTCGAAGAGATTCTGAGAAAGGCACAACGGACAGAGGATGATCTAGAGCTTGGCTCTCAGAGGCCAAGGGACACAGAAGGATTTAGTACCAACACGGGTCCAATAAAGTGGCCTCATTTTTAGCAACAGCACCAGAGGCACTTCCAGCACCCGAGGCAGCAATATCATGGACCAGCTAGAGCGCTGGTACATCAGATGCACCAGATTTAGAGACCAGCTATTCCTTGCACTTTCTGTAAGAATCAGGGACATAGATGAGATGCATGCAGGATAAGATTGGGCCTGTTCTTATTCTATGGATCAGGAGACCATCAGTTGATGGCTTGTCCTAAAGTTTCAGTTCGTCCAGCTCAGGGTGTTGCTCAAGCACATAGAGCACCCGTGAGACCACTAGCAAGACAACAGAGAGGACCTTCTCTACCACCGCAACAGCAGCAGTTCGCTCAGCACTAGCAGCAGCAGAGAGGTGCCCAGCGATAGGGTGAGCTTTACCTTGACCGTCGAGGAGAAGGAGCCAGTCGGTGATGTTATCTCAGGTTCAGTCTATCTAATTCTTTTCCAGCTCATGCTTTATTTGATTTTGGTGCTTCACATAGTTTTGTATCTGTATCTTTTGCTCTGAAATATCGTCTTGAGTCTAAATCGTTGTTGAGGACTTGCAAGATCACGACCGGGGGTGGCATTATCCTGGTCAGTGATGTTTGCAAGGACCGAAGAGTTTCTTTGGGAGGCCGAGAGTTGAGCATATGTCTACTCGTAATGCCACTTTCGAGCTACGATATAGTACTCGGGATGGATTGGTTGAGTAGGCATCATGCTAGTATCGATTGTCGAGGAGGTAGAGTTTTGTTTCAGACACCAGGAGAGCCAGAGTTTGAGTTTGTCAGAGAAGCATCAAAGATAGAGCGAAGAAGACTTCTGTGGAGCTTTGGTAGAAGAGCAGGAGCTGCCACATCTATTGATTGCAAAGTATATGGACGTCTTTCCGGAGGAGTTGTCGGGATTTCTACCGGACAGAGATATGGAGTTCTTTATAGATTTGGTTCCAGGCATAGAGCCAATATCACAACATTTCTATAGAGTGAATAACAATGAACTAGCAGAGTTGAAAAAGCAGGTAGATGAGTTTTAAGACAAGGGCTTCATCCGCTCCAGTTTATCACCATGGGGTGCTCCGGTATTATTTGTACCAAAGAAGGATGGGTGGGTACGCATGTGTATCAACTACATGGTACTCAACAACCTTCCTATCAACAATAAATACCCGTTGCCGCAGATTGATGATTTATTTAATCAGTTGAGCAAAGAGAAGGTATTCTTAAAGATACACTTGAGGTCGGGGTACCACCAGGTGAAAGTGAAGAAGGAAGACATTCCGAAGATAGCTTTTAGGACTCGGTATGGATAGTTTGAGTTCTTGGTGATGCCGTTTGGGTTGACCAATGCCCCGACGGTATTCATGAACCAGATGAATAAGGTGTTTCATTAGTACTTGGATCAGTTTGTGGTAGTATTCATTGATGATATACTGATTTATTCGAAGACCCCAGAGGAGCATGAGAAGCACTTGAAGATAGTTCTAGAGACCATTAGGAAGGAGAAGCTATATGGCAAGCTTTCAAAGTGTGAGTTCTTCCTTGATAAGGTTGAATTCCTCGGGCATGTGATTACAGAAGACTGAATCTCAGTGGAGCCGAAGAAGATTTCAGCAGTTGAGTCATGGTCTACCCCAAGTTCAGTAGCAGAGGTCAGGAGTTTTCTTGGACTGGCAGGCTATTATCGGAGATTTGTTCAGGATTTTTTCAGGATTGAGGAGCTGTCACGCCCCAGTCCCAAAAGTACACGGGACCAGACCACGTGGCAATAGCCAGCTGACACGTCTCCGAGGATATCCCAATTTAATGGATCCACGAAGAGTGCTACGCTGTCCTAAAATACTAACAGGTACAATATCAGTCAATAACAGGTAATCTAATCTCATCCACAATATAAAGAGCAAGAAGTACTACATAAACTGCTGGAAGATAAATACCAGTCTCAAGATATCATAGTACATCCAATAATGTCAGATGGGAACAAACCCACTACTATTACAAAATAAAGTACTGAAATGAGATATAAAAGACAATGACTAGGGCATCGGCTCTAGAAAATGATGCACCCAATCTAGGCTGAAGGCCTACCAACTGATCACGGAAACTCTGACGGCTGCACCTCTAACTCCTCAGCTGTAGCGAATCTCGTCTCCTGTCCGGGGCCGTATACTGTCGGGTAGAAAGCCTCGTCTAAATCTGGAAGGGAACCAGGTCCTCAGAGGGACATAACAAGATACAAAAAGACAAGCCAGATATAAATACTGAATAAAATAAATGCAATAAAGGTGTGCTAACCATCTAAGTGAATGCAATATAAGGACAACTGTGAGTATATAAGAAGGTTTAGGCTCAACATATGCTGACGTAATTCACCAGTCGTGGCAACCGGCTAGTATATGCCACACATGCCCCCTATAATACGGGCGCATGAATACAATAACATCCAATATTCTATAGAATATAGTATCTGCAAAGTCATCAAGTAACGTCCCACACTCTACAGAACGTGGTATCAGTAATATATAAATACGTCCGTATCACTCCGTCGAGTGCGGTATCAGTGTAAAGGAGTGGGGTATCCCATATGCCTATCAGTCGTCCTCCCCTCCCAATGTAGATATACCCGTCAAATAATCGACGCACATATCCCTGATCTAAATGCCAAGTCTCTAAACTGAAGTAGTCCTAGATTTCTTGCTAACCGTGATGCACGTCGCACGCGACGATAGCTAGTCGATCACGCGAACACGCATCCCAACATGAGATTTATCACTATAAATACGTGTAAAAGTGTCAGGTCTTGGAAGATAATAGGGTATCTGTCACGCCCCAGTCCCAAAATATATGGAACTAGGCCACGTGGCATCGGCCAGCTGGCACGTCATTAAGGGCTTAATCCATTTAGATGGACCCCAAGGAACGTGTTACGCTGTCCTAAAATACTACAAGTCTGATACAGGTAAATCTATCTCATCCACAGAAATATCAGGAAATAGTGCTGAATATATATATAATGCTGAGTCTGATAATGTCATAGTACACAACTTGTGGGAACAAACCTACTGTCAAAATATAATAATAGTACAGAAAATAAGATAGACTGAGCATCATCTATCTAGCAAAACATCTCCATCTCTAAGAGAGCAATTTCTAGAATCAGGTAGATTCTGATGGTGTCTCTTCCAACTCTTCCTTGGTAGCACACCTGGTCTCCTGTCCTGGGCCATACACCATGGGATAGAAGGTCTCGTCTAAATCTGGAAGGAAACCAGGTCCTCAGTGGGACATAACAAGATACAGGAAACAACATGCCAGGTATGTAAATACTGAATAAATAAATAAATACAGGGTGCTAACCATCTAAGTGAAATGCAAGTAAAGACCTTATAGTACGCATGGGAATGTGTAGGTTAGACATATGCTGACTTAATTCACCAATCGTGGTGACTGGCTAGTATATGTGTCATATGCCCCCAGACTCATGGGCACTCTGCAATCGACCATCTCCGAGGAGCATGGTACGAAGGATAAAAACATCAAGGAGGGGGGTGTCCCATACGTCTACTAGTTATCTTTCCCGCCCAATGTAACTAAATGCCAAGTCGTACTGTTCTGAGTTTTCCTGATTTTATGCTAAGCCGTAATGCGTGTCACACGTACTGGTAGCTAATCAAATACGCAGCTCGTATTCCAATATGTATTGCAACCATGTTGCGTGTTCCCGTGATAGGGTCTAGGAGGATATTAAGATACCCTCACAGATGTTGGTAGGTCTGAAAAGACTAAGTTAATTATGCTACAAGTCAACGTATCTGTTGACTGTACCCGAGGCAATTTTAGGTACTCACAGTTATATGGAATTTAGAAAAACATAGCATATAGCAACATTTGAATTTAAACAGTAACTTGGCAAGGTATACTTGCCTACTTCCTGATTGTGTTGGAAACCTGATCCCACTGTCAAGACTGAGGGTCCTTGTGACAGGGGGTCACTGACTGTGCTGGAGATGTTTTCTGTTTAAGACGTATAGGTCTCGTAAATATAATTTAAATAAAGGCATAATAATATAATATATACTTATGTAATTCTATACATATAAGCCAATATATATGTATATAGGGTTCATATATAAATAGAGTATATATATATATATATATATATATATATATATATATATATATATATATATATATAGTAGTAGGTATATATATATAATAGATATGTTTTATGTAATACATATAGATATAAAAAGAAAGTAAAGCTGAAATTGAAATATATATATATACATATTTATGTATACTAATATATATATATATATATATATATATATATAAGTAATAGATAGAATATATATATATAGATGTATATATTTACATATATATAAAAGAAAAGAGTAAAATGCAAGAATTTGAAATATATAAATATATACATATTTATATACAAATTTATATGTATATAATAATATATATATATATATATATATATATATATATATATATATATATATATATATATATATATATATATATATATGAAAGAAAAGAAAAATGCAGAAATGTAAATACATATATCTATATACTGTATATCCAGTATTATATATAATATAAATATATGTATATATAATACATATATAGATAATACATATATATATATATATAATAGATACATATATATACAATATTATACGTATATACGTATAGAGAGGGTCAGGGGGTATACCTATCTGACAGGTGGGGCCCTTGGCTCGTCGTCGGCGGAAGGACGGCAGCGGAGGCAGCGGTGGCTGGCCGGAGAAGCAGCAGCAGCAACTGTTGCTGTCAGCAACAGCAGCAGCAACAGCAGCTTGTAGCAGTTGCAGCGGCGGCTGCGGTGCAGGGTGGGGGATCGACGGAGGGGGTCAAGGCGGAGAGGTTGGTGGTGGTGGCGGGGGTCTACGGTGGCGGTGGCTGGAGATGATCGGAGTGGAGGGGGTGACTGTTAGGGTTAGGGAGCTGGAGGTGCTGCGGGGGTGAGGGCGGCCGGAGGGATGGTCGTGGGGCGGTGGAAGGGTGGTGGTCCGGTAGAGGGGGTCGGGGCGAGGCGAGTGGGGGTGGTGGTGCACGGTGGCCGGAGGCGGTGCTGGGGGAGGTCGGGTGGTGGGGGTAGCTGCTGTTGGCAGGGTCGGGGTGGGGTCTGTTGCAGCTGCCCACGGCGGAGCAGGCGGCAGAGGTGGTGAGGTTTGGTCGGAGGGAAGGTGGGGTAGGGCGAGGGCTTCGCCGAAGTTTGGTCGGAGGCGGTGGCCGGAGGTGGTGGCTGTGAAGGTTGGAAGGGGGAGGGGTAGTGTATTTATAGGGTTTTAAGGGGATGGCATAGTTGTAAATAGTTGGAACTCCAAGGGTATTTAGGTAATTTTAGATTTCTAGGATATTTTGGCAGCCATTTGTGGGTCCCACATGACACGTGGACAGTCCATATTCATCATCCAATGAGGTGATGCCACCTCACACTGGAAATTTGCATAAAAACCCCTAAAATTTCCTAAATTACAAATAGGTCTCAAAATTGGTATTTTGCGTATTACGCAATTTGTCTGATAAAATACCCTGTTCCCAGAAAATACTAAAATGCTCAGAATTGAGAGGGAAAAGCTGTGGGAGGGTCCTGAGGGGGTGGGGGTGAGTATGGGCAGGGGCAGGGCCTAGTTTCTGGGTGATACGGCTCATCGTATTTATTATTTAATAAATACTGCACACGGTGTTCTCTAATTATTTAGAGGCAGGTAGGGTCATAATTTTACTACGGTGTCAATATACTATTTGTAGTATATTCAAAGTAGAATATTATCGTATTTTTGTTTGGGTAAAACAGGTGCCTGTTGGTCCTCAATCTCTAGGGGTACAGAGATGGGTAAAGAGCAAGAAATAAAATAGGAAATAAATACGGACTTTTGTAACGATATTTGTGCGTCTCAAACGAGGCTCAAAATAAAGCATCTGGGAGTTGCACAAAATTCAGGAAAATAGTCTAACAAGTCTAGGGCAGGTATGTGAATTTGTTTGAGAAAAATAACTAGTGTAATGTTCTAATTAATTGTGTAAGGTACAGGTGCAAAATCAATAGGATATGTAAACAAAATAAATTTTAAAAATTTACAGTAATTCTAATTAGCTAAAATAAATTCTAAATTACTAAAATCTGGTCGAGGGAGTTTATAGTATTATCCAATGAGGTGAGTCTGCTAATGACTAAGTCAATGTATTCTAATCTTCGACGTACCCGTCGAATGCACCCGAGACAATCTCGGACGCGCACAGTTGTATAAAGCAAACAACAAGCATACAATACAATATTTGCATAATTTAAATTAGACAGTAAATATAGCAAGGTATCTTGCCTGAGTCTTCAAGAGGTGAATGCCAAAAGCCTGCTCCTGTAGTGCCTCCTGGCTGATCCAAAGACCCTAGACAAACAATATAACACAATAATATAGGCATCAGATACTACGCATTATCTACGTACGGTTAATACGCTAATATTAAATACTCGTCGTGAGTTCACTGTTGCTCGAGTACAGTATCACGTGCGCACTTAGCTAGGGTGTACACGTGTTCTGTCTTCGGTTAACAGGTGTCTCATGGCAATAATTATCCAGTTACGAGTTATCCATGATTTCTGTTCTATACGAACACCTGTCTTTGGTTTCTATGCTCATTGCACGTGGTTTATGTCCAGACGTTCAAATGACTAAGGTCCTTGACGACAGGTATCGTGGTTAAGGAATTTTCTATTTAACAATTTCTTAATCTGGTTAATCATTAAGCCATCATTTAATTAATTAGGGTTAAAAGGGTTGTGATCCAACTATGATTCTCGATACTAAGACACAACAATCATGCATGGACACGATACGAGGGGATATGATTGGGACACAAGGAAGGAACTGCTGGAGGACGAGTACCTGATCAATAGGACGAGGGGGCATCTCCTCCTTCGACGAGGGTGGCTCCGGCAGCGTGGGCGGATCCATCCAGCGGTGAAGGGCAGTCGGGATCGGCAGTACTCCAGTCGGGCTGTGGGGTACATCGATCGGGGAGCGGCTGGGGGATGTACAGCCGGTCGGGGGAGCGGCTGGGGGTGTGCAGCCGGTCGGGGAAGCCGCTGGGGGTGTACACCCGGTCGGGGGAGCGGCTGGGGGCTGGAGCAGCCGGTCGGGGAAGCGGCTGGGGGCTGGAGCAGTCGGCGAGGGGTAGTTGGGAAAGGGGGTCCGGCCGGCGGGGAGATTATTTTGGATGGGGGTCGGCTAGGGTTTGGAGAGGGTGGTGTTGGTTTAGGGTTTCAAGGGGAGGGACTTCATATATATATATATATAAGAGGAAGTTGTGGGCTAGCCTCGGCTTGGCCTGTCTGGTCTTATTGAGATGGGCTGGTCTAATGAGAAGGAGTATAAGTGGGCTGGCTTAAGTGTTTTCTTGAGGTGAAATTAGCCTTAATTAAATTTAAACTAACAACTTAACTAGGTAATTCATAATGTATTTAAACATTAGGAACTAGATTTTTGAGTGGTACACAGGAGTCGGGGTATAACAGGGTTGGGGTAGACTGATACCCTAATTTGGGTACTTGGGATTTGGGTTGTGGTTGTTTTCAAGTTAAAATAATCAATTAAATTCTACATTTAAGACGAGGGGGTTTACAATCTACCCTCCTTAGAGCATTTCGTCCTCGAAATTAAACATACGTATGGGTAAGAACTAAAGACTAAAGAAAATTACTGAAATGTACTTAGTCCTTCGAAGAGGTGGGGATAACGTTGTCTAATATCCTCCTCGCGTTCCCAGGTCGACTCGCCTGGTGCATGATGCCTCCATGCGACACGAACTAGGAGGATAGTCTGTCCTCACAGTACTTTCTCACTCCTGTCCAGAATCTCGACGGGCTCCTCTTGGTATGATAAACTCGGCCCAACTATGATCTCTGAGTGGTCAAGTATGTGACTCAGGTCCGGTATGTATCTCCTCAGCTGAGATACATAGAAGACGTCATGGACTCCTTCCAAAGTCTGCGGCAAGGCTAACTTGTAGGCAACCTCTCCGACGCGTTCTAATATGTCGAATGGTCCGATGTACCTCGGACTCAGCTTCCCTCTGCCTCCGAATCGGATAGTCCCTCGAGTAGGCGAGATCTTTAGAAATACGTGATCTCCGACCTGAAACTCTAAGGGTCGACGATGCGCATTCGCCCAATGCTTCTGTCTGTCTTGTGTTGCTCGAAGATGCCCTTGGATCTTCTTCACTTTCTCTACTGTACTAACAACCAACTCTGGTCCGAGAATCTGTCGCTCGTCTATATCACTCCAGCATACTGGAGAACGATATTTCCTTCCATACAACGCTTCATTGGGAGCCATCTGGATGCTCGCTTGATAGCTGTTATTGTAGGAAAACTCGACCAGATGCAAATGGTCCTCCCATGATCCTCCGAAGTCAAGCATGCACGCTCTCAACATGTCTTCTAGCGTCTGAATGGTGCGCTTCGACTGGCCATCTGTCTATGGATGATACGCTGTGCTAAACTTTAGGCGAGTACCAAGACTCCCCTGTATACTCCGCCAAAAGTAGGGCGTGAACCTCGTATCCCTGTCAGACACGATGCTAACTGGCACTCTATGTAGGCGCACAATCTCTCTATTGTACATGTCTGCTAAGGCCTCCGTCGATTGCCCAACTCTGAAGGGTAAAAAGTGTGCGGACTTGGTGAGTCTATCATGATTACCCATACTATATTGCGCCCACTAGGACTTCTCAGAAAGCCCGTAACAAAGTCCATAGTGATATGCTCCCATTTCCACTCCGGTATAGGGAGTGGTTGGAGCAATCCTGCAGATCTCTGATGCTCAGCCTTGACTTGCTGACACACCAGGCACTTGCCCACAAAATGTGCTATCTCTCTCTTCATTCCGTGCCACCAGTAGTACTGTCTCAAGTCCCTGTACATCTTTGTGCCTCCTGGATGAATAGAATAGATTGAACTGTGTGCTTCTGCCATTAACTCCTGATGAAGTTCTCTATTTGGAACATAGAGACAATCTTCGCATCTCAAAGTCCCATCTTCATGTATTCTCAGTCCTGTCTGCATTCCAGCCTCTATCCTCTGTCTAAGCCTCTGAAATCTGGCGTCTGTCGGCAAAGCCGCCTTGATTCTCTCTACTAATGTCGATTGCAATTGGAAACTTGACAATTGTCCATCTACTCCTGGCATAACGACCTCTATACCCATCTGCTCTAGCTCTCTCAACAGGTGTGGTTGGGTGGTCATGAAGAATGCCATGTGTCTTCTGCTCAACGCGTCAGCTACTACGTTGGCCTTTCCCGGATGGTAATATAGCTCGATCTCGAAGTCTGTCATCACCTCGAGCCAACGTCTATGCCTCTAATTAAGATCCTTCTGGGTGTAGACGTACTTTAGGCTCTTATGATCTGTAAATATCTCCACTCTCTCTCCATATAGATAGTGCCTCCAAAGCTTCAAGGCAAAGATCACCGCTGCAAGCTCCAAGTCGTGGGTGGGATAGTTCTTCTCGTGTGTCCTCAACTGTCTAGAAGCATAAGCTACAACCTTTCCGTGCTGCATCAAGACACATCCTAATCCTTTCCCGGATGCATCGCTATAGATCACGAATCCTCCGGGTCCAGAAGGTATGGTCAAGATAGGTGCTGTAGTCAAATACCTCTTCAGTTCATCGAATGCCTTCTGACACTCCTCCGTCCCGGTGAACTCCTGCTCCTTACGGGTCAAGCGGGTCATTGGCTCTGCAATCTTCGTGAAGTTTTCTACGAACCTCCGATAATATCCGACAAGTCCTAGGAAACTCCTGACCTCCGAGACATTAGTAGGGTTGGCCATGTCTCTACTGATGAAATCTTTGCCGGATCTACTGAGATGCCATCTCCTGAGATAACGTGTCCAAGGAAAGCGACACGATCTAGGAGAAACTCATATTTGCTCAGCTTGGCATAAAGCCTCTCTCTCCTTAGTGTCTCTCACACTAGTCTCAGATGCTCTTCGTGCTCCTCGTGGCTCTTTGAATACACCAAAATGTCGTCGATGAAGACTACCACGAACTGGTCTAAGTATTGGTGGAATACTCTGTTCATCAAGTTTATAAATACAGCTGGCGCATTTGTCAGCCCAAATGGCATTACTAAGAACTCGTAGTGACCATAACGAGTCCTGAATGCTGTCTTCTGAATGTCTTCTCTTCGTACCTTCACTTGATGATAACCCGATCTCAAGTCAATCTTTGTGAACACTACTGCTCCTGTCAACTGGTTGAATAGATCATCAATCCACGGCAGGGGGTACTTGTTCTTGATAGTCAAAGCATTAAGGGCTCTGTAATCAATGCACATGCGTACTGTTCCATCCTTCTTGGGTACGAACAACACTGGTGCTCCCCATGGTGATGCACTAGGACGAATAAATTCCTTGCTCTGCAACTCCTCTAATTTTAGTTTCATCTCATCTAATTCCTTCTTCGCCAATCGGTATATATTAGAAGATACTGGTGCTGCTCCGGGTACTAGCTCGATGGTGAACTCCACGTCTCTATCTGGTGGTAAGCCTGACAGTTCTTCGAGAAACACATCCTCAAATTCTGCAACTATTTGCGGGGGTACAATCTCCATAGCCATGCAAGTTCCCGCTATCTGTCCTACTCCTTGTTCGACGGTCCCTCGCATGTATTCGAACTCCGGTTGATCTGGCGGTCTAAAGGTGACGCTACCCTTCTGGCAGTTCAGAACAGCGTTATACTGGCTTAGCCAGTCCGTGCCTAACACAACATCAAAGTACGGCATAGATAATACCAGGAATCGTGCTCTCATCTCTATACCACATACAACTACCGAGCACGTTCTGATAGTGCTGGTAACCGGCACGATACCTCCTCCGGTAAGAATCTTCCAACTCTTAGGTAAGGGGAAGTCGCTACTCTATGCATTGCTACAAATCTACTAGATATAAATGACAATGTAGCTCCAGAATCAAACAATGCAGTTTCAGGTAATAATGCAACTAAGATGGTACCTGTGATAGCTTCTCCTTCGGTTTCTTCTTCAGTAGCTGCTAATGCAAAGGCTTGTCCTTGCCTCTGTCCTCCGGTCTGCTGACGAGCTCGCTCAAACTGTGCCTGCTGTGGGGCCAAGGGTGGTCCCCTCTGAAATCCTCCGGGGGCTGGTGGACGCTGTCCTCCTGGCGGGGGTAGTATCCTCTGTACTGTTGCTGCTGGCCTCTGGCCTGTCTGCAGTGCTGCTTTTCTGTGCTGTGGGCAATCTCTAACAAGGTGCTGACTTGACCTATATATCATGCACAATCCTAACTTCTATCGACAATCCTTAATGACATGTCCCTTCTTGCCATAATGGTGACAAGTCGGAAGCTCCTGCTGTGGATATGGCGCTGCCCTCTGCTGTGTCTGTGCTCCTAGACAACGGATCGGTCCTTCTACTCCTGGTTGTGCTCTGGCTGGTGTAGTCATGCTGGTACGTCTAGATCCCCTGACGATGGCCTCCTGGATTCTCGCCTCTACAAGAACCTCTTCATAAGAAATCCTCGCCTGTGTAGTGGTATACCTCTGTAGCTCAAAATTTAGGCCGTGATGAAATCTTTGGGCTTTCTCAAGATCGGTGGGTATCAGGACTGCACCAAATCTGCTAAGGCGGCTGAACTCCGCGTCATAGGCGTCAACAGTCATATTTCTCTGTTCTAGATGTAGGAACTGGGAGTACAGGGCATTTCTGACTGTAGCTGGAAAATACTTCGTATTGAAATATTCTAGGAACTGTTCCCAAGTCTGGTTCTTTCCTACACTGCGCTCAATAGAATCCCACCAATGATGGGCGTTGCCTTTCAGTTGGGCCCTCACCGTGGTCATCTAAAGGTCGGGGTGCAGTTGTGAAGCTTCTAGTAGCATCTCCGTGTTGGTGACCCAATCGGAGTTCTGTTCTGTAGTCTCATTGCCTGAGAAAGTATCTGGTCCCATCTGTCGGAACCATCTAATAGTGCCACCTGTTTGGGCTGGTGGAGGTGCTGGTGCTGGTGCAGGGATAGGTGTCCTCTCTAGTACTGTCATCAGACTCTGTCTCAATGTCTCTGTCTGATGCCACTGTGCTTGCATCATCGCCTGGAAGAACTGAACCATCTGTGGTTGTCCATCTGGCTGTGGCATCTGGGGTAAATAAGGTGGAGGCGGTGGTAGTGGAATCTCTGGCTGTGCAGTAGGCGTCTCCTCAGATGTCGGCCTCGCAGTCTGCGGTATCGGTGTAGCTCCTGAAGTCTGGCCCTCACAATGTTGCGTGGGGATTGTCTGGGAATTCTGTCCCTCAGGCTGCGGTGTAGGATCACCCTGCGATGTCTCGTGCCAATATATCAGTGGGTCTGTAGCGGGGGTTGCCCTTGGGGTACCTCCTCTCCTTGAGTGGTGTTATCTGGCACCGCGGCACGGGGTGCTCCTCGTCCACTGCACAAATTTATCTTGCTGCAAGAGATAGATTTCATTAAAAGAGTACGAGAACAAACAAACAGGATGCAGATATTTAGAAGCAATATGAAGGAAGTTCAAAGACGAATCAAAAGTGGATGAGACCTAGTAACTTCTATCCTATTGCAGGCTCGCTGGGCATCTTACCATACCACAAACGAAAAGAAGACCTGTATGGGCCACCACTAAAACAATGTCACGCCCCAGTCCCAAAAGTACACGGGACCAGGCCACGTGGCAATAGCCAGCTGATACGTCTCCGAGGATATCCCAATTTAATGGATCCACGAAGAGTGATACGCTGTCCTAAAATACTAACAGGTGCAATATCAGTCAATAACAGGTAATCTAATCTCATCCACAATATAAAGAGCAAGAAGTACTACATAAACTGCTGAAAGATAAATACCAGTCTCAAGATATCATAGTACATCCAATAATGTCAGATGGGAACAAACCCACTACTATGACGAAATAAAGTACTAAAATAAGATATAAAAGACAATGACTAGGGCATCGGCTCTAGATAATGATGCACCCAATCTAGGCTGAAGGCCTACCAACTGATCACGGAAACTCTGACGACTGCACCTCTAATTCCTCAGCTGTAGCGAATCTCGTCTCCTGTCCGGGGCCGTATACTGTCGGGTAGAAAGTCTCGTCTAAATCTGGAAGGGAACCAGGTCCTCAGAGGGATGTAACAAGATATAGAGAGACAAGCCATATATAAATACTGAATAAAATAAATGCAATAAAGGTGTGCTAACCATCTAAGTGAATGCAATGTAAGGACAACTGTGAGTATATGAGAAGGTGTAGGCTCGTCATATGCTGACGTAATTCACCAGTCGTGGCAACCGGCTAGTATATGCCACACATGCCTCCTATAACATGGGCGCAGGAATACAGTAACGTCCAATATTCTATAGAGTGTGGTATCTGCAAAGTCATCAAGTAACGTCCCACACTCTACAGAACGTGGTATCAGTAATATATAAATACGTCTGTATCACTCCGTCGAGTGCGGTATCAGTGTAAAGGAGTGGGGTGTCCCATATGCCTACCAGTCGTCCTCCCCTCCCAATGTAGATATACCCGTCAAAAAATTGACGCGCATATCCCTGATCTAAATGCCATGTCTCTAAACTGAAGTAGTCCTAGATTTCTTGCTAACCGTGATACACGTCACACGCGGCGATAGCTAGTCGATCACGCGAATACGCATCCCAATATGAGATTTATCACTATAAATACGTGTAAAAGTGTCAGGTCTTGAAAGATAACAGGGTATCATCCAATGAGGTAAGTCTGCTAATGACTAAGTCAATGTATTGTAATCTTCGACGTACCCGTCGAATGCACCCGAGACAATCTCGGACGCGCACAGTTGTATAAAGCAAACAACAAGCATACAATACAATATTTGCATAATTTAAATTAGACAGTAAATATAGCAAGGTATCTTGCCTGAGTCTTCAAGAGGTGAATGCCAAAAGCCTGCTCCTGTAATGCCTCCTGGCTGATCCAAAGACCCTAGACAAACAATATAACATAATAATATAGGCATCAGATACTACGCATTATCTACGTACGGTTAATATGCTACTCTTGAATACTTGTCGCGAGTTTACTGTTGCTCGAGTACAGTATCATGTGCGCACTTAGCTAGGGTGTACACATGTTCTGTCTTCGGTTAACAGGTGTCTCATGGCAATAATTATCCAGTTACGAGTTATCCATGATTTCTGTTCTATACGAACACTTGTCTTTGGTTTCTATGCTCATTGCACGTGGTTTATGTCCAGATGTTCAAATGACTAAGGTCCTTGACGACAGGTATCGTGGTTAAGGAATTTTCTATTTAACAATTTCTTAATCTGGTTAATCATTAAGCCATCATTTAATTAATTAGGGTTAGAAGGGTTATGATCCAACTATGATTGTCGATACTAAGACACAACAATCATGCATGGACACGATACGAGGGGATATGATTGGGACACAAGGAAGGAACTGCTGGAGGACAAGTACCTGATCAATAGGACGAGGGGGCATCTCCTCCTTCGACGAGGGTGGCTCCGGCAGCGTGGGCGGATCCGTCCAACGGTGAAGGGCAGTCGTGATCGGTAGTACTCCGGACGGGCTGTGGGGTGCACCGATCGGGGAGCGTCTGGGGGGTGAGCAGCCGGTCGGGGGAACGGCTGGGGGTGTGCAGCCGGTCGGGGAAGCGGCTGGGGGTGTACAGCCGGTCGCGGGAGCGGCTGGGGGCTGGAGCAGCCGATCGAGGAAGCGGCTGGGGGCTGGAGCAGTCGGCGAGGGGTAGTCGGGATAGGGGGTCCGGCCGACGGGGAGATTGGTTTGGATGGGGGTCGGCTAGGGTTTGGAGAGGGTGGTATTGGTTTAGGGTTTCAAGGGGAGGGACTTCATATATATATAAGAGAAAGTTGTGGGCTAGCCTCGGCTTGGCCTGTCTGGTCTCATTGAGATGGGCTAGTCTAATGAGAAGGAGTATAGGTGGGCTGGTTTAAGTGTTTGTTTGAGGTAAAATTATCCTTAATTAAATTTAAACTAACAACTTAACTAGGTAATTCATAATGTATTTAAACATTAGGAACTAGATTTTTGAGTGGTACACAGGAGTCAGGGTATAACAGGGTTGGGGTAGACTGATACCCTAATTTGGGTACTTGGAATTTGGGTTATGGTTGTTTTCAAGTTAAAATAATCAATTAAATCCTATATTTAAGACGAGGGGGTTTACAGGAGCCGATGACTAGACTAATCAGGAAGAATGTGGACTATGTCTGGACTGAGGATTGTCAGTCTAATTTTTGAGGAGCTAAAGAAAAGATTGACTACAGCTCCAATATTGACATTGCCATCAAGGACATGAGAATTTTTTATATACAGTGATGCATCGGGTAAGGGTTTGGGTTGTGTGTTACAGCAGAACGGGAAGGTGATTGCCTATGCTTCCAGGAAATTATGTTCGCATGAGAAGAATTACCCTACCCATGACTTGGAGTTGGCAGCAGTTATTTTTGCTCTTAAATTATGGAAGCACTACTTGTATGGAGAGAGGGTAGAGATCTTTACAGATCAGAAGAGCTTGAAGTATGTGTTTACACAAAAAGAGATCAACATGAGGCAACGGCGATGGTTGGAGTTGATGAAGGACTTCGACATTTCTTTGCAGTACCATCCAGGGAAGGCCAACATAGTAGAGGATGCCTTGAGCAGGTATCCAGTGGCCTTCTCCATAACTTTCCACTCGAGAGGATATGGTTGTCTTATCCCTAGCTCGTACATCGTGTCCTGAATTCCCATTGAGTCCAGGCAAGCTCGAACTTCTCATATTTCTCGCATGGCCTCCTGGGCCTCATCTGCTGTGGAAGGGGCAGATGATCCTGGCAGTGTATGATTTCCATCAGCAAGTGGGGCGGTTGCATTTGAGTCTCCGTTGGTCCCATTGTCCTCGCTTTCTTGCGCAGAGGTCCTCGACGGTTGTGAGACCATGTTTGATTTAATCTCTAGCATTGTCTGGGTCAAGCCTTGCATTGAGGCACTCATAGTGTGCATCATTGCCTCCAGAGTGTTGAGGCATTGGCGATCGCTGGTGCCCTCAATGTCCTCCCCAGCCATGTATACTGTCATGTCATGTCATGTCATGGGGAGAGACCTACGGGATGGTATTTCTCTTACTTTTTATCTCGAACCTTGTATCGAATAGTCTCAATGGAAAGTTGGCAATACGACTTCCTTTTCAGACTCGGAGAGAATACTACCCCCGGCGTCAGAAGGTGCTTCATTTTGATGAGGGTGACTACCCCCAGAAATATTGACGTTCGTTCCTTAAGAATCGATGTCTTCGTGGAACGACTAATTTTTATAGAGTTTTGGAGGGCTGCTACCCCCAGATTGCAGAGTTATTTTGGATTTTAAAGAAGTACTACCCCAAGTTGTTGATAGTTTGCCTTCGAGCGGGTGCCTAAGAAAACTCCTTATGTAGGTACCGCTGCTTGCCTCTGGCCCCTCGACACACTGACTGAGAGTGAAGGATTGGAGGTACTGGACTTCCGGCCTCCCTTTGTAGAAGGTGACTTCCAAGTGGAATAATATAAGGCGAGAAGAAACTCCTTCTCTTCTGGTAGAATGGATTGGCTTAGTCAACATCATGCTCTGATAGACTGTCGAGAAGGCTGCGTAACTCTAGATCCACCTGGAGGACCTAAACTCAAAGTGATTCGAGCACCTGAAGGCGTGGAATGTGTGTCCTACACATCCATCACTGAAGAAACCGGACCCCCTCATCCTCTCATAGCGGAGTTTATAGACGTCTTCCCAGACAATCTTCCAGGGCTACCCCCTGATCGAGATGTGGAATTCTCGATCGATCTTATACCTGGCGCAGCACCAATCTCCCAACGCTGCTACCGAGTGAATCCCAAGGAGTCCAAGGAAATGAAGGACCAGATTGACGAACTTCAAGCGCAAGGATTCATCAGGACCGGTGCCTCACCCTGGGGTGCACCAGTCTTGTTTGTACCCAAGAAGGATGGGACAGTTAGAATGTGCATAGACTACCGGGCATTGAACAACATCACTATCAAGAACAAGTACCCGCTGCCCCGGATCGACGACCTCTTCGACCAGCTGAGTGGAGCTAAGGTTTTCTCGAAGATAGACCTCAGATCGGGTTACCATCAAATCAAGGTGAGGAAGGAAGATATTCCAAAGACGGCATTCAACACCAAGTATGGACAATTTGAATTCTTGGTCATGCCCTTTGGTCTTACAAATGCCCCAGCCGTGTTCATGAATCTCATGAACAAGGTCTTCCACAAATACTTGGACCAGTTTGTCGTTGTCTTCATTGACGACATTCTGATCTATTCGAAGACCAAGGAAGAACACGAGCAGCATTTGAGGATAATTTTGGAAACCCTCAGAAAGGAGAAGCTATATGGAAAACTGTCCAAGTGTGAATTCTTCTTAGACAAGGTGGACTTTCTCGGCCACGTTGTCACAGGAGAAGGCATATCAGTGGACCCCAAGAAGATAGCTGCCGTGGAAACATGGAGTACTCCCAGGTCAGTTGCAGAGATCAGAAGCTTCTTGGGCTTAGCTGGATATTACAGAAAATTCGTGAAGGATTTTGCAAAAATTGCTGAGCCCATGACCAAGCTAACCAGGAAGAATGAAGAGTTCGTCTGGACCGAAGCGTGCCAGGCGTCATTTGAAGAGCTGAAGAGAAGGCTAACAACAGCACCAATTTTGTCGCTACCCTCAGGATCAGGAGGATTCTCAATTTATAGCGACGCGTCCGGCAAAGGATTAGGATGTGTGCTCCAGCAACATGGAAAGGTAATTGCTTATGCTTCCCGGCAATTACGGACTCATGAGAAGAACTACCCGACTCATGACCTGGAGCTAGCAGCAGTCATCTTCGCCTTGAAGCTGTGGAAGCACTACCTGTACGGCGAAAGAGTAGAGATATACACGGACCACAAAAGTCTCAAGTATGTCTTTACACAGAAGGAGCTCAACATGCGTCAGAGACGATGGTTGGAGCTCATGAAGGACTTTGATATCAGCCTGCAGTACCATCCCGGAAAGGCTAATGTGGTCGCCGACGCACTTAGTCGATATCCGATGGCGATGTTCTTGACGACAGATCGGTACCTACTGGAGGACATGGAAAAGCTGGGTTTAGAACTCGTATTGCCTGCAGAGGAAATGAAGAAGCTTGGACGGGAAGCAATAGTACCCGGCGTTGACTTCCCCATGATGCATTTGCAAGTACAATCTAGCTTGATGGACAAAATCAAGGAAACTCAATTCGAGGACGGAGTATTGTGCAAGCTCAGGGACCAGGTGTTAGCTGGCACACTGGAGGGATTCTCTATTTCAGACGACGGAACACTGAGGAATGGCACCAGACTTTGTGTACCTGCTGGTGAATTGAGGGAACAGCTGATGCAGGAAGCGCATCACTCACAGTATTCCATCCACCCTGGAGCAAATAAGATGTACCGAGATATACGGGAGCACGTATGGTGGTATGGAATGAAGAAGGATGTCTCAAAATTCGTTGGCAGATGCTTGATCTGTCAGCAGGTGAAAGCAGATAGACAAAGACCAGCAGGACTTCTTCAGCCACTGCCCATTCCAGAATGGAAATGGGAGCACATCACTATGGATTTTGTGTCAGGATTGCCTCGATCCCAAGGAGGGAAGGACGCTATTTGGGTGATCGTAGACAGATTGACTAAGTCTGCCCACTTCATTCCCTTCAAGGTTGGTTTATCCACCGAGAAGTTAGCTGCCCTATACATGAGACAAATCGTCCGGATACATGGAGTTCCTGTGAGCATTGTATCAGACCGAGACAGCCGCTTTACTTCTCACTTCTGGAAGAGCTTGCAAGAGAGTCTGGGGACCCAACTGAAGTTCAGCACTGCGTATCACCCACAAACTGACGGACAGTCAGAGAGAACCATCCAGACGTTAGAGGATATGCTGAGATCTTGCGTCCTGGATTTTGGAGGATCATGGGAGGACCACCTACACTTGGTAGAGTTTGCTTACAACAACAGCTACCAGGCCAGCATCCGCATGACTCCTTTTGAGGCTCTGTATGGACGTCGCTGCCGCACTCCCTTGGCTTGGGACGACGTAGGAGAACGAGTCATGCTGGGACCTGAGATGATTACAGATGCGGCTGAAAAAGTCAAGGTGATCAGAGACAGACTTCGGGTGGCTCAAGATCGTCAGAAACATTGGGCGGACAGCCGTCGCCGACTTGTTGAGTTCGAAGCAGGTGATAGTGTCTTCGTCAAGATCTCCCCCACCAGAGGAACTATCCGTTTTGGAAGAGCTGGAAAACTTAGTCCCAGGTATATCGGCCCCTTCGAGGTATTGAGCAGAGTTGGAGAGGTGGCATACAGAGTGGCGTTACCACCTAATCTTGAAGGCGTGCACAACGTTTTCCATGTATCGCAGCTGAGGCGTTACATTCCGGACCCGAGCCACATCCTGGATCATTCGGAGTTAGAGATTGGGCCAAGTCTTACAGTACCAGAGCAGCCAGTGAGGATCATAGACCGTATGGAAAAGCAGTTGCGGAACACCGTGATTCCACTGGTCAAAGTTCAGTGGCTCCACCACTCCCCAGGCGAATCCACCTGGGAACGAGAGGCTGAGATGAGGCAGAAGTACCCTCATCTGTTTTAAAGCATGTTTACTTTTGTTCTCCCTTCAATTGTAGTAAATTTCGAGGACGAAATTTTTATAAGTTGGGTAGGTTGTAAACCCCTGAATTTTTCAAATTTTTAAATCTTGGAATTTTCTCGATTTTCTAGAATTTTTCGGGAATTTTCTGTAATTAAATTCAAGGTTTTCAATTAATAAAGGATTTTTAATTGTTAATAAATAGTATTAAAATATCATGAAAATAACATTTTTGGGTATAAAATAGAAAACCAGACTTAGGGTAATTTTCTGGGATTTTATTGGGCCTCAGACCTATTTTTAAAAGCCTAAAAACTATTTTTATAATTAATTAATTATTTCTGTTATTATTTATTATATTTATTATTATTATTATTATTATTTGTTTTATTTTTATTTTTCTCGGGCCCGGCCCGGCCCAGTGGGCCGAGCCCAACCTTCAGCCCAACCCAGCCCTCTAACTTAGCGGGTCGGGCGGGTCCGCTCGCCCGGATCCGCGCCCGACCCGGACCCGTTGGCTGTCACCCCGGTCACCCGCTCCCCACGACGCTGCGATCCCGCCGCCGTCGCCGCTAAACGCGCGCGTCCACGCCCCCACGTCCGCCTCCTCCTTCGACGGCCACGTCGACCCCGGCTGAGCCCCTCTAACCCCCTATAAATACCCCCTTCTCCGGCCTCTTCTCCCCCCAAACCGCAAACCCTAACCCTAGATCCATTTTTCACGGCCACCCTCCGGCCGGCGAGCCGCCTCCGTCACCTGCGACGACCCCCAGACCCGCCGACGAACCTCCTCCAGAGCTCCTCCACCTCCTCCTCTCCCCTTTCCTTCTCCTCCCGCGGCATTTCCCTCGCCGCAGCCCGCCGTGACCTCGCCGCCCCTCGCCGCAGCCCGCCGTGACCTCGCCGCCCCTCGCCGCAGCCCGCCGTGACCTCGCCGACGCTCGACCCGCCTCCGGTGATCTCCAGCGAGCCCGGACACGCCGCGGACACGACCCAGACGCGGATTCGAGCCAAGACACGCGTCCAGGACACAGGATCTCGTGTCGGACTCGAAATACTCCGATCCCGAGTCCGAGGCCTCCCCTCGGTGCTCCTCCATCAGCTTCCCGGTAGGTGCCCCTTTCAGAATGCACTGTCCTTTCCAAGCCGCTGCCCTGTCCGACCGGGACTGACAGAATAAAGCTCTGTCAATCCCGGGATAGTTAGAATTTATAGATTATGGTTATTTAGTAGATTTGTGATTTGTTAGTCTTGATTGTTAGCTAATTTACGATTTAATACAACGATCCCCAATACGTATATTAATTATATATATATATAATAAAATAAAAACCTTATTATATATTACGTAAATTGGTAATTACTTAATAGATAATTTCCTAAATAATTCCAGTATTTAAATACTAATTAGTAATTATTTAATAGATAATTTCCTAAATAATTCCAGTATTTAAATACTAATTAGTTAATAATTAATTCTGAAATGATTTCTAGTATCTATAATACGTTAGTATTTAAATAAGTTTTTCAAAAATAATATTCTCTTACAAATTGATTTATAATATTACCAAAATAAAAACTTAGTAATATTTTCCCCTAAACCTAGATTATTAGAAATAAATTAATTGCTAAAAAACAAAACGATATTATTTTATTATAATCATTCTTTCCTATTCTATCCTACCAGAAACAAAACGATATTTTACCATAAAAATATTTTCTACGATAAAATAAATAAGTTTTATTTAAAAAGGGTTTTGTTTACTAAATTACTATCACAAATTATTATTATTATCGATCGTTGGATTTAAATCATTAACTTAGTTAACTAATCAAGGCAGATTAAACCCTTGTTTAACTCTAAAATCAGATTATTAATAAATGTAGGTCCCTGTAACTAAGGTTGAGACCGTCGCGATTTCTCACTCGCGTCACCAAACCAACCCCAGGCAAGTTTCATATAATTCAAAACTGGTATTTTAGTTGTAATTAAATATGTTGCATGTCATATAGATATATTGAGATGACACTTGATTTCACGGAACCGACTGATTGACTGATTGATTGACTCATTGACTCATTGACTCATTGACTATTGCCTTGGGAACTGGGGAGAAAAGTTAGCACCCGTGGTCAAAGCCCCCTTATTGCCTCATTGTGGATAGCTGAAGTCCAACCTCACTGGACTGACGCCGCACCGTGTTCACGCGAACACAGATTGCCTCCAACCCCAGCCGGCCACGGGATGCTACCTTTCTCAAAACACTTTAGTGATTGTAGTTTGTCATCATTGCTTCATCGACATTTACTGTTCTTGTCTCATATTTGTTGCATACAAAAAAAATATAAATACTGTTCAAAACTATTTCATTGCATCATTTTAATTATCGTTAAGATACTGGAATTGGATATATGTTCTTGCTCCCTCCTGACTGGAGATTAACAATTTTAGGTGATTGCGGTGACGATGATGAGTATGATACCTTTTATGGTCCGGACCAGAGTTCTGAAGCCCTAGCTGAACCTAGCCAGGAAGCCGATGTTTAGTTGCTTCCCTTTTATTTTCCAAATTGTAATAATCAGGGTTGAAGTAATAACCCTGGACCATGTTTTGTTTGATCTTGATTGTAAAAGGATTTCTCTCAGACTTAGCAATAAAAGTTGAATTTCCTTCATGTATTCTGGATGTCTGTGTGTTACTATGGATTGATACAGCTTACTGCCGCCGTCTCACAACGGTGCAGGCTGGGCATGATCCGACTGGACCCAGATTATTGGGATCGGGTCGTGACATGTTTTCAGTGGTGGCCCATGCAGGTCCAGTTTACAACCTTTGGTCTAGTCAACTTAGGCTAGCCAAACAAACCGACTTGCCTTTGACTCTAGGTTTAGTATGACTTTAGGAAAACAGACTCTAGAAACAATTAGAACACTTAGAATTCTTGAGAAAAATTTCTACCTGTCACATCATAGGACCAAATTCTTCTATCTATACATATGTACAATTATTTTTGCTTGCTTATAGAACATAGGTTACCTTGCTTATGCTTGCTTCCTAAACCTTCCAGAAGATGGCACGAGGGAAGACAACCCGTTCCGGCCCAGCCGAAGAAGAGGATTCGTCTTCTGAGCACACCCCGAATCAAGCTCAGTCGGACCCCTCTCCGTTGCAGCTCACAGATCGCCCCCATGCTGCAAGAGCTCCCCGCGCTGCCTACACTTCAGTAGTGCATGCAGCTCCACCCATTCCTCCCAGGACCACATCGATTCCAGCCGATGTGACTCCTCCTGTTGCACCACCTGTGCCGGTGGACCCCGCTGAACTCGTAGGCCTGCTACGAGGAGTTCTTGAAGCCCAGAGGGCCCAAGCAGAAGCAAATCGCGAGCAGACCGCGATTATGAGAGAGGGCATGGAGAACGCCCATAATGTAGCCATGGCAGCGCTAGGCACACCCCGGTCAGAACAGGAACCTGCCAAGGTAATTAAGGATTTAAAAGCTTGGATACCATTCATGAATTTCTAGTCTAACCACAAACCTGTTATCCAGGTAAAGGTTGGAACGGTGGAAAACTTTAAGAAGTTGGACCCGCGTCCCTTCAAGGGGACCGAAGGCATCATCTATGCAGACGAGTGGCTAGATGATATGGAGCGACTCCTCAGCGTCGCTCGACTCCCAGACGACCTCATGGTTGAGGCCGTAGCACTCCAGCTGAGAGACTTGGCCAACATTTGGTACCGCAACGAGCCAAGATTTCGAGCTGGAGGGATTTCCTGGCGGCTATTCAAGAAGCAGTTCAAGCGGAAGTTCTTTCCAGAGGCTGCCCTCGAAGCTATGGGAAGGCAGTTTCAAGATCTGAAGCAAGGAGACCGCACAATTGAAGAATATGCGGCTGAGTTCAACAGGCTTGGCAGGTTTGCAAGCCACCTGGTGGACAATCCTGTAGAACGTGCTAAGAAGTTCCGGCACGGGCTACGTGAAGAGATCCGCACCTTAGTAGCTGCTAACGGTGCGAAGACTTATGACAAGATGTTGAAGGTGGCCCAAGATGTAGAGGCCAGTGCACCTGCTCGACCCAAGAGGGAGCATCCAGGGTCAAGCAACAGCTATCAGGGCAACAACAAGAGGCACAGCAACAACAACAATAGGCCCTCCTATCCCCAGCAGTCCCAGCAACAACAGCCAGCAGCGGCCAACAAAGCGCATCAGTACAACCAACCAAAGGCGGTCAACTGCGTCTACTGCAAAAGGCCAGGTCATACCGCAGAGATCTGCAGGAAGAAATTGGGACACTGCCTTGCTTGTGGATCTGCCACCCATCAAGTGAAGGACTGCCCCACGGCATACAACAAAACTGGAGCTGGACAGCAGAGAGGTCCACTGCCTACCCAGCAGCAGCGCTACAACCAGCACAGGGCCGGGCAAGCTTTTGCCTTGACTGTGGAAGAGCCAGAAGCTGAACCCGAGACGGAAGGAGATGTCATCGCAGGTTCCATTCTACTTCATTCGTACCCTGCCTTAGCATTATTTGATTCGGGAGCATCACACAGTTTTATATCTGCAAACTTCATTTCTGCACACCATCTAGTTACTGGCATAAGTAAGATAATCTGTAGGGTTATGACTGGTGGAGGACCAATACCCATTAGTGAGACTTGTAGCTGCCCAGTCACTATCTCAGGACATGAGTTTCAGACTCAGTTCCTAATAATGCCTCTGCCAAACTATGACGTAGTCTTGGGCATGGATTGGCTTAGTCAACATCATGCTCTGATAGACTGTCGAGAAGGCTGCGTAACTCTAGATCCACCTGGAGGACCTAAACTCAAAGTGATTCGAGCACCTGAAGGCGTGGAATGTGTGTCCTACACATCCATCACTGAAGAAACCGGACCCCCTCATCCTCTCATAGCGGAGTTTATAGACGTCTTCCCAGACAATCTTCCAGGGCTACCCCCTGATCGAGATGTGGAATTCTCGATCGATCTTATACCTGGCGCAGCACCAATCTCCCAACGCTGCTACCGAGTGAATCCCAAGGAGTCCAAGGAAATGAAGGACCAGATTGACGAACTTCAAGCGCAAGGATTCATCAGGACCGGTGCCTCACCCTGGGGTGCACCAGTCTTGTTTGTACCCAAGAAGGATGGGACAGTTAGAATGTGCATAGACTACCGGGCATTGAACAACATCACTATCAAGAACAAGTACCCGCTGCCCCGGATCGACGACCTCTTCGACCAGCTGAGTGGAGCTAAGGTTTTCTCGAAGATAGACCTCAGATCGGGTTACCATCAAATCAAGGTGAGGAAGGAAGATATTCCAAAGACGGCATTCAACACCAAGTATGGACAATTTGAATTCTTGGTCATGCCCTTTGGTCTTACAAATGCCCCAGCCGTGTTCATGAATCTCATGAACAAGGTCTTCCACAAATACTTGGACCAGTTTGTCGTTGTCTTCATTGACGACATTCTGATCTATTCGAAGACCAAGGAAGAACACGAGCAGCATTTGAGGATAATTTTGGAAACCCTCAGAAAGGAGAAGCTATATGGAAAACTGTCCAAGTGTGAATTCTTCTTAGACAAGGTGGACTTTCTCGGCCACGTTGTCACAGGAGAAGGCATATCAGTGGACCCCAAGAAGATAGCTGCCGTGGAAACATGGAGTACTCCCAGGTCAGTTGCAGAGATCAGAAGCTTCTTGGGCTTAGCTGGATATTACAGAAAATTCGTGAAGGATTTTGCAAAAATTGCTGAGCCCATGACCAAGCTAACCAGGAAGAATGAAGAGTTCGTCTGGACCGAAGCGTGCCAGGCGTCATTTGAAGAGCTGAAGAGAAGGCTAACAACAGCACCAATTTTGTCGCTACCCTCAGGATCAGGAGGATTCTCAATTTATAGCGACGCGTCCGGCAAAGGATTAGGATGTGTGCTCCAGCAACATGGAAAGGTAATTGCTTATGCTTCCCGGCAATTACGGACTCATGAGAAGAACTACCCGACTCATGACCTGGAGCTAGCAGCAGTCATCTTCGCCTTGAAGCTGTGGAAGCACTACCTGTACGGCGAAAGAGTAGAGATATACACGGACCACAAAAGTCTCAAGTATGTCTTTACACAGAAGGAGCTCAACATGCGTCAGAGACGATGGTTGGAGCTCATGAAGGACTTTGATATCAGCCTGCAGTACCATCCCGGAAAGGCTAATGTGGTCGCCGACGCACTTAGTCGATATCCGATGGCGATGTTCTTGACGACAGATCGGTACCTACTGGAGGACATGGAAAAGCTGGGTTTAGAACTCGTATTGCCTGCAGAGGAAATGAAGAAGCTTGGACGGGAAGCAATAGTACCCGGCGTTGACTTCCCCATGATGCATTTGCAAGTACAATCTAGCTTGATGGACAAAATCAAGGAAACTCAATTCGAGGACGGAGTATTGTGCAAGCTCAGGGACCAGGTGTTAGCTGGCACACTGGAGGGATTCTCTATTTCAGACGACGGAACACTGAGGAATGGCACCAGACTTTGTGTACCTGCTGGTGAATTGAGGGAACAGCTGATGCAGGAAGCGCATCACTCACAGTATTCCATCCACCCTGGAGCAAATAAGATGTACCGAGATATACGGGAGCACGTATGGTGGTATGGAATGAAGAAGGATGTCTCAAAATTCGTTGGCAGATGCTTGATCTGTCAGCAGGTGAAAGCAGATAGACAAAGACCAGCAGGACTTCTTCAGCCACTGCCCATTCCAGAATGGAAATGGGAGCACATCACTATGGATTTTGTGTCAGGATTGCCTCGATCCCAAGGAGGGAAGGACGCTATTTGGGTGATCGTAGACAGATTGACTAAGTCTGCCCACTTCATTCCCTTCAAGGTTGGTTTATCCACCGAGAAGTTAGCTGCCCTATACATGAGACAAATCGTCCGGATACATGGAGTTCCTGTGAGCATTGTATCAGACCGAGACAGCCGCTTTACTTCTCACTTCTGGAAGAGCTTGCAAGAGAGTCTGGGGACCCAACTGAAGTTCAGCACTGCGTATCACCCACAAACTGACGGACAGTCAGAGAGAACCATCCAGACGTTAGAGGATATGCTGAGATCTTGCGTCCTGGATTTTGGAGGATCATGGGAGGACCACCTACACTTGGTAGAGTTTGCTTACAACAACAGCTACCAGGCCAGCATCCGCATGACTCCTTTTGAGGCTCTGTATGGACGTCGCTGCCGCACTCCCTTGGCTTGGGACGACGTAGGAGAACGAGTCATGCTGGGACCTGAGATGATTACAGATGCGGCTGAAAAAGTCAAGGTGATCAGAGACAGACTTCGGGTGGCTCAAGATCGTCAGAAACATTGGGCGGACAGCCGTCGCCGACTTGTTGAGTTCGAAGCAGGTGATAGTGTCTTCGTCAAGATCTCCCCCACCAGAGGAACTATCCGTTTTGGAAGAGCTGGAAAACTTAGTCCCAGGTATATCGGCCCCTTCGAGGTATTGAGCAGAGTTGGAGAGGTGGCATACAGAGTGGCGTTACCACCTAATCTTGAAGGCGTGCACAACGTTTTCCATGTATCGCAGCTGAGGCGTTACATTCCGGACCCGAGCCACATCCTGGATCATTCGGAGTTAGAGATTGGGCCAAGTCTTACAGTACCAGAGCAGCCAGTGAGGATCATAGACCGTATGGAAAAGCAGTTGCGGAACACCGTGATTCCACTGGTCAAAGTTCAGTGGCTCCACCACTCCCCAGGCGAATCCACCTGGGAACGAGAGGCTGAGATGAGGCAGAAGTACCCTCATCTGTTTTAAAGCATGTTTACTTTTGTTCTCCCTTCAATTGTAGTAAATTTCGAGGACGAAATTTTTATAAGTTGGGTAGGTTGTAAACCCCTGAATTTTTCAAATTTTTAAATCTTGGAATTTTCTCGATTTTCTAGAATTTTTCGGGAATTTTCTGTAATTAAATTCAAGGTTTTCAATTAATAAAGGATTTTTAATTGTTAATAAATAGTATTAAAATATCATGAAAATAACATTTTTGGGTATAAAATAGAAAACCAGACTTAGGGTAATTTTCTGGGATTTTATTGGGCCTCAGACCTATTTTTAAAAGCCTAAAAACTATTTTTATAATTAATTAATTATTTCTATTATTATTTATTATATTTATTATTATTATTATTATTATTTGTTTTATTTTTATTTTTCTCGGGCCCGGCCCGGCCCAGTGGGCCGAGCCCAACCTTCAGCCCAACCCAGCCCTCTAACTTAGCGGGTCGGGCGGGTCCGCTCGCCCGGATCCGCGCCCGACCCGGACCCGTTGGCTGTCACCCCGGTCACCCGCTCCCCACGACGCTGCGATCCCGCCGCCGTCGCCGCTAAACGCGCGCGTCCACGCCCCCACGTCCGCCTCCTCCTTCGACGGCCACGTCGACCCCGGCTGAGCCCCTCTAACCCCCTATAAATACCCCCTTCTCCGGCCTCTTCTCCCCCCAAACCGCAAACCCTAACCCTAGATCCATTTTTCACGGCCACCCTCCGGCCGGCGAGCCGCCTCCGTCACCTGCGACGACCCCCAGACCCGCCGACGAACCTCCTCCAGAGCTCCTCCACCTCCTCCTCTCCCCTTTCCTTCTCCTCCCGCGGCATTTCCCTCGCCGCAGCCCGCCGTGACCTCGCCGCCCCTCGCCGCAGCCCGCCGTGACCTCGCCGCCCCTCGCCGCAGCCCGCCGTGACCTCGCCGACGCTCGACCCGCCTCCGGTGATCTCCAGCGAGCCCGGACACGCCGCGGACACGACCCAGACGCGGATTCGAGCCAAGACACGCGTCCAGGACACAGGATCTCGTGTCGGACTCGAAATACTCCGATCCCGAGTCCGAGGCCTCCCCTCGGTGCTCCTCCATCAGCTTCCCGGTAGGTGCCCCTTTCAGAATGCACTGTCCTTTCCAAGCCGCTGCCCTGTCCGACCGGGACTGACAGAATAAAGCTCTGTCAATCCCGGGATAGTTAGAATTTATAGATTATGGTTATTTAGTAGATTTGTGATTTGTTAGTCTTGATTGTTAGCTAATTTACGATTTAATACAACGATCCCCAATACGTATATTAATTATATATATATATAATAAAATAAAAACCTTATTATATATTACGTAAATTGGTAATTACTTAATAGATAATTTCCTAAATAATTCCAGTATTTAAATACTAATTAGTAATTATTTAATAGATAATTTCCTAAATAATTCCAGTATTTAAATACTAATTAGTTAATAATTAATTCTGAAATGATTTCTAGTATCTATAATACGTTAGTATTTAAATAAGTTTTTCAAAAATAATATTCTCTTACAAATTGATTTATAATATTACCAAAATAAAAACTTAGTAATATTTTCCCCTAAACCTAGATTATTAGAAATAAATTAATTGCTAAAAAACAAAACGATATTATTTTATTATAATCATTCTTTCCTATTCTATCCTACCAGAAACAAAACGATATTTTACCATAAAAATATTTTCTACGATAAAATAAATAAGTTTTATTTAAAAAGGGTTTTGTTTACTAAATTACTATCACAAATTATTATTATTATCGATCGTTGGATTTAAATCATTAACTTAGTTAACTAATCAAGGCAGATTAAACCCTTGTTTAACTCTAAAATCAGATTATTAATAAATGTAGGTCCCTGTAACTAAGGTTGAGACCGTCGCGATTTCTCACTCGCGTCACCAAACCAACCCCAGGCAAGTTTCATATAATTCAAAACTGGTATTTTAGTTGTAATTAAATATGTTGCATGTCATATAGATATATTGAGATGACACTTGATTTCACGGAACCGACTGATTGACTGATTGATTGACTCATTGACTCATTGACTCATTGACTATTGCCTTGGGAACTGGGGAGAAAAGTTAGCACCCGTGGTCAAAGCCCCCTTATTGCCTCATTGTGGATAGCTGAAGTCCAACCTCACTGGACTGACGCCGCACCGTGTTCACGCGAACACAGATTGCCTCCAACCCCAGCCGGCCACGGGATGCTACCTTTCTCAAAACACTTTAGTGATTGTAGTTTGTCATCATTGCTTCATCGACATTTACTGTTCTTGTCTCATATTTGTTGCATACAAAAAAAATATAAATACTGTTCAAAACTATTTCATTGCATCATTTTAATTATCGTTAAGATACTGGAATTGGATATATGTTCTTGCTCCCTCCTGACTGGAGATTAACAATTTTAGGTGATTGCGGTGACGATGATGAGTATGATACCTTTTATGGTCCGGACCAGAGTTCTGAAGCCCTAGCTGAACCTAGCCAGGAAGCCGATGTTTAGTTGCTTCCCTTTTATTTTCCAAATTGTAATAATCAGGGTTGAAGTAATAACCCTGGACCATGTTTTGTTTGATCTTGATTGTAAAAGGATTTCTCTCAGACTTAGCAATAAAAGTTGAATTTCCTTCATGTATTCTGGATGTCTGTGTGTTACTATGGATTGATACAGCTTACTGCCGCCGTCTCACAACGGTGCAGGCTGGGCATGATCCGACTGGACCCAGATTATTGGGATCGGGTCGTGACAGGGCGCATGGACCGAGCATTAATACCCAAGCTTCTGGCATCGTAGTATTTTTCGGTAGGTATAAAACCCTGCTATTTATAGCTGTCATGCTGATGGGCCTATGCACGCATGTGCTATACGCACATAGATGCTGGAGCTGACACATGTTCATCCTCAACAAGAAATAGTTACAACTGTTGACGCATGTCAAGGCCGAGTTGCCACATGGAGTCTTTGTTGGGATCTGCTGTTGTTGAAAATCTGGTCAGTTCTCGTTCATGGTGTGCATGACTTGTTCAGCTTGACACGTGGCCTGCACTTAGTTATAGATAATCTCCTTAGTTGCAACAGAAAGATCTTGGCTCGAAGAGCACTACCATATTGGATGCATGGGGTCATGGTGTGTGGGATATATGGAGCCAGAGACGCATGGTATTTGGGACTCATTGGGCTAGGGAGACCTGAAGTCTGGGACTCATGGGGACAGCGACCCATGTAACGCATGGAGTCTGGGACACATGGGGCCAGAGATGCATAAAAAACATGGAGTCCGGGGAACTTGGGGCCAGAGACGCATGGAGCTTTATCTTTTATACATGTGGCATTGTACGACTAATGACAAAAGTAATTATGGTGGTGACGTGGGTACTGACGCCAACTGTAAGCGTAGTTGAGGAATTTTAGAGTCATTATTACTGTCAGAGTCATAAATGCTCTCACTTAACTGATGTGACATTATGCATCCAACGAGTCATACGTCATTTTAAAATTTGACGCATGCTGAGCTTCTTCGATGCATGAGGACTGGGGCACTGTCACGCCCCAGTCCCAAAATACCGAGGGACTAGCCACGTGGCAATGGCCAGCAACACACTCCAATGGGCAAACATAATTTAATGGACCCGTTAGAGTGTACTTAAGCTATAAAATAATCTAATGGTCTACGATACATGTCACAGTCTAATTCTAATCTCATCCATAGAAGGTAAACATGATTTAAATGTCAAACTAATCAAAGAGAAATATAATCCAACAAGTCTTAATAAAAAGTCTCGGGGAACAACCCGATAATGAGTTTAATACAGTAATTCAAGAGACAGGAAATATAGTATCTAAAAACAGAAATAACTGAGTATATAATAAATACTCAAAAGAAATCTTCTGGCACCACCTCGTCCTCTGGTGCTGGTACTGCTCCAGTGTCTGCTCCTGACCCGTATACCTCGGGGTAGATCTCCTCTGTTATACCTGGGGACATAATCCGGATCCAGGTCCTCAGGGGACATAGCAAGGTACAATAATAACTCAAGCCAAATAAATGCAGTATACAAAATATATCAATAGGGCAAACTATGTAACCAACTATGTGATATGCAAATGAGAGCATCACTAGAACTCAGGCTGAGACAACTACAAGCTCTGTGTCGGGGAGCCTGTAGCAGTGATATCATGTAGTGGGCCTAGCTCTGATATAGAGGCTACGGCACCATAATAATATATATATATATATATATATATAAAATTAGCCTGTAGCCTATGTGTCTCTCCTCACCCAATGTAATCATACATCTCATGTCTATGATGTCTCATGTCCATAACACGCAAGATCATGACCTCTAACTAATGCTACGAGTCATAATAATATCTATGTATAATGCAAGACTCTGGCACGAATCATGTAAGCCTATACAGAATCACCATGAATAACTTAGGAAAGATTCTATAGGAAAGATTCTATCTCATGAATAGTGTCAAGTGTCCTATGGTATGACGTACTTGATAAAACAAGCACAAAATATAGGATCATAATATCAACTCTCTAAGTGACGTTACACGACTCCGCGTACAGCGTCGACACCCGAATATTATTTAGACGTTAAACAATGTCTCACGGTCCTGGGTTGAACAGTTACAACACAGAAATAAATTAAAAAAATAATATGAAGCAAGTACTGCAAGTTTGGCAAGGTACACTTGCTTGGGGTTTGAACTCCTTCAATTGCTTCAGTAACAGTGAGATCTTCAGGTACGCCTCCGGATGCTAAAATAAATATTACCATCACTCTCAGAAGACATGAAATAGCTAGGATTGCCTACCCATAAGTCCAATTTGGATACAGGGGCAAAATTGACAGTTTTTGGTCAAAGCGGAGTCCACATGTGGCCCATTTCGTACCGAAAAATATGCCAGAGACAAAGTTCTCCAAATTCGTCAGACTTAGTGTCTATAAGTCCAAAATGATGATATAAACCCAACGGAATATCCAGAACTGGATTCCGATGAGCCAGTCACAAAATCGCCCGTCAAGTGAAGTCGTGGGGCCCACGATATGGGGTTTCGTCAATGTTCTCAGAATCGAACCAAACTTGGGTCACATGACCAGCATAACGCTACGAATCCGATGGCATAAGTTTTGTTGCGAAACGACAAGCACACACGAAGTTACAACGAGTTTTAGAACAGGCCCGATACGGGATAATTTCGACGGATACGCGTTGATTTCGGTGTGCACGCACATTCAAATCAACTTTCGCAAAATCTCACACGTCTGCGTTGACGATAGGCACCTTTTGGTGTAATTCACATACGACGAAGTTGCCTCATTTAGCGGGACACACCCAGTTTCGGGAGAATTCGGGTTTTAAAAAGCAAATTTTTGGTCAACTTTACCCGCAAATAAAACACAACTTACAGCACAATAAAATAAACTAATTACACAGTTTAAAACTTGGTTATATTTTCTAATTTACTATTTAAGTGAATTTAAGAATTTATTAAACAGGTTGAACGTAAAACAGCCTTGAACTTGGGAGTTCGGGACAGTTTCCTGAACTAGAAAATTAGGCTATTTTTCCTGTTTTTGTGTCGCAGTTTATGACCGACACAGGATACGATACCCCAATCCAATTGCACAGGGTTCGAGAGGGTCAAACTGTGACCATGTCGCAATAAGCCGTTCGAGAATCGACACAGCGAGGAGGAAGAAAAACTTACCGGAACAGGGGTCGGCCGTGGTGTGCTACGCGTAGACGGGACGGCACGGCGGTGCACGTCGTCGGCAGCGGAGGAGGGTGGCTGCGATTGCTGCGGGGTGGTCGTCGAAGGTCGGCGTCGTCGTCGGGGAGGTCGTCGGAGGTCGGCCGGAGGCTCGGCTGCGAAGAGGAAGAAGACGACGATGGTTTGTGATGGTGGTGAGGGGTGGCTGCGATCGGGTTTTATAGGAAGGGAAAGCCGACGGTTGGGGGAAGGTGGACCGGAGGGGTCGGCCGCGGGTAGGTGACGGGTTGGCGGGTGAACGGCGTGGAGGCGAACGGGGTCGAAGTAACGATCGGCGGCGAGGAAGTCGGAGGGACGCGGGATATTTTTTTTTTCAGTTACTGTGTATTAGGGTTAACAGGTCGGGTCGGGTTGGCGGGTACGTGTCGGGTCGGGTTTAGATCCGACCCATTAGGGTTGGGTTCAGTTGGTTTGGTTTAATTTAGTTTGGTTCGGTTCGGTTCAGGTTGGTTTAGTCTGATTTATTTAAAATAATATTTTTAGCTGTTTAAAAATAGTTTTTGAGTCCAATAAATTCCAGAAAAATTACACTATATCTCATTATTTATTTTACACTCAAAATATAATTTTTATAATATTTTAATATTTAGTTTAATTCATAAAAATATTTAATTCCTGAAAAACATTTATTTTAAATAGCTAAAATTCACAGAAAAATCCTAAAAATTCATATTTTAATTATTAAAAATCGGGTGTTTACATGCACATAGGGGTTTCTGAGATTTTTTATGCTTTTACACCAGTTAGGCTCTCGGTAATCACTCATGGACTATAGTTTCTAAGGCTGCAACTACTCCCTCCTGCGGTCCGTAGTGAGTCGGACACAAATTCTCCAAATAATCTGAAAAATATATCCAGTCAGGATGGAACGAGTACAACCCAATAGTATTTCCAATTAATTGACAAAGACTATAAAACATTAAATAGATGATGATATATACTGATATAATAGTAAATTGTAAAGAGAGACCATAATGTAAGCAATGTGGCATATCCAATGCATATAGGAAGTAGAAGGGAAAAGAAACTACAAATATCAGGTGCAAGACAATGTAATTTATGAACTGAACAAGAAGAACTGCAACTATACTAAGTGTTTTGAAATACTATTTAGATATGTGATCGAGATATTTCGATGTTAACACTAAGAAAGAAACTAGCTCAATCATACGAGAAGTGTATGACTAGCTAGTAGCCGATGTCTACAATATTTGCAAATGTCTACTATATTTGCCTATTAATTTATATATTTGGAAAGCTAACTTCGATAGAATTCTTTTAAAAAAAAGAGATTATTTGAATTCATGAGTTTGGAGTTATGGCATTTCTAAGTTGTTATGGCTGCTAAAAACGAGACTGAATACTTTGACAAATTTTGACTATTTTGGACAAAAGAATACATGTATACATCAAATTTGCCAAATCCACCTATACTTATCATGGCGTATCATGATAAATACTCTACGTGTCCAATTTTGGACATATAAGCAACTTTACACCATCAAATAAACAACAATAGTCGTCATTATGACACAATACACACACTAAATAGACACAATTCGGGTTGTCTCCAAATTGAGTCCAAATATTATGACACCAACTTAGATATACCAAATTGAGAGCTCCTAGTGCTTAGATCTACCATTGGAAAGTCAAATCTAACCATGGAAAGGTTCCTACATGACCAAGCGGTGTTTCTAACCATAAATTTGATGAAATTAAGAGAATTACCTAGTATTTTGGTAGCCTCTTTGGATAATTCCGAATTTGGACACGGAAGAGATGAGTCGGACACGATCTCCTAGTAAGCTCCTCTCATATGGATCTCCTTGTGCTCTCCAATGCTCTAGGCCTTCCGATGGTGAGAATGAGTAGAATTAGAAGTAGATTGAGTGAAATTGGTAGAAAATTGGATTTGCTTGGGAAGGAAGAAGCTTTGGAGAAAATGAGCCTAATGAGTGAAATAAAATGAATGATGAGCCCTAAATTGAGCTTATCTTTTATAGTAAGGTTTGGTTATGCCAAAATATCAATTTTGCCTCTCTTCATTTATCATGAATGAAATCTAATTAGCTAAAGAAAGGAATCTCTACAACTAAAAAGAATATTCCTCTAATGACAACTAAACTTAATTAATTCTAATTACTAAAGTTATGACTAACAATAATTATCACTAACTAACACTTGCAAATTTTAATTGGCTAGCCACTAACTAACACTAATATAATTCTAGACAACCACTAATATAAAATAATATATAAAAAATTTAAGAACATGCAAAAATTACCAAAATATCCCTATGGTGGAAAGTGGTGGTTACATAGCGTGCTTGAATGTTTTACCTATGCTTTCATCCGAATCCCAGGACGATGATTTGAAAGAATGAGACGGTGTTTCTTTACTTGATTCGGAACTCTCGGGAGTTGTCGGAGGAGTAATGTAACCTACCCACGATGTATTTTCTGGCAATAGATTTCAGGTTTACCTTTCGGAGAAAAGTGACGTAAGGGAGTTCGTCGACCTTTTCCATAGTTAAGACCTTTTTCAGAATTCAGCTTATAACCCATCTTTTGCATAATATTGTTAGCCGGTTGACTTTAGCGGTAAAATTATACTTTCCCACCATAATCTTCTGGGTCATAATCGTATGCGACTCTTATATTTCTGGCTTTGCCGAAGATTATCTGATGTTCTTGATTTTGCCTTGCCGAAAACATAAAATAAGTACCATCATATACAGGATAAGATGTTCCCCTTTGGAATGGTGACAAGACCGGTATAGACAGAGAGGTTCATAAGCATACATGACCTCTAAAATTTCTCTAGCAAGAGGACCAACATCAACGTAGTTCAAAGGAGCGTTATCTTTATTCGTAAAATACAAGATCTTCTCCTCCTCCACAAAATCAACAGAGGGTTCAGCCTTAATAGGAGGCTTGGTGAGATTGATAATCAAGGGCTGATTTGCTGATACCAGCTGTTTGTTACGACAAAGATCGATAACAAGTGGTTATTTTCTTCTGCTTGGTGAGATCAATTACCAGTGGTTCATTGGTCTTGTCTTCACATGACGACTTGCAAAGATTAATAACAAGAGGTTATGAAGAACTTAGGTGAGTCTTACGTCATTTGACAAAGATTATGAGAGGTTCTTCACTGGGGCACTATCATTTTCATCATAAGCTTCATTGGCTTCATCTTCCATGTGTTCTGGAGTATACAGTATGGAGTCGGCATAATACGATTCAACACCTTTAAAAGGGTTAATATCGACAAACTCTGGTTTGACCTCTTCTTGACTGTCCATATTTCAAGCACTGATGCAGAGTGAAAGGAACAATCTTATTTTTATGTATCCGGGGTCGTCCCAGCAAGATATTATATGATACTTCTGAGTCGATCACATAACATGTGACCTTAGTTCGGAGATCACCTAACAAAATCTTTAGGCGAACCTTCCCAAGAGGATGACTCCTTACAGCATTAAAACCCAGGATTGTAGTATTGGTAGTTGACATGTTATGAATTAGAATTTTCAAAGCTCACAACAAGCTCCTTGGAATGATACAGAGGGAGGACCCCGGGTCAATATGAATCTGGTTTACTTTGATGGAACCGACATAACCAGTGTAGTACAATGGTCTGTAATGCCGATTATTTTTCAACAACATATCATCTTGTACGAAGGTGATGTTAGGGATCTTCTCCATCACACTATGACAATGGTGCCACTCGATTGGATCTTCAGTTGAAGTCATGAGTTGTGTCAAGTACGAGACAACATGTGTGAGTGCTTTACTCAAGGCATCTCGGGTTTCCTTAGAAATATGAAGTAATTCGAAGATTGAAAGTCGAGCTAGTATATTAGCAAGTTGTGCCAATATGTCAAAATTATATGGCTTGTCGAGTCCCTACGGTGGATAATTCTCCAGAGTTTTGTCAAATCAGACCTTATTTTTCTTCCCCTTCTCTGCTATTGTTGGCTTGGAAGGACAAGGTTCAGTATTTTTCAAAGCACTAGAAGGAGTCAAAGAGATTGGAGGAGCATCTTGCTGAGCTTGCTCATAGGTCTTGTGATATTCTTTTTCGGATCTAGTGTCGGTCAACACTTTCTCATGTAACGGAGAAAGAAGAACCATATGACATGATTTAACCTTTCTTCTGGTACGTATCTTCTTTGATTTATCATAGCGACTTTGTGTGCCATCGTCTTCGTACCCTAATCCAAAGCGAGACTTGCCATGACTACTCTGTGGTTGAAATAGAACGTGATGTTCTTTACCAAAGTTTAGTCCTCCAGCTTTCTGAATATCATATCCTATTTTTTGCATAGGACGGATAGATTATTGACTGTAGTAATAAAACTGAGGTTTCTCATCGTCAGGTGCTGCTGTTGATGAGAGAGGGACAAACTTGAGTATATCAGATGTACCATTTGAGCTGCAACTTGTGTTGAAGATGTAGTGCGCTCTGTATAAGGGAACGCTTCCTAACCAACAAAATTGTTGGTGAGTTATGTGGAGCTTGTTTTTTGAAGCCCTTGGAGATAAGTTCAGACCTCGAAGTCTGGGTTCAAGAGAGGTATCATCTCCAGACGGATCTTAATCCGAATTATGTTCTAGAGATATCATATTGCATGATCGACCCTTGTGCCCTTTCATCTTGGATTTAGAAATTGAAGATGCAATTTCTTGTTCTAAATCTTCCAAAAGATCAGGATGAATCCACATAATTTTGCCCTGTTGAGTTGTAAGAGGCACTAACCCTTCAGTTTGATCACGTGTTGGTGGGAGATTAACAATCTCCATTATTTCTCTCGGTATTGGTTCAACGTCATGTGGCACCTCTTGAACTAAAAATATCCAAATTGAAGAGATACCAAATTAGCAGTAACAGTCTTCTCATCGTTGTGCAATGTGATAGCTTGAGAATCAATCAACTGCTGGATTTTTCTCTTCAACACATAACAAGCCTTCATAGGGGGTGCATATATCGGTGGTATAGACAGTACTTGGAATCCTCAACTTTACCAGCTTTATTTGGTCTCTTGATGCCATCTTGCTGCAACTTATTGACCTTTATAAAGTAATAAAAAATGATGATTATGTCATTTTCATCAAAGGAGTATTCTTACTTCGATCTTGAGGATTTTGGAGCTTTCTATTTTGGCGGAGAAGTCGGTCGCTTAGCTAAATTTATAGCAAGGGCCTCTTTTTATTTGTTGTTGCGGCTATTGTTGTTGTTGTTCAAAGGACGTTTGCCTTTATTTTTTGATCTTTTAAATCTTTTAAAGTCAAAGTTGACATACTTCGCATTCTGCTCAACAACGTTTGCATTTATAGTGAATGCATTCTAATATTTAAATTGGGCTGTGCTAATCCAGAATTTTAATCCAGGCAAAAATTTCTTTCTATTAGTATCCATCAAATGAGTTTCAAGAATGCCTGACGACATCTTCAAAGCTTCTTGTCCCAAGCGCTTAATGAATTCACGAGCAGATTCTTTCTTCCTTTGCTTGGACTCAATGAGGCTTGATATTCTCATATCCATACCCCCCTCATAAAATCGGACGAGGAAGAGACTCTGCATATCTTCAATTAATAAAATACTGTTTGATGATAAACAAAAGAATGAAACTGAGTTTATACGAAACCCTTTCTTTGTTTACAAACAAGAAAAAAGAGTACAATTAATCCTATACGAGGATGTTAAGTACAAAAAAATGATTCTGGGAAAATATTGCTATAGGAGTCTGATCTGCGGTCGATCACTTTGTCCCTTGGACCACACGATGACGAAGAAGTGCTGCAGAAGAAGAAGAAGCTTCAAAGATTGCAGGAGAGATTGAACTCTCGTTGTCAAAGTTGTCAATCAACACTCTCTATATGTGCTCTCTCTCTGATCTCTTCTCTTTCGACCTTTTTTCGACCTCTACTCTATTTTCTCCCTATTCTCCTGTGACAGGAAGTCTCTATTTATAGAGATCAGTCACAGTAACTGACCAGTCGGCGTAGAAGTCAATTAGTGGAGAGAGTTGCACCTTTTACGCGGCGGTTATAATAACTGCTACCCACGTCTGAATGATCTCCTGAATTCGTGTGTGACGTGTGTCCCATTATGAGGTAATGCGTATAACTGCTTCTCGAAGACCACGACATGCAACCCACGTAGGTAACTATCCCTCGCGTAGAGATGGTTGGCATAAAAGCCAAATAACTGTCTCGTTGGCGTAAAAGCCAAATAGTTATCATGTTGGCGTAAAAGCCAAATAGCTGTCCTGTTGGCATAAAAGCCGAATAGCTGTCTTGTTGGCATAAAAGCCAAATAGCTATCCTGTTGGCGTAAGAGCCAAGTTCTGCGTAAAGCTTGATGCTGCATAGGTAGGTAACCAGCGTAAACTAGCCAATTATCCTCCCTGACTGATGTTTTGAGCGTATTCTGGGCTAAATAGCTTTATCACGTACATTTGCAAATATAGCCTGAGTTGGCGTATTTCGAGGAGATAGCATACGGCGTGTTCCTATAGTTGAAAATAGCCTGGTTGGCGTATTTCGAGGAGATAGCATACGGCGTGCTCCTATAGTTGAAAATAGCCTGGTTGGCGTAATATGCAGGAATAGTGACGTGAGCATATTAGCCCTAATTTTAGCTCTCCCAGTCATTAAAAGTAGAACCAAATCTCGTGTATTAAATGCAGAGATCTGCCCCCATCTTACGCATTAACTGCAGAGACGTGCCTCGAGTTCTGTACGAAGAACCTTTTTTGACGTGGCATTTGGTTTCATCTCATCTTGAGCGTAAAGGCTCATTTCTGCCTGTGTAAAATAAGCAGCATATTCCTTGAATGCGTAAAAATGACTTGTATCAAGGATATGCCACTAAACGACAGTTTGGGGCTCTGTGCAGAATCATCATTACAGCCGTCCTCTCGATCGTCGTGCAGTACTCTTTGTCAGGAGTCAGGTTCACTGTTCTGTCTGACAGGTTCATTCGAGAAATACTAAGAGTTCCTCGTACAACTTCATGTTGCATTAAAAGTAGACATAGTTTACGCCGGAGGGAGGTATAACAACCTTTTACGCCAAAACAGGCTTGAAGAGCTGCTTTACGCGGGCAGCTCTGAACTCATGTTTTACGCGTATAGTTCTGAAGCTTCTGTTTTACGCGTGCTTCATGTATGTTGGGGGTTTTACGCATATAATTCTCTAGCGTATTTTTTATGCTTTTACAAATACAATTATTAGGGAGACTGCAAAACCAGTCATAAGATATGTCAGACAAGGATCCAACAAACAGTTTAGTTAGCAGGACGTCATCCTGCGGCAAATGTTCCATAATCATCTCAAAATAGTTTATAAGTCGACCAGGTGACATCCTTCCGTCGAAGGGAGTTATGGTTAGGGTCTTGAATTTAGGTGGGTGGGCGACCTTATGCCACTTAGGAGGTAAAGGTTGTCTGATCCCAATGTTCTGGAGTTTGTCCTAATTAGTTATAGCATTAAACTGGCCCCCAACTCCTTGATGGCTTATTGTGTCTCATCTAGTTGTTGTGGTGCAGCCGACTGAAGGGATGTGGGTTAAACTTGCACAACCAAAGGTGGAGAACCATCCCCAACATTAAGAGGGTTGAGAGTTGGTGTGATTGAATCCTTGTTAGGACTAGCATCTGTATTTGGATTACCCAGCGGTGGAACTATCCCCGGAGACGGCTGTACTAGCATAGATGTTGCAACTTGTACAAGTGCAACTATGGCGGTATGCTGAGCCATCATTATTTGATACATGTTTTGCATCATTGAATGCATATCCTTGAGCACAGTTTCTAATGATTTGAGACATTGTTCAGTGCTTCCAGATGGAGAAGCATGTCGTTCATCGTCAATGGCATATGCACCCACTTCTCTATAGATAATAGAGAAGCTAGTGGATTGTACCGTATAGTTAGAGTCTATACTGTCAGTTTTAGATTCAGGGGGATTGCTACCCCCAGGTAAGTCAGCTTCAGATTCTGAAGAGTGACCACTCTTCATGAGACAAAATTCCCTCCTTCGAGAAAAGGTGTTTTGATATACCCCTTCAAAGGATTCGACTAGCTGATCGAACCTCCTTTAACTGGATGTCCTTGAATTACTTCTTCTTGAACCTCTCCTTCTATGGGGGTCTTGAAGCCATGTAAACTAGAGCCAGAAGTAATTCCTCATCATCTTCTTGTTCATCGACTTGCTTCTTAGCATACTGTCTAGTGGGCAAGGTATAACTCAAACAGTCAAAAACGGACCGTTGAGAAGAAGGTTCAACTATTTTGGTGCAACAATAATAGATTACAACTTGATGACTACCCAATTGTGCTCATTTGGAAGCACTTTTGTAGACATATATGGTCCTTTCTCCTTACACTTTTGTACAATAATCTTGCATAAATCAGGAGGAGGAAGGGAAGAAGAAAAGGAAGGACCATATATGTACAATAATCTTGCAGACTCTGCCTTTTTATATTTTGTACAATAAATTTTGCACACACATATTTGGTACCATGCGTATAGAGTAAAGCACTAGCACGAATGGCATCTTTTGTAAGAGAACACCTCTTCTGTCTCTACGTGCACAATGCTGATCATAAATCTTGTGCTTTAGGCTCACAATGCCGACCTTCAAAAGAAGTTGCACATAGCTGTCCTTTTATTGTGTGCCTAATTTTGAGTTGCGACATGAAGTCTTTCTTTGGACGGCATGGTTATTGAACAACTTTCTCGTCGATTGATTCGAATGGGGCAGAAAGTGCGCCAACACCCTGAGTTGCATTGCATTGAGTTTGTGCAGATCAGACAACACAAGGATTGGCAATCCCCTTAGCATTATAATAAGTTCCTCTGACAAGGAAAGATTGGTACACCCCCTGCTTATTATTGCGAGGGTGTCACAATTTGTTCCCCACTAGTTAGAACATTAGCGTGGCTAAGGGGAGTATCCACCAAGTTACAAACTGGGGATGCAGAATTAATGTCCACTAAGTCATAGACTAGGGATGAAGAAACTTGGAGGGAATCCTCGTTAGTGGCAGTCAACACCCTATTTTTTTTGTTAGAAGCAACTTCAGGGTAGAAAAAGCGGGGCCTTCTTCGACTTGACTACGATTGAGGGGCTAGGACTATCCTCGGCTAGCATCTCTTCGTAAGCTTTCTATTCAAATTTCACGACCAGATTCTTTTACGTTGATCCAAGCAACGCGGTGTCATGTTGAGCTATCACCTTCTCGTAAAAGGAGAAGGCTGTCCCTAACAAAGTCACCATTTTGTTTTCAATGAACAAAAAAAAGTTATACAAACTTTTGTATTACGAACTCAAAAGAAAGGAAAAAATCACGTATAATAAATCCTATACAAGAATCTAAAGTAAAATAATTATGGAAAAGTATAGCTATAGAGATCTGATCTGCGGTCGATCACTTTACTCCTTGAACTATTTGACACCAAAGAAGAGAAGCACATACGAACACTTGATAACTTAAAGGCAAGAAAACTTGGACAACACTGGCACCAAAAAGCTTATTTCTTCCTTTCTCTCTCTGTTCGTCCGTCCGTCCTTTTCTGGATGAAGAACTGATCCTATATTTATAACCTTTAGGAGAGGTTATAGAAGTGTGCACGCACTTTAGAATTTTTTTACTGTTTTTTCTATTGCGCGTGCACTTTTGAGAGTTTCATAACCCACGTTCTACTGAGTGGGTGCATAACATGCTGCCTGCTTGACACGTGACTTTCCTATACGAGAAAAAGTGTAGGTTGTGGGGATTGTTATTTGTGCATGTCTCACAAAAACTAGGAATAAAAGACACATAATCAGAACCACTCACTTTCAGTTAAGATGTTTGGTGCATAATTGAATAAGTTCAACGACTTTGGCGCACTTCTACGGAGTTTGAAGACAATGGCCATACTGGCACACTTTAAGGAGATTTGAATATAGTGGCTGCAACGATGTACTCGGATGATATTTAGATATAGTGGCTACACTGGCGCACTCTGGCACACTATGTAAGAGTTTAGCACAACGGCGCACTCTGTAAGAGTTTGGCACAATGACGCACTCTGTAAGAGTTTGGCACAACGACGTACTCTGTAAGAATTTGGCTAGACAGTCCACTAAATGACAACCTGGGTCAGCGTGCTAAAAATCACCTGTAATAATGAATTTGATCTTCTGGGTTGACGTGCCAGTTCGTCAGATTTATTGAATTAAATGTGGGGGAAGAAATGTAAGAATTGTGAGCCTTTCTTTGTAAAGCTGGACTAGAGCGCACCTCCGTTCTGTTTTCAGGAAAGTGCGCCATACTCAGAAGCATTGATATAGTGCGCCACTCTTCTTGTTAATCTGTTTTGTAAAGGATTGCACCATTCTTCCCTTGAATCTACCATTCTATGGGAGGCATACTTTTTATGCTTCTACAATGCCTAGTGGCCATTTTCGGTTCTATGCAATTCGGGCGTGACAATATATAGATAATGAATAGAAGAAAATTATAGAGATACGTGATATAGAATAAAATACACGTATAAATATAAAAATTTAATTGGAAGTAATAATATTGTCCTCCTTAGAAAATTTTTGTCCTCGGAATTTCATCTAAGGACAAATAAGAACAAACCAAACTATCACAATACAACCCGCAAGTATAATAAAAAAATTCATAGTGAAGAAAAATAAACATCAATTTATATATAGAAATATGAGATAAATTTTGATATGAAGGCATAAGAAAATAAATATAACTCCAGAATCGAAAAAGTGTGAGTATCTGACTTTGATATCATCCTCGCGCTCCAATATTGACTCTACGGCGAGTAGTGGTCCTAAGTAATACAGGTACAAGTCTGATAGTCTAGTTCTTGATAATCTTCTCTCTCCGGTATAAAATGGATATGAGTTGTTCCTCATATATCAAGTCGGTATTGATGACTTGCTAGCTCTAAATGGTAGACGATAGCTTAGATCCGAAACATATATACACAATTGACCTACATGAAACACATTTTGTACCTCACAAAACAAAGGAGGAAGGACAATACGATAAGCAATATCTCCTACATGCTCGAGAATATAGAATAAAAAGATGTACCATGGACTAAGCTTTTCCATGACTCTATATCTAATAACACCTCGGGTATAAAAAATCAGAACTAATACATGGTTGACGACGTTGAAATCCGAAGGCCTTCGTTGCTGATATGCCCAATACTGACGTCAATGATGTACAACTAGAAGATGCTCTTTGATCAATTTGATAATATCTATTATTTATGTAATCATATTTGGTTCTAACATATTTCTCTCCCCTACATCATTATATGCTAACGATGACCGAAAATTTCTCCCATATAATGCTTCCTACAAATTCATCTGGATGCTTGTCTGAAACTGTTATAATAGAAGTACTCTACAAAATGAAGGTACACTTTAAATGGTATGCTGTAACTATCGTTACTATATGGATGATACATTGTGCTGAACTAATTTAATCTGTGGTCCAAACTCTGATATAAACTCTCAAAGAAGTGAAAGGTGAACCGAGTGCCATGATATGATATAATACTAAATGGTAAACCATAGTTGCCTCACTATCTGTCTCATATACAGATATTCCGACTACTTTATAGATTGCCTAACTATGAATAAAAGAAAATGGTTTACCTTTGTGAGTTGATCCAGCCAAAATGCATCTCAACCAAACAGGGATATAGATAAACTGGTCACAAAATCAATCGTGATATGCTCCCACTTCTACTAAGAAATAGGGAGCAAAAGAAAAAAAATCCAGTCTTTATTGTTCTGCCGTTACCTACTAGAAAACCAAATAACCTGAGACAAACCTTTGATATCCCCTTTTTCATCATGTACCACTAGAAATATTGCCTGGATTCCTGATACATCTATGTACCCCCTGGATGGACGGAGTACTGATATCTGTGAGACTCGATCATAACCTCATAGCTGATATATCAACTCGGCACACAAAGACAACTCCCAAATCTAAGTGTCTCACCCTTATGAATCTTCCACTCCTTCTTGAGATCGAACTTGTACTTTGTTGGAAGCCGCAAATCTGTGGATCCTCGGCCTGTGCTGCCTTGATCCTCTCAACCAAAGTAGACTAATTTTGCAAAGTAGCTAAGACTCTTGTGTTTTCATCGAAAGAGTGAAGAAAATACAATGATCTCTCTTATATAATTTTTTTTATAAAGAATTTCTTTTCAACACTTTCTAAGTGTGTAAAAATAAGAGAAATTAAGGATAATATTTTTGAAAAGTGTAGCGATGGAGGTCTGATCGACATGTTAGCATGTTGCTCTGTTGAAGATATAACATCTCGTGAATGGAAGTTCTTCAATGGCATATCTATTAAGGTTGCTAGGACATAATAAAACCAAGAAATAATAAGAAGCTTTACTTGGAGGCCAAGGAAAATCTCATGGATTGAGAACCAATTTTAACCCTAAAATAGGTTATTTATAGTCAAAGTTCCCAGTTGAATTCTCATAGGAAGCTTCTTCCAGCCGTGGGAAGGAGTTCAACGCAAAGCGTGCGACTGAAGTGACGAATGTAATGCCTCACTTCATGCAAAGGTATTGTGTTAAGTTCTTCGATTAATTAGGCTGGTTGGATTTGAGTTGTGCAAAAAATCACAAAATTTGAACGATGATGTAGACTAATTTAATTTGGTCAAATTGGATGGTTTATGGAGCATGAATCACTTGTATGGTTATACCAATTAAAAAGATCGATGTCACGTCATAGTTCCAAAATACGTAGAACCATGATATGTGGCTATTTCCAGCTACGTATCAAGTGGAATACAACCCAAGTCGAATATGTATAAGTTGTCCAGAATAGTGCTAACTCTCTATAAGTCTTTATCATTACTAATATATCTCAATCTGCATAACAATTAAATAACAAAAATGAACAATATATTTCATGGTCTCTAATCTATTAGCATATATGTTCGAATAGACCCAAAAGAATAACATGGGCCTACAAAACTAGAATATGATCATAGCAGAAAGTATTATTGTTAGAACTATGAAGTACAAAAGAATATAAGGGAGTACTACTAGCGATGACTCCTGTAGAAATGCACACCAACACTATCCTACTAGTGGAGCTCAACAAATACCTAGAAATAAAATCAGGTCCTCAGATGAACATCGCAAGATACATAATATACATATCGCATTAACAGTTTATAAAAATGTGATTGAAAGGATGATAAAATAAAGACAAAATAGATGATACAAAGGGTGACACGTGAAAAAAATAGTGCTACTAGTTGTGTCTAAAAGGGAATAACGGATAATTGTAGCCCGATTCGTGCTAGCAGTCCTATAGAGAGTAGCTCGACATGGGCTCCCAATCTATGTTAAATCTCTATTACAATACGGTACATGCTAATGATCGAGAAAGGTTAATTGAACAGATCTCTAGAGAAACATGATGTGTGCTAATGATCGAGAGATGTTAAGTAGATAGATCTCTATTGCAACACGATGCAAGTTAACGATCGGGAGAGGTAAAGTAGATAGATCTCTATCGCAACATGGTATATGCTATCAATCGAGAGAAGTCAAGCATATAGGTATCCATCGCACCACGATGCGTGCTAACAATCGAGAGAGGTTAAGACAACTCATAATAAAGGTCTCCTCGCATTAGATCTACGTGATCGAGTCAAGACATGATCAAGTAGATGGAAGTACGAAACTAAGCAAACCACTATCAAAGAGAACATAAAAAAATATGCATAAACAACTATGAAAACAGCAAGTGATATAGGTATATAAACATGGAGCAAAATATTGATATTAATATGGCAAGGCAGCAAGTAAAATAATAGGAAAAGACATGTAGGGACAGAAATAACAGAATAATATGCATGTAATAATTCATGTCTGATCTAGACCGGGTTCAGTACACCAAGTGGCCTGCCCACATATGGTTGGACCATAATTTTAACAGAACCGGTATGGGGTACAATTCTGGGGTTTTTCCTAGTTGCTTATATATATGTGGCTACTCTCATATGGAGAGCTTTTTGAATGAAAAAAACCTAGAAGCTTGCCTCAACCTCTAGAGTAATTTGATCCCCCAAGTTATTCTCCTCTCCTCTTCACTTCTTCTCCATCTGCGTGTAGGAGATCTTGTTGTGGGGTGAACCAAAGAGCTTTCTCGTTTGTAGAATGTTTTACAACTACAAACTAGAATAGGTAAAAGAACCGGTTCAACTTTCATCAAAGATATATTATCCATTTGGTTAGTCGTTTAAAGTCAGTTTTCTGAGTTTAAACGTTAAATCTGTCCGAACAGTTGTTTGGTTTCCCCAACTCAAAAATTTGTTTTCAAAATTTTTCCCCTAAAAACTAATGTTTAAAACTTGTTTTAGGAAAAAGAAATAAAATTTGTTTTCCCAACACTTTTTTTTCTTCCTCAAGCGTTTCACTCTCCCCTTTTTTCCAGGAGAAAAAAAGAAGACGAAGATGAAAAGGATAATTGGTAATGCGAAGCCCTCTGCCGAGGAAGCTCTGGAAGAGGCGACTACTTCTCCTCCTCCTCTTCAGTCCTCGTGTTTGAAATTCACTCTGGACTCGGCGATGCACTGTGATCGAGGCGGCACATAGTGTCAAGCCAGATCTAAGGGGTTCCCGCTCGAGGCATGGCACCGGTGAGGATGGTGGGCCAAATCTGGGTATTCAGGAAAGGGGTGCTCAGATCAGGGCATTAATGGGGTGGAGGTCATGCAACCGGAGAGCTCTGACTTGAGGGCTCATGTGGAGCAGCATCCAGTTCGAGGAGGACTGTGCGGATAAAGGCCTAGGTGCTACGACGTGCATGCCAAAGTAGTCGTCGGATGGCATGGATGCTGAGGCGTCGGGTTTGCGAGAAAACATCTTCTTAAGGAAAATATAGATTTGACATGTAAACACCCGAATTTTTCAGAAATTAAAAACAAATTTTTAGGATTTTTTTTGAGTTTTTTAACTAATTAAAATAAATGTTTTTGAAATAAAATAATTTTTTGATTTTATTAAATATTATGAAAATAATAATTGTGAGTGTAAAATAAATAATTAGACATATTGTAATTTTTTTGGAATTTATTGGACCCCAGAACTATTTTTAAAGACCTAAAAACTAAGTTTTTAAATAAACCAATATAAACCAACCCGAACCGGATTGAACCAACTGGTTTAAACCCTAAATAAATCGAACCCAAATCCTGAACCAACCCTAGCGGGTCGGATTCAGATCCGACCCGCTAACCCATACCCGAAACCCGACCCGTTAATCCTATCTACAGTAAACCCCAATTCCCGTAACCCCCGCCTGCCGCTCCGCCTCCCCCGCCATTCACCCGCTGCCGGCGACGCTTCGCCTCCCCCACGGCTGTTCCCTACAGCCGCCCTGACTGCTCGCCTCCCCGTACCCTACAACTGCCACTGCCTCTTCCTCTCCCCTTGCCTATATAAACCCTAGATCCGGCCACCCCAACACCCAACGATTCACCACCACCACCACCACCGCCATCAGCCTCCGGCCACTGCCACCGCCTAGCCACCGACCTCTCGTCGAACCAGCCGTGACCCCCACTGCCTCCACCATATCTCTACTGCCCCGCAGCCCCCGCTGTCTCCGCTACCCGTCGCCGAGCACAGCAGCTCCGCTGTGACCCGACTCCCCCGGCCACCCGAGCTTCGGCGACCGTTCTTCGGCCGACTCCGACCTCCCCGCCACCCCCAGACGAGCACAATAGCCGAGGAGCCGACCAGCGGCCACCGCAGTAACCGCCGCCACTGTCGTGCCTAGCCGCGTCGTCCTGTCGCATACATCAGTGAGGTACCGTCTTCCCGCGCGCGTAATTCCCTGTACGTAGATTCATTTTCTGTTCTGTCAAACCCTACGCGTAGACCGTGTAACCCTCTCAAAACCCGTAAAAATCATTCGGGGTATCGCGTCCTGTGTTGGTCGCAAACCGCGACGCAAAAATCAAGAAAATATTTCCTAATTTCTGAAATTTCAGAATTTGTCCCGAACTCCCCAGTTCACGGCTGTTTTACGACCAACCTGGTTAATGTTTTCAAAATTTACTTGAACAGTTATTTAGACCATATAACCGAGTTTCAAACCCTATTTTTAGTTTAATTTATGGTGTTGTAGATTGTATTTTATTCGAGGGTGAAATTGACCAAAAAACTTGGTCTTTAAAAACCTAATTTTTCCCGGAACTGGGTGCGCCCCGCTAAACGAGGCAACTTGGTCGTGTGCAAACTTCACCGAAAGGTACACACTGTCAATACGGACGTGTGGGATATCACGAAAGTTGATTTGGATGTGCGTGCACACCGGAATCAACGCGTATCCGTCGACAACACCCCGTATCGGCCCTGTTCTGAAACTCGTTGTAACTTTGTGTGTGCTTGTCGTTTCGAAACAAAACTTGCGCCATCGGACTCATAGCGATATGCTGGACCTATGACCCAAGTTTGGTTCGATTCTGAGAACGATGACAAAATCCCGTATCGTGGGCCCCATGGCTCTACTTGACGGCATATTTTGTGATCGGCTCATCGAAATTCAGTTCTGGACATTCCGTTGGGTTCGTATTGTCGTTCTGGACTTGTAGACACTAAGTTTGATGAATTTGGAAAACTTTGTCTCTGGCACATTTTTTGGTACGAAGCAGGCCACATGTGGACCTCGCTTTGACCAAAAACTGTCAATTTTGCCCCTATGTCTAAATTGGACTTATGGACAGGCAATTCTAGCTATTTGATATCTTTTGAGCATGATGGTAGTGTTTATTTCAGCATCCGGAGGGGTACTTTAAGATCCCACGGATACCGGAACAACTGTTGGAATCCAAGCACCAGGCAAGTGTACCTTGCCATACTTGCAGTAAATTATTTCATATTATTCTCTTGATCTATTTCTGTGATATATATGTTCAACCTAGGACCGTGTGACATTACTTAACCTCTGAATAAGATTCAGGTGTCAACACCGTACGCGGAGTTGTGTAACGTCACCTAGAGATTGATATCGCGACCTATATATCTTCGTGCTTGCATTATCAAGTACGTCATACCATATGACACTTGACACTGTTCATGATACATAATCTTCCTGAGATATTCATGGTGGTTTTGTATATGTTACAGGATTCGTGACATAGACTTTATACATATGCTTAGCTATCATTATGACTCGCTGCATCAGTTAGAGGTCATGAGCTTGCGTGACATGGACATGAGACGTCGTGGACATGAGACGTGTGATTACATTGGGTGGGGAGAGACACACAGGCTATAGGTTGATTATATTATTATGGTGCCATAGCCACGCAGAGCTAGGCCCTACATGATATCACTGCTACCCGGCTCCCCAACACAGAGCTTGTAGTGGTCTCAGCCTGAGTTCTAGTGATGCTCTCATTTTGCATATCACTTAGCTGGTTACATAGTTTATCCTATTGATTCATTTATTATTGTACTGCATTTACTTTGGTTTGAGTTATTCTTGTATATTGCTATGTCCCCTGAGGACCTGGAATCCAGATTATGTCCCCAATTTTAGCAGAGGAGATCTACCCCGAGGTATACGGGACAGGAGCAGACATTGGAGCAGTACCAGAACCAGAGGACGAGGTGATCGCCGAGGATTTCTCCTGAGTATCTGGTTTATTATACTCAGTTATTTCTATTATTGGACTCTTATTTCCCATCTATTGAACTGATGTATCAAACTCATTATCGGGTTGTTCCCCGAGATATGTTTTATTGAGACTTGATATTGCTTTATATTTTATATTGATTGTATTTATTTCTGTGGATGAGATTAGTACCATAGACCCTTATTGTTGTTTTACAGCTTAAGTACACCCTGATAGGTCCATTAAATTGGGTTTGTCCATCGGTGTGTGCTGCTGGCCATTGCCACGTGTCTAGTCCCTCGGTAGTTTGGGATTGCGGCGTGACAGACATGGATGGATCCAAATGGCTGAAAATGGACGAGCACATACATCTCCGCCCGTGGTTCTTTTAGTGGTGGTTGGTCTAAGTTCTCCTATGCCAATAATTTGGACGAGCAGATACATCACCTCCCGTGATTCTCTTAATGGATCGAAATGTGGTTCTCATCAGACCCCTCCCCACGGGAGGTCACAGGTGGAGTCGGATCAGTCGGGAGAGCAGCGCCGGCGAGAGTGGGTCGCTGATCTTGTTCTTCAACTCCTATGTGCATTTTTTTTTCTTTTTCTTTTGTGTAAGAAAAACTTGTAATATAAGCTAAATTTTTTACCAAACATAATCTTTCACTTTTATTTCTTAAAATTTTACCAGATAAAAATAACCAAATACAACATCAGAATTTGTACATGTAAAAAAAAAAAAAATTTATAACATTTTATTTTAATGTTATTTTTAGAGAAAAAAAATTTCAGAAAAACTATCCAGACTCGTTCCATTGCTTACTCTTAAAGCTCTTTGATGACATGACTCGGTTAACAAACACCAAGGAACCCAATCTAAGTTTCAACATTATCTGCTCTCAACCGTCAAATGTCACTGTCCACTACCCCGCTTATGCATGAAGAATCCACATCAATACCCCAACCCATACCCATCAGATAAATGACAAATTTTAATATTAAGACTCCATGTTACTTACATATTTGTTTTGTCTGCTACTGTATGCATAAGATATTAGATGACAATTTCTCGTAGTACCCATTTCCACGTTGGATCCAAATAGTAACACCATATGCTTTTCGATATGATATACCAAAACAATAATCCGTGGTTCTGAATCTCCTCTTGTGTACATTCTACTATTACTGATGTATGAATCCAGATCCATGTCCAAAATAAACCTTCGACCTGCAGAGACTAGTTAAAACCAGTTTCAAGAAGAAGAAGAAGAAGATGATGATGATGATGATGATGATGGTGGTGGTGGTGGATAAACATCCTGAACATAATTTCAGCAGCTAGTGGCCCACCCAAATTCCTAGCCACAAGCTGATAGGTGAGCAGAAGCCAAAGGCCATTAATCACTTCTGTACCTACACTTGTAATTTCCTGGGACTGCACCAGACCCCCCCCCCCCCCCCCCCCCCCCCCACCCACCCAATATTGAGCACCACCACACCAGCCCATCAACCCTGTGCCAGACTCACACCATTTGTAAGGACAGGGTGCAGTTGCACAAAGAAATGGCATGCAGATTATAAATACCACCATATACTCTCTATAGTATCTCCATTTCTTACTCTCATAACTCATTCATCATCACCACATTGCCAAGAGAGTAGGAGATGGAGGGGAGGGAGGAGAGCTTCTGCCAGTCGATCCGACGGAGGTGCCGGGTCCTGGTCAGTGAGCAGAGGGCCAGGTTCTACATACTGCGCCGGTGCATCGTAATGCTGGTGTGCTGGAGGGAGCAGAGCGACAGTGGCTGCGAAACTTAAAACTCATTGATGATGATGATAATGTGAATTCTAAGTAACTATAGTACATATATATACATATATATGTGTACGTATCATCAGCAAGCATGTTGCTATGTTTCTCTTGCTACTACTATACTACTATAGTAGTACTTATCATGTTGTTGGAAAGAGCATTGATCATTTTAAGATGCATGTTACATATAAATAAATATATATATATATATAATATATATATATATATAATTTTATATTTGTGATCCCTTCGTACGTGGATCTTTTTGTTGTTTGATGTTGATTTCAAACGTCTTTGTTTGTTTGGTTCTTTTTCACCGCTCTTCTCATCTTACGTTCTGTTGGTTGATGCCTTGCATTCAGAGTTTGATGTGAATGATTTTCCACAGAGAGTTAACTGCCCAAATTTTGAATTTTCTAACCTTCTGAAATCACATCCACGACGTACTTTTGAAATCAAAGAACATTATTTTGATTTTTTTTCTTCTTCTTCGAAACATCTTGCATTGCTACTTCAAACCACAAGAAACTTCACATTTCCAAACCAAGATTAAGAGCCCATTAAGAAACTATAGACTCATGTATGCCTTAAAAGAGAATTCCTCAGACTAAATAATCAACTTCATTGTCATCCTCTTTTGAGAGCTCAACCATACGCTGAACCCACCTTTGAAGCCAATTCGTGTACTTGTCTCTAACCTTACGTCTGATCAGCCTTCAGAAATCTAATCCGCCTTCAGGCCACCTTATAGAGGATGCTCCTACTTCACCTTGAGAAGAGATCTCAAGAGATCTCGTATAGTCCAATTATACGCATGGATGTTCAGAATAATCCGTCTTGAACCAATTAGAGCTGCCAAACCAGCCCCGTAACCATGGGCTTGAGAAGAGATCACATATAATCCAATTATACGCATGAACGTTTAGCACAATCTGTCTCGAACCAATTAGAGCTGCCAAACTAGTCCAGTAACCATGGACTCTGATAATTGTTGGGAATACGGTATGACACGAACCGTAATTGGCCCATGAGGTGCAATATTGGACTTGGTCTATATGCCTTAAAAGAAAAAAAAAATTCATGTAAGACCTGAACCAATTTCAATTATCTACACATCATTATCTAACTTTTTATCTAAAGTGGAACTAAATTATTAACTCCATTGTCACCCCCTTTTGAGGGCTCAAATGAAAATGAGATACAATCCAACATAAAGAAGCACACATTTGGGTTGACGAATATATTCCTTTTAGTGAGAGGGTCAAGGCATTGTACATAGCTGATCAAGCTTTCAAGGAATGGATGGACATAGGCTTCACACTCCTACCTGTAAATAAATACTTACCTCTCATTAGCTTATACATACATACATACATACATACATTTGCAAACATTACATAATTAATTGTGCTAACTTCATGAGTTCGAATTCTTGTGTACAATTAATAAATCACAGGTCAGGATACACTACAGAATTTATTGTTGCAATGGGAAGCAGTGATGTATGTTGATAAATTTTTGACATGACACAAGCAATGCTTAGGCTGAAGAAGCAAATGGCAGTTAGATCTAGGGAGCAAGGACCAAAGGGCTTGTAAATTTGCACAGAGTCCTCAACAATGCTTAATATGCACATAGAAAGATCCAACAAACCTACCGATATAAACAAAACCATGCGGTGGCCTTCATGAAATCACCATATGTAATGTGATAGAGACCCAATGCTTGTTTCGTTCATTTAGCCTTTTTTCCAATGAAGGAAATTTGAAATAATAGTATTCCCTCTTCTTCTTTTTTAAATGGATCTAGTCATAAAGTATTCTCAAGTGTTACATATATAGTCAAGTAACATTAAATTATTATTTGGAGCTTATTAGTATCCTTACTACCACACATCAATTAATTGGGTATTCTACAATATTAGACTCTTTTTTTACGCTTAGGTTTGGAAGTTTTGGGATAATATGTTTTTTCTACTGATGATCTTCTAAGTGTGATCACAAGACATACTGTAACATTTCTTTTACTTTTACTTAAATGTTAGCTTATAATTATACGTAGGTCTGCAAATAAGCCAAGCCGTTTGCGAGCTGCTCGAAGCTCAGCTCGATAAAAGCTCGTTTAAGTTAGGTTTGTTTAGTAAAAAAAAGCTGAGCTCAAGCTTCATTTTCGAGCTCATTTAATAAACGAGTCAAACTCAAGTTTAAAAGTACTCGGTTCGTTTGAGCTCGTGAGCTGGCTCGCTTAGAATTAAGCTTGCGAGCTAACTCGTTAGCTAGCTCGTTTAAAAGTTCGTTTAAATAAGCAGAGCTCGTTTCTGGCAGTCTACCAATTTATTTTGTTATTTAAATTTTAATTTGTTCTTTGTCGAATTCTAATGTTATGTGTGTTTGTATAACAATATGGTTGTGTTCATTATATATTTATTTGCCCTTAATAATTGATATTAAAGAACTTTTTTAATTGAATTTTTATAAATAAATTGTTAATATTACAGGTACTTGAATTCAAGACTAACTAGTTTAAAATCGATCTCGTTAAGTTCGAAATCAAGATTAACGAGCTTGAAATCAAGATTAACGAGCAAGATTTTGAGCTTACTGAGCTTGTTTATCAAGTTTTAATCAAGCTTGCTTATCAAGCCAAGTTCGAGCTCAAACCAAGTCAAGCTCAAGCTTAATATAAACAAGCTCGAGCCAAGCTCAAGCTCTAAAATAAAAAAACTTATTAAGCTTGAGCTCGAGCTCGATTAATTCTAGTCAAGCTAAGCGCAAGCTTATAAAAGCTTGATTCGGCTTGGCTCATTTGCAGCCCTAATTATACATTACTTTCTCTCATAGAATTGTATTTCTATTGACCTGGCTGCAACCATTACAAAGTGTTTGGATATGATTTTCTTTTACAAACTAACGAAAAGACTTGACACTTACATCACGTAAGAAACATACAGAAACGACCTCAGTTGTTGGAAGTAAGACTTTTGACCCTTTTCAGACCCTAAATTAGCGGAGGAGTCGTGACATTGAAACTTTGCTTACAAAACTTATTGATAAGAAATTGGAGCATGTGATATGTTGAATTTCTTTCACCTAGAAAATATTTACTCAACTCCTTCATGCTTGGACTGGATAGTACCAATAATGGCATGATACTAAAGCAAAAAATTTAAGTGAAATTTTTTTCTATACAGAGAAACATAATTCTCTGAAATTCTGTGAAGGATCCCATGTTCATGAAATTTAGTTATAGAAGTCCAACTCGTCATACCTATTTCGTTTGATTGATTTATATCAAAGAAAATGTTAGATGAATTGGTGTTTTTCTTGTTAAGATTTTTTTTTTTTTTACCAACGATTAAACTTTACAATGATAAAATCAGACGTCTGAAATTTTTTGTCCATTCGTGGCATTTGAGTGACTAATTCGCCACTATAAGAAGAGAAGTAGAGGAGGATTAAAGGACAGACAGAGAGAAATAAAGAGACGCGGAGAGAAGGAGAAGATGAGAGAAATAAAGAAGAGGAGGAGGAGAAAGCAAGGAAGAAGTGAGAAAGAGCAAGGAATAAAGGCAAGGTTCACAATTATTTTTTAATTATTTTTAGTTATTGGTAATTAAAACTAATTTGTGTAGTTATATTTTTATTATAAATAGAAAAGTAATATATATATAAATTAATTAATATTAACTTAGATAAATTTTTATGATAATATTCTTTAATATGTTTATGTGAATTTCTAATATTAGATATCTAACCATAACCCTAAAATATCCAGTAGATGTTATTTTTGACAACAGTCATTTTACAGATATATTTGGACAATGATGGACATATTTCAGGTGGGCCGACTACTCATGTCATTATCCAACAACGTGAGCCCGCATATCTTGACTGGTATTTTTTGGACAGATATATTTTCCTGAGTTTTAATTAGGTTAGTTAGTGCATATTATATTAATATTTCACTAATAATCTATATACATGATTATAGCGATGACCAGCCTTTGCGAAAGCATGTCAACCTGGTAGTACCAGAAGAACCATGGAACATGAAAGCTGGCTAGCAACCAAAAATCCTTGATGCAGACCTTTATGTTTCATTATATTGAAGCAATATGTTTCATGCATCATGATGGAGACTTGATTTTAAGTCTCATTGAGAATTGGTGGCCCAACACAACACATTCCCACTTCTGTTGGAAGAGATTAATAGTATGCTAACAAATGTTGCACAAATTCTAGGATTGCCTATTACAGGTAATCCAATATATTTTTTGATGATGAATTATCTTCTGGTCAGTGGATTAGGAAGTAACTTTATGTGAAGCCACCATCAAATTTAGGAAACAATGGCTTGTCAAGTTTAGTTGGCTCAGGTGCACTTTCATGTATATCGAACGTAATGTCGATACAAAAATTTTTGTAGATGATTCTCGGGTATTTTTTATATTAATTATATTTATGCCTATATAACGTATACTATTTTAGTTTAACTTAGACTATTTATTAATTATATTTCCAGATTATATGTTGCACAATGGGTTATGAACTATGCTAATGCAGTGTCTTTCTTTTTCTCGATGCATAGAAAAATTAGGTCAATGTGTGCCTTTTACCATTTCTGGATAATTTGGTAGCACCTATATGTCATGCATGAGGGGTAGTTAAATTAATATATCTAAACGACTGCATAATAAATTTTGTGAGTTTGACTTCAAGGGGCATAATTTCAAAATATGTGTGTGGTTGTATGACACTATTATATGTATAAAAGAAACATATCGCTACTAAAATAAGTCAAATTAGAGATCACTAAAAAATCTCGCTAATGTGTAAAAAGATGTCACTACAAACTTTTAGTGATGCAATCAATGACGTTTATGATGAGTCGCATAACAACTAACCAACGAGTCGTTGAATCTCCAAACGCACTAAATGTTACACTTGCAACATATTTAGCGACATCATTAACGTCGCTAAATTTCCAAGGGTTAGCAACGTTGGGCAACAACTAAGAATACGCGTCGCTAATTTCGGTACTTAAATTTAGTCATTGTTTATCACCAAAATAACGACATGATAAGGAGGTTAGCGACGTGGATTGATGACATGGCAAAGTCTGCCATGTTAGCATATTTGCAACGCTCTATGATATATAGCAAAGTTGTAAAATATAGATTAGAAACATCAAATATGTCATTAAACGTCGCTACACTTCCTAGTTTTAGTAACGTATATCGAAGTTTAATGACGTACTAATACATATAGCGATGTTCAGATTCATATTAGCAAAATAATATGTACGTCGTTAATCCCAAAAGAATTAAAAAAATGCAACAATAGCAACTCACAGAGACAGTCGCACTATATTATAGAACAAAAATACAAACACATAGACAACAGCTCAGATAGATGGTATCACAAACATATTGTACATAGATAATCTCATACAGATAAAATAAAAATAAATAGAATATTGAACATTCACAAATAAATAAAAAACATCCCAGAATACATAATACCATAAATTGTTTGATAAAATAACATACAATGAACCAATACAAGACTTAACCATGGCCGATGATACATAAACTCATGAAAAACTGTCTAAACTAGAACTACTGGTCAGGATGAGGCCGAGGAATACCATGAATCAGTGTTGCGATATGTTCCAATGATTCCTGTGAATGAAAAGGTGGCTATAGAGGAAGGGTCGATGCCTGTAACGTTCCGATTTTGCACAATCGAAGAGTCGCCACTGGACATGATGTCATATAAGCCTGAGTTTGCTTGTACAAGGCATGCTCGTGCTCATTTTTGTAAAACATATATTTTTCAAAAAAATTGCAGTAGATCACAGAGAAATTGAATACACATATTGAAATGGTAATATTTTTTTATTAATAACTTTTGTAGCAAAAAAATAAGGCTCTAAAACATCCAAGTAGAAATGCCAAATTTAGCTTACAACTTTGCAAAAATATTAAAATATGATACAATTGTTCCACACATATTATATCCCTCATTAAAAGAAAACTCAAAACACCTTCAGCAGAAGTCTTCTCCACTTGGAAGATTCAATGAGTGCAAGGCTTCTAAAGAGTCGGACAAAAGCAGTCATCATCTTCTACCTTCCACTAAGTACTCTCAGCACCCATGGATGCCCACAGAGAAGTGCGTCATTACATTATCGTGTACTAGTGAGCGGCCATAGCCATTCTCACCTAAAATCAACACTAACTAAATAATTTTAGAGAAACATTATAATAATGGTCTTGCTATGTTGCCTTAGGATCAATTAACAATTTATATTGCATAGAAACATAAAGGAAAGATCAAAACTTTTTACCAATCGGTGATTCTTATCTATGTTCGTTTATCCTTCTCTGTAAACGAATAATAACTTACTTTGTCTGCATAAGACATCATAATCTATACCACATATCTATATGAAGCCACTGGCTACACGCTATCTTGAACTATTGTGGTTAGAAGGCTCCATTTCAGCGATGGGTAACTAGACCCTGAAAGGTTTTTGAATCCCATGTGCTACAACTTCAGCACGATCCTTGTTTCTTCCTAGGCTGAATCAGGTCTATGGTCCCGGAGTACCGTTTTGAGAAACTAAACTTTGTGCACAAGTTGTCTATGATCATGCATACGTATAAAATATTACTAATAAAAGAACATATCGTGCATGTATAAAAAACTTGATAAAACATATGACATATTACTTATTAATTTACCTTTAGCTATAGCTCATGGTACTTACTACCCATCCAGGGACTATGATGTCCTTTCTAGGGGACCTACCATATGTAAACACCCAGATTTTTAAAATTTAATTTTAGAATTTAATTTATGAATTTTTGAGTTTTTGGAGAGTTTTTTGTAATTTTTAAATAATTATAATAAATGTTATTCAGATATTTATATTTTTGTGTATTAAATTAATTATTAAAATATTATAAAAATTATATTTTTGGGTGTATAATTAATAATAGAGTATGTGTAATTTTTTAAAATTTATTGGACTCAAAAACTATTTTTAAAACAACTAAATGTATTATTTTTTATTAAACCAACTTAAACCAACCAGAACAAAACCAAACCAAACTGAACGAAACTGAACCATCCTAGACCAACCCAACCCATACTAAACCAAATGAACTAGATTCTACCCGACCCACAACCCGCTAACCCGCGACCTGACCCGACCCGCAAACCCATAATATTCAGTAACAGTAGCCCGACCTCTCTCCCTTCCCCTTCCCCAAAACCGACAGGCCGACCCCTTTTCTTCTCCCCGTAACCGCCGCACCTAACCCCTTTAAAAGACCCCAGTGAGACGAACCCCACCACAATCTCACCCTCTCTCGTTTCTGACGATCCACCGTCGATGACGACGCCGGACCGTTGTGCGCCACCGCAGCAAAGACGGGCCCGTCCAACATCTCGAGCACAACAACAGTAAGGTATGCTACTTCCCACTCTCGTATCTTTGTGCACTGTTATCCAAATGTCGATCGGTTGAATCCTATTCGAAGACCACATGACACTCTCGAACCCTATATAAATAGTTCGGGCTATCGTGTCCTGTGTCGGTCATAAATTGCAACAAAAACAGAAAAATAACCCAAATTGGAGTTCAGAAAACTGTACCAAACCCCCATGTTCATGGCCGTTTCTCTTCCAACCTAGTTAATATTTTTAAATTCCACTTGAACAGTAATTTAGACAACATAACCGAGATTTAATCTCTTAAATTAGTTTATTTTATTTTATTGTATGTTGTATTTTATTCGTGGTTGAAATTGACCAAAAACTTAGTTTTCTAAACCCAAAATTTTCGAAACGGGGGGCGTTCCACTAAACGAGGCAACTTTATCGTGTGAAAATTGTATCGAAAGGCACGTATCGTTAACACGGACGTATGAGATTTTGTGAAAGTTGATTTGGATGTGCGTGCATACTGGAATCAATGCGTATCCGTCAAAAAAGTCCCGTATCGGCCTATTTTGACACTTGCACCATTGGATTCATAGCGTTACGCTGGTCCTGTGCCCCAAGTTTGGTTTGATTCTGAGAACGTTGATGAAACCCCATTTTGTGGGGCCATACGGTTCCATTTAATGGGCAATTTCGTGACCGGCTCATCGGAATCCAGTTCTGAACATTCTGTTGGGTTTGTATCATCGTTCTGGACTTGTAGACACTAAGTTTGACGAATTTGGAGAACTTTGTCTCTGAAAAAAAAATTGTGCAAAGTGGGCCACATGTGGACCCCGCTTTGACCAAAAACTGTCAATTCTGCCCTTGTATCCAAATTAGACTTATGGGTAGTCAATCCAAGCTATTTCATGTATTCTGAGAATGGTGGTAATGTTTGTCTCAGCATCTGTCACGCCCCATTCCCAAAATGCCGAGGGACTGGAGATGCGTGGCAATGGCCAGCAGCACGCACCGATGGATAACCCAATTTAATGGAACCATCAGGGCATACTTAAGCTGTAAATAAGGTCTACTACAACAAGTCACACTAATCTCATCCATAAAGATAAAGTATAAACTGCATAATGAAATGGAAATAAGTAGCAACGACAATCACAACAAGTCAGTCGGAGAAACAATCCGACTTATGTCTGAATAAACTGGCTCTATAGGCCAGGAATAAAAAAAGAGATAAACATGAAATAAATACTGAGTACTGGAACAGGCACTCAGGAGAAGTCTTCGGCAGTCATCTCGTCTTCAGTGTTCGGTTCTGCTCCAGCAATAGCTTCAGCTCCGGTCCCGTATACCTCGGGATACTGCTCCTCAGCTAAACCTGGGGACATAATCCATTCCAGGTCCTCAGTGGACATAGCAAGGCACAAAATAAAACAAGCCAAATAAATGCAGTGCAATTAAATAAATGAAACAGCAGGGTAAACTATGTAACCATCTATGTGATATGCAAATGAGAGCAACACTAGTACTCAGGCTGAGACCGCTACAAGCTCTGTGTCGGGGAGCCGGTAGCAGTAATAACACGTAAAGGGTCTAGCTCTGCTGGAGAGTCTACAACCTCACAATAATAGTAGATATATAGATAGAACAGCCTGTAGCCTGTGTGTCTCTCCCCACCCAATGTAATCACGCAAGCCATGACCATAACGTCTCATGTCCATGTCAGCGGGATTATAACTAATGCAACAAGTCATAATGTCTATAAATAAAATATCTCTGTCCAGTCATGTATCCTATACAGAATCACCACGAATATCTCAGAAAGATTCTGTCCATGTATAGTGTCAAGTGTCCTGGGTTGTAGGGTACTTAATAGGTCAAGTACAAGGGTAAAGGGTATCGTAATCCATCTCTAAATGACGAACCCAACACCGCGTACGGTGTTGGCACCCGATTATGATCGGACACTAGGTACGTCACGCGTTTCCTAGGTTAAGCAGTTTAAACAAGTTTATATGAATTTACACAAGACATCCAACAAAGTATTATTACAGGAAATATGAAAATAAAGACTGCAAGTTTGGCAAGGTGCACTTGCCTGATGTTTGGATTCCACTAAGGTCCTGGTTTCGGAAATTTTTAGAGATGTCTCCGAAAGCTGAAATAAACAGTACCATCACGCTCAGAAGGTGTCAAATAGCTAGGAACGCCTGTCCTTGGGTCCAATTTGGAGACAAGGGCAAAAAAGGTAATTTCGGGCCAAAACGGGGTCCACCGGTGGGCCCGCTTTGCACCGAAAAACATATCAGGGTCAGCGGTCTCCAAATTCACCAAACTTAGTGTCAACAGGTCAGGAACGATGATACGAACCCAACGGAACTTTCAGATTTGAATTCCGCTGAGCCGATCACGAAATCGCCCGTCGAGTGGGGCCTATGGGGCCCACGACACGCAATTTCGTCAACGTTCTCAGAATTGAACCAAACTTGACCCACAGGACCAGCGTATCGCTACGAGTCCGATGGCGCAAGTTTCATCTCGATCTGACGTGTGTGCACGAAGTTATGGTGAATTGTAGAAAAGGCGGATACGGGACGATGTCCGCGGATACGCGTTGATTTCGGTGTGCACGCACACCCGAATCAGCTTCCGTGAAATCCCACACGTCCGTATCGACGAGGCGCACGTATCTGTGAAGACCGCACGCGACCAAGTCGTCCCGTCTGGCGGGGCGTACTTAGTTCCGGGGTGAAACAGTGTCTAGTTTTTTCCTGTTTTTGGATCACGGTGTGTGATCATCACAGGACGCGATGCCCCGAGCGGTTTATCCGGGCACCGAGAGGGTCATACAGGCTACGCGTAGCAATTTATGGAAATGGAATCGGAGCTACAAGGTGAAAGTTACGGGTACCTGAACTGGGCCTGAAAAACCGAGATTTACTGTGTCCGACACGTGTCCGACTTAGGGTTAGGGCTTCTACCACTCGTCGGGGCTGCCGGACTGGTCGGGCTTCACCGGAGGAGGGTCAGCTCGTCGGGGTCGCCGGAGTCGGCTGGCCACATCGGGGCGAGCTGCTCGGCGGGGCTCCGGGCGGCGCTGAGTACTGGCGGCCACTGCTGCGGTAGCTGGCCGCGGGTTCGATCAGAGGGAGGGGTTCTGGAGAGCGGTGCTGGCAGCGGGTGAGGGAGGCGGTGGCGCGGCGCTGGGCAGCAGCTCGGGAGGCGGTGGAAGGCGGAGGTCGCGGCTAGGCGGCGCTGGCCGGAACAAGGGGTCAGGGAAGCTTGGTTCAATTGGGGAGGAGATGAGGGAGGAGGAAGGGAGAGATTTATAGGGCTTGGCGAGGGGTTCGTGGCCGGGGTCGTTGCCGGGGGAGTCGGCCGAGGGGAGGACGTGGCCTCCCCCGGCGGAGGCGGCGCATTTTCCGGCGGTGGCCGGAGGAATCGGGCTACAGCGGTTCGTGGGGAAGGGAAGGGGGACCGGGTTGGGTCGGCGCGGGTTTCGGGTTGGGCGGACCCGCCCGACCCGCTAGGGTGACCGGGCTGGGCTGCTATAATGGGCTCGGCCCACTGGGCCGGGCCGGGCCCCAAAAACTAAAAAAATAATAATAACAGTAATAATAATAATAATAATAATAATAATAATAATAAAATCATTTAATTAATTAATTTAATTAGAAAAATAGTTTTTTAGGCTTTTAAAAATAGGTCTGAGGCCCAATAAAATCCCAGAAAATTACCCTAAGTCAGGTTTTCTATTTTACACCATAAAATCATATTTTCATCACATTTTAATATTATTTATTAGTAATTAAAAATTATAAAATTAGCACAGAACCTATGTAAATTCTAGAAAATTGCAGAAAATTCCCAAAATTAATTTTAAAAAATGTAAAAAATTTAGGGTGTTTACAGCATCCAGAGGCGTACTTGGAGATTCTACTTACATCGAAGAAACTTAAGGAGTTCAGAACACAGGCAAGTGTACCTTGCCAACCTTGCAGTAGTTTCTTTAATATCATTTGCTTATATTCTTTTCATATATTCTGTGATGTACCTGCTCAACTTAGGACCGTGAGACGTTGCTTAGCGTCCGAACAAGATTCGGGTGTCGACGCCGTACGCGGAGTCGTGTAACGTCACTTAGAGAGTTGATACCAGGATCCTATATACTTTTCGTGCTTGCTTTATCAAGTATGTCATACCTTAGGACACTTGACACTATTTATGAGACAGAATTTTTTCTGAGTTATTCATGGTGATTCTGTATAGGCTTACAGGATTCGTAACATAAGACTTACATATACATAGATATCATTATGACTCGCTGTACTAACTAGAGGTCATGATCTTGCGTGTTATGGACATGAGACATCGTGGACATGAGACGTGTGATTACATTGGGTGGGGAGAGACACACAGGCTACAGGCTGATTACATACATATATATTTATTATTGTGGTGCTTTAGTCTCTGTTCCAGAGCTTAGCCCATTACGTGATATTACTGCTACAGGCTCCCCGACACAGAGCTTGTAGTGGTCTCAGCCTGAGTACTAGTGATGCTCTCATTTACATATCACATAGCTGGTTACATTGCTTTCCATGAGGATCTTTTTTTATTTATTATATTTTTATTTGTCTTGAGTTATTCTTATACCTTGCTATGTCCCCTGAGGACCTGGATCCAGATTATGTCTCCAGGTACAACAGAAGAGGCGTACCCCGAGGTTTACGGGACAGGAGCTGAAGCTGGAGCAGTATTGACAACATAGGACGAGGTTGTGCCAAAGGATTTCTCCTGAGTATTTTGTTATACACTCAGTTATTTCTGATTCCAGTTATTTTATATCTTGACTCTTGGATTTATGTATTGACTTATTATCGGATTGTTCTCCGAGATATTTTTATTGAGACTTGTTGATGGACTATATTTCTTTATATTGATTAGTCTATCATATTGTGTTTACTTTTTGTGGATGAGATTAGAATTAGACTGTGAAATGTATCGTAGACCATTGTATTTGTTTTACAACTTAAGTACACCCTAACGGTTCCATTAAATTGGGTTTGCCCATTGAAGTTATGTTGCTGGCCATTGCCACGTGGCTAGTTCCTCGGTATTTTAGGACTGGGGCGTGACATAGTTTTTGTGGTGGCCCATGCATGTCTACGACTATATTGCTTCAGTTTTAACTAAGGAACCGAGCAAGCCTGCGTTTAGGATAGGATAAGTTATAGGATCTCATCCACATATTGACACATTCTTGACCTCTATATCAACTTCAAAATAATTTTTGACTTGCATCCTGCCTTGATTCTTCTGTGTGCCTCTCATGGTTTACTTTGTATGCAGAGTAATGGATCGACGAGTCAATAACGAAACTATCTCAGGTACACCACAAGGTGTTGTGGTCACCTACGACGAGGGAGTGACACTATTGGGTGGAGATCCCTCCACTCACCAAAACAATCAAGCAGATCAACACGCCTCAAGGTTCCGACGAGACGACATTCCACCACCACCGCAGTTTTACTCCACCGATGCCTATTTTTTCACCAGGACAGCCTATGGACGGACAACAAATGGTCCAAATGTTCTATACAATGATGCAAGCCCAACAACTGGTTCATCAAGAGGCTCAACGTCACGAGGCAGAGAACTTGAGAAATAGTATAGTGATCGCATTGGAACAGGCGAACCCACCACCTAGACGGCCATCGACGGGATCTATCACTAATTTTTGCCAGCTGAAGCCCCGTACATTTTCAGGCAAGAAGGATCCCACTGAAGTTCATGAGTGGCTCACAAACACTCAACACCAATTAGAAGCAACTGAGCTTCCAAGGGAACGTTGGATGACTGCCGCCAGGATGCAGTTGACGGGCAATGCACATCACTGGTGGCTATCTGAGGAGAGACGGTTCGGACCAGACCGAGTCACTTAGGAGGAGTTCTCTAGACTCTTTCAGGAGATGTACATTCTATCTATTGCTTGATCAGAACTTCGGGACAAGTCCAATCGTCTTACTCAAGATAATATGACAGTGGAAGAGTATAATGCAGAGTTCATCCGTTTGAGTCGCTTCGCCCCTAATCTGATCCTGACAGAAGAGGAGAAGGTGAAGAATTTCTTCGACAGACTTAGCTTTGAGCTACAGAGATTAATCGGCTCCATTGCACCTACTTCTTACACGGACGTCCTTGCTGCAGCCCGACGCATGGAACGTGTCACCAAGAGAGAGTCCAGCCTGAAACGGCTATTCATATCAGCACCAACCAGTGCATTACACGGGGAGTCTGCAAAGCGACCCTGATGAAACCACCACAGAGAGCAGTATCACAATCCTTATCCCTTCCTACTTGTCACTACTGTGGCAAGGTAGGCCATATTGAGAGGGAGTGTAGACTCAAATTGGGATTATGTTTAGCTGGCGGATCTAGTCGGCATTCAGTAAGGGATTGCCCTAAGGGTCGAGAAGGAGCACCAATAGTAAATCGACAAGCTTTACCAGCACTGGGAGGATATCAGCCGAGGCCACCCTTGGCACCACGGGCAGCACTCTTTCAGCAGGCCCAGCAACAGCAGAGGGTACTACCACAAGGACGTGGACAGGCTTTTGCAATGACAGTAGAGGAGGCACGGACTCGAGGAGTAGCGAATATGAGTAAGATTTAAGTTTTATCATAGCTATCTATTTCTAGTAATACTTTAGCACGTGCCTGTTTGTTCCATTCCCTAGCCTAAGTCTAGTATTATATTAGCATGAACTTGTTAGTCTAGATTAATAATTGGTACCCAAGTTTTCATAAGCTATAGGTGATCTTCATTCTAACGAGGCTCCTTTACTCTTGAGTTGCTTATCTCTTATTGCCTAGGGATAAGTTTTTATCCTTTCCTATGTGTTCTAGCTGAAAAAATCCCTCACCCTTCCTCTCGATTTTTCCTTGTTCATGATTCCTTATTCTCTGTGTCGTGCTTCAACAAACATGTCTTGCAACCGCGTCATCTCTTCTGATCGATTACGTTTTATTTTCTTAATTACGAGGACGTAATTATTTTAAGGTGGGTAGATTGTAAACATCCAGATTTTTAGAATTTTATATTAGAATTTTATTTATGAATTTTTGAGTTTTTGGAGATTTTTCTGTAATTTTTAATTAATTATAGTAAATGTTCTTCAGGAATTTATATTTTTGTGTATTAAATCCATTTTTAAATATTAGAAAAATTATATTTTGGGTGTATAATTAATAATAGAGTATTGGGTAATTTTTTTGGAATTTATTGGGCTCAAAAACTATTTTTAAAATAGCTAAATGCATTATTTTTTATTAAACCAACCCGAACCAAACCGAACCATCATAGACCAACCCAACCCATACTAAACCAAATGAACTGGATCCTAACCGACCCACAACCCGCTAACCAGCGACCCGACCCGACCCGCAAACCCTTAATATTCAGTAACAGTAGCCCGACCTCTCTCCCTTCCCCTTCCCCAAAACCGACTGGCCGACCCCCTTTCTTCTCCCCGTAATCGCCGCACCTAGCCCCTTTAAAAGCCCCCAGTGAGCCAAACCCCACCACTATCTCACCCTCTCTTATTTTCGATGATCCACCGCTGATCCGCGCACCACAGCCGGAAGACGGGCCGTCCAACATCCCGAGCACAGCAACAGTAAGGTATGCTACTTCCCACTCTCGTATCTTTGTGCACAGTTAACCAAATATTGATTAGTTAAATCTTATGTGAAGACCACATGACCCTCTCGAACCCTGTATAAATAGTTCAGGGTATCGTGTCATATTTTGATCGCAAATCGCGACGCAAAACAGGAAAAAATGACCCAAATTAGAGTTTAGAAAACTGTCCCAAACCCCCATGTTCATGGCCGTTTTTCTTCCAACCTAGTTAATATTTTTAAATTCCACTAAAATAGTAATTTAGACAACAAAACCGAGATTTAATCTCTTAAATTTATTTATTTTATTTTATTGTATGCTGTTTTTTATTCGTAGTTGAAGTTGACCAAAAATATAGTTTTCTAAACCCAAAATTTTCTGAAATAGGGTGCATCCCACTAAACGAGGCAATATTATCATTTGCAAATTATATTGAAAGGCGCGTATCGTCAACACGGACGTGTTAAATTTTGTGGAAGTTGATTTGGATGTACGTGCACACCGGAATCAACACGTATTGTAAGCCCTTATTTTTTTTAAAAAATATTAAATTAGTTTTTTTCACAATTTTCTGGAATTTTCTGGGAATTTTCTATAATTAAAATCAGGGTTTACAAATATTAAATAATTTTTATTTGTTAATAAACAATATTAAAATATTATAGAAATAATATTTTTGGGTGTAAAATGAAAAACTGGACTTAGGGTAATTTTTTTGGATTTTTTTGGGCCTCAGACCTATTTTAAATGCCTAAAAATCATTTTTAATTAATTAATTAATTAATTAATTAACTGCTTTATTATTTATTATTATTATTATTAATATATTTTTTTATTTTCTGGCCCATTGGGCCTGATCCGGCCCAGCCCAGCAGCCCAACCCGCTTCCCTTACCGGGTCGGATCGGGTCTGCCCGAACCAGACCCGTCCGCCCGCCGACCCGGTCTCCCCAGCACCCCCCCACGACCGCCTGACCCGCTCCCCGCTCTGCTCCCGCCGGCCGCGCCGCCCGCCGCTCCACCCGGCTCGCCCCGCCCTCTGCGGCCACGACCCCCCCTCGCCCCGCCTTGGCCGGCCCCTTCAGCCTATTTAAACCCCGAGAACCCCCCCTCCGGCCAATCACACCCCCCCGACCGCCGCCTTGCTCCCGACCTCGCCGCCGCCTTGCCTCCGACCTCGCCGCTGCCTTGCCTCCGACCTCGCCCCGCCGTTCCCCTCTCCTCTACCTTCCTCCGCCGCCTCCGGCATCTAGCAGCAGCGGAGGCTAACAGCAGCAGCGGCAGAGCCGGCCAGCCTCGGCCCGCCGCCTCCCAGCTCCCCCGGCGAGCCGCCCTCGACCTCCCCGCCGCCGTGCCGTCCACCGGATTCCCGCCGCAGCTCCAAAACCCTAACCCTAGCCCTAATTCTTCTCCCTGTGTCGGACACGGGACACAGGACACTGTGTCCTGTGTCGTGTCGGACACAATTTGACCCTGATTTTCAGCGCGCCGGAATCAGACCGTATCCGCGGACACATTTTGTGTCGCCACTTTTGTGGAACTCGCGAGTATTTTGTGCACGATTGTCAGATTGCGACGAAACTTGCGCCACTGGACTCGTGGTAACGCGCTGGTCCTGTGACCCAATTTTTACGCATTTCTGAGACGGTTGACCAGATCGCCAATTGGTGGGTCCCACAGTTGACTTTTTGGACCAAATTTTGTTCGGCTCATCGGAATCCACATTTGGACATACCGTTGAGTTCGTATTGACATCTAGATTTGTTTGACCTATAGTTTATCCCATTTAGAGACTGTTACCCTCGGCACGCTTTTCGGTGCAAAGTGGGCCACACGTGGACCCCACTTTTGCCCGAAATTACCGTTTTGCCCCTGTGTCCAAATTGGACGAAAGGGATGTGCTTTTTAGCTATTTTGCTCATTCCGGAAATGTTGGTGATGTTTATTTCAGCATCCGAAGACGTTTGTTCGGAGTCCTTAGTTCCAGGTTCAGTGTCCTTGATATTTGGGCGCGTACACTTTACAGATTTCTTGCCAGGCAAGTATACCTTGCCATTGTACTGTATTTACATTCCATATGAGGTATGCATGTTTATTTTCTGCTTATTTAGTTCATTTATTTTAACTGTTATATAAACTGTGCGTCCAAGGAAACTTGGGTGCAACGACGGTGTCGTCGTACTATATTTTTACTTATGTATATGCATTGGACCTACTTTATGAGACTACCCCATTTTCATGAGGCATTTATGTTTCATTGGCCATGACACTATTTCTTACACGAGTGTGAGTCACATATAGGACACGGACTTGCGTACTCGGCTGGCCTCCGGTACGTATAGGTCGTGCGACGGATAGGGATAACTGCCAATAGAAACTTTGCATGCTAGTAGACCTGGCGGTTATTAGAGGTTTATCGTGTCATGGACATGACATGCTTAGAGCATGGGGTGGGGAGAACAACAAGCACTACCAGAAAAAGTCAAATTAGCGACGTCTAAAAACGTCGCTAAATAACAATAAATCGTCGCTAATTAGGTTTAGCGACGTAATTAGCGACGTTCTGAAGCAGTCGGAAAACACCAAGTCGCTAAAACAAAAAATGTCGCTAAACGTCGCTATGCCGACATTTTTTAGCGACTTTAATGTGTCGCTAAATTTAGCGATGTTTTGCGACGCCAAGTCACTAAAAAGCGACGTTTATTAAAGTCGTTAAACGTCGCTGATTAGCGACGTCAATCGCGACGTTACACCGACGTCTTTAATGACCTGGCTATACTTGCCATGTCAGCAATTGGTGATGCTTAGCGACGACTTTAGCGACGTCATTAGCGACGAACTTAGCGACGTTTTACAGAGTCGCTGATTAGCGACATAATTAGCGACGTAAATTAACGTCGCTAAGCGTCGCTACACGTCGCTAATAACGTCGCTAATTTAAAAAATAAAAATAAAAAAAAATTTCCAGAATCAAACATTGGTGATTTCCTGCAGTTTTACAGCATCTTCATCATACACACCAACATGATTCAATCTAGTTAACTATATAATCCAATTAAATTAAAAACCACAAGAAGTATCAATCCAATTAAATGTGGATAACTATATAATCCAATTAAATTAACTAAAAAATTCAAGACCACAAGAAGCATCATACATCATGTCTATTGTTGAAGTACCAATAATTCATAAATAATAATAAAAATAACTAGACTACTACGGATCTGCAGGAGGCTGACCAGCGGCGCGCTTCAAGGATAACAACTCCTCATACTCGTCCCGTGGAATCGATACCGATGTCGATGGAGAAGGCAGTGACGTCGGTGGCGGCCGTGCCCGCTCCAAGTCTGCGAGTCGCTGGTTGTAAGAATCCAGGGTAGATAACAGCCTCGTACTGCTATCACCCATTGAATCCTGCATCCTCGTCAGGTTCTCGCCCATCGATAGCTGTGACGCATGCATCCTCGTCAGCTTCTCGCCCATCAATAGCTGTGACGCCTGCAGCTCCATGATATTGCGATCATTGGAGGCTCTAATATCATTTGTCAATTCTCGTAGCTCCGTCATGCTGCGGTCGAGCATATCCAATCGTGCGATAAGCATCGGATCGTCCGCCTGCGGCTGGGACCGGGACTGGTCCTCCATACTTCGCAGCAAGTCGTCACGGAGAGACGCAATCTGATGATCAACGGCCTCCTGGACGGCCTCCTGGACTCTGGCCGACGACTGCGAGGGCTGCGACTGCGAGGGGTGTGTGGAATGCACAGCTGTCGGGGAGGCCCTAGATGACTGCGTCGCAACCAGGGCGCCATAGGAGCCTGTACCGTAGTACGTACCCCTCTGGAGACCACCAGCTGCGGTCACCCACAGGTCGTCCGCCGACGGAGATGGACCGGGCTGCGACGAAGCACCAGCCTCTCCAGGTGTAGGTGCACTAGCAGTCGTCCGCTCACGAAGCCTAAGATACTCGGCCTAGAAAAGGTTTGAAAACTCAATAATTGCCTAAGTTATATTAAAATAAACACAAAGTAAAGTAATACTTACATAGGTCTGTGAGGCCCTCTCATCAATGAGATTTCCGTCCTTGCGATGGGTGGCCAAGAAGACGGTCACCATGTTTGCATCCTCACCCCTCTGTACCTGTTAAAAATATATTTTTTATTACTAAACTTAAATATTTTTTTCAAGTACCATTTTATGGTACTTATATTAAAATAATATATTTTAAAAGAAAAAACATACCAAACGACGGAAATGTTCCGTCATCGGAATCGAGCCACCACACCACTTGGCAGCATTCTGCCTAGCCGCCTTGGCCTTCTTAGACCTTTTCTTGTAGCTCGGATCGTCGAATCTAGCCCTCATCGCAGTCCACTGCTCAGGCGTGATCCAACCTTGGATCGGTTTTCCAGCACGATCACGAGCCTTCTGGTCATCCAGAGCATCTCGGATAAGCTTGGCGGCAACGGTAGGAAAGAGCCGCTCGATCAACTCGGCCCGGTGCGGAGGATAAAAATACGTTTGCTATAATAAATAATTCATTAAGTTAGCATCACGAATATGCATAAATTAGAGGATTTATTTAATATACTTTTACCTGGAAGTGCGCAAACCAGAACGCCTTCCTCTCCTCCGGAGCCTCAGAGTAGTTGATCCAAGGGCCACCGTAGTTGTTCCTCAGAAATTGGCCTAGGCGTCTCTGAACCGACGATGGACGATATCTATACAGAAATAATAATTTAGATTACTGAAAAAGTCAATATACGATGAATAAAGAGAAACACAAATATATACTAAACCATCTAATTGACTTACTTTGTACCGTCGGCCCAAATCTCTGTCCTCGTCTCCTCCGGTGGTGCGCATGGAGGATCTTGCTGATGCTGGGACAACGTCGGCACGACCTCCTCTACATGCTCATCAGTCTCCATGGTTCCGTCAGCAGGAGGAACGCTGGACGAGGGAGTACTATCACGAGTACTATCACGCCTGGAACTACTCGTCCCAGGAGTGATGCCACGCAACGTCGTCGCAGTCGGAGATGTGGCTGCTCGATATACTGGAGTACTGGGCGACGATGATCCGGAACCAACAGTAGGCAGTACCGGAGTGGCACTCTGTCTACCTCGGGACCTGCCGAATCCTCCGCGTCGTCCTGTCATATCTGATAACAACATATGATGAATATAGAGAAACACAAATATATACTATATTCTACAGTCAAAATGTGATACATATCTCAAAGCATTATACAGTCAAAATATAATACATATATTCGTTAATGTCAAAATGTGATACATATCTCAAAGCATTATACAGTCAAAATATAATACATATATTCGTTAATGTCAAAATGTGATACATGTCTCAAAGCATTTTACAGTCCAAATATAGTTACATTCTACATGGAATATTTTATATTTTCAATCATCTTCAGAAAATTCATCTTGTTCGCCTTCCTCGTCCTGCTCTTCCTCTTCCTCGTCTTCACTTTCATCTACTTTGTCCTCTTCGGATAATTCTACATCTTCTACATTATTACTCGTGTAATGAGTAACTTCCGTTGAGTCCACATCTACAATATTTGTTATAAGAGGTAGATCGTCCTCCTGATAAGTTATTTCGTCAATGTCAAAGGTATTTCTAGCTTTAGTCTTGCATACTGCCCACCAATCCGACCTCGCTGTCCCCCGTCTAGGATAAGTTGTGAAGTACACGAGCTGAGCCTGACTTGATAGGACAAATGGTTCGTAGCCTTGATATCTACGCTTGTAGTTTATATCCACAAGGCCATGCTTGTCAATTTTCCAACCTTGATCTTGAATCGGATCGAACCATTCACACCTGAATAGCACGATATTAGCAGGTTCTGGGCCATAATTATATGTCAACTCCACAATCTCTCGTAAGATGCCAAAAAAATCATTGCCCGGATTGACGTCTTTGTAGTTTGTAGATTTGATACACAAACCACTGTTTTTCGTGGAATCAAGATCCAGAAAGCTGTCTCTGATAGGAGCATTTGTTGACTTGAACCTGAACCCATTCACACAGAAACTTGGCCATATTTTTACGGCAGTAATTGGTCCTTTGGCTAGAGTCCTAATAGATTCAGTCTCGGATGATATTAGACGATCGACCTAAATACCAAAGTAGCGATGGTAAGTTATTTGTTTTACAAGTGCAGAAATAAAAAGTAATTACCAAGTATCTTACATATGCGCTCAACCAAGAAGGAAAATGGCATCTCATTTCTTGTTCTACTTCTTCGTCTGTTATGTAGGGTCTAACCGACCTTAACTCATCATTATATGTGCTGAAAAACAATGATGCAACTGCTAATTAGTAGCATAATAGTATCTTATACTATTACATTGAGATGATGTAAATGTGGACGTATTAATTACTTACCCCTCTAGCTTCTCCACTTCATCCTCGTCGCAATTGAGTAATATATACAATTGAGCAGCCCTTAGCTCATCGTCATTCAAATATCTCTTCTTCATTTTTCCCGAAGGCTTTCCGGATGCATTGAATACTTTGAGTATTGCATCATTAGATTCCTTATATGCGTCGTCGTTTCTGGGAGCTTTATTCCTATTAGTAGCAACATGCGGTTTGAAATACGTCGAGCAAAAGTTTGTAATCTCCTCGAGAACATAAGCTTCACAAATAGATCCTTCAACCCGTGCCTTATTTTTCACCTTTCTCTTTAGGTGATTCAGATGACGCTCGAAGGGGTACATCCACCGATAACCGACAGGACCACCAACACGTGCCTCATAGGAAAGATAAATTGGCAAATGCTCCATAGAGTCGAAGAATCCTGGAGGAAACACCTTCTCGAGCTTACATAGTGTTATCGCAATGTCCCTCTCTTGCTTTTCTAGACGATCGACGAGCAACTTAGTACAACAAAGATCTCTGAAGAATATGCTCAGCTCTGTCAATGGGTCCCAAACGACCTGCGGTAAGAATTCCCGAAATGCAATCGGAATTAACCTCTCCATGAATACATGACAATCGTGGCTCTTCATACCTACTAGTTTGTTCTCCTTGAGGTCGACGCATCTTCTCAAGTTCGACACGTACCCGTCTGAAAACTTTAGACCCTGAATCCACCTACAAAGTCTATCTTTATCCTCTTTATCCAGTGAGAAAACTGACTTAGGTTGCTTTAACTTTCTATTCCCCTCCTCTATCAGATGCAATGCAGGACGTCTACATATGTCTTCTAAGTCCAACCTGGCCTTCGGATTATCTTTCGTCTTCCCCTTTACATCCATTACAGTATTAATTATGTTATCAAACATATTCTTCTCGATATGCATGACATCAAGGTTATGTCTGATCAGATTGGTGCTCCAATATGGCAGATCCCAGAATATACTCCTCTTCGTCCAGTTATGGGTGTGACCAAATCCGTCACACTTGTACCCCTTAGCAGGCTCTTCGATAGCACTTGGTAAATATTTTACCTCTTCCCATATCGTGCATCCGGGCCACCTTGGAGGTGGATTGGCCTTCTCCACAACTCCCGTACGAAAAGCATTCCGATTCCTCCGGTACGGATGATCCTTCGGCAAAAATTGTCGATGACAATCGAAGAAGCACGGTTTGCCTCCGTGTTTCAAACGGAAAGCCTGAGAACGGTCCATGCAATACGGACATGAGAGACGACCATGGGTGCTCCATCCCGATAATATTCCATAGGCCGGAAAGTCGTTGATGGTCCACATAAGTGCTGCCCTCATCTGAAAATTCTGCTTTCTAGAAACATCGTACGTGTTGGCACCTACTTCCCACAGCTGATTCAACTCATCTATCAAAGGCTGTAAGTACACATCGATGTTCCTCTTCGGATTGTTCGGACCCGGGATAATAACGGTTAGGAACATATACGGAGTCTTCATGCACATCCAAGGCGGTAGATTGTACGGAGTGACGATCACAGGCCAACACGAATACTGGGAGCCCGAAAGTCCGAATGGGGTAAAACCGTCAGAGCAGAGCCCCAATCTGACATTACGCGCTTCCTCGGCAAAATGTGGATACTCTCGATCAAAGTGCTTCCATGCTTCTCCATCGGATGGATGATCCAATACTCCTTCGATCTGTTTTCGCCTGTGCCAACTCATGTTTTCTGCAGTCTTCTTAACCATAAACAACCGCTGCAACCGCGGCGTCAAAGGCAAGTAGTGCATCGAATCGGTAGGCTTCCTTGCACCGACAGACTTTCCTCTAACAGTGGCCTTGTAGCGATCAGCACCACAGAATCTACACGCATCTTCATCCTTGTCGTCTTTGTAGTACAACATGCACCCATTGCGACATGCATCGATTTTCTCGTATCCCATCCAAAGCGATCTCACCATCCTCTTAGATCGATAGAAGTCTTTAGGCAACTTTGCACCCTCGGGCAAGATCTCTATAATCAAATCGAGCAGTCGATTATAGCATTCTTGCGACATGTTAAAATCGGACTTGATGCTCAATAATCTTGTAACCACCTCCAACGGTGAATGGTCCTCACAACCAGGATATAGTGGAGTCCTTGCATTCTCAAGCAACTCCATAAACTTTGCAGCATCGGCATTCGGTGCCTCCTCAGCTGCATCATAATTGTCTGGATTGAAACTAGGTCCTGCCGCATCATAATTGTCAGGATTGAAACTAGGCCCCGCCGCATCATAATTGTCAGGATTGAAACTAGGCCCCGCCGCATCATAAACCATGTTCACCAACCCGTCGTCGTAAGCATCGTGGTCTTGGACATCCATATACGGCTCCACATAGGGCTCCAACTCTGATGTTAGAGATACAAGTTCTCCGTGCGCGGTCCACTGATAGTAATTCGGCGTAAAGCCCTTCGAGTATAAATGATATGTAACTTCCACTTCTGGATGATATTTCCTGTTGCGACATCTCACACATGGACACTTAATTTTGGTACCGTCCATGTACTGAGGAAACGCCTTGGCGAACTGCAGGAACTGCTGTACACCCTCAATGAATTCATCCCGCACACCGCACATGTCATCAGGATGACGGTTGTACATCCACGAACGATGACGCAGATAGTAATTCATATCCATTTCTAGATACTTCTGCAAAATTGACAGTATGTATCATATAAATCATTACATGTAAAATTAACTTCTGTGTCTGTGTCAGTGTCCGTTATTGGAAAAGCAGTATATATATATATATATATATATATATATATATATATATATATATATATATATATATATATATATATATATATATATATATATATATATATATATATATATATATATATATATATATATATATATATATATATATATAACATTACCCAAATAATATCTTAATACCACTTTACTACTATACCTTAACCCACTTCTGTGTCAGTGTCCGAATTTTAGTGTAGTAGGCTCCAGCCGAAGCCAATAAGTTTCTTGAGATGCATGTCCTTAATGATGCATGCTGCGATGATATCTTTGCTCCATTAGAGGCCCTTCATACTGCTAGCTAGTGATTTCAGTAAGTGTTGAAATTAATCCTTTATTTATTTAAGCTGATTTGTAAGTTTCGTTTAGCTAATTCAACTGTTATAGTCATATTATTTAGACCATTAGGCACTTCTTGAAATTGGCAGTAGGGTGAGGAACTGAGATACATAACTCCGTAGTACTTTGCTTTCGGCAATTAACCCCTATATATATTGGGAGTGGAACGAGGAAGTAGCTAGAGCTCAAAATTCTTGGGGCACAATTAAGGACGGTTGCTTAGATCATACACTTCCTGGTCGAATAATTGGCGTTCTAATTAATTTGATCACATGATCAGTTGTTGTACAAATATTCAGGAATTAGTTCTAATTTGTTCACCCAATGTACGTAGTCATGACATATGAACATGGATTCAATAATAGCCATCATTTTTTCCCCTCCTCCATTGGACCAATGAATAGTAACCACAAAATCAAACAATTAGTATGTATGTATGTATGTATATATATATATATATATATATATATATATATATATATATATATATATATATATATATTGCAAAAGTGCAAATAAATACACTTATGTTCTTTCTTTCTTATTCATCGATCCATATTATTTATTTATTTTATACTTGAAAGAAGAAATTAAAATATGATCTCTACATGATCGCACATGCATGAACATTGTCAAAAAACCTAACCCTAACCCTAACCCTAACCCTAACCCCATGTCAAAAAACCTAACCCTAACCCTAACCCTAACCCCATGTCAAAAAACCTAACCCTAACCCTAGGTCCAGATCAGTGTCTGTGTCAGTGTGTGTGTGTGCCGTGTCTGTGTCTGTGTCAGTGTCAGTGTGTGTGTCGTGTTTGTGTCAATGTCACATGTGTCCTGTGAGAGAGAGAGAGAGAGAGAGAGAGAGAGAGTATACCTTGCCGGAGTAGTCGCGGTCGACGGAGCTGGGGAGGGGGGGGTGGAAATATGTTTTCGAATCGAAATTTCAACTGACGGGGAAAAATGAAACCGACCCCTAATTAACCAAATTTTAGCGACGTTTAGCGACATCCAATAAAAAATGTCGCTAAATTAAATATTTGCGACGTAAAGGACGTCGCTAAACACGTTGCTAAATATTTTGAGTTTAAATGTCGCTATATAAGTCGCTAAACGTCGCTAAATTAGACATATTAGCGACGTTTAGCGACCTTAATTGAACTTATAGCGACTTATCTTTTAAAATCGTATTAAAAGTCGCTAAACATCGCTAAATGTCGCCATTTAGCGACGTCTAGCGACGTGTTTATAAGGAGTCGCTAATTTATGTATTATTAGCGACGTTTCTTTTGACGTTGCTAAAATACGTCGCTATTCCCGCTTTTTCTAGTAGTGAAGTACCGCATTTGAGCTCCTTTACACTTTTTCTGTGACGCCCGAATTCTCCGCTGGAGATACGGGTGGTGATGACCCATATATATACATTGGCGGGCCTCCGCCGTTCAAAAGACGACGTGCCTTTGGGTCCCTGGATCTTCAAAAGAGAACCATGCCAAATCCCAGTTTTCAGCCAGATAGCTCACTTGTGGGGAAAGGTGTTCTTAACTGCATTCACTTAGACGGTTAGGCGACCCAATGGATGTTCATTTTTCAGTACTTTATTGGCATGTGCTTTTTGTATCTTGTTACGTCCCTCTGAGGACCTGGTCCCTTCCAGATATAGGTGAGCAGGAGTACCCGCAGGAGTATGGACCTGGACCTGATGCTACCTATCAGCCTGAGGAGATCTTACCTTCTGATTATATGTGATTCATTGCAGCTGTTTAGAGATTTTAGTTGCTATTCTTTTCTAGACATTTATTCTTATATTAGAGTTTATTCTCTTCTCTCTTTAGTAGTTTATTATAGTCGATTTGCAGTGGATTTGTTTCCACCCGACTATTGCACTTTGAGATTACTATTTGAGACTACTTCTTTGATATTCATTTATTGATTTCCATTATTCTATTATTTGTGTTGTGGATGAGATATAGAACTGCGTGTGACTTGTTGTGACATATATTTACCACTGTGGATTGGATATTCATGTACAGCGTACGTGTGTATATGGTTTCCATATATTGGAGTTCGTATACATACGGCTGGCGTGTTACGTATTACTAGTCCTACGTATTTTGGGACTGGGGCGTGACACCCTAGCCCTAATTCTTCTCCCTGTGTCGGACACGGGACACAGGACACTGTGTCCTGTGTCGTGTCGGACACAATTTGACCCTGATTTTCAGGTCCCCTTCAGGTGCGTGTAACTTTTTGCTCGTAGCTCCGTTTTTGATTCTGCAAATTGCGTTGCGAAGCCTGTATGACCCTCTCGGTGTCCGGATAAACCGCTCGGGGCATCGCGTCCTGTGGCGATCGCACACCGCGATCCAAAAACAGGAAAAATGATACCCTGTTTCACCCCGGAACTGAGTACGCCCCGCCAAACGGGACGACTTGGTCGCGTGCGGTCTTCACAGATACGTGCGCACCTTCGATACGGACGTGTGAGATTTCACTAAAGCTGATTCGGGTGTGCGTGCACACCGGAATCAACGCGTATCTGCGAACATCGCCCCGTATCCGACTTTTCTGTAATTTGCCCTAACTTCTTGTACACTCGTCGGATCGAGACGAAACTTGCGCCATCAGACTTGTAGTGATACGCTGGTCCTGTGGGTCAAGTTTGGTTCGATTCTGAGAACATTGACGAAATCGCGTGTCGTGGGCCCCACAAGCCCCGCTCGACGGACGATTTTGTGATCGGCTCATCGGAATCCAAATCTGGAAGTTCCGTTGAGTTTGTATCAGCGTTCCTGGCCTGTTGACACTAACTTTGGTGATTTTGGAGACCGTTGACCCTGACACATTTTTCGGTGCAAAGCGGGCCCACCGGCGGACCCCGTTTTGACCCGAAACTGTCGTTTTTGCCCTTGTCTCCAAATTGGACCCAAGGACAGGCGTTTCTAGCTATTTGATATCTTCTGAGCATGATGGTAATATTTATTTCAGCATTTGGACTCATTTCTGGAAATTTTCCCGAGATATAAACCATATTTGGATCCAAACAGCAGGCAAGTACCTGCACTTCAAGTTTAATCTTTATATTGTGATAATTAATTCCTTGCTCTAATAGTACCCTTGATGATTACACGTAGTGTTAGAATACTGAATTTTATGTCTTGGATACTGTATTTCATGTCTTGCTTTTTATGTCGGGTGGGAGAATACTAGAAGGCATGTAGTTTACCCTTCCCCCTATCGTGTTTAATAGCTGTTGGTGCGCGACTGTACCCTCAGCCGGATCTCGATTATTCATGTTTAATAGCCGTCTATGACGGCCGAATTAGCCTTATAAACCCCTACATGCCAACTATGTATTCTAAAATAACACACAGATAGCTTCTGGTCTTGTTATAGTTCTTGCTGACTGTTGTAGTTTCATTTCCTGTCTTATTTATCCCTGTTTTCTCATATTCCTATTTATAGCATTAACTCTGAGATACTGTTGTTTCTTTTATACATATTCTCAATATGATACTCAATCTAATTGTCATAAATATTTAGTTTAATCTTGTTGTGCATTGTGTACTTTGCTCCTTTCCTGACTGGATCCGTTGTTTTAGGCGATGATGAGGACCTTGCCCCTACCTATTATGGCCACTATGAGTTAGCAGGTGACCCATATGAGGAGCCAGTTTCCACCCAAGAGACTACTCCTGCAGAGTAGTTAGCATTAGTTATTTGTTTTCCTTTCATCTTAGTAATCGGGTTTGTCCCCGATTTAACTTCTGGTTTTGTAATAACTCTGGATCTGATTGTCACTTTATGGTTATAAAATCTCAGCATTCCTTTCATTTCCTTGTCTGTTTAATTACTGTGAATGAGCTAGAGTTAATTTAACTGTGGAGATGCCCTAGACAGCGTACTACCGCCGACACTGCGGCGTAGGCTGGACGTGCCCACGTACTCGTGCCCGAATATCCGGGTGCGGGTCGTGACCCGTTTTTGTGGTGGCCCATGCAGGTCAACGACTAAATTGTTCGATTTCAACTCAGGGACCGAACAGGCCTGCAATAAAGCTAGGATAAATTTATAGGATCTCATCTACTTGTTTGAATCATTTTTGATATCTGTATCGTATTCGAACTAATTTGAACTTGCATCTTGCCTTGATTCCTGTGCGCCTCTTATTGGTTATTTTGGATACAGGGAAATGGACCCATAAGCCAGCAACGAGGCTCATGCAGAAACACCACAAACCGTTGTGGTTACCCAAGAAGACGATGTGATACCAGTCGGTGAAGGCCAATCATCACAAGGCAGTCAAGCAAGTCAGCCTGCCTCAACAATCCATCAAGATGGCGTTCCACCCTCGACGCAGCCTATTCCACCGATGCCTTCCTTTCCACTGGGACCGCCTATGGACGAACAGCAGATGTTCCGCATGTTCTACATAATGATGCAAGCCTATCAGAAGGTTCAACAAGAAACTCAGCAAAACCAAGCGGAGAACTTCATCGACAGAATTAGCTCGGAGTCACGGAAGCTAAGCAGTTCAAATGCAATTACCTTCGACGAGGACGTTCTTACTGCAGCGCGACCTGTGGAGTGCACCACAAGGATCGAGTCCAGCCGAAAGCGGCCGTATGCGTCAGCACCAGACCAAGCACAACAGGAAAAAGCTGCAAAGCAACCACAGATGAATCCAACTCAAGGACAGAACCAACAAGCTCCCACTTGTGGCTATTGTCGAAAACAAGGTCATATTTGGCAGGATTGTAGAAAGAGGCTAGGTGCCTGTCTATATTGTGGATCAGCAGCACATCAAATGAAGGACTGTCCTGCTGCTCAAAGACGCACAACTGCACAAAAGTTTCAGTTCAGGCCAGGCCCCAGCAGCGCAGCGGAGGGCACCACCTCAAGAACACGGACAAGCTTACACGATGACCGTGGAGAACGTGCAGACTCTTAAGAGTAACTAATGCGCGTAAGTGATTCGTAGATACCATTTTCTAGTATTGTTTTAGCTTGTGCCTACTGGTTCGTGACCTCAGCCCCAACCTAGTAACTTTAAACTTGCTAATAACCTGGTATGCTTTTATATTTAATAACTGTAGAGATTGTAGAGTCTTCTGTTATTTTGCTTATTGTGTGAACTTCAATGATTTGTACCTCCTTTCATCATCATCTAGCGCACTTAATTTTGCCGTACTTGATTTATGATGCTATTCTATAAGCCTAGTTTTGCAAGCTTACTCTTTATCGAGCTTGTTCATGACAAGTGTATTATTGGGGAGGCCCACAATGATACATTTCAGAATTAGTGTATTACGGTCTGATCAACCATAGTGCGCTTGATTCGCCCTTCAAATTAATACTTTACGTGGATTGAGATATAGTTGACTAGTATACTTGCCCCCTAGATATTTCCGAGCATATCGTATCGATTACATAACTGTATTAATACGAGCATGTGAATAGGAATTACCGAGATAGGATTCAATCCACAAACGCTTGACAATTCCCACCTGAATACTTTAAAACGCCTTGACCCCGATATTTCTTTTCTATCACCCCACCCTTGAACTCTTTATTATTGATCTTCGTCTTCCCTTATTTCGGAAAGATGAAATCTCGTGCCTGGTATAAGTTAGTACATAGATAGTAGTAGATATGCCACATAAGCCGATCACATATTTGAGGATTAAAACTTTCGTAATTGAGGACATATCATATGTGATATGATCGGCGTTGAAGTTCGAGGATTGAATGACATAGGTAAACATATTAAGGAATATTTACTTAAAGTATATAGTCTTTTGTGATGAATGAGTAAACTCTAAGTTGGGTAGCAATGTATTTGTCAACTCAAGAGGAATGTCTTTTTGTGACAGAGTAAGGTTAGATTGGAAGAAGCAAGCCATTCTAATTTTGAAAATTTAGAGGAGTGATTTAGATGATTAGTGAATTGATATCGAGGACCCAATAGTTATACCTTAGGTACATGATTTAAATTTTGAATAATGAAGGAAAAATCATCAAATTGAATCTAGAAGATATATAATTCAGACTTGAACTTTGGTGGACTACATTAAATTTTTGATGATTGGAATTAAGAATTAAAATTGATGGTTGGACTACCTAGTTGGAATATTGAGAATATAAATGGAATTTAAAAGCTGAAGCATACAATGTGAATACTAGTGGACTAGAATCACTTCTAGAGGAAATTACGATAGTTAAAATCGTGAGGCAAATTTATAAGCGTATGCAATTTTTGAAGATGTTATATGGACTTAATTAAAAATCTGCCTGTGGGTAATTTGAGAAAGTAAGAAGTGATAAACCATAGGTTGAAAATTTTTTGATTGGAACAGTAGTCATCTTAACCATGAAGTGATTGCAGTGGACATGATTAGGATTTAAATTTTCGCAAGGAGATTGCGATTGATGTACGTGAAGGATTAATAGAGTATGGCTTAATTTTAAATTTCGAGGACAAAATTTTTATAAGTTGGGTAGATTATAAGCCCTTGTTTTTTTTAAAAAATATTAAATTGGGTTTTTTCACAATTTTCTGGAATTTTCTGGGAATTTTCTGTAATTAAAATCAGGGTTTTCAAATATTAAATAATTTTTAATTGTTAATAAACAATATTAAAATATTATAGAAATAATATTTTTGGGTGTAAAATGAAAAACTGGACTTAGGGTAATTTTTCTGGATTTTTCTGGACCTCAGACCTATTTTAAATGCCTAAAAATCATTTTTAATTAATTAATTAATTAATTAACTATTTTATTATTTATTATTATTATGATTTTTTTTTTTATTTTCTGGCTCATTGGGCCTGATCCGGCCCAGCCCAGCAGCCCAACCCGCTTCCCTTACCGGGTCGGGTCGGGTCTGCCCGAACCTGACCCGTCCGCACGCCGACCCGGTCTCCCCAGCACCCCCCCCACGACCGCCTGACCCGCTCCCCGCTCCGCTCCCGCCGGCCGTGCCGCCCGCCGCTCCACCCGGCTCGCCCCGCCCTCTGCGGCCACGACCCCCCCTCGCCCAGCCTTGGCCGGCCCCTTCAGCCTATTTAAACCCCGAGAACCCCCACTCCGGCCAATCACACCCCCCCGACCGCCGCCTTGCCCCCGACCTCGCCGCCGCCTTGCCTCCGACCTCGTCGCCGCCTTGCCTCCGACCTCGCCCCGCCGTTCCCCTCTCCTCCACCTTCCTCCGCCGCCTCCGGCGTCCAGCAGCAGCGGAGGCTAGCAGCAGCAGCGGCAGAGCCGGCCAGCCTCGGCCCGCCGCCTCCGGCGCCGCCTCCCAGCTCCCCCGGCGAGCCGCCCTCGACCTCCCCGTCGTTGTGCCGTCCACCGGAGCCCCGCCGCAGCTCCAAAACCCTAACCCTAGCCCTAATTCTTCTTCCTGTGTCGAACACGGGACACAGGACACTGTGTCATGTGTCGTGTCGGACACAATTTGACCCTGATTTTCGGGTCCCCTTCAGGTGCATGTAACTTTTTGCTCGTAGCTCCGTTTTTGATTTTGCAAATTGCGTTACGAAGCCTGTATGACCCTCTCGGTGCCCGGACAAACCGCTCGGGGCATCGCATCCTGTGGCGATCGCACACCGCAATCCAAAAACAGAAAAAATCAGACCCTGTTTCACCCTGGAACTGAGTACGCCCCGCCAAACAGGACGACTTGGTCGCGTAGATGCGTGCGCGTCGTCGATACGGACGCGTGAGATTTCGCGGAAGCTGATTCGGGTGTGCGTGCACACCGAAATCAACGCGTATCCGCGGACATCGTCCCGTATCCGACTTTTCTGCAATTCGCCCTAACTTCTTGTACACTCGTCGGATCGAGACGAAACTTGCGCCATCAGACTGGTAGCGATATGCTGGTCCTGTGGGTCAAGTTTGGTTCGATTCTGAGAACGTTGACAAAATCACGTGTCGTGGGCCCCACAGGCCCCGCTCGACGGGCGATTTTGTGATCGGCTCATCGGAATCCAAATCTGGAAGTTCCGTTGAGTTCGTATCAGCGTTCCTGACCTGTTGACACTAAGTTTGGTAATTTTGGAGACCGTTGACCCTGACACATTTTTCGGTGCAAAGCGGGCCCACCGGCGGACCCCGTTTTTGCCCTTGTCTCCAAATTGGACCCAAGGACAGACGTTTTTAGCTATTTGATATCTTCTGAGCATGATGGTAATATTTATTTTAGTATTTGGACTCATTTCTGGAAATTTCCCCGAGATACAAACCATATTTGGATCCAAACAGCAGGCAAGTACCTGCACTTCAAGTTTAATCTTTATATTATGATAATTAATTCCCTGCTCTACTAGTACCCTTGATGATTACACGTAGTGTTAGAATATTGGATTTTATGTCTTGGATACTGTATTTCATGTTTTGCTTTTCATGTCGGGTGGGAGAATACTAGAAGGCATGTAGTTTACCTTTCCCCCTATCGTGTTTAATAGCTGTTGGTGCGCGACTGTACCCTCAGCCAGATCTCGATTATTCATGTTTAATAGCCGTCTATGACGGCCGGATTAGCCTTATAAACCCCTACATGCCAACTATATATTCTAAAATAAACACAAGTTCACACAGATAGCTTCTGGTCTTGTTATAGTTCTTGCTGACTGTTGTAGTTTCATTTCCTGTCTTATTTATCCCTGTTTTCTCATATTCCTATTTATAGCATTAACTCTGAGATACTGTTATTTCTTTTATACATATTCTTAATATGATACTCAATCTAATTGTCATAAATATTTAGTTTAATCTTGTTGTGCATTGTGTACTTTGCTCCTTTCCTGACGGGATCCGTTGTTTTAGGCGATGATGAGGACCTTGCCCCTACCTATTATGGCCACTATGAGTTAGCAGGTGACCCATATGAGGAGCCAGTTTCCACCCAGGAGACTACTCCTGCAGAGTAGTTAGCATTAGTTATTTGTTTTCCTTTCATCTTAGTAATCGGGTTTGTCCCCGATTTAACTTCTGGTTTTGTAATAACTCTGGATCTGATTGTCACTTTCTGGTTATAAAATCTCAGCATTCCTTTCATTTCCTTGTCTGTTTAATTACTGTGAATGAGCTAGAGTTAATTTAACTGTGGAGATGCCCTAGACAGCGTACTACCGCCGACACTGCGGCGTAGGCTGGACGTGCCCACGTACTCGTGCCCGAATATCCGGGTGCGGGTCGTGACACGTATCCATCGAAAAAGTCCTGTATCGGCCTGTTTTGACACTCATCATAATTTTATGTATGCTTGTCGTTTTGCAACACAACTTATGCCATCGGATTCATAGTGTTATGCTGGTCCTGAGATCCAAGTTTGGTTCGATTCTGAGAATGTTGACGAAATTCCATTTTGTGGGCCCCATAGTTCTATTTGACGGACGATTTCGTGACCGGCTCATCGAAATCTAGTTCTGGATGTTTTGTTGGGTTCGTATCATTATTCTGAACTTCTAAATACTAAGTTTGATGAATTTAGAGAACTTTGTCTCTAGCACGTTTTTTGGTGCGAAGTGGGCCATATGTGGACCACGTTTGGATCAAAAACTGTCAATTCTGTCTATGTGTCCAAATTGGACTTATGGGTAGTCAGTCAATCCTAACTATTTTATGTATTCTGAGAACAGTGGTAATATTTGTATCAGCATCCGGAGGCGTACCTGGAGATTCCACTTACATCGAAGCAACTGAAGGAGTTCAGAACACGGGAAAGTGTACTTTGCCAACCTTGCAGTAGTTTCTTTAATATTATTTGCTTATATTCTTTTCATATATTCTGTGATGTACCTGCTCAACTTAGGACCGTGAGACGTTGCTTCGCGTCCGAACAAGATTTGGGTGTCGACGCCATACGCGGAGTCGTGTAACGTCACTTAGAGAGTTGATACCACGATCCTATATAATTTTTGTGCTTGCTTTATCAAGTACGTCATACCTTAGGACACTTGACACTATTCATGAGACAGAATATTTCCTGAGTTATTCATGGTGATTTTGTATAGGCTTACATGATTTGTAACATAAGACGTGTATATACATAGATATCATTATGACTCGCTGTACTAGCTAGAGGTCATGATCTTGATTGTTATGGACATGAGACGTCGTGGACATGAGACGTGTGATTACATTGGGTAGGGAGAGACATACAGGCTACAGGCTGATTACATACATATATATTTATTATTGCGGTGCTTTAGTCTCTGTTCCAGAGCTTGGCCCATTACGTGATATTATTGCTACAGGCTCTCCGACACAGAGCTTATAGTGGTCTCAGCCTGAGTACTAGTGATGCTCTTATTTGCATATCACATAGCTTGTTACATAGCTTTCCCTGAGGATCTATTTTTATTTACTGCATTTTTATTTGGCTTGAGTTATTCTTGTACCTTACTATGTCCCCTGAGGACCTGGATCCGGATTATGTCCCCAGGTACAGCAGAAAAGGAATACCCCAAGGTTTATAGGACAGGAGCTGACGCTGGAGCAGTACTGACAACAGAGGACGAGATTGTGCCAAAGGATTTCTCTTGAGGATTTTGTTACATACTAAGTTATTTCTAATTCCAGTTATTTTATATCTTGACTCTTAGATTTATGTATTGACTTATTATCGGTTGTTCCCCTAGACATTTTTTTATTGAGACTTGTTGATGGACTATATTTCTTTATATTGATTAGTCTATCATATTGTGTTTACTTTCTGTAGATGAGATTAGAATTAGACTGTGACATGTATTGTAGACCATTGTATTTGTTTTACATCTTAAGTACACTCTAACGGGTCCATTAAATTGGGTTTGTCCATTGGAGTTGTGCTGCTGGCCATTGCCACGTGTCTAGTCCCTCGGTATTTTGGGACTGGGGCGTGACACCATAATTGGAAACACAACGGTCCCAATATTTGTTACAATAATACACAAATTTATCATTATGTAACCACACATGTTAATAGCAATGTTATTACTATATCTTTAATTATCTTTCTGTGTTTCTTACAATCTATCATTGATCAGTTCACTATGCATTAACAAATAAATCCTTTCGTTAAGAGTAAATATTAAGGATTGAATTATCAAAGTCACTCACTATTGGTGAATTATCGAGAGAAAGAGGTCTTCCGTACGATGTTAAGCCCCACTTACTTGTTCACCAGAAAATGCATCAACGGTGATTTAGAACTCTTTTTCTCACTCTCAATAATTTGATATGAATGTGAAGATATTGAAATCAATCAATGAAAACATTTATTGCGAAAATGTATCACAAAACTAACATTGAAAGTAACATCAAAAACCAATTGTGTAAAGGTCTTGAGGTAGGGACTCTTATATAAAGTTTTTTTTCCCAAGACACGATTCACTACATCTTTAGCACAATTCTAAAAAATTTAATCAATAAAGAGGAATGGATATCAATTCAGTTGTCTCCATCAATCGATACCGGCAAAGTTTTTCATTATCTTATTCCAGCTCAGCCATTCTAACAGCTAGCCCATTCTGGTCTCAGCGACGGGAATGGGGCACTACAAAATAACACACTAATAAAAAAATTTGTCCTCAAAACTTGAACAAAAAAACCTATCTCTACTATTGAATAAAGAATGAAACTTTTCCTTCATATCTGCTTCGAGTTCCCAAGTCAATTTCTCGACAGAATAATTGCACGAAAGCACTCAAACCAAAGAAACAATACAGATCCGTAATGCTTTCTCTTTCATATCTATAATTTGGACATACTTCTTCACATAAGACAAGTCTGCTTCCAGTCTCGACTGACCAAAGTCTACCACGTGACATGGATTGTGAGCATACTTCCTCAGTTGAGAAATATAGAAAATATTATGCACTTCAATCAATGTCGGTGGTAACACGATTTGATAGGAAACTGGAACAACTTGCTTAAGGATCTCAAATAGGCTAACAAATCCCGAGCTCAACTTGCCCTTTGCACCGAATAGCATAAATCCTCGCATCGGTGATACCTTCAGAAATACATGGTCGTCCATCATGAACTCTAGCGGCCGTCGATGAGTATTTGCATAACATTTTTGCCTACTTAGTATCACCCGCAACTTCTCGTAAATCATGTGGCTCTTCTTGACGGTCTAGTCAACCAATTCTGGTCCAAGAACTTGTCGTTTACCGACTTGTAAAACCCCTATCCTAGAAAATCGTATATACCCTTTTTATTTATTAATTATTAATTTCATTGTAGTAATTAGTGACTAAATAGGAGAAATAGATTTTTAATAATTTTTATTTTAGGTGTTGGCGCACTTAAAGGATTTATGGGACCATCAGGAATTTTTTGAAATTTATTTCATGTAGGAGACCCCTTGAGCAGTTGCTAGCTTAACGGTGTGCATTAATATAATCTATAAATTTTCTTATAAGTATATATATATATATATATAAAAATATATATATGTATATATATATTTAAAAAGAAAAAGGAAAAGAAAAGAAAATAATATTATTAATAAACTAATAATAACTATACTATTCCAACTTAGGCAAAACAATATCAAAACTTCCCTTAAGCAACACAGCAAACCACCTTGCAATTCCGCCAACGCAGCCCACTCCCTAGCAAACAAATCGCAGCCACCCACTTTCTTTTGCTTGCAGCCTTGTTTGCCGCGGACAAAACCCCCCTAGCCGCGTTAGACCGTCTCTCTCCCAATTCATATATATATATATATATATATATATATATATATATATATATATATATATATATATATATATATATATATTCCTCTAAAACTCTAGCCTAATCATCCAGACCCTCCCCTTCTCATCTAGACCTAGAGAGAGCCGTCACCGCAGCCGGAGAACCCCGCCAGGCCGTCCAAACAAATTCCGACGATCGCGACCCCGCGCACTGCAGATTCCCACACGAGGTACCTTTGTTCCGGAATTGCTTTCCGTCGACTCGCTCAACCAAATGCTGTCCCGTCTTCACCAGTATGCTCACCCCTTAACCCTCTTCCATATCTGTATGATAGAAGACCTCGAACAATACGAAACCCTAGGCAAAAATAGTGCCAAAGTTGGCGCAAGTAGACCGAATTCTGGGATCGCAGAAAACTGCGGTGAACACCCATGTTGCCGAGTTCGTATCTCCCACCACAGAGATCTGAATTCGATGATTTTTTCGGTATGCGTAGACCACTTGACCTAGTTTAATTTCTGTCAAATAACCCTAGATTATTAACTGTTGTGGACAGAATTAAATTCGTCACAAAATCCCGCGAACCCACTTTTTTCAGATTTCCAAAAGTTGGGAAACAGAGCGTTCTCCGCCAAATGGGACCGCCCCACCGTGTACCAAGTGTACCGAACGGTGCGTGCAGCATAATCGGACATGTAAAAATTCGTGGAAACTGATTCGGACGCGTTTGCGCGCTGGAATCAGCCCGTATCCGCGGACACATTCCGTGTCACAACTTTTGTGGAAGTCGGCGCATTTTCTGTACACACGTCAGATTGCGACGAAACTTGTGCCACTGGAATCGTGGTAACGCGCTGGTCCTGTGACCTAATTTTTACGTAATTCTGAGACGGTTGACCAAGTCGCCAATTGGCGGGCCCCATAATTGACTTTTTGGACAAAATTGTGTTCGGCCCATCGGAATCCACATTTGGACATACCGTTGGGTTCGTATTGACATTCAAAGTTGTTTGACATATAGTTTGTCCCATTTAGAGACTGTTACCCTCGGTACGCTTTTCGGTACAAAGTGGGCCACACGTGGACCCCATTTTTATCCAAAATTACCGTTTTGCCCCTGTGTCCAAATTGGACGAAAGGGAAGTGCTTTTTAGCTATTTTGCTCATTCCGGAAACATTGGTGATGTTTATTTCAGCATCCGAAGATGTTTGTTCGGAGGCCTTAGTTCCAGGTTCCGTGTCCTTGATATTTGGGCGCATACACTTTATAGATTTCTTGCCAGGCAAGTATACCTTGCCATTGTACTGTATTTACATTCCATATGAGGCATGCATGTTTATTTCTGTTTATTTTAGTTCATTTATTTTAACTGCTATATAAACTGCGCGTCCAAGGAAACTTGGGTGCAACGACGGTGTCGTCGTACTATATTTTTATTTATGTATATGCATTGGACCTACTTTATGAGACTACCCCATATTCATAAGGAATTTATGTTTCATTGGCCATAACACTATTCTTACACGAGTCTGAGTCACATGTAGGACACGAACTTGCGTACTCGGCTGGCCACTAGTACGTATAGGTCGTGCGACGGATAGGGATAACTGCCAATAGAAACTTTGCATCCTAGTAGACCCGGCAGTTATTAGAGGTTTATTGTGTCATGGACATGACATGCTTAGAGCATTGGGTGGGGAGAACAACAAGTACCGTATTTGAGCTCCTTTGCACTTTTTTTCTGTGCGCCCGGATTCTCCACCGGAGATACGGGTGGTGATAACCCTTATATATTATGTACTACATTGGCGGGCCACCGGCGTTCAAAAGATAACGTGCCTTTTAGGCCCCTGGATCTCCAAAAGAGAACCATACCAAATCCCAGTTTTCAGCCAGATAGCTCACTTGTGGGGAAAGGTGTTCTTAACTGCATTCACTTAGACGGTTAGGCGACCCCAATGGATGTTTATATTTCAGTACTTTATTGGCATGTTTATATGTATCTTGTTACGTCCCTCTGAGGACCTGGTCCCTTTCCAGATATAGATGAGCAGGAGTACCCGCAGGAGTATAGACCTGGACCTGACGCTAGCTATCAGTCTGAGGCGATCTTACCTTCTGATTATATGTGATTCATTGCAGCTGTTTAGAGATTCTAGTTGCTATTCTTTTCGAGATATTTATTCTTATATTAGAGTTTATTCTCTTCTCTCTTAAGTAATTTTTTTTATAGTCGATTTGCAGTGGATTTGTTTCCATCCGACTATCACACTTGAGATTACTTTGAGACTGCTTATTTGATATTCAGTTATTGATTTCCATTTATCTTTATTTGTGCTGTGGATGAGATATAGATTGCATGTGACTTGTTGTGACAGTATATTACCACTGTGGATTGGATATTCATGTACAGCGTACGTGTGTATATGGTTTCCATATATTGGAGTTCGTATACATACGGCTGGCGTGTTACGTATTCCTAGTCCTACGTATTTTGGGACTGGGGCGTGACACGACTTCATTCCAATATATCGGAGACCAACCCTTTCTGTATAAAGCTTCATACGGTGCCTTTTGAATAATGTACTGATATATGTTATTATAAGCAAACTCTGTTAGCAGCAAATGGTTATCCTAACTTTTCTTCAAATCTATTGCAAAGAGCCGTAATAAGTCTTCAAAATTTTTGTTCACTCTTTCGTCTAGCCATTAGTTTGAGGATTGTATGATGAATTAAAGTACAATAGTATTCCCATTGTTGACTATAAACTACTCAAAAAATTCAATGCAAATCTCCTATTCTGGTATGATATTATAGAAATTTGTACTCTATTCAATTGGAATCTTGTCCAAATATATCTAGGATAACCTATCGATGCTCAATTAATTGCGATAAAATATGCATACTTGATTAATCGATCCACAATGACCCAAATTGTATTATTTTCTCGTTGCGTCTTTGGCAAGCCTACTATAAAATATATAATAATATGATCCTACTTCCATTCTGAAGTGGAGAAATTTTACATCTTCTCGCCAAGCCTCTGGTGCTCCATTGTCACTCGCTGGAAAGCAAAACACTATAAGACGAAGAGGACCACATCTTTCTTCATATGTGTCACCGAAAGGTTGTACGTAAATCTCTATACATTTTTGTACTTCTCGAGTGCAACAGATACTTAGTAAAATAAGCCTCCATCAATATCTCTTTTTGGAGCTCCTAATCTTTGGGGGACAACCTTTTCTTCAGTCGCAATGAACCAAATTCATGACTGGTAAATTCAACTACTTCATCCTTTTCCATCAATTCATCATTCTTTTTGCAAGAACTCGTCACTTTTCTGTGCGGTCTTAATTCTCTTATTCAAATAAGCTCAAGTTGTAGTTGAGCTAGTTGTGTATTTCATCCGTGATCTCGAAACTCAATTTATATGCTCTTTAAGTCTTCCAATATCTAGCAGGCTAATGAAACTGATCCCACAAATTTTGGACTCAACGCATCCGCCACCACATTAGCCTTCTCTGTTGTGTATGTGATCGTCAAGTCATAATCTTTGATAAGTTTCAACAAGCGTCTTTGTTGTATATTCAGTTTCTTTTGTACGAATATATACTTGAGGCTATTATAGTTTGTGAAAATCTCAGAAGCCACTCCATACAAGCACTGCCGCCAAAGCTTCAAACAATAGTACCAATTCTAGATTATACGTCCAATAAACTTTCTCATTCGGCTTTATCTGTCTGGAGGAATACGATATCACTATGTCATTTTTTATAAGTACACATATCAAGCACAATTCTGATGCATTATTGTATATCTGAAATCCTTCATTTCCATGTAAAAGAGCAAGAATTAGAGCTAAAATCAGACACTGCTTCAGATCTTGAAAGTTAGTTTCACAATCGTCATTCTAATTGAATGTCAATCCCTTCTCGGTAAGGCGAGTCAGAGGCAATGCCACTTTTGAAAAAATCTTTACAAATTTTCGGTAGTAACTCGTTAAGCCAAGGAAACTAAGAATCTCGCTAGCTGATGTGGGTTGTTTCCAATCCTCCACCGTCTCAATTTTCTTCGGATCCACTGAAACACCTTCCGTCAAAATAACATGTCCAAGAAATGATATGCTACTCATTAAAAAATTATATTTTCTTAACTTGTCATAAAGTTGATTCTTTCGTAGTGTCGGTATCACAATTCTTAAATTATCGGCATGCTCTTCCTTGATTTTCAGGTAGATTAGAATATCATCGATGAACACAACCACAAACTTGTCCAGAAGGTGTCGAAAGACTATGTTCATCATATATATGAAGTTTGTTAGGTATTAGTCAAACCAAATGACATGACCATGACCTCGTAATATCTATATCTTATACGAAATTCATACTTCGGCACATCCTCGATCTTGATCTTCAACTAATGATATCCCTATAGATCAATCTTCGAAAATATAGATGTCCCTTCTAATTGATCAAAAAGGTCATAAATTCTTAGCAACAGGTACTTGTTCTAGATTGTAACTTTATTCAGCTTATGATAGTCGATGCCTAGCATCACCGATCCGTACTTCTTTGTCACAAAAAATACCAAAGCTCCACATATAGAAACACTAAGTCAAATATATCCTCGATCAAATAATCTAACATGTTGACCTTAAGTTCCTTTAATTTTGTTAGTTCCATCTTGTACGGGGCTCTCAAAATCAGACGAGTATCTGGAACTCTATCAATAATAAATTTAATCTCTATGTCTAGTGGCATTTCAGGTATCTCATCTAGAAACACAACAGAGAATTCAGCCACAACTGATTAGCCGTGATTGATGTCAAGATGCAGCTTACAGTACTTACTGCCCATCCAGGGACTATGCTAACTTACCATAAATGGCGACGCAACGGTCCCAAAATTTGTTACAATAATACACAAATTTATCATTATGTAACCGCACATGTTAATATCAATGTTACTACTTATCTTTAATTATCTTTCTTTTTTTCTTACAAGCTATCATTGATCAGTACACTATGCTATAACAAATTAATCCTTTTGTTAAGCGTGAATATAAAGGATTGAATAATCAAATTCACTCACTATTGTTTGCCATGAGCAAAAACTTATACGAACTTTTTTATTACAAACTTAAAAGAAAAGAAAAGTATAATAAATCTTATACAAGAATCTAAAGTACAATGATTCTGGGAAAGTATATCTATGGAGATCTTATCTGCGGTTGATCACTTTACTCCTTGGATCACTGGACATAAAAAAGAAATGCTAGAACCCTTGAACACTCAGAGAACATGAGCAATAAAGCATCGGCAACACTGGCCCGTAGAGCTTCTGTCTTTCTCTCTCTGTCCCTGTGTGTGAATGAATAACTGAGCATGTATTTATAACCTTCAAGAGAAGTTATAGAAGTGTGCGCACACTTCGGGGAAATTTGCACTATATTTTCCATTGTCGCAAACTTTTGAGGGTTTCACTCCCCACGTTCTACTGAGTGTGTACTATAATGTTCGCTTGAAAGGTGGCTTCATATACGAGAAAAGTGTGGGTCGTTGGGACGGTTATTTGTGCACGTCTTATAAGAGACATGGCATGAAAGACACGTAATCAAAATTGTTAACTGTCTGTTAAGATCATAGGCACGCTTTAGAAGGAATTTGGAAACCCTGGCGCGCTCTGATGAAGTTTGTAGACAATGGTCAAACTGGCGCACTTTTATGAGATTTGAGGATAATGGCCATACTGGTGCACTATGTTAGATTTTGGCACAATATCACACTGTGTAAGATTTTGGCACAATGGCGCACTCTGTAAGGATTTAGCCAGATTAGACCACTAAATGACAACCTGGGACTGCATGCTAGAAATATCTTATCATAATGACTCTGATCTTCTCGACCTTTGTGTCAGTTTGTCAGATTCATTGCATTAAATGTGGGTGAGGAAACGTAAGAGTTATGCGCCTGCAAAATTGAACTAAAGTGCGCCTCTGTTTCATTTTGAAGAAAGTGCATCATACTCTGAAACATTGGGAGAGTGTGCTACTCATCTTGTTAGTTCATTTCATGAAGGGGTGCGTCATTCTTTTTTTGACTTACCATTCTATAGAGGCATACTTTTTATGCTTCTAAAAGACCATCTTCAAAGTTTTTAAATTTTCACAAGTAAATTCGAAATAGTTTGAATCATAGAAGCATGGAGACTTGTTCTGACTTTGGGCTCTCACTTGCATCATGGAATGCTTCCTTTCCCGATCTGTGGATCCCAACAGATTGCTGACGTGGCTGTTTTAAACATAAGTTTAACTCGTTCATTAATTTCTATGCGATCTTGAAGGCAGCAACTTGACTCAGTCGCTAATTGGACTCAATTTTCAGGGCGATGCATGCGACATTATTTTAAAGGGTCGCTATGAATCTAGATTGTCTCTCTTTACATTTGTGTATAAATGCAAAAGAAGTTTTCCATTGAAACAGAGCCTTCATCAGAACAGGGCCTTCAGCAGAACCCTTCAACCTTTCTTCTTATCGTGAAGATGAGCACGACTGCCTTTAGGACCAAGCCAAAGAAGAAAAATAAGATAAAACCTTCGTTATGATACCACAAGCATCCAACCAGTTGTAGGAGACGACGCTCCCGGGAAATGGGTGAGACAAGGACACTCATATGCTACCACTCTCTTCCCATTCTATTCTCTTTGTTCAATGTAAACAATAGAAAGCATCGGGGTTTTTATGGGCACACGCATATTTCTCTTGTTCTGAATGGACTCGGCACCTTGGAATACTTTCTAAATTTTGATAACTTAGGCAACTCCTGTACTTTTCTTCTGAAAGTTGTCATCCGGCGCACTTTTTGAGTTTCAACAAACTCAAATGAGTGTGTGCATTCTTCTTTCATATGCACATATCTTTTTTCTTTGGCAGAGTGCTAATAACGTGCTTTCTCGTGTAGGGATCACATTGACTAATTTCTCTCATAATGGAGCATTGAAGAATATCATTGTTTTTTCTATTCTGAATGATCAACAACATTATGTGGCACCTCGCCACAAAGTGAGGAAGGACTTTGCTCAGAACTATCAGAGTTATCTTAGTCCATACAACATGCTTGCTGTATTTTTCCCCAAAATGAGGCTTTCCACTAGGGTGCAGCTAGGTCGCAGTCTTTACTGTAAGATTGGAATGGAGTCCCAATCAAAATTTTATCGGCATAGCTTGATGGCAGTAAAGAATTAATTTCCTTGGGCTTGAATAATCGATGCATGCCCAGTTTTGTATCCTCCTGCCATTGCCAATGCACCCAACGTCAGGGAGCGAGAGCATGTCCAACAACATGCTCTCTAACGTTGTCCTTTAGTACAAGCAGGTACTGCACTAAAAAATTAAAAGATGAAGATAGCCTTGTGATAGATCTCTATCATATGTAATCACAATGTTTGAATGAAAACCCTGATGTAATAGATTTCCATCATATATAATTATGATTTGAATATCAATAAAATCTTGGCTTAATTCTGCTTTGTTTTTTGCGCTTTGCTGAATGATCAGTCTTTGTCTCGATGAAGGAAAAAAAGGAATTACCTATCTGTATTTAAAGAGGATTAGACCTTGTGCGCGGTATGCAATATTTTCTGCCAACAGGCCCCATTATGTGTGCATATGAGAGTCTTCGACTGAATACATAGCATCCGAACAGCCACCCTTGGGTTGTGTGTTCACTTTTTTCTCTAGGAAAAAAATCGTCATGTCCCTTCATTTACGAACCATGCATGAGAATTTGAACCATCATATTCCCTTTTATAAATACTGGAGTTTTTTTCTCAGTTCTTAACTCATATAAACTTTCTCTTGCCAAATATCTTTCCAGGATCCTCCGAAGAATAACATAAGGGAAACAGACGAGGCGACTGTTTCTTCTCTGGACAAGATTAATTTCGTCCATGCTCCCGCTACTCCCGTACCGCCGCTTGTTTAAGAAAAGAGGGAAGAGCTTTCGGGCCAACTGCGTGTGGCAAAACTCGTCTAGGATCCCCTCGGTTGTTCGTCGAATGGATTCACCCTACCGCAAACTGAAGTTAATGGTCTCGATGATCCTATTGTTGACTCAGGGAGACAAGAGGAATAGGCCAGAGTAGAAGCCACTCGTCGGGTGTTTGCATACTCGGATGTCTGCATACTCGGATGTCTCAATTTTGCATACTCTTGCAAGTTTTATGAATAATAGCGATTAGGAGGATCTTGATTTTTCCTGAAAGTTGTATTGATGTACTTTTTCCTCCATTTTATAAATAAAGAAACTTATTTTATTTATGTGGTTTAAAAGATGACATCAACAATGTCATAATATTTTACTGGACCCATTATCCATTGTGTATTTTAACCTAGAATACGGATAATAATTTAGGATACACAACACCATCAGAAATAATAGGGATATGATAGGCTTTCCAGATAAACTCACATTGTATATATCTCTGCTCAGAGATGATGTGTACATACATGGCAAAAATATTTTAATGGGATTATTTAGTAGACTTTATACCCATAGCGTACTTATACCAAGTACGGGTAGCAAGTTCGAAGATAAAAACACTATCAATAGTAGTATGGACATTATGGGTTGCATATTTGTGAGGAAAGTAGTACAGAGGTAAGGAGGACATGATTATTTACTTTAGCAGATTTTACTCTACTGGAGAATTTTGAGGACCTGTTACTTATAAAGTATTCAAAACTTTTGAATACAAGTAACGGTTTAAGTTGAGAAGGAGTTACAATATTTTTACGTTTGATCCGCTGGGGACGAAAAAGTACGATCTTGTTTTAAACATAGTACTTTTTGAAAAATTTGCCATTGATCGGCATCATTGAGAAATCTCTGTTAGGTTTTGCGAGCCTACAAGCACCATTGGAATATACTGTTTCTACCACAAACGGGCCCTCCCACTTAGCCTGTAATTTTTCTTTACTTTTTGTGAGTCAGGTTCATTGCTCTCCTCACCGTGAGGACAAGATCACCATCTTGGAATATTCTTTCTATGAATTTTTTGTTAAAGGCTCGAAAGATACGAGCTTGATATAACTCAATACGTTGTTGAGCATATAAGCGCTTTTCGTCTAATCCTTCTAACTCTTGAAGTCACAATCGATCATTATCCTCTATTGTCAGCTCATTAGTAAGATTTATCTTGGGAGAAGGGAGCTGGATTTTGAAAGGAAGGGCAGTTTTACATCCATAAACCAGAGAAAATGGCGTACAGCCAGTTGGAGTTCGTACAGTCGTACGATAATAGGCATTCTCCAAGATTCTCGTTCCATTCACGGTTGTTGGATAAAAAAACTTCTTGAGGAGTTTGATTATGATCTTGTTAAAGTCTTCAGCAGCCATTAGCTGCAGGATTGTATGTAGTGGATTCGATATTCTGTATTCGATTCTTATCATAGAATCAAAAGAATGCTTGATTAGCAAATTGTGTCCCATTGTCATGTATTATCCTCCGAGGAACACCGTAGCGATAGATGATGTGGTATGTGACAAAGCTAATCACGTTAGATGTCTTCACTTCAACTATCGGTATAGCTTCTGCCTATTTGGAGAAATAATAAGTTATAGCTAAGATAAACTGATGGCTCATAGACAGAGGTGGACTAATAGGCCCTAAAATGTCCATTCCCCAAGCTTCAAAAGGCCATGAAGCTGTAGTTGGATGTAAGAGTTCTGACGGTTGGTGAATAAAGTCATGAATCTGACATGCTCTGCATTTGCGGGAATAGTCTATAGCATCGGCTACCTTGGTAGGACAATAATACCCCATTCTTTTGAGACTATCTTGCAGTTTCTGTCACGCCCAGACTCCATAATGTCGATAATCGTCCTCTGAACGTGATCCTGTGCGTGCCTAGGTTGCACAAAGCATAAGGCAAAAAGATAAAACATAATAGTTTTCATAGAGAATATCGAGTCGCAGCCAAAGATTTATATAGTCATATGAAATACACATAGTATACGAAGCGAAACTCTTTTATTAATAATTACAGCTGTTACAAAGGCTTGAATAGCCCCCATTGAATATTCCAAGTTAGATTACAACACTCATTGATTCTCTTGCTTACAAAGGATTTCTACCGTTCCATATATCACGTTTTTGTATATCCAAGCTAAGGCCTCACACTTGAGTACGTGAAAGAGGGAGCCCACAAACGTGGGTCAGAAAACAACTTGTACTGGTGAGCAGGATAATCCACTCGTCTAAACCGATACTAAGTGATAATGGAAAGCATACAGATTTATAGTGATCTTTCTATTAGAACTTAGATGAATTTTATTTTATTAAGGCATGCATCGAAAGCAGTAAAGTAGGTTTTGCATGTAAACATTTTAGTTATGAAAGCATATTCGCATTAGAATCTTTTAACCAGACAAGCATGTTATTCTCGAATCTCGTTCGATAAATAAATTTGTTGAATTCGGTCGCCTCGATCTCTATGCATATTATATTCGAATCGCATCATTAACTAAGCAAGCAATACTTGTATCGCTTATGAAATGCATGAAACACGTTAAATTATGTCGGTCAATGGTGACTCAGAATCTATAGTCAATGTGCACACCCTTGCTCGATGCAAGGCAACATTCATTCTCCTGGCTCAAACGTTCGACAACCCAGCATCTTTTATCTATATAAAGGTCACTGACGACACGAGCGTCATATTGGGTTATTCTCATTTTAATATTTGGGTGAATCCTCTCATTCGAGTTGCAAGCCCTCTGGAGGTCCCGAAAGCCAAGGTCATTAGCAGTGCATCCTCTATGTCTGAGTCAACCTAAGGTCTCCAATGGCGTTTCTATGGTATGTGATGCCTCATTCAGCGCCTAGGTAGCAAGCCTGCCTGAATGGCCTGCCATACCGTGCTAGGAGAGCACTCTCAAATTCCTCCTAGGTCGAATGGTCCCGGTACTCTGGCGAATTTTGTTCGAGGAATATCTTAACCTGTGCACGGGCAGCCATGACTATTGATATCTATGCAACATTTTAATAATGTAAGTACGACAAGGTACGAGTCTTCTCATCCCACTTAATACTCAGTGTACTAAGCATATCTACTTAATTTATCCACTTAATTTTATATCCATTTTAATTTTAATAATGTAAGTACGACAAGGTACGAGTCCTCTCAATGTATCCACTTAATTTATTTCCTTTATATGTACGTTTGAGGTGCGTATCTACTCGCCCTACGTTTCAAATATAATTATGGAGAGGTACATATCGACTAGCCCCACTAAACTATCCTCGTGGCATCGTTACTCTTCCGATCGATGTTCCGGTTGGGTGACACATAGGTTCCAATAACTAAGTCACCGTGCCGCTTCTTGACACAGTGTTCCATGGTACCCTATCCCTGATCGATATTTTTGTGGCACCATTCCTCTTTCTGATTACTTGAGATATCTCTTATCCCGTATTGAGAGTTATGTGGTCAGAACCACAACTGCCTGCTTCACTTACGAAGCTATCTTGTGATTCTTATTCGATACTCATGCTTTTGATGCACGCCTCAATATACTTGCTTCAATGTTCTATCTCAATGTTCAACTATGTTTCAACTTATGTTTCTCTGAGCCACGCCCGCTGAATATATGATATCGCTAGTATGCAACTGATATATTTTATTAAGCATGATGGAGTAGAGGAGAAGGGTCAAGGCCCGTCCATATTTACTTATCTGCTTAGCCATTCTGCCGAGTCTTTATACCATATCGCTTCACCTGAGTCGATACAGATTATACCCAAATATCTGTGGTCTGATGCGAATCACGATTTACTTAACTGGTATAACCATATGTGCATGTCGTGCTTCTCAATCATCTGACTCGAGCAGATTCAAGGAAGACTGCATCATCACTAATTCTGTCTATCTCTGCCTCGTTCTTAACTAGCCCACTAATTTTATTTCACGATACTTGAATCTGTGCATTTTTCCACATCGAGACGATAAATTAAACCTCAGAAAGTTCCATGTAAAGCCTATATATGAAATCAAAATCTGAATCAATACTTGTTCCCGAATTCATCTTATCGTAATACAAGCAACTCAATGCCTCATTCCTATTTTGACTTATGTTATGCAACCAACCCAAATATCTCGTTTCAATCTAATTCAGTGTAATGTACCGTATGGAGTGGGATATTATATAATATGCCACTCAAAACAAGGTTCGTCCTCGAACCAAAACCTATGCTCGTTTCTTTTTTATAATACTTAACCTTTGTTTCAAACACTGCCTCAAATTTACTAACTATGTTTCTTTTGAAATGCCCGTTCCTTAACTCTGCATAGCTTTCCTACAGTTCCATTTGAGTTCATCATATCCCTTAGTTTAGATTACTGCAAATATTTTTAGGCGTCCCAAAAATATATTCATTTCAGCCAAGCTTAGTAATAGCAAAGTCGGACAAGTTGCGTATGCGACTTCGTTCCCAAAATACCAACTATTTTACGCCTTCGACCAAACTGGCCTTAGCATCTATTCCAATAACTCATTCGTAAGTGCACTATTTTTGAACACCTGATTCTCTCCCATGAATCTATGCGCCCAACTTGATTTATAATCACCTTCCATCTTGGTATGTTTCATGCTGACAAATTCAATTTGTGTAGTGTATCGAGTCGATATGTAATCCGAATGCAATAAGACTTTGTAACACTTTCTCTTTCCTCAAATCTTTTGCATCATTTATTCCCGCACATGCGATGCGTCAAACTTTTGCGTATCCAATCGTAATGAGTTTTTCGCAGCACACTTTCGTTCAACTATTTGCCCCCTCTTGTTCAACTATTTATGAAGTCTTACTTGATATGGACAGAGTCCAACATATGCAAAAGTCATCTGCCTCGAATCATATTATCGTCCGTGCCATCTATTTCTCATAATTATCCTTTCCTAATTGCTGACGCATAAACGTCTAGGTGCACCCTCACTAGGCGACTTACCCAACAACGTACTAAGTCTTCCCAGTGTAAGGGACTAACTTAAACCAACCATTTTCGTCGATATCGTTTCTCAAAATACTCCGATATGCTATCACACCGACATATATCGTTAGTGTTGATCGAATCCATAACCAATGGTAACTACCCTTTAGTTCTCACTATAAAATCGATGATGCTAAAAGACATCACTCTATCGAGTACGAAATCATCAACCATCAAAAATCCTGCCATGTTATATTCAGCCGAATGCTATTCCATCGAATTCTAAAACTAATATTCGATCGCATAGACTTATCTTCAACATGCACCATTCAACATTCATTCTCGATGCAATCTCTTATGCGTTATCAATCGGGTCATCTTATGGGTCTCCATTGATTACTTTGATTCGACGGTCAAGTCTCAAGGGTCATCTGCCCCGACTCTATGCTTGATAATTGTGGATCAACAACGATGAACAGTTACTAAGAACCATAGTATATCTTATTCCAAAGCCAAACCAATTCACGATGAGTTCTATGGGATTCTATCCAAGTCTGAGAGAATGTTTCAAATTCTAAAACGTATGCACTACCTGCCAACATAATCGCTAACCAAGAAATATCAAGCCGTCTAGGGTTTGAGTTTATCTACCCTTTAATTGATATCTGAGATACTCTTATACTCGGTGAAACTATCCTCAATTAAATTACCAATCCTATTAGCTAATCTCGCTAACTCTATCATTGTCCTGAATCCATCAAGTAAATTCCAAGCTGATTAATCATGTGAGAAGCATGCACATAAATTTAGTGATCTTTATTTTAGGGACTAGGTTTATTTCAGTATAATCTTAATTACCCAGCAGCTTAATGGAAATATGTTATAAAATCAACAGCACAAATTGAATATAAGAAAAGTATTACATATCGTTTATCAACGATTCTAACCAACAACCTACTTGTCGTATCCCAGCAAAACAAGGATTAGCGATACAATAATCATTATTAAGGATTCCTGTGGATGATCGATTAAGCATGCATAATTATTCTCGTCAACATGCAGCCTAACTATATGAGGTTCATTGTGTTATTTTACCATATAGGACTTTACCACGGTACGTAGTGCACCTCCTCAGGAATGTATCTAGCCTCCACTAAGAATCCTGCAATACCTCGTGCCTATAAGCACTTCCTCAGGTTTCCCCCTAGGATGAAGCAGTACCCGGTGCCCCGGGTCCAGATCGAGAAAACTTACTACCTTGTGCATAAGTTGTCCATAACCATGCAACGGCTATAAAAATAAAATCTTAAGCATAATTCCACGGTATAAAGAATATAAATAAATGATCTCTCGGTCATGCTCGCAAATTCAATATTCTCATTTCAGATATGGGTTGGTGACCCGTAGATCCTAACATACCTTCATCTTACTTTCTTTCATGGAGACTTATGATTCCATATTTCTTTTTACATAATCGGTGCACTGATGGACTTCATAGATATACCGATGTTCGATGTTCCATTCACAGAGTAAAATGCATGTAAAGGAGTTTTGCACAGTGATACTTCTTTTTTTATGTGAGACTTACATTATAAAATATTTGTGTTATTAGTATTTGTAGTTCAGTGTTCATTTATTTTATTGATTACAGCAGCATTGAACATAAGATATCATTATCATTGTGTGGACTAGAACAACATATAATTATGACATACAACAAAGCAAAACTAGAAATCATTTTATAAGGGTATGAACGAGTAGAGAAGAAGGGACAGATCCACTCACTTATACGAATATCGTTTTCATGCCATGATCCCACATTCGTCCACGATTACCCAAGAATGATCTGACGCGATGCACAGTCTTCTAACTTTGGCATAATCATACCCTTGAACCATGCTCTATAAAATATTCCTTCCGGCCAAGTAGATCAAGGCTGCACCATCACACCAAGCATCTCGATTTCATGCACAACTTATATCCCATCGATTCTGATCTATCTATAATTCTAGCGTAATACCTTTCCGTGGAGTGGGACATTACATAATATACCACTCAAAAAAAGTTTCGTCCTCGAAACTTAAAGAAATAACTCAATTCACCATGTCACTTAAGTCACCCAATGAAGATGTTCTATGCCTAGCTATCGTTCAACATACCATTCCAATCCCTTGACAATATCGTTCATTCATGAATTTTGTATACTTATGCGTTCAATTCTACCATCTCATTTCTTCTAAAATAATTTGTTCATGTTCCTCAGTTCACCAATATTCTTCTGCAGCTCCATTTGAATTTTGTTCACCACTTCGCCTGGTTCGTACATATATTTCAGGCATCCCCAAAACATAGTGCACTCAGCCAATGCTAATGGTTAGAGAGTCAAACGGCTACAGATGTAAATTTATTCCTTATTACTTGTCATTTAATGATTTCGGCCAAGATGTTCTTTATCATCTCTTTCTCCATAATTCTTTAGGTTCTCGCAACATCTACTCGGTAAATCCCATCGGTATCTTTCCAATACATTGCAATCCAGTTTTGGTCTAAGCACTTCTCAATATTCACCAACATCCTTTCGATCTTAGCATTTGCACAAATTTTGTTATCTCGTTTATAGTATTCCTTCATATAACTAGTTGCTACAATCGCTATCTTTAATGCACCAAATATAAAATCTTCAGGGACTGCCAAGATTAAGTCATTAACCCAAGCACGATAGTTTATTTATTTTGACCAAACTGATCATAACATAATCCCCATTTGTTCGAATTATAAATATTTATTCTTCTAATGTCGATTCTGTCACTCCCATCTCTTATGAATAGTTTACCTACCGTTCCATTTTTTGATCCATCCAACTTTTTTTATCGACCACATTAAGAATATTTCTAGCCTTCGCCTTACTATGACCCCAAGTGTATTTATAATCGTCCCAACAATTTCCTCAATATTCAATTCTTTTCATTCAAACTTCTAGCCACTTTTTCTAACATTAGTAGCATCAAAATTCAAATGAATCTAGAGTTCCCTTTTATCATATCGTGGTCCATGCTGCAACTTTATTATAGTTTACAATACGTCCAGTACAACAGTCGCATTAGCTACATCGTATATCAAGTTTCTCTTCCCAACTTATGAAATTTTTATCCAAATTCTTCAAGCGATGTTTCTATCTTTTTATTGTGATTTATTTCTCATTCCAACTTGGTATCAAAATAAACCATTCCACGATAATTCATCCAACCGAACCCACTACTGATTTCTATTCCAGTCGAGGCAATCAAATCCAACTCTAGTAACCGTCAATTTCCAAACTTACTCATCCAACAATTTAACTATTCTAACCCGACTTGCTATTATGACACACTCATTCCCAATTCCTGGAACCAACTATCCAAACACCGAATGTACATAAGTTGACTCACAACATACTCTATCCGAGTCTCACACGATGTTATATTACCCATGCAACATCCATAGGGTCATCCTATGGGTTTTCGACTACCAACATAATTCTTCGGTCAAGTCTATATGGTTTTCTATACCGACAGCTAAACCTAGTTCTCATAGGCAACTCATCTCATGCTAGAAATCTGATATGGACCATACTCATCCCTATTCTTAGAGCCAACAAAAATATGACTAGTATAAGGGACTTCTACCCCAATCTTTTACCAACTCAAACCAAGAATGCACTACCATTGACCTACCTACAAATAAGGAGAGATCTAAAAGTCTGGGTCGGGTTTATTTACCCACGATAAATTCTAAAGGGTTTACCTCCAATAAGGTTCATTCTAGACATACCCGAAACGATAAGGTCAATCTAGAACTACATCCTCAAATTCCATACCCATCAAGTAAATCACCAACGTTCAAAGTTCGAATTGCACTAACATGTTATTTCAACTTCTAATATCATAATCTTACTTCTAGTATATTTTTATATCATTCTCGAGTTCTCATGTATCATATTATCTATGGGACAAGGCAACTAATCCAAAACTTAAATTTCCAACCGATCACCTTTACAGGTATATTGTTTGCGATCCTTGCTCTAAATTCTTTTCCAACATATTATGTATTCGTATGTTCAGTTTCACCCAATATAATTTATTATCGACAATATCACTCAATCAAGACGTTGGAGATATATTTCTTGCGATTCATTCCATCGATGTTATTTTTGCCAAATTTATTCTGATAGGGTCAACTTTTCTTCGCATTAATCATCAACTCAATTGCTTTACCTCATCAATGTCTCATAGAATTCTATCTCGCTATGCTACATTAGATAATTACTAATGTATTCGATACATCGGTGATACCCCCAATCTAGAGATCACCCTCAATATTTATAATTTAATAAATTATATATGTCCTTTAACTTTTATCAAAGTGACTAATTTTCTGTAGGTCAACTGTTATCCATACGATGAAACTTTTCACCGAAAGTATTTATCCCAACTTGTTATACCTCCAGATTTTATATTGTATTTTATCCAACGAGTTCTCATAAAGAAATTCCATATGATACTAAGCAATAAGGGTCATCGATTTATCCTTCCCAATCCGTCTAGTTAGTATGCTGCCTAAGTATTTTCCACCAATCGATAAGTTCAAGTATTTCCACTTCACGACTGCTATCTTTTTAGTTAGGCCTTTAGTAAATGCTACACACCTAAGGTCAAATGAAGCAATTTCCTATATACTCGGTCTAACTGTAAATTATTTTCAAGAATTTCCAACTTAGGCAACCAAAGATTATATCCCGCCTGTGATTCTAAGTCAATTCCAACTAATCTCATTCGATGTAGGGTCCGGCTTATTTATCAATAGTAACATTCAATCATTGATGCTAATTTTAAAACTTTTACCCAGCTGATTCAAGTTACCAACTAAATCTATAATTTGTCATGTTGTTCCTAACTAAGATATCCATCTTATACTTCTCTCTTTCTTGCTACTCAATATAACATTAAGCCATTGAGGGTCAACTGTTGATACCCGAACCAAAATATCCAAGGGACACTTGCATCATAATACCACAGGCAATATTCCCAACAAAGTTTTGGCGCTACCCCATTCTTACCTGGTAGGCTCAACGCTATCACTTATGGAAGGTTCACTGCACAAGCATCACTAAGAGGGTAGAGGCATATACCACTCAAAGACAAAGCCATTCCTGACAACCAAATTATCCTTACACTGATCCAACATTCATTTCTTACTACCTTTACGTGGAAGCAAGTCACAAACATGATTCCTATACTCAGGTGTAGCACACAATCTTCCCATCACACATGAATCTATTTCGCATTCCTGTTGATTTCCTTTACTGAAATTACTCAAGCATAATCCACAATAATTATATCACACATATTGATTTCTCTTCATTCCCACATGCAAATTATTAATCATAAGTTATTCTTCTATGGCATCGAATCATTGTTGGGTTCTTGGTATCATTTACAAATCAAGAATCACAACTTAGGTCCATCATAATATTTTGGCTTATTGTATGGAATATCCAGTGAGTGTAGCAAAGAGGTAAAATATTCTCGATTGTGGAACACCTACTGACAATAGTGGAAGCAACACAAAACGATCATAAATACAAATTCAATAATTGCAGAAGCAACTTTGAATACTCGCAGAAGGCAATTTTGAATACGCACTAAGGCGAATGTAACTAATCGCGGAAGAGACTTTGAAAAGTCACGGACGCAACTTTGAGTATCCACAGATACATCTTTGAGTAATCGTGGAAGCAAATTTGATTTAGAACTTGTCGAGTCCAAGGATGCATAACCGTGCTTTGATACCAATTTATCATGCCCCAATTTCGAAGAATCGTAAGTAGCCACGATCGTGATGTCGTATAAGCCTAGATTGCACTTGTAAAAGCCAAGAAGATAAACATGTCATGGTATTTCTTAGAAATATCGATATAGCAGCGAAAAATAAGAAGGCAAATTGAAGTCACAACCGGATAGAATAAAAATTATCTCTTTATTGATAATAATATATGAGTAGATGGCTTACAAAAGATTTACAAAGCTATCAAATAAAACTGATACTTGGTCAATTGGGTTACATTCATATTTTTTGTCTTGGCTTACAATCTCTTGATACAACTCAACTATAATGCTCCATACATTAGACCATTTATAACAGAAGACACGTTCTTTAGAAGATGAGCTTCTGTGCGCCCCAATAATGCTTTGATGCATCGGAACAGTTCCAGCCACTCCCCAAAGCTGAGTACCTAGGAAAGCCCACAAACGTGGGTCAGTACATATCGCGTACTGGTGAGCAAAAACTAGCCCACTCGCCCAAACCAACACTAATTAATCATGTGAGAAGCATGCACATTAATTTAGTGATCTTTCTTTAAGGGGCTAGGTTTATTTCAATATAATCATAATTATCCAGCAGCTTAATGGAAACATGTTATAGAATCAGAAGCACAAATTGAATATAAGAAAAGTATTACATATCTCTTATCAGCGATTCTTACCAACAGTCCACTCGGCGTATCCTTACAAAACAAGGATTAGCGATACAATAATAATTATGAAGGATTCCTGCGGATGATCCATTAAGCATGCATAATTATTCTCGTCAATATGCAGCGTAACTGTATGAGGGTCATTGGTGTTATTTCATCATATAGGACTTTACAATGGTACACAGTGTACCTCCTCAGGAAGGCAGCTAGCCTCCACTGAGAATCCCGTAATACCTTGTGCCTATAAGCACATTCTCATATTTTCCCTAGGATGAAGCAGTACTCGGTTCTTCGGGTCCAGATCGAGGAAACTTACAGCCTTGTCCACAAGTTGTCCATGACCATGCAACGGCTATGTAAATAAAATCTTAAGAATAATTGCACGGTACAAAGAATATAAATAAATGATCTCTCGATCATGCTCGCGAATTCAACATTCTTATTTTTTATATGGGTTGGTGAATCGTAGGTCCCAACATACTTTTATCTTACTTTCTTTTATGGGGACTTATGAGTCCATATTTCTTTTTACAGAATTAGCGCACTGATACAGTTCATAGATATACCGACGTTCGATGTTCCATTCACAGAGTGACAAGCATGTAAAGGAGTTTTGCACGTTGGTAGTTTTTATATTATAATATATTTGTGTCAATGGTATTAGCAGTTCAGTGTTCATATGTTTTATTAATTACAACAGCATTGAACATAAGGCATCATTATAATTGTCTGGAGTAGAGCAACATATAATTATGACATACAGCAAAGCAACACTAGCATTCATTTTATTAGTGCATAAAGGAGTAGGGGAGAAGTGACAGATCCACTCACTCATACGAATATCATTTCCATGCCATGATCCCACATTCGCCTACCATTCTTCAAGAATAATCTGACGAGATGCACAGTCTTCTAATTTTGTCAAAACCATACCCTTGAACCATGCTCTATAAAATATTTATTTCGGCCAAATAGGGCAAGGCTGCACCATCACACCAAGCATCTCGATTTTTCGCACAACTTATATCCCATCATTTCTGATCCATCTATAATTCTAGCATAATGCCTTTCCACGGAGAGGGGCATTACACTACCAACCATAAACTCGACGTTCACTTATTTAGAGTCTGACACAAACTCAGCCAATATACGCCATCACTTAATATTTCTGTTGATCCCGTCTGTTGCATATCGTACAATATTCTTTCCTGATTTTCTTGTCATTACTCAAACCGTTCAACCCATTTGTTATTATTTCGTTGTAACCACGTATATGATATCATGCGAGAGATTGACTTGTTGCACCGATGTAACAAACATCGCTTGAATCGGCTTATCGTACGCTATGCAACAAAGTCGTGCGTGTTACTATGTATTACGATCAATAAAATTAAAGGCAGTAAACACATGCAACATTTTAAGTTTATATAGACTCATTATATGAAACATCCCGTGTAGCTTCGAGTAGAGTCAAGAGTCGTTCGATCGGGGAAGCAACTTTGAATTTGTGATGAAATAAATGATTGTCCAAGAAAGTTAATCGGGCGCTCTGATACTACTTTGTTATGTCTTGACTCTGTAACGTCGATAATCATCCCCCGAGCGTGATATCGTGTGTGCCTAGGTTGCACAACGTACAAGTCAAGAAAATAAAACATAATAGTTTTTATAGAAAATATCGAGTTGCAGCGAAAGATTTATAGAGTCATGTAAAATACACACGGGCGGGATAGAATCTGCTATTGTTGAAGAAGCCCAGAGTTCCAAAGATGAGGATGAGCCGATAGGGAGAACAAAGCATCACTTTTCAAAAGAAAGGAGAGTATGCGAAGTGAAGCTCTTTTATGGATAAATATAGTAGTTACAAAGGCTTGAATAGCCCCATTGAATATTCTAAGTTGGCTTAAAACACTCGTTGATCTATCTTACTTACAAAGGATTTCCACCATTCCATACATTACGTATTCCTATATCCAAGCTAAGGCCTCGCACTTGAGTACCTGAAAGAGGGTGCCCACAAATGTGGGTCAGTACGCAACTTATACTGGTGAGCAGGATAATCCACTCGCCTAAACCGACACTAAGTGATCATGGCAAGCATACAGATTTATAGTAATCTTTCTATTAGAACTTAAATGAATTTTAATTCATTGAGACATGCTTCGAAAGTAGTAAAGCAAGTTTTCTATGTAAATATTTCAGTTATGAAAGCAAATTCGCATTTGAATCACTTAAACGAACAAGCATATTTTTCTCGAATCTCGTTCGATAAATAAACTTATTGTATTCGGTCTCCTAGATCTCTAAGCAAGTTAAATTTGAATCACATTGTTAATTAAGCAAGCAATACTTGTATCGCTTATGAAATGCATGAAACACGTTAAATCACCTCGCTCAATAGCGAATCTGAATCTATAGCCGATGTGCACCCTCTTGCTCGACGTAAGGCAACATTCATCCTCCTAGCTCAAATATTCGATAGCCTATCATCTCATATCTATATACAGGTCACTAACGACACAAGCGTTATAATGGGCTATTCTCATCGTAATATTTTGGTGAATCCTCTCAGTCGAGTTGCAAGCCGTCTAGAAGTCCTTAAAGCCACGGTCATTGGCAGTACATCCTCTAAGTCCGATTCGACCTGAGGTCCCCAATGTCATTTCTATGGTATGCAATGCCTCATTCAGCGTCCAGGTAGCAAGCCTGCCTGAATGGCCCGTCATACCGTGTTAGGAGAGCACTCTCAAATTTCTCCTAGGCCGAACGATCGCGGTACTCAAGCGACCTTCGTTCGAGGAATTCCTTTATCCGTACCCGGGCAGCCCATGACCATTGATATCTATGTAACTTTTCGATAATATAGGTATGGCGAGGTAGGAGTCTTCTCGCCCCACTCAATACTCTAGAATTTTCTTACTTTGTCGGTACGGTCATAGTACGTATCTACTCGCCCTACATTTCTAAATATAAGTATGGTGAGGTAAGTGGAGACGCGCCCTACCAAACCATCCTCGTGGCATCGTTACTCTTCTGATCGATGTTCTAGTTTGGTGACCCATAGATCTCAACAACTAAGTCACCGTGTCGATTCTTGACACAGTGTTTCATAGTGCTCTATCCCTGATTGATAGTTTCGTGGCACTATTCTCCTTTCTGATTACTTGAGATATCTCGTATCCCGTCTTGACAGTTTCGTGGTCTGAACCACAATTGTTTGCTTTACTTATGAAGCTATCTTATGATTCTCGTTCGATACTCGTGCTCTTGATGTATGCCTCGATATACATGTTTTAATGTTATATCTTAGTGTACAACTATATTACAACTTATATTTCTCTAATCCACGCTCACTGAATCTATGATATCGCTAGCATACAACTGATATATTTTATTAAGCAAGAAGGATTAGAGGAGAAGGGTCAGGGCCTGCCCACCTTTACTTATCTGCTTAGCCGTTTGGTCGAGTCATCACAGCCTATCGCTTCACATGAGTCGATACATCTTATCCCCAAATATTCATTGGCTGATGCAAAGCACGATTTACTTAACTAATATAACCATGTGAGCATGACGTACTTCTCAATTATCCAACCCTAGCGGGTTCAAGGAAGACTGCACAATCGCTAAGTCTTGTTATCTCTACATCGTTCTGAACTAGCCCACTAATTTTATTACATTATACGATACTTGACTCTGTATATTTGTCTATATCAAGGCAATAAATTGAACCTTAGAAATTTCTACGTAAAGATAACAATGGGTTAGGGTTTTGGTTTGTTATACGTAAAGGCGTTGTTCCAGCGCGGGACACGGCAGCGCGGTGGTGCGGGCGGCGGTCGGCAGTGCTCCGACGGAGATGGTGGTGAAGGCAATGGGTTAGGGTTAGGGTTTTGGTTTGTTATGTAGTATATATATGTAGGTATATATATATAGGATGGGGTGGGGTTTACTGTGTACGTGGGGAGGGTAGTTTTAGTTAGGATTTAGCTTAATGGGTTTGGGTTTGGGTTTGGGTTTGGGTTAACGGGTAGGATTAGGATTAATAGGTTTGGGTTTAAATTTTTTATTTATTTATTTATATATATAGGTGTATGGCTATTTAAAAATAGTTTTGGACCTCAATAAATTCCAGAAAAATAACACAATATACGATTAATAGTTGTACACCCAAAAATATTTTTTTTGTACAATATTAATAATTAATTAAATACACATAATTATAAATTCACAAATACTATATATTATAATTAGCTAAAAATAAATAAAAAATTCCTTAATCACAATAATTTTAGAATACCAATATTACTAAATTTAAAAATTAAACTCTAGAAAATCATGGTGCTTACAGAGACTCAGTACCAGAGATAGTTGAAGTGTTCATGGACGTCTTTCTGGACAAGCTTCACGGATTACCCCTAGTTAGAGAAGTAGAGTTCTGTATAGAGTTGATGCGAGGAGCAGAACCAATATCCCAGAAAGTATATCAATGTCACCATAAGAGCTTGATCAGTTATATCGACACGTGAAAGAACTAATAAGTTTATTCGAACTAGTGGATCACCATTGGGAGCACCAGCGGTATTGGTGAAGAAGAAAGATGGATTGACGCTGTTGTGTATGGATTACAGGAGGATAAATGCAGTGATCGTAAAGAACAAGTACCCATTACCAAGGATTGATGATTTATTTGACCAATTAAGCGGATCAAGAGTCTTCTCCAAAACAGATTTACGATCAGGATATCATCAGGTATGAGTCCGGGAGCAGGATATACCGAATATAGCATTTAGGTCACGACATAGGCATTAAGAATTCTTAGTTATGCCATTCGGACTGACTAATGCTCCGGCAATATTCATTGATTTAATGAACCATATATTCATGCCTTACTTAAACCATTTTTTGGTAGTATTTATCGACGACATTCTTGTGTATTCTCGTAATGAGGAAGAGCATGAAGAACATCTCAGAAAAGTACTGTAGACTTTAAGGGAGCACCAGTTATATGCGAAGCTTCGTAAGTGTGAGTTTTGGCTGGATCACGTATCTTCTCTTTGGCACATTATTTCTAGAGCAGGAGTGTCATTTGATCCCAAAAAGGTAGATTCAGTACAGAACTGGCCAATTTTAAAGACAGTGGCAGAGGTGTATAGTTTTCTGGGCTTGGCAGGATACTACAGAATATTTGAGTTAGACTTTGCTAAGATCTCGACACCATTGACTCGGTTGACATGAAAGAAAGTTAAGTTTATATGGTCAGCAAAATGCCAGATAGCCTTTAAAGAGTTGAAGAAGAAGTTAATCTCGGCACCAATCATTACTCTTCTAGCAGGCTTCGGAGGATTTACGGTGTATTGTGATGCATCTGGCAAAGGACTTGGATGTATTTTGATGCAACAAGGGAGAGTGATAGCGTATGCTTCTCGGCAGCTCATAGATCATGAGAAGAACGATCCAACTCACTATTTGGAGTTAATAGCAGTAGTGTTTATACTTAAGTTATGGAGGCACTACTTATATGGCGATCGGATAGAAATATTCATAGATCATAAGAGTTTAAAGTATGTGTTCGGGCAGAAATAATTGAATATAAGGCAAAGGAGGTGGCTAGAGTTGTTGAAAGACTATAACTCAAACTTCAGTACCATCTAGGCTAGGCTAATGTAGTAGATGATGCACTTAGAAGAAGAGGTAAGAAATTTATGTTGACGACTCAGTAGCACATTCTAGAAGACTTACGAGAGATGGGTATCAAGATAATACTTTCAAAGAGTACAGGAGTTCAAGCTAGCCTACAGATCCAATCAACCTTGATGGATAGAATCAAGCTAGCTCAGGCAGAGGACCCAAAGATTTAAAATCTAGGAGAAGAATGTGAGTCCAGACTTCGAAAGTAGTTGATAATTCATGCGAATGGATTCAAAGGTTTGGAAATTGTCTATGCGTACCAAGCGGGGATATTCAACAAGAAGTTAGTACTTAAGCACACAGTTCCTAGTATCCCATTCATCTGAGAGGCACGAAGATGTACCAAGATATCAAGCAATACTTTTGGTAGAACGAAATGAAGAGAGAGATAGCATATTTCGTATCGTGATGTCTAGTATGTCAACAAGTGAAGGCATAATAACAGAGACCGGCAGAATTATTGCAGCCGCTCCCTATTCCATAGTGGAAGTGAAAACACATCACGATGAACTTTGTGATCGATTTACCTAGATCACCGATTGACCGAGATACAGTTTGGATGATAGTGGATCGGCTCAAAAAAGTAGCACATTTTCTCTCTTTCAGAGTGGAAGAATCTACAGAGTAGTTGGCAGATTTGTATATACAACAGATTATGAGACTGCATGGAGTGCCAGTAAGCTTAGTATCAGACCGAGATACGAGGTTCACATCTCATTTTTGGAGAATCTTGCATGAGAGATTGGGTACCAAGTTAAGATTCAGCATATCGTACCACCCCCAGACAGACGGACAATCAGAAAGAACTATCCAGACCTTGGAGGATATCTACGAGTCTGTACCTTAGACCATGGTAGACCTTGGTAGATCTTAGGAGAATCACCTTCACTTGGTGGAATTATCGTAAAACAATAGTTATCAGGCCAGTATTCAGATGGCACCTTTTGAAGCACTATATGGCAGAAAATATCGGTCACAGTTGGCTTGGGACGACATTGGTAAATGGAAGATGTTAGATCCAGAAATGATCACACAGACAGTAGAAGTTGTTAGGAAAATCAGAGAGCAACTTCGGGTAGCGCAAGAATGGTATCGTTATTGGGTATATTATCATCGTAGGCCTTTAGAGTTTTGTGTCGACAGTCATGTGTTCTTACAGATTTTTCCTACCCGTGGAGTCATTAGATTCGAGGTTCGCGGGAAGCTTAGTCCGTGATACGTTGGGCCGTTTGACATTCTCGATCGGGTAGGCGATGTGTCTTATTGTCTTGCCCTTCCACCTTCGCTCCGTCAGGTGCATGATGTATTTTATGTGTCTCAGTTGTGTAGGTATATCCTAAATCTGATTCATATCCTCGATTATTTTGAATTAGTCATTGGTATCGATTTATCTTACGAGGAGCAACCCATATCAATTATGGATCAAAGAGAGAAGATACTCAAGAACCGGACTATTTATCTTGTCTGAGTTACCTGGGGACATCACACTCTTGGAGAATCGATGTGGGAACACGAGGACGATATTCGGTCTCGGTACCCGCACCAGTTCAATTTGGAAGGTATATTCAACCTTATGCCTTTGTATCTAGATTTTGTGATCAGGTGATCGCCTAAGTGTTATGATGTTATCGCTTGCATGTTTAGTTTTGCTAGTATAATTATATCGTGCTTGTGCTAACTTCTCTAGTTTACTTGGATTTGAATTCCGTGGACAGAATTTTTTTAAGGTGAATAGAGTTGTCACTCCCCGTTCCCAAATATACGTATTTGGAGCGTATTATTTTTCTTGCTTGCATGTTTAGTATATTGCAAGAGACTAGACCCATTCTTTTATTTATCTTGGATCATGGTTTAATTATTGGGATAGTTTAATCATGAGTTGAACCCATGGCCTAAACCTCAAACCTTAGCTATATAACCAAACTTATTTCTCTCTCCCTCTTCATTCTTTCTTTTCCTTCTCTCTCTTAGTTTTCCCTTCCTCCATAGGCAAGTACACCTTGCATGAGAAATAGAGAAACCCTCTATATTATTTGGTCTATTATATTTATTTTGCAATTTTAAGCATGTTTAAAACTTTATATTTTTGGATTTGGTTGATGGATGGTGTAGATCTGAATTTTTATGAGTGTAGGTGTTCTTGAGTCATTTTCTTGGTTTTGATCTTAAAAAACCTTATTGTTTTCAAAAAAATATTATTCTATGTGATGAAGCACTTTATTTCGAGCAGTTTGGCTTTTGAACCACTTGGTTTTGAATTGAGATAAGGATTTGGTGGCAGATCTAGTCTTTTCGGATTCTTGGAGTTTTTCTATGGTCGATCTTGTTTTTCTGGGATGATGGAGTACCATGCAGCCTAGCAATAAGTGCCCCCTTCAGTATGCGTCCATCTTGTTAGACGCATGTCTACTTGTGCATGCTTTCAAAAGTCGGAAACATAGTACCTTGAACGCATAAAAATTAACTAAGGCCTGACTTCATACGCCCAGAGTACGTGCGTCCAGGAGATTATGCAGCCACAAGCCATGTGTCTCTTATTTTGGGCGCAAGTCTCTACACTACTTTTGTGTCTCTTTATCGACCTTATGATTTTGTCTTTCTCTCTAACACACTTTATTGTATGTCACATCAGTCACGTCAATCACTTTTTGTAATTATACTGACACTTTATTTATTGGCCGTCACTTCGACACTTGTCCCGAGGAGTAGACTTTAACCCTGAGCATACGACCTGGACTTTATATGCGGCCAAGACTTCCCATGCGGCCTAGAGACCTATGCGGCAAGGACTTTCCATGCGGCCTTGATATTTTAATTGAATATTTTTTTATTCTTTTATTATTGATTTGGGTTAATGCTTGTGTTACGATTCTGAGGAAGAATAAATTTATTAACCAGACCTCGTGCTAGACATAACCATGAGCTAAGATTGGCATGTACATAGAATGACTGAGTGATTGGACTGAGATTTCGGTATAAGCCAAGTGATAAGTAACTAACGAGCTATGTGCATGACATAAGCTTCGTGTTACAATGTGATCTTGATTCATGTAACCCAATGTATAATTGGTAATTGGACTCAAATATTGTATTTGTGCTGATACAAATTATTGCCTGAATGTGTATATGAACGAATGTGCACTGATGTGCGATATACCGTGTCACGTGTTAAGTGATCTATATTTGGGTTGTGCATCGAGAATGCCTCCAAATTCCTAAATATGTAATATTATATTATATTATATTATATTATATTATATTATATTATATTATATTATATATATTTTTTTTTTCCTAGCACGGTCATGATATGCGAGTCAACTAACAAAGCGTAGTTAAGATATTAATTGATTGAATATTAAATACACGCTGGGTTGAATCCAGATTGAACTTCTATGGATTCATATATAGCGTGCCCGTACTTTGTATGACATCTTAAGGAAAATTCTCATGTGACCACACCTTGAGATTTCGAACACAATATAGGGCTAATTAGGTAATTAAAGTGGTAGTAACATTTGGAGGGAACGGTATCCTGAGATTATGCCAACGAACATTCCTACAATGATTCATTCCAACGAACCTTCCCACAAAGATTCATTCTAAGTGCGTTGTGGGCTGGCCACCACAGATACTATATATCATCCGCCTTAGTGGAGTGCAGTATCTGACCTATTATAAATAACGTCGAGCCATTATCTCCCTATAGGAGCACTGGAACCGCTAAAACCGTATTTTATCACTATGGCCCTATGGGGAACTGGTACAATTCTTGAAGTGTCTATATATTCCTTATTTAGCTCGGTTAGCTCATGTTCGGCACTGACATGATCTGAGGATACCTATTATGCATTATTCTTATATAACCTCATACTCTACAATTAGCAAGCCATACAAGTGATTGGCCATTCTTATTAATTGGACTTGATTGTGATTGTATTATTCTGTTAGTAGTCTATTATCATGGACTATCATAGTATGGCGGTTCAACCCTTGTTCTTATTTGGTTGTAGGGGTGGGCCTTTGTGCTAGGATATGTCGTAGACCTAGGCTACGACACAGAACCTATGTATTCATATATCTATTTTTTGGGTTTGTTTCTCCATTTTGTGCTCCTTTGTGGCACTTGCAATTTGGGGTCTAACCCCACTGGTTTTGCATGGCCAGATTTTGAACCAGCACCCGAGGATCCAGCCTACTTTTCCTTGACTCATGGCGTGTACTAGGAATATGGTCGTAGTGGATAACGAGTGTGTTTTATTCTTCCCTGCTCGTCATTGTACATTTTCTTTTTTTGGGCAATTAGCCACCGGCACCTATTAGCCGACACGTGTGGACTTTAGTCTCCTTACATTATTGTATTAAATCAGACTATAGCTGATCACTGTCATGTACTTTTGTTACTCTTTCGGCTTCTTATTTTGTACAGCTGGTCTCTAGAACAATTTGAGAAAGCGTTTGGGATGCCTCACTGTTGTATCATATATGCACTATGTTTACTGTTTCTTGTTTGATTGATTGAGACATAAATGTTCGTGTAACCCTAAGTGAATTGATTATAGCATTCACCCCCTTGTCTTATTATAGTCGTGATCGACGTACGACGTATAGTACCTTGTATGGGGTAGCTGGCCATGTCCGTCTCCGTATTCCGGTACTGGGATATGACACATAAATCTTACAGTGAAAGTAACATTAAAAACCAATATTGTAAAGGTCTTCAGGTGGGGACTCTTATATAAAGTTCTTTCCCCAAGACACAATTTACTACATCTTGGGCATAATTCTAAAGAATCAAATCAAGAGGAAAGAATATCAAGTTACTTGTCCCAATCAATTGATACCTGCAAAGGTTTTCCATTATCTTATTCCAGCTCGGCCATTCCAGCAGCTAGCCCATTTCGTGCTCAGCGACGGAAAACGATACTACGTAATAATACACTAATAAAAAGTTTTGCACTCAAAACTTAAAAAAACACCTCTACTATTGAATAATGAATGAAACTTTTCCTTCATATCTGCTTCGAGTTCTCAAGTCAATTTTTTGACAGAATGATTGCATGTAAGCACTCGAACCAAAGAAATAATATGGTTCAGTAAAACTTTCTCTTTCCTATCTATAATTTGGACAAGCTGCTCCACATAAGACAAGTCTGCTTGTAGTCTCAACTGGCCAAAGTCTACCATGTGACTTGGATTATGCACATACTTTATAGTTGAGAAACATAGAAAATATCATGCATTTTAATCAATGTCGGTGGTAACACAATTTGATAGGCTACTAGAACAACTCGCTTAAGGATCTCAAATGGGCTAACAAATCTTGAGCACAACTTGTCCTTCGTACCAAATTGCATAACTCATCCTATAGGTGATACCTTCAGAAATAAATGGTCGCCCATCATGAACTCTAGCGGTCGTCGATAAATATTTGCATAACTCTATTGCCGACTTAGTGTCACCAATAAATTCTCACAAATCATGTGGCTCTTCTTCACGGTCTACTCAACCAATTTTGGTCCAAGAACTTTTTGTTCACTGACTTCATTCCAACATATCGATTACCGACCCTTTTTTGTATAAAGCTTCATATGGTGCCTTTTGAATAATGTAATGTTAGCCATTATTATAAACAAACTTTGTTAGCAGCAAATGGCTATACCAATTTGTCTTCAAATCTATTGTACAAAGCCGTAATATGTCTTCAAAAAATTGGTTCACTCATTCAATCTAGCCATTAGTTTGAGGATGGTATGTTAAACTGAAGTGCAATAAAATTTCCATTGTCGACTATAGACTACTCCAAAAATGCGATGCAATCGCCCATTCTGCTCTGATACTATAGAAACTAGCACTCCATGCAATCAGAATCTTGTCCAAAAATTGCAGGGCTAATCGATCGACGCTCAATTAATTGCGATAAAATTTGCAGACTTGGTCAATTGATCCACAATGACCCAAATTACATCATTTTCTCGTTGCGTCTTAGGCAAGACTACTATAAAATAAAAAATAATGTGATCCCACTTTCACTTGAAGTGGAGAGGTTTTGCATCTTCTATCCAGGTCTTTGGTGCTCCATTGTCCCTCGCTGGAAAGACAAAAACTTTAAGACGAAGAGGGCGACATCTTTATTCATATGTGCCACTGAAAGGTTGTACATAAATCTTTATACATTTTTGCACTTCTCGGGTGCAACACATACTTAGCAAAATAAACCTCCATCAATATCTCTTTCTGGAGCTCCTCATCTTTGGGACATAGCCTTTCCTTCAGTCGCAATGAACTATCTTCATACCTGGTAAATTCAACTGCTTTATCCTTTTCCATCAGTTCACCATTCTTTTCGCAAGAACTCATCACTCTTCTGTGCGGTCCTAATTCTCTTATGACTCAGCTCAAGTTGTAGTTGAGCTAGTTGTGTATTTCGTCCATGATCTCGAAACTTAATTTTTATGCTATTTAAGTCTTCCAATATCTCACGGGCTACTGAAACTAATCCCACAAATTTTTGACTCAACGCATCTGCCACCACAATATCCTTCATTGGTGTGTATGTGATCGTCAAGTCATAGTCTTTGATAAGTTTCAACCAACACCTTTGATGCATATTCAGATTATTTTGTGCGAATATGTACTTAAGGACCGTATGTTTGGTGAAAATCTCGCAAGTCACTCCATATAAGTACTGCCTCCAAAGCTTTAAAGCAAAAATAATTGCAGCCAATTCTAGATTATGCGTTGGATAAACTTTCTCATGCGGCTTTAGCTGTCTGGAGGAATACGATATAACCATGTCATTTTGTATAAGTACACATATCAAGCCCAATCCAGATGCATTTTTGTATATCTAAAATCCTTCATTGACATCTAGAAGAGCAAGAATCAGAGCTAAAACAAGATACTGCTTCAGATCTTGAAAGCAAGTTTCACGGTCGTCATTCTAATTAAATACTACTCCCTTTTGGGTGAGGCGAGTCAGAGGAACTTCCACTTTTTAAAATCGTTTACAAATCTTTGATAGTAACTTGTTAAGCCAAGGAAACTACGAACCTAGCTAGCTGATGTGGGTTGTTTCCAATCCTTCACCATCTCAATTTTTTTTGAGTCTATTGAAACACCTTCTATAGAAATAACATGTCTAATAAATGATATGCTACTCATCGAAAACTCATATCTTCTTAACTTTGCAAAAAGTTGATTCTTTCGTAGTGTCGGTAGCACAATTCTCAAATTCTCGGCATGGTCTTCCTTGATTTTCTAGTAGATTAGAATATCATCGACGAACGCAACCACAAACTTGTTTAGAATGTGTCGAAAGACTATATTCATCATATATATGAAGGTTATCAGGCATTAGTCAAACCAAATGGCATGACCATGACCTTGAAATATCTGTATCTTATATGAAATGCAGACTTTGGCACATCCTCGAGATTGATCTTCAGCCGATGATAGCCTAAGTAGATCAATCTTCAAAATTATATATGTCCCTTCTAATTGATCAAAAAGGTCATCAATTTTTAGCAACGGGTACTTGTTCTTGATTGTAACTTTATTCATCTTATGATAGTCGATGCCCAGCCTCATCGATATGTACTTCTTCGTCACAAATAGTCCCAAAGCTCCCATATAGAAACACTGAATCGAATATATCCTCGATCAAGTAATCTTATTTTCCGATCTTAAGTTTCTTTAATTCTGTTAGTGCCATCATGTATGGGGCTCTCAAAATCGGATGAGTATCTGGAACCATATCAAGAGTGAATTCAATCTGTCGGTATGGTCGCATTCCGGGTATCTCAACTAGAAACACATCAGAGAACTCATCCACGAATTAACTATAAACTATGTTTGCACTCTTTGCTGCCATAATGTAATATTCGTTTGGCCTTTTTTGCTGATATCACTATCGATGCTTTTAACAGTGAGCCACACGAGTAGGAGAATTATGTATCTCTGGGTAGACAAAACACAAATGTATTCTTCACACAACCCATTATCGCAAAGCATGCACTGAGCTAATTCATTCCAAGAATGATATCATATTTCTTGATATCTAGAATAATATATCCAATAACAAGTTTCTACCTCCAATACAAATCTAGTCATCCCTACATATGAAGTTAATAGGAATCTCCACTCAAATAGTGTATTAACACTAAGATTTAAATCTAACTATATCATTTTTAATCTATGCTCTTCATCATAGTTTGTATATATAAAGCTATAGATTGCGACAGAATCAAATAAAATTACACACGTAGTAATGCCATTATTAATAGTATATATGTCACAATTGTATTTAAGATCAAGGCCTCCTCTTGAGCCAAGTTAAAGACTCGACCTTACATTCCAGGTCTCTGAATCAGATTCTATACAGCCTGAGGAGCCCGTGGCGCCTGCCCAAGTTTCTACTGATGTTTTCACGGAGGACCTTGATTAGTTCTTCCTACTTATCAATCTCAAAATCTATGGCCGAGGCGACCACATTTAAATTATCCACCCGCAAGTACCTGACAATCATTAGCAATATGCCCTTTGTTGTGCCATCTGGTATAATACGGTCAACATTAATTATGCCCTTGGAAGCCATCATTGTTTGGGTGCTTTGGTGAATTATCCCCTCCTCCATGATTTAGTAATTTATTATAGACACACTATATTGGCACTAGACAATTCGGAGGATAGTACGGGACTAACTCCTTCGTATATTCATAAGCTTCCTTAAAAGTCTAGTATTGCTAGACCATGACAAGAGACTATAGAGTAGACCTAAGACCTTCCTCAAATCGACGAGCCTTAAATACTTCATCAGTAAACATAGACCTTGCATATTGAGACGGTCTAGAAAATTCCTCCTCATAGATAGTCTAGAAAATTCCTCCTCATACTACTTTACCGTCATACTCCCATGTTCCAACTTATTGAATTCATGTTCCTTCGGTCGTTGATCGCTGGAGGAGAAATACTACAAAATAAATGCTTCTTTGAATATCGTCTAAGTGACTTTAATATTGCCATTCACTCTCGCAAGAATTCTTTTCTGACTTTGCCACCAATAGTGTGTATTAGAGACCAACAATAGTTGTGCACACGACACCATCTTTGTGCCAGTAATGCCTAGAAGTTCGAGCTAATCCTCGACCTCCACCAGCGGGTCCACATCTATAGTGGCTTCTTCTGTCCATTTAAATAGTTTACTACAAATTTTCTTGAATTTTGTAATTTCCTTTGCGAAACTCTTCTTCTTTGTAGATGAAGGCTCATCTGCCTTAACTATCTCTTTCGCTTTCGGGGCAGCATCTGTCGTAGAATTACAACTATTGTTTAAGATTGTCTAGATTAACTATTATAGTATATCTAACTACTTCTTCTGTGCCTCGAACTATACATCATTACCTTTGGTGTGCTTCCATTGTACACACATCCTCTCCATCGGGTCGGTCGAGGGTGCCGCCCTAGAACTTCTCATGTTGTTTACATTGCTTGATTTCTTCATTCCTTCAAAAAAAAGAAAAATCTCATTATTCTTATAAAATATTAAGCCTTATTGTATAGAATATCTCATTTAGTGGCATCAATAATCATGTTTTCAAATTTAATAAAACTAGTATATTTTTAAAAAAAACAAAGAAATTTAAGGAAGTAAAGTCATGATCTGATACCAATTTGTCATGCCCTAATTTCTCCAAATCGAAAGGTTATCATTAGGCATGACGTCGTACAAGCCTAATTTACACTTGTACAAGACGTGTTCGTATTTATATTGTAAAACATATATTTTTGAAAATTTTACAATAGATCACAGAGAAATTGAATTCATAGATTGAATTAAAAATAATTCTTTTATTGATAAATTTTACAGAAAAAATAAGGCTCTCAAACAGCAGAGTAGAAATGCCAAACTTGACTTACAACTTTGCAAAAATATTGAAATAAGATATAATAGTTTCATACATCACATCCCTTATTAAAACAAAACTTAAAACACCTTCAATAAAAGTCTTCTTCTCCACTTTGAAGCTTCAAAGAGTGCATGGCTTCTAAAGAGTCAAACAAAATCCTTTAGTGTCTTCTATCTACCACTAAGTTCTCAGCACATGAGGATGCCTACTGAGATGTTGGTCAGTATATTATCGTGTACTGGTAAACAGTCGTAATCAATCACCTAAAATCAATACTAAGTAAATAGTATGAGAGAAACATTATAATAATAGTCTAGCTATATATGTTGTCTTAGGATCAATTAACAATTCATAATGCATAGAAACATAAAGGAAACAACATAACTTTTCACCAATCGGTGATTCTTACCCACGGTCGTTTATCTTTCCCTATAAATGAATAAACTTACTCTGCCTACATAAGATATCATTAGCTATTGTGAGACTCGTCTCACAGTATCGATATTCGTATCCAGATACATAATTTTATTTCTTTATTATTATTTATTGTTCATTGTATTTCTTGGTATTCTGGATTTCTTATTCTTGATAAAAACACTTAACGAATTATGCAACGTATTAATTTTTAAATTAGGAACTTTTTCTCATGGCCAGTATACCGTCGGTATACTACGATATGCCGCTAGTATACCGCTCGAGATATTTTCCCGTTTACTTTTTAGATATTTTATGAATTGTGTTTTGATATTTTCATGAATAGTATTTTAATATTTTTGTGAATAGTTATTATGCATTTTATTGCCCATTGGTTTCTTGGTTCTGACTTACCCAATTATCCAATGGTTACTTGGTTTTCTTTTGGATGGTTTGGATTGATTTAGATCATGACGTGGATCACTAACTTGACAAATCCAATGGTCACGATTAATTCTGTCATGACTCGCACCCAGAATAAGGGCACGAGTAGTGATCAACGCCCAGCCTACGCAGCAACATCGGCTGTAGAACATTGTCTGGGTCATCCATACTATCTAAACATCTCATACAATATATATATGGTACTTGTCAATGTCATCTTAACTCTAAACGAAGAAACAATATGGTATATGATAATGATAAACAATATTCAATCATAATATAAAACTAAAGGAGGATGAAAGCACGATATGGAATAAAAGTGAGAAAAATAAGAGTTACAATTCATCCTACAAGTCCAAATCCATAAGTCTAGACATATCCACTTCCAAATTAATATATACATGCCATGAGTCTAGAAATGAGACTAATACAATATCCAAAAATATAAAACTAGGCCTCCTCGGTCACTGGCACTAGGTTCTCCTGCTCTAGGGTAGAATCCTCTAATGGCTCGCCATCCTGCAGCCCGTAATAAGTGGGACACTGATCCACAAGCCAATCGTCTGAAAAATATATCCAATCAGGATTAGAGCGAAGTACAAAACTCTGAAAGTAGTTCCAAATACATGGTAGAGCATATATGAAAAATAATAAAAAATAATACAAGATAACTAGTAATAGAAAATGGAAATGAACTAGAGTGAACATGTGAAACACTAAAATAAAAGAACAGGCAATATGGAACAACTGCAAGTAATAGAAATAAATAAACTAGCTAATGTGACATAGAGTACAAGTTCATTATGTGATCGATTTGGGTTGAACATGAATACAATAAGGTAACTCAATTACACGTGTGATAGGTAATCAACATGTACACGAATACACTTGGGCTTGATCACATAACCAACTCCTACTCCCCCGTCCCCAACAAATACTTATGGATCCAATCACGACAAGTTACGAAAACGAATATAAGTACACTGAACACGATCAGTGTGTGAACACGAAGTACACGATAATCAATACCTGATATACACGATGAAATGCATATGAAGGAGTACCCACTGAACACGATAGGGGATAACATCCTATGACAGAATCCATTTAGTACCAGTTCGTGTAGCCACTATGTCAAAATTAAGTAAAAAATTCTAGAACAAGTGACATATACACTATCATGACTAAAAACTAACAAATAAATGTACTCGCCTCTTGTCCTGAGCAAAGGTGTCTTTCGATGCCCAAGCTGGTGTCACACAATCCTATTTAGGAAATATCATATTAAATGGTGTAGTGGATGATAAATGAGTAAAATAATGCACTAATATGATTCTAGGTCATATCTAGGTTTTGAACAAGGTTCTAGGTCCACTCTAAGGTTTTAGACTCCTGATGTGCGTCTCCAACGATGTCAGATCAAGTTCACTTTTATTCTCAGGAATGGCAGATCTTGTAACTCCCTACTAACGTCCAACATTTTATAGGGGACTCATTCCTCATCTAAATGATTAAAGTGTACCCCGTCAATCTTCTCAAGTTTGTAAAAACTTGTGTCGAGAAGACTTGCACGGTTGTTCTTCATCTTACTTGGATCTTGCTTTGAGATTGTTATTCCCAGAGACAGATCTTTTGATGGATGAAACAAATGCCAAAAACAAAACTCTGAACGAGCTTGTTAGGAAGGTAGCAACAAAACTCTGAACGAGCTTGTTAGGATGGAGCAAGATCTTCCTGAATAGAGATCTTAACTCAAGACGAGTGCCAACTACAAAAATCAACTAACAGAAACAAGCATTGTTCTTCCTTACAAACGAAGTTGCAATTAAGATAGAATAAGAACCAATAAAATAAAATAAACTCTCGTTCTTCCTTGCAAAACGCAGTTGTAATCAGACAGAACGAACAAAGAAGAAAAATAAGAAGAAGACATAATAAAATTATTCTTGTTGGTTCGGTGAAGACCACCGTTGCTCAAAGAAAGTTTGTTCTGAACGAGTATTTCTCCACGAGCTGTGATTCTTACTTTACTTTACATGATGTAAACCCCCTAATTTTTCAAGAATTTTTAATTTGAATTTTTCATAATTTTCTGTAATTTTTTGGGATTTTTCTGTAATTAGAACCTAAATATTTTGGAATTAAATGATTTTTAATTGCTGTTAATTAATATTAAAATATTATGGAAATAATATTTTATGGTGTAAAATAAAAAACTGGACATAGGATAATTTTCTGTGAATTTATTGGACTCCGAAAACATTTTTAAAGCCCTAAAAACCAATGTAGATTTAAACCTAAATAAATCCTGAAATAAATCCGGTTTATTTCCAAATAAACCAAACCAACCCAGACCCGGTTCAATTGAACCAAACCCAGCCCTTAGCGGGTCGGGTCGAATCTAAACCCGACCCGAAACCCGCAGACCCAAACCCGCACTTAAACGCTAGCGGGTCGGGCCGGATTCATGTTGAACCCGACCCGCGGACCCGGACCCAAACCCGTTAACTGCCGAAACCCTAATCCCAATTCCCCCCTGAATTACTGTTCAGGCTATTTATAGCCTCGATGTTCGTGTAATCGCCGCCGCCGCAAAACTCTCCAGACTCCTCTCCGCCGCAGCTTAGTAGCCGACGAACACGCCTGAACCCTAGTCAGCCCTGCCGCCATCTCCTTCATCTTCTCCGGCGACCCCGTCCACCGACCTAACTTCCCTCGTCAGCTCTACCCTAGCCCAGCCCCTCACCGGCCTCCCCTGACCCGCAGCCTCCTCCTCCAGAACCTCCTCCTCCGCCCGAAGCCCGCCTCCACCAGCGCAGCCGTCCCCGTGAACCAGAACCCCTCCGCCTCCAGCGCTGCCACCCTCTCCCCTCGCCGCTGCACCCGGCCCCGCCTCCGCTGGCCTCGCCGTCCTCCTCGCCTCCAGCCCTCTCCCTGAAGAACCCCGCAGCCGTGAGCCCACGACCTCCTCCCCGTCGTCCTCCTCTCTCCTCCGGCCGCCTGAGCACCAGCCCCTCCGCCTCGAGCCTCGCCGAGCAACCCTCAGCCGCCTCTGCCGTATTCGCCGACCGCAGCCATCTCCGGCATCGACCCCTGACCCAGACACAGTAATACTCTAGCTCGGACACAGCAATAGCAGCCCGGACACAGGACACAAAAGTGTCGAGAGACACGCGAACACGGAGAATCATCGTTCCACGGAGCCCTGTTCAGGTAACCCGTTCTCTCTCCTCGTTACCCCATTTTCTATTCTGTCAGTTGTGACGCGTAGACTGTATAACCCTCTCGATGCCCGTGCAACTAGCTCGGTGCGTCGCGTCCTGTGGTGATCGCAAACCGTGATCCAAAAACAGGAAAACCAACACCCCATTTCACCCCAGAACTGAGTGCGCCCCGCCAAACGGGATGACTTGGTCCCATACGGTCTTCTCCGAAATGTGCGCGCCGTTGATACGGACATGCGGGATTTCGCAGAAGTTGATTTGGATGTGCATGCACATCGAAATCAACACGTATCCGCCGACAACGCCCCGTATCCGCCCATTCTGGAACACGTCGTAACTTTGTGTACACACGTCGGATCTAGACAAAACTTGCGCCATCGGACTCGTAGCGATACGCTGGTCCTGTGATCCAAGTTTGGTTCGATTCTGAGAACGTTGACAAAATCGCGTATCGTGAGCCCCACAGTCTCTACTTGACGGGCGATTTTGTGAACGGCTCATCGAAATCCAGTTCTGGAAGTTCTGTTGGGTTCGTATCATCGTTTTGGACTTGTTGACACTAAGTTTGACGAATTTGGAGACCTTTGACCCTGACACACTTTTTGGTGCAAAGCAGCCCACATGTGGACCCCGTTTTGACCAAAAACTGTCATTTTTGTCCCTGTGTCCAAATTGGACTCAAGGACAGGCGTTTCTAGCTATTTGATATTTTTTGAATCTAATGGTGTTGTTTATTTCAGTAATCGGAGTAGTACCTGCAGATCGCACTGAGACTAGAGCTACAGTTGGAGCCAGAACCCCAGACAAGTGTACCTTGCCAACATTACAGTTCTTGTTACATGTTTTCTTGTCTTATTTATATACATTGTTGTACATGCTTGACCTAGGACCGTGTGACTTACTTAGCGTCCGATTAATAGTCGGGTGCCAACACCGTACACGGCGTTGTGTATTATCATCTAGACATGGATACCGAGACCCTATACTTCTCGTACTTGTCTTATCAAGTACATCATAACCCAGGACACTTGATACTATTCATGAGATAGAATCTTTCTGAGATATTCATGGTGATTTTGTATAGGATACAGGCTTTATGGCATAGACATTATATTCATAGACATTAGATGACTTGCTACATTAGATATGATCGTGCGTGACATGGACATGAGGCATCGTGGACATGAGACGTGTGATTACATGGGGTGGGGAGAGACACACAGGCTACAGGCTGATTTTATATATATAATACATAGTAAACTACATAGTAAAATACATAGTTATTACTGCTACAGGCTCCCCGACACAGAGCTTGTAGTGGTCTCAGCCTGAGTACTAGTGATGCTCTCACTTGCATTTCACATAGATGGTTATATATTTACCCTGTTTATTTTATTTACTATTTTACTGCATTTATGTTGGCTTGAGTTATTTTGTACCTTGCTATGACCCCTAAGGACCTGGATCTGGATTATGTTCCCAGGATTAGCTAACAAGATCTATCCCGAGGTATACGGGACCGGAGCATTGGCATTAGCAGAAGCAGGTGCCTACATTAGAGCTGAACCAGGACCAGAGGACGAGATCGTACCAGAGGACTTCTCCTGAGTATTGGCTTGAGATACTCATTTATTTCTGTTTCTAGTTATTTTATTTCCAGTCTATTGCATTGATGTATCAGACTTGTTCTCGGATTATTCTCCGAGACACTTTTTATTGAGACTTGTTAGTTTATATTTATATTTATTCTGGCATTTGATCTGTGATTATCTGTTGTGGATGAGATTAGAATAGACTGTGACTTATATCATTGGACCTATTTATTGTTGTACTACAGCTTAAGTATGCCCCGATGGATCCATTAAATTGGGTTCGTCCATCGGTGTGTGCTGTTAGCCATTGCCACGTGTCTAGTCCCTCGGTATTTTGGGACTGGGGCGTGACACATAATTCTCATTCAGAGTTCAACTTGACTTGATGCATTTTCCTAGTTCGGGAACTGCCTTGGTGACCTAACGGTCCCGGATACTTGTAGGTTCATATTGCACAGAAAGACTATTTGATAGTCTTCTGGCTAACTAGATGCATGCACGATATGGATAGTATTACAGGATCGCAGCATAAAATTATGTGACAAGCATTGAAATAAGGCAAATGAGTACAAGTTAGAATGTAAGCAGGCAGGCATTGCATTTGTTTGAAACATAAGCATAAGGAAACATATTATATAGTCTACTTTAGAAAATAAGCTTTTATGTTATCACGGGTCTAAGGGGTAGTACAAGAAGTAAGACCGTACAGGGGCATACCGAGCGGCATAATATATACGACGAGTAGTAAAAATATGTGAAGCAGTGTACTACGAAGAGTATATAATGATCTGTTCGAAGCATTAGCGGAGTCTACTAGTACGAAGCTAAGGTATCATGCGAGGGTCCAACTATAAGCCAAGTTTTATTTCCATGTTCTAACACAAGCAATACAAGATGGGATTATTCCCTTAGCTATGTTTGTTGTATTCTTTATTAGCATGCAAGAGGTTATCGCCTAGCGATCTAGCATGTATCGTCTATATTTTAGGTGTGCAGGCTAAGCAAAGATAAGTTCATCGTAGTTATCCACCTTAGCGATGATTTGCCTCGGTCGAGCGATACTCCGAGGGCGCCTTTGAAAGTCTAAGTCTGAACTCCTGAAGGACCAAGTCTGAAATCCTTTACCTTAATCAACTCTTCTCGCTGAGCAAAGAGGGTCGGGTCATCGCACTAGTGCCATTTGAATCGGCTATCCACTTGAACGGAACGGGTCATTACAGCAATTACGTCAGTTTATAGTCAAAATTTTGACTGATTAACGACAAAAAAATTTAGCGACGTGGCATTTACCGAGGGGTGTTTTTCGTCTAAATATCGTCGCAGGGTAGTCGCTAATAGTGAATAGCGACATTTTGGCGACGAAAAACAACCGTCGCTTTTTCTCTGTATTTTGGTAGTGAAGGTGCGATCTCATAGGAGTCTGCATACTGGTGGATAAATCCCCATCGCTATGCACCATCAAAACCTGGTAAGATAACGCGAAGTACTTAAATACTTTTATTATATAGTTAAATAACATTAATTATCAAGCTAATATGTGTTCTTAATGTTTCGTACACAGGCGAAGAAGCTGGCGAAAGAGGGGGAAGATCCCTCTAGTATCAGTTTTGCCGATGTTTTTGAGTATACGCACAAGAGGAGGAAGGACGGGAGCTACGTAGACGAGAAGGCCAGCAAGACTGCTGTAAGTATTTCAATTTATAATATAAGTTAGAATAATATGAGGTATTAGAATTTATATTACAAGTTAGAAGTCTATTAGAAAATTAAGCACGGGTCATCGGATAGGCTGCGTTCCAGTCTCTGCAGACTTAGAGCGCCTCTCGGGCCACTCAGGATGGGGTGGAAGAGAGTGTCGCTGAGTATTCGCCTACCACAACGTCCTCTTCCATAGCCGCTCGGACGAACGACCTTTTTGTACAGGCCGCTGGCGGAAGAGGGAAAGGTGGATGCGTCTAAGGCACCGGCTTATTGGTATCTCAGATGTCAGTATACTCGAGACCTCCACGGTCGGCATCTTCTGCTGCGGCACAACCTAATAGGATAGAGCAACTTGTTACGGAGATGACCACATTGTAGGCCAGAGTGGTGGGTATGCAGGAGTCGATCAGCAGCTTGATGAGACCTCCATCGCCGGCGTCCTCTACTCGTCCCGCTGCTGCCTCTGGCCATATTCTATCCGCTGATGTAGTGATCAGACTCCTAAGTTTATTGCCGCCTAAGGCGTTAGGTTCACTACCATCTGAATTAGTGAATAAAATTCCTTTGGACGTCTTTGAACGTTTGCGTGACTAGGGAACACAGCCAGATCGATAATTTTTTTTATATTTGATATTTAGTTATGTTGTAGTAATCGCAAACTTGTGGATATTGTTTATTTGTGTTGTCGTGGTCATGGACTTGTGGATATTGTTCATGTACTTTGATTATTTTATTTGGACTTGTGGTCGTGGATTTTTGGATGTTGTTCATGTGTGCAATTAATTTTATTATGTTAATTATATGTCTTTTTTGAATTATATCTCGTGTGTGTTTCCAGAGTGCATTTATGCCGTTGAAGGTCCGATTGGACGGGAATTCTACAGCGGGTTGTGCTGGCTGGTTGATATATTGATAGTGTTTAACCGGTTTTATATAAACCAAATATGTTGGGATATATGTATTTAAAAGTTTTTTTGAAGTTATGTGCACATTAGCGACAGACATACGTTGACTTAGCGACTACCTACGATGTACTTATGACACTCTAGCGACGGATACAACTGTCGCCAAGTAAATTTCTATTCTTGGGCGACGGAATACCGAAACATGTCAACAGACAGGCGACTTCCGCCCGACAGTAAGTAATGTCGTTATTTTGTCGCCAACTTGAGTATCAAACTTTTTTTAGCATCAGGAATATAAATAATATCGCTATAACGTCGCTAAACCGATATCGTTTTTGACGCAAATTCGTCGCTATCTAGACGTCATTATAAACTAAATTATTTTCACATATACATCGCTAAAGTGACGCTTAATGAATCTATCGCTGAAATATTGCATAGATGTCAACTAAATCGACGTCGCAATTATGTCAGTTTATAATCAAAAATTCGACTGATAGGCGACGGAATCTTTTAGCGACGTGGCGTTTACCGACGGATGTTTTTCGTCTAAATATCGTCGCCGGGTAGTTGCTAATAGTGAATAGCGACATTTTGGCGACGAAAAATGACCGTCGCTATTCCTCTATATTTTAGTGGTGAAATGATAGAAATGGGGAAAAGTTTGGGACTATTAGGTTGCCAAGGTAAATTCCTGGACTAGAAAGAATGAGACAAACGATGTCTCGAGGATTAGTAATACTAAGTAAAGATATGTTGTATACTTATTATAGATTTTGTACCATGCATATGTATTAGTCTTATTGTCCATATATTTTCATGATCATGGACAACTTGTGCATAAGGTATATTAACGAATGATAGTCAGGGCACCGGGATGTCGGCCAAGGAGAATGGTACTGATTGAAGTATCAGAATGGTAGTTGTGTTAACGTACTAGCATGGGTTATTCGGGAACTCTCAGTGGAGATCGCTACCCGCACTGAAAGGATCACCATATAACTAAGCTACTACCCAAGATGGCTTGTGGTTCCAGTGACCTTCATATATTTAGGCAATATGCCAATGTCAATCTTCTTGCAAGCCTATCGAAAATATTTGTAGGAAAATGAGTGCACGATACACTTATATTTTTAGAAGAATAACAATTGTCTTCTGCAGGAACACCCTTGTGAGATTATTTTTAAGTTACTTTGATTGATATCATTGTAAGTAGGAAAGGATGGTAAGCATGATATTGTTTTATTGACAATAAAGGATGTAAGTATTAGGTAAGTTCAACTCTATTGCGTGACACATTTATGCTTACAGACACTTGTTCTATGTTATGTAACTAATCCTAAGGCAAGATTAGAAAGGCCACCTAAGTTTGCTTGCACTCACTTAATTCAAAGTTTTTGTTTTGGTTGAGCTGGCTAAATGACACTCACCAGTGTATTCCCAAATGTATTGATCCTCCACCAGATCTTCATTGGTGCGGAGATTGCTTGGACTGGTTGAGGCATTGGAGCTTGGTTGGCAACTTGAAGCGTTTCGACCAAATATGTTGCTTCTTTTGTATATAGAAGACATAATATATGGAACATCGTTGTTTGTATAGTTCTTGCACTACCAGAATAATTTAAAATAGTAACGCCTGGAAACGTCACTAAATGGCCTAAAAATGTTGCTAAAAAAATTAGCGACGTAATTAGCGACGTTTTAATGAAGCTGCATTTAAGCTAGTCGATGATAGAAAAAATGTTGCAAAATGTCGCTATAGCGACATTTTCTAGCGACGTATTTGCGTCGCTAATATTTTTCTTATTAGTGATGTTTAACGACTCAACGTCGCTAAATTAACGACGTATTTTGTGTCGCTAAACGTCGCTCAATTTTTTCTGTTTAGTGATATTTTGTAACACATTTAGCGACATTTTATTGACCTGGCAAATACTGTCATGTCAGCAATTTAGCGACGTATTCAGCGACATATTTAGCGACGTATATAAACGTCACTAAACGACGCTAAATGATGCTAAACGATGCTAAATTTTCAGTAAAAAAATAATAAAAAAGAATGTAAAATGGTTTCCAAACCAATCTTCCTACAGTTTATGAATTCTTAATTTATATAAATAGACCCGGAGCAACCCTCCGTTGAATTCCCTGGGTTCGTCGACCCGTTCGGTGGAACACTCAACACCGATAAATTAACATATATTTAATAAAAAAATAAAATACACAGACTTATAATAGTTCATAAAAATTGTAAACACCCAGAATTTGCAGAATTTAAAAATAAATTTTTGGGAAATTTTCTAAGATTTTTAACTAATTAAAATCATTGTATTCTGGTAATAAATAATTTTTGTGATTTTAATAAATATTAAAATATTATGAAAATAATATTTTTTGGTGTAAAATAATTAATTAGATTTACTGTAATTTTTCTGGATTTTATTGCACCCCGAAACTATTTTTAAAGACCAAAAAAATTTATGTTTTAAAATAAACCGAACCAAACCAACCGGTTTAATTCTGAATTAAACCAAACCAAACCCAAACCCAACTGAACCGAACCCCTAAACCAACCCTAGAGGGTCGGGTCGGATCTAAACCTACTAACCCGACCCGCTACAACCCGACCCATAACTTATTGGATCGGATCCGGATCCTAAAACCCAACCCGCAATCCGAAACCCGACCCTTGCTACAGTAACTGTAGAAAACCCCCCGACTCCACCGGTTCCCCTCCCGACCGTTCAACGCCGCAGCCGCCGCGTTGCTTCACCTCCGCACCCGCCGACGGACCCATCGCCTTCCCCGACGCCTCGTCTCCCGCCGCCCGTTCACTTCCCCACCGGCCGGCCGCCCGGCTCCCCACCCTCGCCTATATAAACCGATCCCCTGTCTCCGCCACCCTCGATCCACCCGACTCCCACGACTCCGTATGACTCCGTCCTCCTCGACGAACCCCGTCGACTCAAGCGCCGCCGCAGCTACCCCGTTCACTTCCCCACCGTACAGCAGCAGCCACCGCAGAAACCCTAGCATCCGTCGGCCGAGCGTTGTCGCGCCCTCGCGTACGCCCAATTTTAGTCGATTTTGAGCCATCTTTTCGGTGAGTTTTTCCCTCTCATCGCCGTCACGTTTTTCGTTTTGTCGAATCGTGCACGAACCCTGCGTGACCCTCTGGATACCCGTGCCATTGGTTCGGCGTGTCGCATCCTATGTTGGTCGTAAACCGCGACGTAAAATCAGAAAAATAAATCCCCTTTTCTGAAAATTTAGAAATCGTCCCGAACTCCCTAGTTCGCGACCGTTTTGCGACCAACCTGCTAAATGTTTTCAAAATCCACCTAAACAATTAATTAGACCATATGACCCAGTTTTTAATCCCATTTTTAGTATAATTTATTGAGCTGTAGTTTGTATTATTTTCGAGGGTAAAAATGACCAAAATATTGGTTATTTAAATATCCTGATTTTTTTGGAACTGAGTGCGTCCCGTTAAATGGGACGACTTGGTCGTGTGCGAACTTCACCGAAAGGTGCGCGCCGTCAATATGGATGTGTAGGATTTTGCGAAAGTTGATTTGGATGTACGTGCAGACCGGAATCAACGCGTATCCGTCGACAACACCCCGTATCGACCATGTTCTGAAACTCGTTGTAACTTCGTGTACGCTCGTCGTTTCGAAACAAAAATTACACCATCGAACTCGTAGAAATACGTAGGTCCTGTGATCCAAGTTTGGTTCAATTCTGAGAACGTTGACCAAATCCCGTATCGTGGGCCCCACGACTCCACTTGACGGACGATTTTGTGATCGGCTCATCGGAATCCAGTTCTGGACATTCCGTTAGGTATCGTCGTTCTGGACTTGTAGACACTAAGTATGATGAATTTGGAGAACATTATCTCTGGCACATTTTTTGGTGCAAAGCGGGCTACATGTGGACCCCGCTTTGACTAGAAACTGTCACTTTTGTCCATGTGTCCAAATTGAACTCATGGACAGGCAATTCTAGCTATTTGATATGTTCTGAACCTGATGGTAATGTTTATTACAGCATTCGGAGGAGTACCTACAAATCCCGCTGATACCAGAGCAGCTATTGGAGCCAGAACCCCAGGCAAGTGTACCTTGCCAATATTGCAGTAATTGCTACATGTTATTTCCTTGAATTATTTAAATGTTGTATCTGTTCAACCTAGGACCGTGTGACATTACTTAACGTCCGAATAATATTCGGGTGTCAACGCCGTACGCAGAGTTGTGTAACGTCACTAGGGATGGATATCGAAACCCTATACATTCTCGTGCTTGCATCATCAAGTACGTCATACCACAGGACACCTGATACTATTCATGAGACAGAATCGTCCTGAGACATTCTCGGTGATTCTGTATAGGTTACATAATTTGTGACATAGATATTGTACGTGCTTAGCTATCATTATGACTTGCTGTATTAGATATGATCTTTCGTGACATGGACATGAGACGTCGTGGACATGAGACGTATGATTACATTGGGTGGGAGAGATACACAGGCTATAGGTTGATTATATTATTACGGTGTCATAACCTCTCCGAGCTAGACTCCTACAAGATATCACTGCTACCGGCTCCCCGACACAGAGCTTGTAGTGGTCTCAGCCTGAGTTCTAGTGATGCTCTCATATTGCATGTCACTTAGCTGGTTGCATAGTTTACCCGATTGATTTCTTTATTGTACTGCATTTATTTTTGGCATGAGTTATTCTTGTACCTTGCTATGCCCTCTGAGGACCTGGATCCGGATTATGTCCCCAGGTTTAGCAGAAGAGATCTACCCTGAGGTATACAGGACATGAGCATACATAGGAGCAGTACCAGAACCCGAGGACGAGGTGATCGCCGAGGATTTCTCCTAAGTATCTGCTTTACCTATACTCAGTATTTGCTGTTGTTTTACTCTTTATTCTTGTCTGTTGAACCATTGTATCAGACTTATTATCGGGTTGTTCCCCGATATGTATTTTATTGAGACATTGATATTGATTTATATTTCTGATATTGATTGTATTTATTTCTGTGGATGAGATTAGTACCATTACCATATTGTTGTTTTAAAGCTTAAGTATACCCTGATGGGTCCATTAAATTGGGTTTGTCCATCGGTGTGTGCTGCTGGCCATTGCCACGTGTCTAGTCCCTCGATATTTTGGGACTGGGACGTGACATGATTTTTGTGGTGGGCCATGCAGGTCAACGACTAAATTATTTCATTTTCAACTTAGGAACTGAGCAAGCCTGCAATAAGGATAGGATAAGTTTTTAGGATCTCATCTACTTGATTGAATCATTCTTGATCTCTATCGGATTCGAATTTCTTGACTTGCATCCTGCCTTGATTCCCTGTGCGCCTCTTATAGTTTATTTTGGATGCAGGGTAATGGATCCACCACTACCAGAAAAAGTCAAATTACCGACGTCTAAAAATGTCGCTAAATAACCAAAAATTGTGGCTAATTTGGTTTAGCGACGTAATTAGCGATGTTTTAAAGCAGTCGAAAAAAACCAAGTCGCTAAAACAAAAAATGTCGCTAAACGTCGCTATGCCGACGTTTTTTAACGACTTTAATGTGTCGCTAAATTTAGCGACGTTTAGCGATGCGCGTCACTAAATAGCGACGTTTATTAAAGACGCTAAACATCGCTGATTAGCGACTTATATAGCGACGTTACATCGACGTCTTTAATGACCTGGCAATACTGCCATGTCAGCAATTTGCAACGTACATCGATGTTTTTAGCGACGTCATTAGCGACGTATTTAGCGACTTGTTACAGCATCGCTAATTAGCGACGTATTTAGCGACGTAAGTTAACATCGCTAAACGTCGCTAAAAATGTCGTTAATTTTCAAAAAAATAAAAACTATATTGTATTTCTGGGTTTACCAACCCCCTTGGGTTCATTATCAGGTATATAATGGTAGTAGAAATAATTGAATAAAGAACACAGTAGCAGCACCAAGGGGTAAAATTCTAGTGCACTGGGTAAATACAGGACAAGTATCAGTCATCAGTTGTAAACCAAAATATGAATAATATAATAAAATTTGAAGAAAAGAAAGCATCCAGCAAATCTCATCGTAAACGTAAAGAATATGGCAATTTTATATCCATACAATCGCATCCTAAATAATAAAAAAATATAAATATCCAGTAACTAACTATACTAATGCGGATCTGCAGGACGCTGACCACCGGCGCGCTTGAAGGATAAGAACTGCTCATACTCGTCCCGTGGAATCGACACCGATGTCGATGGAGAAGGCAGTGACGTCGGTGGAGTCTGTGTCGATGTAGGCGCAGCAGGAGGCCGTGCCCGCTCCAAGTCTACGAGTCGCTGGTTGTAAGAATCCATGGTAGATAACAGCCTCGTACTGCTATGAACAATTGAATCCTGCATCATCGTCAGCCTCTCTCCCATTGATACCTGTGACGCCTGCAGCTCCATGATGTTGCGGTCATTAGAGGCTCTAATATCATTTGTCAAATCCCGGAGCTCTGTCATGCTGCGGTCGAGCATATCGAATCGTGCGATGAGCATCAGATCATCCGCCTGCGGCTGGGACCGGGGCTGCTCCTCCATCCTTCGTAACAACTCGTCACGGAGAGACGCAATCTGACGGTCAACGGCCTCCTGGACTCTGGCCGACGACTGTGAGGGCTGCGACTGCGAGGGCTGTGTCGAATGCGCAGCTGTCGGGGAGGCCCTAGATGACTGCGTCGCAACCAGGGCGCCATAGGAGCCCGTACTGTAGTACGTACCCCTCTGGAGACCACCAGCTGCGGTCACCCACAGGTCGTCGACCGACGGAGCTGGAGCGGGCTGCGATGAAGTACCAGCCTCTCCAGGTGTAGGTGCACTAGCAGTCGCCCGCTCACGCAGCCTAAGATACTCGGCCTAGAAAGGTTTGAAAACTCGATAATTGCCTAAGTTATATTAAAATTAACACAAAGTAAAGTAATACTTACATAGGTCTGCGAGGCCCTCTCATCAATGAGATTTCCGTCCTTGCGATGGGTGGCCAAGAAGACGGTCACTATGTTGGCATCCTCACCCCTCTGTACCTGTTAAAAATATATTATTTAGTACTAAACTTAAACATTTTTTCCTACTACCATTTTATGGTACTTATATTAAAATAATATAATTTAAAAAAAACATACCAAATGATTATAGAGATCTCACCATCCTCTTAGATCGATAGAAGTCTTTAGGCAACTTTGCACCCTCGGACAAGATCTCTATAATCAAATCGAGCAATCGATTATAGCATTCTTGCGACATGTTAAAATCAGACTTGATGCTCAATAATCTTGTAACCACCTCCAACGGTGAATGATCCTCACAACCAGGATATAGTGGAGTCCTTGTATTCTCCAGAACTCCATAAACTTTGCAGCATCGGCATTCGGTGCCTCCTCAGCTGCATCATAATTGTCTGAATTGAAACTAGGTCCCGCCGCATCATAATTATCTGGATTGAAACTAGGCTCCGCCGCATCATAAACCATATTCACCAACCCGTCGTCGTAAGCATCGTGGTCGTGGACATCCATATACGGCTCCACATAGGGCTCTGACTCCGATGCTAGAGATACAAGTTCTCCGTGCACGGTCAACTGATAGTAATTCTGCGTGAAGCCCTTCGAGTATAAATGATATGTAACTTCCACTTCTGGATGATATTTCCTGTTGCGATATCTCACACATGGACACTTAATTTTGGTAAAGTCCATATACTGAGGGAAAGCCTTGGCGAACTGCTGGAACTGTTGTACACCCTCAATAAATTCATCCCGCACACCGCATATGTCATCAGGATGACGGTTGTACATCCACGAACGATGATGCAGATAGTAATTCATATCCATTTCTAGATACTTCTGCAAAAATGACAGTATATATCATATAAATCATTACATACAGTGGTTTATCACCTAACTTCATAACTTAACCGTACTATAAAAATCATAACTGTTATAATACATACTTTTATTTATCAAAGTCTAAAATAAGCAATATTCAAAACAACTGACCATTTATCAAAGTCTAAAATAAGCAATACTTTTATTTCATAACTGATATATACATACTTTCATTTATCAAAGTCCAAGAGCCCTTAAAATGATAAACAGGGTAAACTAGTTCATGGTGATGTTTCTAAGCCACTTCTAGATCCATACTAGTTTATACTAGTCAATACTAGGTTAATACCTTGCTACACTATGTCTTCTAGGTCATACTAGGATATTCTGCTTTGAAATTAAATACTCTACTATCCACACTGAGAGCCTCTTACCCTTGGCATGGCACATTGTACTTCATCCTTATACTTGCTCACTGGACTACAACCCATAGCAGTCACTCCATGATACCACAGTATCAGTTCACTTCACAGCACTTTTGTGCTCTAATTGAACTGCACTGCACTGGTCACTATTGCCAATTAAATCCTTGATACTTCACAGCCTCATAGTTCAGTAGTGACACCCACACACAACTCGACTCTTATACCCTCTCCCACATCAAGCACAGCTAGAAGACACTATGAACACCAACAGAGATAACAATAGATATATACCTATCTATCTATATATATATATCGAGATATACCTATATATGCATACACTCTCTCATATGCAAATAGATAATACACCAATTTATATATACATATCATATGATACTCTAAGGCATAAATAGACACACACACACAACCACTAGTCCAATTCACAAATATTTGGTGTGCAACACCAAGATACTCTAGGATACATCCTCCATACACCACACCACCATGATACCAACCCTCAATTCATATGGACACATCCAATAGATCAAATATTGTGTGTGTGTCAGTATGTGTGTGTGTGTGTGTGTCGTGCCTGTGTCAGTGTCTGTGTGAGTGTGTGTGTGTGTGTGTGTGTGAGTGTGTGCCTGTGTCTGTGTGTGTGTGTCGTGTGTGTCTGTCAGTGTCTGTGTGCGTGTGTCGTGTCTGTGTGCGTGTGTCCTGTCTGTCAAGTGTGTCTTGTGTCAGTGTCACATGAGAGAGAGAGAGAGAGAGAGAGAGAGAGAGAGATTACCTAGAGCTCGAGGAGGAGGAGGGGGATGCCGGATTAGCCGCAGCCGTGGAGAGCCGGTCGCCGGAGAGGGGGGGCGGAGGAAATCGAAAAGTTTTGTAGTTTCAAATTTTTTGACAGATGGGGGAAAAGAAAACTGAGTCTTAATTAACCAAAATTTAGCGACGTCAAATAAAAACGTCGCTAAAATAAAAATTAGCGACGTCAAAGACGTTGCTAAATACGTTGCTAAATATTTTTGATACATACGTCGCTAATTATGACTTTAAACGTCTCTAAATCAGATATATTAGCGACGTTTAGCGACCTTAATTGAACTTATAGCGACTAATCTTTTAAAATCTTAATAAAAGTCGCTAAACGTCGCTAAATGTCGCCATTTAGCGACGTCTAGCGACATTTTTTATGGAGTCGCTAATTTAGCGACGTATTTACTTGGAGTCGCTAAAATACGTCGCTAATCCCGCTTTTTCTAGTAGTGACAGCCCCCCACCGGCTCCCCCACAGCCCCCTCCGACGGACCTCGGGCTTCTCCTCCTCCTCCTCCTCCTCCTCCTCTAGGTAAACCCTAACCTGATCTCTTTCTCTCTTTCTCTCTCAAAGATGCACACGACATGACACTAACACAGACACGACACACACAGACACAGACACGACACACTGACACAGAGGGTGTAAACCCTAAACCTAACCCGATCTCTCTCTCTCTCTCATAGATGCAGACACGACATGACACTAACACTGACACGACACACACACACACAGACACAGACACGACACAGACACTGTCACAGAGGGTATAAACCCTAATCCTAGCCCTAACCCTATCTCTCTCTCTCTCTCTCTCTATCTCTGACATTTAATACTATACAATTAGTACATAACTTATACTATCATGAATTACTAACTTATAATAACTGCTACTAACTTAATATAACTGATACCAACTTAATATCAATACTAATGCTAGATGACACTAGACTAACTATACAAACTTATCTTACTCTAACTGATGTCTGATATTCTAACTTGATATCTAACTCAAATAACTAAAATCTAAACTTCACCCTAGCTGATAATTACTAACTAGCATTCACTAATCGGGATGATAATATAATTATAATATTAATACTCAATATATCTCACAATATAACAATATAACCTGTCAATGATATCTCAACTCCAACTGGAGGACAAGATGATAATATAATTATAATATCAATACTCAATCACAATGAACTATAAGGAAGATTAAACACACGATATGATATAAAAGAATCAAGAGAAGTATAGAAATATACATCTCAAATCATCAATGATAAGTCTAAGAGTCTAAATGTCTCAACACCAATATAAGCCTCAAATTAATACAACTCATAAGTCTCAAAGTTGGAAACAAATCCAATACAATAATGCTAAAAAGGGACAACTAGGACACACACACACATAATGGACACAATCAGGACACATGGACACACACATGAAACAACTAGGACACACACACATACTGGACACAATAAGGACACATGGACACACACATGACACAACCCTAACCCTGACACATGGACACACACACATGACACAACCCTAACCCTGACACAATCCTAATAGTCTCAAACAGACAAGTAGATAATGTTGAGACGAACCAAAAAAGTTTGGGTAGAGCCGAATCGAAGTGTTAGCTAGGTTTTCCATAATTGAACATTATAATTTTCAATAAATTATAATCTAATGCTAGCTTGTTTCCATTAGGAACCTCTTCTTATGTATAAACTATATTATCTTTTTATCACTTGTTCTCAAGTTATGTTCTTATGTCCACTTGATTTGTATTTGTATCATTTTTTTTGGTAATATGGTATATTGGATTCTTGGAATTACATATGGTGAATAACGCTTCTTCTTAGGATTCTGAAGTTTCCATGTCCGATTGTAATTAATATTTTTTTTTGTGATTTCTACCATTCTTCTATGGTTCATGATTTGTCATGAGTATGATGGGTGTTTTAAGTATAGTGAGATTTCTCTTGACATTTAAGATCCTGCTTCTTAGATGTGCGATGATGAACATGTTATTCTTCATAATCTAAATTACTTGTATATAAATTTTCTTTTCATTGAATCATTTACTGACACTCTTGGGTTGCATATATAGGAAATTTGAATATCTTATCTTGGTTATCAACTCTTTAAACCCCGCTATTCCCTTAGTTTCCTTGTATTACTTTACATTTAATCATAAATGTAGATCATAGCATAATGTTAAGATCCTAGGGGGGAAAGCCATCAAATACAATGTGTAAAGATATATACATTAAAAAGTTTGTTTAACCCTCTTTTGGTTAAGTGGGGGTTTGTTTAACGATACCTACATCAAATACAATGTGTTAAGATCCTAGGAGGGAGAGTAATAGAGGGTTAAGTGGGGTTTTGTTTTACCCTCTTTTTTCCATTTTTGTAATCTCCTAAATCGGGAGATTAACGAGGGGAAAGTGAGAAATTTTGTTTAAAAAGTAATAAATACACCCCATTTAACTCTTTTCTCTACTCAAAATCTTCAATCCAAGCAAGGGTTATTAAACACACCCTACTTAACTCTTCCTTAAATCCAAACAAAGTTATATGTATTGACTCCCCTCCTCCTCACTTAACTCTACCTCACTTAACCCCACTTGACCCCCACTTAACTCTACCTCACTCTACCACACACGCATACATACACATACTGGACACAATCAGGACACATGGACACACACTAATGACTGCTACTAACTATAATAGTATACCACTAACTTAACTAACTGTTAACTCATATCATTTATAACTATCTAACTAATATTACAACTAACTGATGCATAATCAAGTGTGCATTCCTCAAAGTTTAGTCACCCCCTTAATCCACGCTCCCCCTGCAGACCTCAACATTCATACTAACACATGAGTGTCATCAGCTCACATACACACTTAGATACCACCCTTTATATTGCACATTATCACACACCCCACTTGCAGTCATAGGATCAATGCTACTGTGGTTTCATAACTTATACCCCCCCTCACTTCAGATATCACTCTATCTCACTTCACTAACACATAGGTTAATACTTACCTAGTCTCTCTCTCTCTCTCTCTCTCTCTCTCTCTCTCTCTCTCTCTCTCTCTCTCACACACACACCTGGTGTTAAAGTGTATCATGAATACACTTGTGCACACACATTTTAAATCAATCCTACCTAGAGGTCACTTGATCAGTCACGAATGACATTCATATGCAACTATGACAAAAAGTAGCTAAATGATAGTGAACTAGAGGCCAACTCAAGTGTTTATGGCACTCTTATTTACCAGCTCCTATTTACCACTATCTCACCAATGTAATATACTTCAACCTCACAACCTTATCTTAAGAGATATTTCAGTAGCTACTACTTACTAGCACTATCAAATGCACTATTGAACCCATACATTACACAATTTCATTTTCCCCCCTGTTCATTAACATTTGTTCATTAATAATATAAAATCTCTAAATTATAACAAGAAAATACTATCTATGAGTACAATAACATGAACATATAAAAACTAAATTTTGTACTATATTTTTAATGTGGAACGTAACATCTATTTTAACTATATGGATACATATATTTATATTTGTTATCAATTATATTCTTTGTTTCCATCTATCTTACCAGATGGCACCCATGACCCGAGCACGTGTACGTCGCTTGAGAGAGGCACCCCCTACTGTTAAGGAGGAAGTGATACCTCCTACTGTTAAGGAGGAAGTGAATGTTAAGGAGGAAGAGATACCTGCTACTGTTAAATTGGAAGCAGTTGTTAAGGAGGAAGTGGCAACTTCTACTGTTAAGGAGAAAGTGGTGCCTCCTACTATTGGGCAGGCACCACCTCAGAGTGGGAGTTTCAGTCATCCAGCACCTATAACGGAGATTGATGGAGTAGATGCTGCTTATGCAAAGTATATGAGGGACTGGGTTTTGCCCCATCGTATTGGATTTCCTTGGGAGAATGAGAATTTGGATAAGACTTATGGTGTAACTGTGATACTTTTATTGTGGTTATTATGTGACTGTGATACTTTAATATTGTAATTTTGTGTGACTGTGATACTTTTATATTGTGTTTATTGTGTGAGTGTAATATTTTATATACTTTTGTGATATTTCGTACCCATAAAATTCAATGGAGGGTTGCTCCGGGTCTGTCTATTTTTGTTACGCCCCAGTCCCAAAATATCGAGTGACTAGACACGTGGCAATGGCCAGCAGCACACACCGATGGGCAAACCTAATTTAATGGACCCATCAGGGTGTACTTAAGCTGTAAAACAACAATATGGCAATGGTACTAATCTCATCCACAGAAATAAATATAATCAATATCAAAAATATAAATCAAAACATCAATGTCTCAATAAAATACATATCGGGGAACAACCCGATAATAAGTCTGATACAATGGTTCAACAAACAAGAATAAAGAGTAAAACAACAGCAAATACTGAGTATAGATAAAGCAGATACTCAGGAGAAATCCTCGGCGATCACCTCGTCCTCGGGTTCTGGTACTGCTCCTATGTATGCTCCTGTCCCGTACACCTCGGGGTAGATCTCTTCTGCTAAACCTGGGGACATAATCCGGATCCAGGTCCTCAGAGGACATAGAAAGGTACAAGGATAACTCATGCCAAAAATAAATGCAGTGCAATAAAGGAATCAATAGGGTAAACTATGTAACCAGCTAAATGATATGCAATATGAGAGCATCACTAGAACTCAGGCTGAGACCACTACAAGCTCTGTGTCGGAGAGCCGGTAACAATGATATCATGTAGGAGTCTAGCTCGGAGAGGCTACAACACCGTAATAATATAATCAACCTGTAGACTGTGTGTCTCTCCCAACCCAATGTAATCATACGTCTCATGTCCACGACGTCTCATGTCCATGTCACGCAAGATCATATCTAATACAACAAGTCATAATGATAGCTAAGCACGTGCAATATCTATGTCACAAATCATGTAACCTATACAGAATCACCGTGAATGTCTTAGGAAGATTCTGTCTCATGAATAGTGTCAGGTGTCACGTACTTGATGATGCAAGCACGAGAATGTATAGGGTTTCGATATCCATCTCTAGTGACGTTACACAACTCCGCGTACGGCGTTGACACTCAAATATTATTCGGACGTTAAGTAATATCACACGGTCCTAGGTTGAACAGATACAACATATAAATAATTCAAGGAAATAATATGTAGCAATTACTGCAAGATTGACAAGGTACACTTGCCTGGGGTTCTGGCTCCAATAGCTGCTCTGGTATCAGCAGGATTTGCAGGTACTCCTCCGAATATTGTATTAAATATTACCATCAGATTCAGAAGATATCAAATAGCTAGAATTGCCTGTCCATGAGTCCAATTTGGACACAGGGGCAAAAGTGACAGTTTCTAGTCAAAGCAGGGTCCACATGTGGCCCGCTTCGCACAAAAAATATGCCAGAGACAACGTACTTCAAAATTGTCAAACTTAGTGTTTATAAGTCCAGAACGAAGATATGAATCCAACGGAATATCCAGAACTGGATTCCGATGAGCCGATCACAAAATCGCTCGTCAAGTGGAGCCGTGGGGCCCACGATACGGGATTTTGTCAACGTTCTCAGAATCGAACCAAACTTGGGTCACAAGACCTACGTATTGCTACGAGTCCGATGGCGCAAGTTTTGTTTTGAAACGATAAGCGTACACAAAGTTACAACGAGTTTGAGAATATGGCCGATACGGGGTGTTGTCGACGGATACGTGTTGATTTTGGTGTACCCACACATCCAAATCAACTTCCGTGAAATCTCACACGTCCGTATTGATGGCGTGCACCTTTCGGTAAAGTTCACACATGACCAAGTTATCCCGTTTAACGGGGCGCACCCAGTTTCGGGAAAATCAGGGTATTTAAATAACCAATATTTTGGTCATTTTTACCCTCAAAAATAATACAAACTAAAGCTCAATAAATTACACAAAAATAGGATTAAAAACATGGTCATATGGTCTAATTAATTGTTCAGGTGGATTTTGAAAACATTTAGCAGGTTGGTCGCAAAACGGTCGTGAACTGGGGAGTTCGGGACGATTTCTGAATTTTTAGAAAAGGGGATTTATTTTCCTGATTTTATGTCACGGTTTGCGACCGACACAGGATGCGACACGCCTAATCAATGGCACGGGTATCGAGAGGGTCACGTAGGGTTCATGCACTATTCGACAGAATAAAAAATGGGGCGGCGAGGAGAGAGAAAAACTCACCGGAATGATGGCTCAGAATCGACTAAAATTTGGCGTATGCGAGGGCGCGACAACGCTCGGCCGGATGCTGCTAGGGTTTCTGCGGTGGCTGCTGGGGTCGCCGGGGTAGCTGCGACGGCGCTGGAGTCGACGGGGTTCGTCGGGGAGGACGGAGTCGGACGGAGTCGGGGGAGTCAAGTGGATCGAGGGTGGCGGAGACAGGGGATCGGTTTATATAGGCGAGGGTGGGGAGCCGGGCGGCCGACCGGTGGGGAAGTGAACGGGCGGCGGGAGGCGAGGCGTCGGGGAAGGCGATGGGTCTGCCATCGGGTGCGGAGGCAAGGCAACGCGGCGGCTGCGGCGTTGAACGGTCGAGAGGGGAACTGGCGTAGTCGGGGGGTTTTCTACAGTTACTATAGCAAGGGTCGGGTTTCGGGTTGCAGGTTGGGTTTTAGGATCCGGATCCGATCCAATAAGTTATGGGTCGGGTTGTAGCGGGTCGGGTTAGCGGGTTCAGATCCGGCCCGACCCGCTAGGGTTGGTTTAGGGGTTCGGTTCAGTTGGGTTTGGTTTGGTTTAATTCAGAATTAAACCGGTTGGTTTGGTTCGGTTTATTTTAAAAGATTAATTTTTTTGGTCTTTAAAAATAGTTTCGGGGTTCAATAAAATACGAAAAAATTGCAGTAAATCTAATTAATTATTTTACACCCAAAAATATTATTTTTGTAATATTTTAATATTTATTAAATTACAAAAATTATTTATTACCAGAATACATTGATTTTAATTAGATAAAAGTCTCAAAAAAATTTCCAAAAATTTATTTTTAAATTATGAAAATTCTGGGGGTTTACAATCTACCCCCTTAAGAGGATTGCGTCCTCGCAATCAAAGAAATAACCTGTCAGAAGAGATGACACGGTTGCAAAAATGTGTTTGAAGTACGACACACAAACAAAGAATCTTGACAAAGAAGAAATCGAATGCTGAGTGTTAAGCAAAACACCTAGGGAAGGAATAAGGTATTTTCTTAGACAATGAAAATTAGGTAATTCAAGAGTGAAGAAAATCTGGATAGATCAAAAAAAACTACAGTTTAGGAAAACTAGGTTATCAATTATTAATAATTTCAAAATACTAGGTTTAGGGCTAAGGTCATGAAATAACAGGCACGTGCTAAAGCAATGCATCTATGAATAACTTACGTGCATTTGCTACTCCATGAGTCTGTGCGTCCTCCAAGGTCATCGCAAAAGCTTGTCCGCGTCCTTGTGGTGGATTCCTCTGCTACTGCTGGGCCTGCTGGAAGAGTACTGTGCCTGGGGTGCCAAGGGTGGCCTTGGAAGATATCCTCCTGGTGCTGGTAGAGCTTGTTGGTTTACCATTGGTGCTCCTTCTCGATGCTCAAGGAATTCCCTCACTAAATGCTGACTGGATTCGCAAGCTAAACATAATCCCATTTTGCGTCAGCACTCGTTCTCAATATGGCCTCGCTTGCCACAATGTTGACAGATAGGCAGTGCCTGCGGAGATGCTCCGGGTGGCTGGTGAATGTGAGATCTCTTTGCAACTTCTTGTGGTGCTCTGGCTGGTGCTGATGTGGAAGGCCGCTTCAGGCTGGTCTCTCTCCTGGTGACGCGCTCCATGCGTCGGGCTGCAGCAAGGACGTCCGAGTAAGATGTAGGTGCAACAAATTCGATTAGTCTCTGTAGCTCGAAGTTTAGTCCGTCGAAGAACTTCTCAGCCTTCTCTTCTTCTGTCAGGATCAGGGTAGGGGCGAAGCAACTCAGACGAATAAACTCCATATTGTACTCTTCCACTATCATATTATCTTGAGTGAGGCGATTAAACTTGTCCCAAAGTTCTGATCGAGCAATAGCTGGAATGTACATCTCCTGGAAGAGTCTGGAGAACTCTTCCCAAGTGACTCGGTCTGGTCCAAGCCGCGTCTCCTCAGATAGCCACCAATGATGTGCATTGCCTGTCAACTGCATCCTGACAACAGTCATCCAACGTTCCCTTGGAAGCTCATCTGCTTCTAATTGGTGTTGAGTGTTTGTGAGCCACTCATGAACTTCAGTGGGCTCCTCTTTGCCAGAAAAGGTACGGGGCTTCAGCTGGCAAAAATTGGTGATAGAGCCCGTCGTTGGCCGTTGTGCTGGTAGATTCGCCTGCTCTAGTGCGATCACTATACTATTTCATAGAGCCTCTTGTTGAATCTGTTGTTGAGCTTGCATTATTGCGTAGATCATTTGAAATATCTGTTGTCCATCCATAGCCTGCCCTTGTGGGAATACGGGCATTGGTGGAGTAAACTGTGGCGGAATATCATCTTGCTGGATTCTCGAGGCATGCTGATTTGCTTGACTGCTTCGGTGTGCTGATTGACCTCCATCCATGAGTGTTACTTCATCTTCGTTGGTTACCACATTACCTCATGGTGATCCTGCAGGAGTCTCGTCGTTTGCTCGTGCACAACTAGAAAAAGCAGGATTAGCGACGTATTTTAGTGACTCTAAGTAAAAATGTCGCTAAATTAGCGACTCCATAAAAAACGTTGCTAGAAGTCGCTAAATGGCGATATTTAGCGATGTTTAGCGACTTTTATTAAGATTTTAAAAGATTAGTCGCTATAAGTTCAATTAAGGTCGCTAAATGTCGCTAATATATCTGATTTAGCGACGTTTAGCGTCGTAATTAGCGACGTATATATCAAAAATATTTAGCAACATATTTAGCGATATTTTTATTTGACGTCGCTAAACGTCGCTAAATTTTGGTTAATTAGGGCTCAGTTTTCTTTTCCCCCATCTGTCGAAAAATTAAAAGTTTTCGATTCCCCCGCCCCCCCTCTCCGGCGACCGGCTCTCCACGGCTGCGGCTACTCCGGCATCCCCCTCCTCCTCCTCGAGCTCTAGGTAATCTCTCTCTCTCTCTCATGTGACACTGACACAAGACACACTTGATAGACACACGCACACAAACACGACACACGCACACAGACACTGACAAACACACACGACACACACACACAGACGCAGACACACACACACACACACACACACTGACACAGGTACGACACACACACACACATACTGACACACACACAATATTTGATCTATTGGATGTGTCCATGTGAATTGAGGGTTGGTATCATGGTGGTGTGGTGTATGGAGGATGTATCCTAGAGTATCTTGGTGTTGCACACCAAATATTTGTGAATTGGACTAGTGGTTGTGTGTGTGTGTCTATTTATGCCTTAGAGTATCATATGATATGTATATGTAAATTGGTGTATTATCTATTTGCATATGAGAGAGTGTATGCATATATAGGTGTATCTCGATATATATATATATATATATATATATATATATATATATATATATATATATATATATATATATATATATATATATATATATAGGTATATAGCTACTGTTATCTGTGTTGGTGTTCATAGTGTCTTCTAGCTGTGCTTGATGTGGGAGAGGGTAGAAGAGTCGAGTTGTGTGTGGGTGTCACTAATGAACTATGAGGCTTCAGGAACTGAACTCAATTCAGTTTGGCCTAGTGCATTAGGCAAGCTGACAATGTGTTACAGTGGTGTCGTGTTGGCACTGTGAGGAGGGGATTGGTTCCTGTCATCTTCTGTAGTGAGAGAGTGTTGGTGCACAATTGAGCAGCATCAAACACATGCATGCTTGAGCAATGGCAAGGCAGCAACAAGCACTGTTGTGAGCCATGGCAGTAGCTAAGGGCAGTTGGAAACAACTAAGTGAAGGGAAGATTTAGCCACTGCAGAATAAGTGCAAAGTATCAGAGGTTGCAGACTTAGTTAGGGTCTGCAGGCATGTGTTTGGGTTAAGGTATAGACAAGTATTGGGTAGGTATTCACCGGTCACTTGTTGCATGCCAATAGAACCTTTAACTGATACTGTGGTATCAGGAATTTAATTGGCAAGAGTGATCAGTGCAGTACAGTTCAATTAGAGCACAAAAGTGCTGTAAAGTGAACTGATACTGTGGTATCATGGAGTGACTGCTATGGGTTGTAGTCCAGTGAGCAAGTATAAGGATGAAGTACAAGGTGCCAGGCCAAGGGTACGAGGCTCTCAGTGTGGATAGTAGAGTACTTAATTTCAAAGCAGAATATCCTAGTACGACCTAGAAGACATAGTGTAGCAAGGTATTAACCTAGTATTGACTAGTATAAACTAGTATGGATCTAGAAGTGGCTTAGAAACATCACCATGAACTAGTTTACCTTGTTTATCATTTCAAGGGCTCTTGGACTTTGATAAATAAAAGTATATATTATATCAGTTATGAAATGAAAGTATTGCTTATTTTAGACTTTGATAAATGGTCAGTTGTTTTGAATATTGCTTATTTTAGACTTTGATAAATGAAAGTATGTATTATATCAGTTATGATTTTTATAGTACGGTTAAGTTATGAAGTTAGGTGATAAACCACTGTATGTAATGATTTATATGATATATACTGTCATTTTTGCAGAAGTATCTAGAAATGGATATGAATTACTATCTGCATCATCGTTCGTGGATGTACGACCATCATCCTGATGACATGTGCGGTGTGCGGGATGAATTCATTGAGGGTGTACAGCAGTTCGCCAAGGCTTTCCCTCAGTACATGGACTTTACCAAAATTAAGTGTCCGTGTGTGAGATATCGCAACAGGAAATATCATCCAGAAGTGAAAGTTACATATCATTTATACTCGAAGGGCTTCACGCAGAATTACTATCAGTTGACCGCGCACGGAGAACTTGTATCTCTAGCATCAGAGTCGGAGCCCTATGTGGAGCCGTATATGGATGTCCACGACCACGATGCTTACGACGATGGGTTAGTGAACATGGTTTATGATGCGGCGGGGCCTAGTTTCAATCCAGACAATTATGATGCGGCGGGATCTAGTTTCAATCCGGACAATTATGATGCAGCTGAGGAGGCACCGAATGCCGATGCTGCAAATTTTATGGAGTTGCTGGAGAATGCAAGGACTCCACTATATTCTGGTTGTGAGGATCATTCACCGTTGGAGGTGGTTACAAGATTATTGAGCATCAAGTCCGATTTTAATATGTCGCAAGAATGCTATAATCGACTGCTCGATTTGATTATAGAGATCTTGCCCGAGGGTGCAAAGTTGCCTAAAGACTTCTATCTATCTAAGTGGATGGTGAGATTGCTTTGGATGGGATACGAGAAAATCGATGCATGTTGCAACGGGTGCATGTTGTACTACAAAGACGACAAGGATGAAGATGCGTGCAGATTCTGTGGTGCTGATCGCTACAAGGCCACTGTTAGAGGAAAGTCTGTCGGTACACGAAAGCCTACCGATTCGATGCACTACTTGCCTTTGACGCCGCGGTTGCAGCGGTTGTTTATGGTTAAGGAGACTGCAGAAAAGATGACTTGGCACAGGCAAAAACAGATCGAAGGAGTATTGGATCATCCATCCGATGGAAAAGCATGGAAGCACTTTGATCTAGAGTATCCATATTTTGCCGAGGAAGCACTTTGATCGAGAGTATCCACATGTGGGGGAGCACTCAGGGGGTCCGCTAGAGTAGGGGACTGTGGAGGACGCCGGAGGGGGCACTTCGCCGGAGAGGGGGGGGGAAGAGGGGGTAGTTTTTGAAATTTTGGAAAAATATTTCGACAGAACGTCAACTTATGACGTCGCTAATAATAATAGCGACGTCATAACTAGATGTCGCTAAAAGTCGCTAATTATCAAGTTTGCGACGTTATAGACGTCGCTAAAAATGTCGCTAAAAATCATAAAAACTAACGTCGCTAAATACATCGCTAAACATCGCTAAATCAAAAAACTCAACGACGTTTAGCGACCTTAAAGAAGCTTATAGCGACTATTCTTTTAAAAAACTGAATTACAGTCGCTAAACGTTGCTATATGTCGCCAACAGCGACGTATAGCGACGTTTATTTTTGGAGTCGGTCAAATCTTTAATATTAGCGACATTTTAATATGACGTCGCTAAAAATGTCGTTATTTTATCATATTTTGGTAGTGTTGATTTGTAAGCCTTGTGGCATGGTTTATTGTATTGAGAGAGAGAGAGAGAGAGAGAGAGAGAGAGAGTGATTTATAATCGAGTTGTTCTTGGCTTTGAGTCGTTATAATTTTGCTGCAATATCAATAAAGAGAAGTTCCTTTTATATATTGGGACGATTCAACTTTTCTGCTTAGCATTTCCACTACTATGACTTTGTAACTCAGTTATTCTACCGGTCGTTTTGGTATTTGTCTTGTACAAGTACAATTTAGCCATGTACGACATCACGTCCAATGACGACTTTCAGTTCTATAGAATTTGGACGTGACAATGCTCCCACCCCCCCACCCCCACCCCCACCCCCACCCCCACACAAAACAAAAATAGTAATTTTTAATAATTATCCATATTTGGTCCTACCCAGAATAAAATATTACTATAAAAGATTACTTGGCTTTTATTAGCTCCATCACATGAGAATTGAGAATAAAATATTAATTAAAATTTAATTAAATCAATGTGATGTAATATTTCCAAATGTGCCAAATTTCAAATTACTTCTCGTGACTTTTGATCTTCTCCGAATCTCCATTCAAGCAAACAAAAAAAACAAAGAGGGAAGAGTCAAAGAGGAAGAGACACTAGATTGAAGAACTCAATTACTTGTCCATTACTAGCATCTATTGCCCAACTCATTAAGGTAATTAGCCTATTGCCCAACTCTTTCATTAATGGTTTAAAGTTTCACATGGTTTGGTCTGCCTACTAAGCAATCTCTTTTGAATAACAAGATTCACAACAATTAAAACTTTTGAGTTTTGAAGAATATGGATTTCTTCTTCTTCTTTTTTTAAAATTCTTCCAAATTTTTGTTTTTCTCAAAGTAGTAATTAAATTAGTGAATTTTTCAGGTGATTTATAAGTCATTATGGTCAAGCTTAAAACCATTGATGCATTTTTCAAAAAAAAAATATTGATAAGCCTAATGAAAGAGCACATTCACCATCAAATCAAGATGAGCAGCATTTGGAGAAATATAGCTGAATTTTTTATTCTAATTTTATTGTTGATGAGTTTTAGTCTTTGAAGGAAAATCGAGCCTTATTTTAATGAAATTGAATGGTTGATTATTCATGAACGATTTGTAAGTTTATTACCACATTTTTTCTTTAATTTGATTAATTAGTTGGAAGTGACATTATTTAACATGTTGTATTTATGTTTATTATTAATTTTTCTTTAAATTTGTTTAATTAGTTGTTTGATATATATATATATATATATATATATATATATATATATATATATATATATATATATATATATATATATAACCCAATCTCGGCTAATGTCAATATTTGAACGGTGTAATGAAGATTGAGATTTAGTCGTTGTAAAATCTAACCGTTGGCAAAAAAAAACAAAAAAAACAAAAAAAATAATAATAATGCCAAATTGCTTGACGTTTTTGCCGGTTGACATTTTCGCCAGAAACACTAGATAAAAATCAATCGAAATATCATATGGTTATGTAACATTGATGGAGGCAGAAGGGGACGAGTGGGGTCACGTGACCCTACTCAAAAAAATAAAAAATCAATATTACATATATACACTAATATACGCAATGAGAAAAATTGAAACAAGCAGCAGTTGCACAAGCTGCACAGCAGCCTCAAAAGAAAAACTCGTGCAGTCCTCATCTTACACGCCTCTCCCGTGGATCTCTTTCTCCCGTGGCTCTCCATTATACGCAGCCTCTCCGACTCCCATTCTCCCCCTCTCTAGCGCCTCTCTCTCCCTCTCTCCAGCGGCCTCTCTTCTTATGTGCGCCTCCCCCTCCTCTCTCCAATGGCTTCGCTCCCTCCAGCGGTTCGAGCTCCAGACCTCTCTCTCTCTCTCTCTCTCTCTCTCTCTCTTCTCTCTCTCTCTCTCTCTCTCTCTCTCTCATGTGCTCGGCTCTCCCTCAACCTCAGGTATAACACACTAGCACACTTAATTGATTCATGACCTCAATATTTTAAATGATTTTTAATTGATTCATGTCATGATTGATTCATGCCCTAAATTAGATGGCCCCTAATTTATCCATGCCCTAAATTAGAATACACTTCGTAACCGAATGGGAGATGAATTTATGAATGATTGTTTGGTGACATTCATTGAGCTAGACATTTCCGTAAAAGTTGAAAATAATGACATCTTGAAACATTTTCAAAATATAAAGCCTCGTAGAGGATTATTGTAAACAATTATTGTCGGTTATGATGTAATACACCTATTTTAATGTCTTTTTGATCAAAATATTTTGTGACTAAATTATGCTATTTTATTTTTATTTTTTGCATTTTATAATTTTTTGGAAAAAAAATTACTTAGTCGATCTTTGACTACACTGTAACTAAATCCTGACCATGCAGGTAATTTCAAAACAGTTTGTTTCAGAGAAATTGCAGTTTATTGTTGCCAAGTCTATATTTCTAGCTAGGCTATTTGAAAAGGGAATATGAGTATATAGGAACATCTGATAGAGTGAGCCATATACATCATGATTGCATGGGAAGAAAGCATCAATTCAGTCAGTGTGTGTGCATGTGTGTGATGTGGTGGACTGTCTAGTATATAGCACGGACAAGCTATAGAGAGTACTGAATACAACGTGCATGCACCATGTATCAAACAAAGCTAAGAATGCACACTGACATGACAATTAATTGAAATAAAAACTGTATGCATCGTCTTGTCTTAAGTTGTCTTGATTTTTAATGCAACTCTAGTGTTTGAAAGAGATTCTTGTACAAAGCTTCCATTAAGAGGCAGTTTGGTTCGGCATAGTACATTGAAGTAAAATTTCAAATTTTGATATTTGTGTAGGTATTACAGTAAAGTAGGAGGAAGTAGAGAAAAGTTAAAAAAAAAAATGTTTGGATATTTTGAAGATGTGGAAGTTCTTTTTTTTTTTAATTCTCGGCATAACGCTCGGGATTCGACGTGTGCATACTGTATTGTATGTCTTTGGATCCAATGCTCTCTAACTCCCACCATATATAAATGAAAGGAATAATACGCCCTCGTGGCTCGATCTACTGATCTTCTGCCGTCCAGCCAAGGTCTTATATCTCTTCTCGACAACCACAAAGATATGGAGGTTAGAAGAAGAAAAAAACCCTAAAGTTTAATATTTAGTTGTTAAAGTAAGTGAAAAAGTGTAACTTTTTTATTGAAATGACATGAATAGTAAAAAAAAAATAAGTAGAGAGGAAGTCAACCAAACGCACGAAGTGAAAACGAAGGATTTCTCACTCTCGTACGCCACAGGAAGAAAAAAATTCCGATATCAAAATTTTGATTTCGGGACGGACAATATTTATTGTTCATGTCAAATTTCAGTAAATTTTGTCTATAAATTCTCCAATCAAACACGTGAAGTGGTCAAATTTAAATTTTAACTACTTTTACGCTCCAAATTCGTGAACCAAACAGTTCCTTAATGGAGATATAATTAGGATTATAGCAATATTTTCTCGGTTAAAATAATTTATAGAATGTATACTAAAAACATTATGATTATGTTGGAAAAAAAAAATTGGAGCGTTCGGGTAATAGGAGATTGCTATCGAAAGTAGATTTGGAGCGTTCGGGTAATTGGAAAAAAAAACATTTTGATTATGTTAGATTATAGACTGTATACTAAAAAAATCAAAGCTAAATAGTTGTTTTAAAAGTAATAGGAGATTGCTATCGAAAGTAGGAGCGTTCGGGTTCAGCCGAAATAGTTAAAATCGAATAAACCAAAACTCTAAAAATCTATAACCGAAACCGAACCAAAATTAATTATAACCGAATCCGAACCAAACCGAATAGACGAGTTGGTTTTTATTCGGTTTAATTAACTTTATTGTTTAATAGGTTGGGTCCAAAGTTGAAATTATAATTAAATTATATTAAAATTTTATAATTTTTATACATATATTTGTTGTATTTCAAAGTTTGGTCCAAAATTAAACTCGTTGTATAAATTATCAAAATTCGGCTTTTAAAGACATTCATAAAATTAAGAGTATTTAATAATTATACGAGTCTTATTCGATTTTCGATTTCGGACTATGAACGAAACCGAGCCAAAATTTTAGTATTTTTTAAAATTGAACAGAATTTTTTATATGGTTCGGTTCGAAAAGATGCTCTCTACCAATTCTTACTTGTACACAGTGATTCCCTGATGCCAAACTTTCGCAAGAACAAGTGTCTTGATTCTGGCCTCCCTTGTCATTGTATATCTCTGTTCCATCCCTGGCTCGATGAGTCCACTGATTGTTCACATGCACCGATATCGTCCATTTTCTTCCACGAATGGTTGCATAGCCAAGTGGGTTGTGTGAAAGAGCGCATTGGAGTGGTCAATAATACGAGAGAGAGAGAGAGAGAGAGAGAGAGGAGGAGAGGAAAAAATATTTGGGAGGGAAAGTAGGATTTGTCTTTGGCACACAAATAGCAAAAAACCGACAGCACGAATCATCTCAAACCTTTTTTTCCGTACACACACGTACGTACGCTGGGATCACTCCACACGTGCGGGCGTGCGGGTGGTGGGGCCCGCGGAAATCTCCCTGTTACTTTACTGTCCGTAGTACGGATGGGCGGTGAAAGTAAATTTTGAAAATAATAAATTTAAGAAAGAGAATAGAAAGATTTACCGCCCACTTTCACGGTCAGGTGGTGGGTCCCATCACCTAGTATAGATAGGTCGGGTGGAGCCTGGTTTCCTGCGTCTTTTTGACCTTTACTGCTCGCGGTTATAAATTTTAAGGCTAAATTATATCTTTATACTCTCTGAGTATTTAAAATATTTAATTTAATATTCTCAAATATGATAGTTGTCAACTTAATATTTTCCATCAACTAATATATTTAATATAATATTCTCTGTCAGTCTAACCTTAGACAGCCTAACCTTAGAATTTATGTTAAAAAAATCCACTGGGGTATTTTGATCAGTTATCATTTTTGGTTGACATCGTTAGGGAGAGGGTATTAAGTTGTTACCTATCAAAGTTGAGGGTATTAAGTTAAATATTTTGAATAGTTGAGGGTATTAAGTAGAATATTTTGAATAGTTGAGGGTATCAAGGTGTAATTTAGCCTAAAATCAGCAACAAAAGTTGTCTGATTATACTATTTATTTATTTTACCAATTAAATTTTTTAGTAGTTTTTTTAAAGTAAGACGGCATTTGGTATACGGTAAAAAAAAATATTTTAGAAAAATTTTGACTGAAAAATGTATTCTTATGTTTGTTTAAGTTATAAAAATTTATTTTCAAAAAGTATAAAAAATCGGATAAATAATTTATCCACAGAACATGTTAATCATATCTCTTAAAAATATGTGGGTATTTTTTTTGCCCAAAATTTTTTTTTGTTCTTTCTCGTTTTTTTTTAGGATAAAATCACTTCTTTATCTTTTTCATGTTTTTAAGAATGATTTTTTTCATTTTTTCCAAGATTTTTGTTATTTTTTTCACAAATTTTTATCCTTTTTTAATTTCAATTTTTATCATCTTTTATTTTATTTTTCTGAGAATATTTATATATTCACCAAACATGAAAATATAATTTTTCAAGGAATTTAATTGTCGAAAATTTGATTCCCGAAAATATATAATTTATGGCTATATAGTATTACGCGTACCAAACGTCCTTTAAGGGACTATTTAGATTGTTGCAATTAAGATGTTAAAGTCCACAAGTGTTAAGGAAGTGTGAGTGTTAAAGTATGATTTATATACGCGTTGCATACATGTAAGTTGGAAGTGGGAGAATATGGAGTTCTGTTGTTTGGATAATTGAATTGTGAAAGTTGGAACTGGGAAACATGGAGTTTCGTTGTTTGGATGCTTCATAGAAGTAGAAGTTAGAAATGATAAATACATTATTTCTTAATTATAATTGTTATCATTAATTATTTCTTACTTATTTTCCTATTTCGTATCTTTTTTCTCTCATAATATTTTCCTACTTCCTTATAATTATTTTCTTATTTAATAAAACAAGCATTCCCCAAATCATCACAGCATCACCAAGAATATTTTTCCTTCCTATCTCTCTCTCTCTCTCTCTCTCTCTCGTTCTTCTCCTCCTCCTCCTTCTCTCGGCCATCTCCGTCACCTCCTTAATTAGGAGAATCAAAGCAAGGTCGGCGAGAGGATGAAGATCAAGGACGCGGCCAGCAATTGGTGTAGTCTTTAGTGATGTTCTCTGTTGAGAAGCAAAACTGTTGTCACGTTCTAGTTCTACATAATCGAAAAGTAGCCACTGGACGTGATATCGTACAAGTCTATATTTTACTTGTACAAGGAATAAAGATTTACAATCAAAGGTGTATCTCGAAACAACAACGTTGCAGCGGAATAAACATAGTCATATCGAATTCACAACCGAACATAAGAAAAGAATCTCTTTTATTGATAATTACAGCAGAATACAAAGGCTCTCAATAGCCAACTACATATGCCAACTTGGCTTACAATACTCATGATCACTCTTGCTCACAAAGGATTATATTGTTCCATACATCATGTCCTCTATATTCAAGCAAGCATCCTCAACCGAACATCTTCAATGTTGTCAATCTAAGCTCTAACGCCTCTACGTCCAAGCAATTCTCCGTACCTGGGGAGTTGGATATCAGTACACTTAGGAATGTACTGGTTAGTGGGATAACCCACTCGCCTAAACCAACATTGCTAGTTAACATATGAAGAATTTATATTTATAAATGGATCTTTAGAACTAGATTGATTATAGTTCATATATATGGCATATAGTGAAACAAGGAGCAAGTCAGCATTTTATATATACTTGATAGAATAAATGATACAGAAAACATATGAACCATGTTACTTATCAGTGACTTCTTACCACAACCGACATGTCCATCCCTGCATAAGACATATATGAACATCGCCCTGCAAAATACATACATTAGCATACTGTTTATTAATATGAAGGTCACTAGCTCCATGAGCCAGCTTGGACTACATCTCGAGTAAGATGGCGATCACTTCGCATGTGGATTGCAAGTCCTATCAAAGGTCCCGAAATACCTGTATTGCGATGCGCCCTTCCAGTCCGGGTAGCAAGTCCAACTACATGTCCCATAATACCTCGTGCCTGAAGCACGTTCTCAAAAATTTTTCTAGGCCGACATGATCCCGATGCGCTAGTGATCGTTCGAGAAAAACTAATCCGTGTGCACAGGTCATCCATGACCAAGCAAATGCATGAATATCTTAAATATAAACACATGCATGGTACCAAAACATAATTAAAATAATGTTCAATCTACTCGTACAAACTATAATTCTCGCACTATTAACATACTCATCCAAATGTTTTGATTAGCGACCGACATATCCCAAATATACCGAGGCACCAAGCCACAACCAACAGTTTCGTGGTACTGAACCATAAATTTTTGCCTCACATACGAAGCCCACCATTTACATATATACTGACAATTACGTAGCATTGCGCCACAACTGTCCACTTCGCATACAAAGCATCTTACGACATAAGTATCGTGCATGGATGCACTGACCATACAGTTATTTAATGTTATAAAATCAGAGTTATACATGCATGGTGATTTTATTTTTCACTTATAATCTACCAAGTATATCATTGAATCTACAAATGTTATAAGTCAACAAGGGATACATTTTATTTAGGATGTACAGGAGTAGAAAAGAAGAGCCAGAGCCCACACAACTATACAGATTCGTCTATCGCTTTAATTGAGTCGATACAACATTATTCCTCAATAACCACTACAAAAATACTGTTAAATAGCGACAGATCACAACGACGGAAACTAATCCGTCGCTGAGTTAGCGACAAAAATACGATGGAATAACGACTAAATTATTTATATAAACCAAATAAATTATATTTTGTTAATATTTTATCGTTAATCCGTTGTTGTTACTTCATCGACGGATTAGCGACGAAATTATCCGTCGCTGCAAAAACTTAAATTTTCCGTGCCCGTTTTATTTCTCCCATTCTCAATCTCTCTCTCTATCTCTCTCTCGATCCCCTCGACCCCCGACCTCCGACCCCTCTCCGACGACCTCCATCTCCACCGACCCCTTCCCCATTCCGGCAACCTCCTCCTCCACCGACCCCCAACCCCTCTCCGGCAGCCCCTCCCCCTCACTCACCCTCTCCTTCTCCTTCTCCTCCTCCTCCTCCTCCTCCTCCACCGACCCCCTCCCTCTCTCCGACGACCTTCTCCTCCATCGACCCCCTCCTCCTCTCAGGCGACAAGCAGCCCCTCCCCCTCTCCGGCGAGCCCTGACATCCTCTCGAACCCTCCTCCTACTCCTCAACTCGAGCAGCGGAGACATCCCCTCAAGCCCCTTCTCCGACCTCAGGAATTTGAGCCATGCCCTCCACCAGCCTCAGGCGTCCGCCTTCGCGCTCCGTCATATCCCCTCCTCCCTTCCGAAGGTAAATCCTAACCCTCTACATATCTATTTGGGGAAAGACTACACATTGTCGAATATATTTGAATTTTGTGAGAAGACACATGACACAATATGCTAGAAGACACATATAAATATTAGGTGTATAAACACATGTTTGCTTTGGATCGTGTTAAAAAGCTACTAATTTGTTATATGGATACTAGTTATGGGTTTTTTGTGAAAAAAAAAATTAAAATTAAAAACATTTAAAATGTAGGATTTGCGAATAGGTAGAAGAAAATTTTATTCAAAAATTAACACAAATTCAAGTAATAAAATTGCATCTAGTCATATATCTCAACCAATAAATAAGCCAACAATAGATTGCATCGAGTGGTTTGCCGGAGCCAAGCAATATTTGTCTACGTGCCTTATATTCGAGAAGGAAAAAAAACACGAAAAAATAAAAATGGAAAGTTTTAACTTTCGATTTGTTAGGAGTTATGTTGTACATACATGAACAAGTATCGGTATCGAACCATTACTATGAGTATCGGGATCGACGATATCGGTAATATCGACGATATTGGATCGGAGTATCGGATTTTTTGGTATCGGAAACAAATAACTATTAGTAAATTATTTATATTTTTGAATATATATAGTTTATAATTTATGCATAATTTTTCTTAGTTTTTTTTTTTGTATCAGACTATTACTATGAGTATCGGGATCGGTGATATCGGTAATATCGGCGGTATTAGACCGGAGTATCAGATTTTCTGGTATCGGAAACAAAAAACTATTATATGCGATAGATAAGTTTTTCTCTTACATTTGCTTTTAGCAAGTATCCTAACTAGGTACTCATAGTTCTTTATATTTTTTCTTCAGACATGGTACGTGGATAATCATTCAAGTCTATAAAAAAGCAATGAGTCTATACTTAGTTAACAGATCGTGGATGTACAATCGATGACATGAGAGTATGATTGGTTTGACAGATAATTTTAGGGTAGGCGTTGATAAATTTCTCAAATACGATAGTAGTCAACCTTATTTCATGGATGGGAGTCTCATCAAGTGCCCTTGTGTCAAATATCATAATATACCATTCAAAGAGATGGATCTCGTAAGGGAGCATCTCTACAAGAAAAAATTTGTACCGAACTACAAGAAGTGGATGGCTCAAGGAGAACCTTTGACTCCTCAATATCATTCCTCCTTCAATACGAAGGTAGAAGAGGCCAATCTCGGAGATAACTTTGAATATTGATCGCGAAACCTGGCGCGTGAGTTGGTATTTGATGCGGCCGGTCCAAGTTTTGATCCGGAGGATCCGAATCCTGATGCAAAAAAATTCTATGATATGTTCAAGAATGCCAATACTCCGTTATACCCAAGTTGTGATTCTTATTTTGTTCTCTCGGTGGTGATGCGGATGTTGAACCTCAAATCTGATTTTAACTTGCCACATGAATGCGACGACCGGATAATTCAGTTTCTTAGAGAGTTGTTGCCAAAAGGATCAAAGAAGTTGCCTGAAAACTTCTACAAGTCGAAGATGATGATATGAAAACTCGGATTAGGGTAAAAGATAGATTGTTGTCAAAATGGTTGCATGTTGTACTACATGGAGAACAATGATAAAGATAGATATATTTTCTGTCACGACCGGTACAAGCCAATTCGGAGAAAAAGAAAGTCAACTGCCCGAGCGAGGTTGAGTCCCTACTAGTACATGCAGTTTTTGTCGATTATAAAGAGTCTGCAGAGGATGTATATGTTCGAAATACAGCAAAACATATGACATGGCATAGCAAGGAATGAAAGATGGATGATGGAGAATTATCTCATCCTTCCGATAGAGAGACATGGAAGCATTTTGATCGGTGCCATCCTGAATTTTCTACAGATTCCAGGAATATCGTTGTGTTTATGTTCTGATGGATTCACTCATTTCGGACAGTCGGGATCTCAGTACTCTTGTTGGCCGATAATTTTGACTCCTTATAATCTACCACCGTGGATGTGCATGAAGACTCCTTACATGTTCTTGACACTTATCATACCCGGTCCAAAAAACTCAAAGAAGAATATTGATATCTACTTGCAGCCGTTGGTGGATGAGATAAAACAATTGTGGCAGTTTGGCGTTCATACATATGATATATCGAAGGAGCAGAACTTTCAGATGAGAGCGTCACTCATGTGGACCATCAATAGTTTCTAGCATATGGGATGTTATCGGTGTGGAGTACTCATGGTACTTTGTCTTGTCCGATATGTATAGGAAAGAGTAAGGCATTCTATATCCAGAATGGTGGAAAAGTATGCTTTTTTTATTGTCACCGTCAGTTCCTTCCTGCGTCGCATCCTTGGAGAAGGAACTGAGATGGCTTTAGAGTAGGTAAACATGAACTATCTTCACCCCCGTTGAGACTGACAGGAGATCAAGTTTGGAAAGAGGTAGATGAATTACCGACTGTGATAGAAGATCCGATATCGGCCCTTCACTTTGAAGGGTTCGGACATAGACATAATTGGACAAAGCGAAGTATCTTTTGGGATATACCTTATTGGAAGGACAATCTTATAAGACACAATCTTGATGTTATGCATATCTAAAAAAATATATTCGACAACATCTTCAATACGGTGATGGATATCAAGGAAAAAAAATGAAAGACAATTTCAAAGCAAGAAAGAACTTAAAAATTATTTGCAGGCGTTCAAATTTGTACCTAAAATAAAGTACAAACGATAATTGGGTCAAGCCTCCAGCACCATTTACATTGAGTAGGGAGAAAAAATTGATAATATGCAACTGGATTTCAAAGTTGAGATTTCTTGACGGCTATGTGTCAAATCTGGCAAGATGTGTCGATCTCAATGAACTCAAGCTGACAGGGATGAAGAGTCATGATTGTCATGTGTTTATGGAGAGGTTACTACCTATTGCTCTGAAAGAGATGTTGCCTCATCAAGTATGGACTCCGTTGGTCGAATTATCTATATTCTTTAGAGATTTGTGTTCAAGCAAGTTGACGGTGCAACATTTAATAGAACTTGGGTAGAAGATTGTATTAACATTGTGCAAGTTAGAAAGGGTGCTACGCCAACCCCCCCCCCCCAATTTTGTTGATAGTATCGAGCATTTGCCAATTTATCTTGCATAAGAAACATGTATCGGTGCTCCTGTCCATTATCGATGGATGTATCCATTTGAGAGGTGTAAATTAATTAGTTTGTTCTATTTATTTGTTTACTCAAATAATTCTAATATTCAATATATTATCTATAGGTATCTACATCACCTAAAGAAGAAAGTGGGCAATAAGGCACATGTAGAAGCTTCGATATGCGAAGCATATATCATTGAGGAGGTTTCAAACTTCTGCTCCATCTACTTTGATACTCATGTCAGAACAAATCGTAATAGAGCCCCAAGGAATGATGACGGTTGGGTTGATGAACCGAATAGTGTAATTAGCACTATTTTCAATGTGGGAGGCAAGCCTACAAGTGCTACTAAAGTACGATGGTTGGAAGACGATGAGTTTGAAGTCGCTCAGAGGTATATATTGTTAAATAGTGGTCTTGAGGAGATGCTAGATATTGAGAAGTAAGCGACACATCTTTGCTACATATTTCAATTATGTATATGCTTGAAAAAAGTTCTCTAACTATTCTCCTTACTATCATAGTATTTTTAGAGCTGAGGTAAAAATGGAGAGACCTACTATTAATGATGATGATCTTGCTAGAGAGGTTTATACAAAATTTCCATCGTGGTTCCATAATTATGTACGGATCCTAAATATTAAGTATTCCAAATTTAGTATTCCGACCAATCTTTGTCTACTGTCTATATGATACGTGATGTTTCAAGTTTTTTGTCCTGGTACAGAGTTACAGAACGAACGACTTCGAGCATTAGCTATCGGACCAAGAAAGAGGATAAAGTGTTGGGATGGATACACCATCAATTACTTCAAATTTAGAACCACTGATAATCCTATTTATCAATCATTTATCAATGAGGAGGCTAATTATACAAAGAATTTTGGAGTATGTGTGAGGGGTTCAGTCTACGATGAGGATCCAGAATTTAACTATTACGGTGTACTAAGAGATGCCGTGCAGCTAGAATACTCTTATGAGATAAAAATTATGTTGTTTAAATGTGATTGGTTCGACACAACACCCAAGCAAGGATGAAAAATTGACAACCAGTTTGGGTTTGTTGATATAAATTATGGAAAAAAGATATGTAGATTTTGAACCATTTGTGTTGGCTAGTCAAAAGATTCAAGTGTACTATACGAGCTATCCTGGTCGACGACGTAATAATAAGGATTTGTGAGTTGTATGCAAAACTAAAGCTAGAAACACATATAATGTTGGGGATCTAGCATACCAGGAGGATGAGGTGGTCATGCCTCAACCTACATATATGAGTTTGGTCGGTGTTGATGGTATGGAGGTTGATGTTACCGTAGAGGATGATAGAGTTAAGAAGAGAATAACATAGAATATTTACCTCATATAGAGGAGGACTCTGATATGGAGGTATCGAACGAGGAACAAGAATTGGAAGATGAAGGTGATAGTAAAAATAAAAATGAAGAAGATGAAGACGATTCGAAAAATGATTCGAAAGATGATTTGAAAGATGAAGAAGATTAGTACGTACACACGTATGCATTAGCTTAGATTATTTATTTAATGACACGGTTGTTATTTATTTCATCAGTACACTAGTATTTATTTGTTTTACCACACCATCCATTACTTTATGATGTCTTGATGTCACTATTTTTATTTGTTTCATAACACTATCTATTATTTACTGTCAGATTTACCTATGGCGGGACGAGGACGATCACGATGACAGGTTCATAGAGGATCTTCTTCCTAGCATCCTCCAGCTACTCCGGATGAAGGTCGCACACGACCATTAGAGGACGAGTTCATAGATGCCGAGGATGATTTATCCCCGCCATGTACTCGTTCATCGGTAGGGGGAGCTACTCCATCTCCCGGGCTTCCCTCAACATCTACCCCTGCCACTACTATTGCGACTACTGCGACTACTAGTACACCGGCTACTCCACTAGTTGCTCCTACCGAAGCAAATCCATATCCAGACCTCCTGGTAAAGCACGGAGTATATGTCCAGCTTTCAGGATTTGCAGATCCCCCTACTATACCAGAGCGGCCAGCCAATATCGATCGTCCCGAACTATGGACCAATGGAGCAACGTAAGTACTTATTGTCAATTCACACATTTATTTATTTATTGCTTTTTATTCTAATTGTATATTGTTTACTTATTTTAGGTTCTTCCCGACCAAGGCTGATAATGATCTGGGGGACGTCATGCGAGAGAACTTTCATGGCCCTTATATCAACTTCAGTGACGTTCCGCTGGATCGTCGCTTCATTTGGCTGCATATGTTGTGGGTATGTATAAGATTTGTATTTAGAATAATATAAAATTTTATGATTAAAATGCTAAAAAAATATTTTTTGATTTTGTAGAAGAAACACTGGTGGCCGGATCATAGAGAGACGGCGATCCGAAAGTGCTACAAGACCGTCGCCAATAAAAGGTTCAGGGATATGATCAATGATCAGAAGGCGCCGGCGTCACATTCAGGGATCTTCGCAAGGAGTGGCTCAAGGAGGATTTCTGGGAGAAGGTGAAGGAGAAGATGGAGGTCCCGGCCTATATTGCCAAGTGCAAGAAGACGAGGACGTTCCGTGCTAAGGGTGGTCTCCACACGGGTGGATCCATTCCGACTGTCGAGCATTTTCGACGGATGGTCAGTATTATAATTTTTTGCTAGATCAATTTTTAATAATTCTCATTTTTCTTATTAATTAATTACTTAATGTTTACAGTGAGAGGAGGCTATCAGAGCCGGGGGAGACCCGAAGACCATCGACTTCCCCATAATCTTCCAGCAGACGCACAAAAGGAAGAAGGATGGGAAGCTCGTAGATGAGCGGGCAGCAAAAGCATACGTAAGTTGTGTTTATAAAGTATTATCAACGAAATTTAATTACATTTTTTTATAATTTAACTATATTTGTTTACCCTAAAAATCTAACCTTAACTTTAATATTGTTACCTATGATATCCAAAAACCTTAACTCAAAACCTAACCTACGATATCTAAACTTAACTCTAAACCTAACCTTAGTTATAGTCAATAAAAAGATTAATCATAACCTACGATATCTAAATCTATTTACATAAATAAATATAGGAGACGTATGAGAATTGGAGGGTAGGGCTGAGAGCAGTACGCCGACTGAGAGAAACGATCGGTGGATACAAGCTGTCGGAAGAGAAAAATACGGCAACGTATACGGGACTAGATCGTTGGCATCCCAGTCGTCGGTTATTTTCAGAGCTCCTCCGATGGCTCCTCCAGCTCCATCAGAGCCCATTCCTCCTTGTAACACCCTGTTTTTTTAATTTTTAAAAATAAATTTTCTGGAATTTTCGATAATTTTTAATTAATTATTAAAAATGCCCTACAGGGATTAATATTTTTATGGATTAAAATAATTATTAAAATATTACAAAAATTATATTTTTGGGTGTATTATTAATTATTGGATATTGTGTAATTTTTTGGAATTTATTGGACTCAAAAACTATTTTTAAACTGTTAAAAAAACCCCTTTTTAATAAACCAGGTTAAACTGGGTTGAACCGGGCTCAAACCGGACGAAACCCGGTCCAACCGAACCGGACCGGCCTAACCCTACTAAACCCAACCTTGAACCTAACGGGTCGGATCGGATCCGGACCTGACCCGAACCCGACCCGACCCGACCCGTTTTCCCAAATCCCACGAACCCCTCAGCCCGCAACCGCCCCGCTCCCTCCGCTGGCACGACCGCCCGCCCCGCCCGCGTCGCCCGGCCACGACCTTCCACCCCGCCCGCGTCGCCCGGCCACGTCCCCAGTCTCGCTCGGCCTACCCGCTCCACCTCTCCCCTTCCCTCCCCTATATAAACCCCTTCCCTCGAGTCACCGCCACCGCCCTCTTCCCTTCTCTCCACCACCGCCAGCATCCGCCCCGCGCTCCGGCCGCCTCCGCGAGCCCCACGACTTCGTCGACCCACCGTGGCCACTACAGCGCCGATGACCCCCGCCAACCACCATCAGCCGCAGAACAGCAACCCGGCTCTGCCGTAGCTCCACCGCTGGCGAGCTCCGTCACCCCGTAGTCGTCGCGCCGTCAACAGCATACGACCTACGAGGTATCTGTCTTCACGCTCGTGTAACTCCCTATGTATTGACCCATTTTCTATTTTGTCGAATCATGTGCGAAGACCACGTGACCCTCTCGAAATCCCGTACAACTCGTTCGGGGTATCGCGTCCTGTGTCGGTCGCAAATTGCGACGCAAAATCAGAAAAAAAAAAACCATTTCTGAAAATTCAGAAATTCGTCCCGAACTCGCAAGTTCACGACAGTATTGCGTACAACCTGTTAACTTTTTTCAAAATCCACTTGAACAATAATTTAGACCATATGACCTAGTTTTAAAACCCTATTTTTGTTTAATTTATTGTGCTGTATGTTGTGTTTTATTCGCGGGTAAAAATGGCCAAAAACTTGGTTATTTAAATACCCTAATTTTCTCGGAATTGGGTGTGTCCCGCAAAACAAGGCGACTTGGTCGTGTGAGAACTTCACCTAAAGGTGCACGTCGTCGATACGGACGTGTGGGATTTTGCAGAAGTTGACTTGGATGTGCGTGCACACCGGAATCAACGCGTATCCGTCGACAACGTCCCGTATCGGCCCTGTTCTGAAACTCGTTGTAACTTTGTGTGTGCTCGTCGTTTCGAAACGAAACTTGCGCCATCGGACTCGTAGTATTTTTTGGTCCTGTGACCCAAGTTTGGTTCAATTTTGAAAACGTTGACAAAATCCCATATCGTGGGCCCTACGGCTCTACTTGACGGGCGATTTTGTGATCGGCTCATCGGAATCCAGTTCTGGACATTCTGTTGGGTTCGTATCGTCATTCTGGACTTGTAGATACTAAGTTTGACGAATTTAGAGAACTTTGTCTCTGGCACATTTTTCGGTGCGAAGTGGGCCACATGTGGACCCCACTTTGACCAGAAACTTACACTTTTGTCCCTGTGACCAAATTGGACTTATGGATAGGCAATTCTAGTTATTTGATATCTTCTGAGCATGATGGTAATGTTTGTTACAGCATCCGGAGACGTTCCTGAAGATTTCACGAATACCAGAGCCGCAGTTGGAAACCAAACACCAGGCAAGTGTACCTTGCCAAACTTGCAGTAGTTATCTGACATTGTTTCTTGAGTTATTCATATATATATACTTCTGTGATGTACATAGTCAACCCAGGACCGTGAGACGTTGCTTAATGTTTGAATAATATTCGGGTGTCGACGCCGTACGCGGAGTCGTGTAACGTCACTAGAGATTGATATCGCGACCCTATACATTTTCGTGCTTGCATTATCAAGTACGTCATACCTCAGGACACTTGACACTATTCATGTAACAGAATATTCCTGAGTTATTCATGGTGATTCTGTATAGGTTACAGGACTTGTGACATAGACTTTATACATATACTTGGCTATCATTATGACTCGTTGCATCAGTTAGAGGTCAAGATCTTGCGTGTCATGGACATGAGATGTGTGATTACATTGGACGGGGAGAAACACACAGGCTACAGGCTGATTATATATATATAACCCTTATTAATGCGGTGCTCAAGACTCTAAACCCGAGCTTGGCCCATTATGTGATATCACTGCTACCCGGCTCCCCGACACAGAGCTTGTAGTGGTTTCAGCCTGAGTTCTAGTGATGCTCTCAACTTGCATATCACTTAGCTGGTTACATAGCTTACCCTATTGTTTCATCTATTATTGCACTGTATTTATTTTGGCTTGAATTATTCTTGTACCTTGCTATGTCCCCTGAGGACCTGGATCCGGATTATGTCTCCAGGTATAGCTGAGGAGATCTATCCCGAGATATACGGGACAGGAGCATACATTGGAGCAGTACCAGAACCCGAGGACGAGGTCGTGCCAGAGGATTTCTCCTGAGTATTGGCTTTACATACTCAGTTATTTCTGTTGCTAGTTACTTTTTTTTCCTGTCTAGTGAATTGATGTATCAAACTTATTCTCGGGTTGTTCCCCGAGACACTTTTATTGAGACTTGTTAGATTATATTTTATTTTGATTATTCTGGCATTGATCTGTGATTACCTTCTGTGGATGAGATTAGAATTAGACTGTGACTTGTATCGTAGACCTATTTATTATTGTTTACAGCTTAAGTACACCCTAATGGGTCCATTAAATTGGGTTTGTCATTTGGTGTGTGCTGCTGGCCATTGCCACGTATCTAGTCCCTCGATATTTTGGGACTGGAGCGTGACACTCCTGCTGCTATGAGTTTAGAGCATATCAAGATGACTCTGTTAGAGGTACAGAGGCAGGTTAGACAACTGACAGAGTCTCGTGATCCTGCAGCTCATGCTCCTCCTGCAGCTCCTGCTCCTCCTGCTAATCCAGCTCCTCCGATGGCCCCTCCGAATCCTCCTGCTGCTCCGTCTGTCGTTACTGAGGATCTATAGTAGATCATCGCTATGGTTATGGCATAGTACATGGCTACTCAACAGCCGTCGCCGCCTCTGCCTCCACCGTCGACTTGATGTGTATTTTTATTTTCTTGATAATTTGACAGTTTTGGATGTATTTGTGTATAACTATATATGTTTGGATTAAGGTAGTGTATGATAACTTATGGCTATGCACTTATATTTAAGTTCTATTGTATTTGATGTGTTTTATTGTATTTGATGTGTTTGGATGTATTTGTGTATAAGTAATTTAATTTTGTATAATGTTACAGGAGCAGAAAGTAAGTAATTCTATTCTGTAAAAAATATATATGTTTAGTGACGGAATAACGACGGATTAGTGACATAAAATTAAAAAATTCTAGGTCAGCGACGGATCTGCGACGCTTTAGCGACGAAAAATCCATCTCTATGGTACCAAAAATGTGGAAATTATGTATCAGACATAGTCGCTATGTCCGTCGTCTTTAGCACAGATTAGCGATGGAAATTTCGTCGGTAAGCTTCTAAAAAATTTGGTAAAATAGGCTCACACTTTTCGTCGTCAATCCGTCCCTAATCCGTCACCAAATAAAGTGACGTAAATATTCCGTCACTAATCTGTTGCTGTAATTCCGTCGCTAAGTTCGTCGTGAATCCATCGACATGTCGACGAATTAGCGACGGAAATATGGCTGTGACACTTTAATTAGTAATGCCACATTTTCGTCGATAATCCGTCGCTATATTAAAATATCGACGGAAATAGACATTTTAGTGACGAAAAATTTCGTCGTTAAAACTCTGTATTTTTGTAGTGAACATGATTCGACGCGAAGCACGAACTTCTTAACTGGTATAACCACACGAGTACGTTGTTCTCAACAATCATCTAATCTGACCGGATTAATTTGCAAGTCTGCATCACCGTTTGAATCATGTGATCTCTCGCATAGCTCAGAACTAACCCATCGATTCAATCCACGAGGCCAACATTATGCCTCCACCCACAGCGAGGCAACACACTAATCACAAGGAACTCTGCATAATACTTGCACATGAAACCATGTCCAATCAAGCATCTTCAAGTCATCGAACCATCATAATGTACCGTGTGGAGCGGACATTACAATCACAACCTCTTCCTCAATGGGTGTCGTAAGGGCACCCCCCCCCCCCCCCCTCCTCCCTCCGCCTCTCATTCTACAAGGTCATCGCTGCGCAAGAGCAGGTGGTGTCGGGGACAGAGTACTTCCTCAAGGTACGTGGCTGCCAAGGACCGCGTCGATGTGGTAAGGACGTACGATACGGTCGTCTTCGTCAAGCCATGGCTCAAGTCCCAGAAGCTCCTCCCTCGCCGTGAGCGCCTCGCCTCCCTCGTCGCTAGCACCTGATCTCAAGTCAGTCCCAGTTGCGAGCACCTTGCTTCCCTCACCGCGAGCACCTCGCCTCCCTCGCCTCCGTGGCCACCACCAACATCGGCTTTTCTCTCACCCCTGTGTCCACATCCGAGTTTTTAATTCGGATGTGGATCTAGAAGGAAAAAAAAAAATTGGTAGCCGACAGAAAGTACAGAGCACTAATCCTGTCGGCAGTTCCATTTTATCCAAACGCCGGAACTTGTGGTGTTGGATGCGGTTGCATTATTTTTTCCACTTCACACTCCCAGATTCTGCAACCAAACATATCCTATACTGAGGTTGGTTTGATTTGCTCTGTGAGCTTTTAGTTGAGTTCAAGCTTGAACATAATTTTCAAACTTAGACTCTTGATTCGAAATTCAAGCTCGACTAGACTCATTTAAGGTCCTACCTACCATGCTCAAAATTGCAAACATGGTAGTACCAAAAGGTTGACACATGGGAGAAAAAAGAAGAAGAAATATTTAAGATAGGAACGGAGGCATAAACTTTGTAAAAGCAAAGAAAGTGGCTCTTTCTTTGGTAACAACACAATTGTTTCCCACTTTCATTTATATTCGTTCACTTTTGTGAAAAGTGAAGGAAGTGGGTTTGGGTTGGGGTTGGGGTTGGGGTTGGGAAGTGAGAATGAGTGTGTCGAGAAATCAATGGGAGACAGTTGAAGGGACCCACGCGGACAGCTAACTGGGTGCACGTGCGGGTGCCAGACAAGTCAGACCTCTTCATTCAGGAGTTGAATGACTTTGTGAGAGGGGAGGACAGGGCTTTCACATCACACACCTCTCTCTCTCTCTCTCTCTCTCTTATAGCCTTTTTTTTTTTTTTTTTTTTTTTCTTTACCACTTCACTATCACTTCAATGTCTCCAAATTTAAAGTCAGATATTTTGGATTTTGAACCATCTTTCATTTCTTGGAGTACAACTCGACGGTCTAAATCCGAGTTCGATCAGATAAATTCATAAATGGATTAGATTTAATGGATTAATGGGTTAGATTTAATGAATTGGATTAGGGTTAAAAATATTCGGATTCGAATTCGTATTCGTATTTAATCCGGATTAAAATATTTGAATCCGATCAAAAATCGAATTGAATTCGAATTCATGTGTCGAATTACCCAAAGAATCCAAAATTATATATATATATATATATATATATATATATATATATATATATATATATACTTTTTAAATAAAAAAGTTTAAACACTAAATTTCTCTACCCAAACTCTTAAACTCCTTATCATAAATCTTATTTCAGTTTATATTATGTAATGCTTGAAACTTGGTTGATATTTGATTGTGTTTAATATTCCTCATGTTTAAAATTATTTTAAATATCATATTAGAGTCCAATAAATCCGATGGACCCGACCCAATCCGAGTCCAACCTGATCCTCCGGACTTGGTCTTGGACTACATATGTTGAACCCGAGGTCAGGTTGGGCTTGGGCTTGGGATCGGACTAGGCTTATGATTTATCGGGTTGGACTCGAATTGAACCCAAGTCTGATCCAACCCGTCCCAGTTGCACCCGTGTTCATTCCATTCTGAATTGGCTTTAAATTAGCTACGACACTAAATATTTTGGTTAACCTTTCATGTAATATATTAAAGTGTGTCCATAGAAATTCGAATCTCTCATACTAATTTTTCATGATCTTGATTATCCCTTCAATTCAAGTCATGACTACATGGACCAATGGACACTTCTATTTAATCTGCAATTACTCTCTCAACTTTCTCTTGCAATAGGCGACGTTTAGTTATTTTAACGTGTAATGTAAGTTTCACTTTTCTTGCATGTGAAAACCATTTTCTTGACTTGAAGTCTTGAGCCATTATGCAAAGAGAGTGGGGAGGAAGAACTTTATGATATTCCCACTTATTCTTTTTAGAGGACGTGGGATCCAACTTGTTTACTTTTTTTTTTCATTTTTTTAAAAAATTATATAACTAATATACACAAACAAACAATTAATAGTGTTCATATTATTGACATAGTAAGTACTTAAAAATGTTAAACAATTACTGTTACTAGATTATATTTAAATAATAAAATAGTATTTATGATATTAATTTATCAATTAATATTTGATATTAACTTTGTAATAAATAAACAACAAATAGTATTCTTCAATTTATTAGTACTAATGAGTATTAATTATGTAAAAGAGAAAAAAAAATATTAAGTGATTATAAAAAATAATAATTTATTTTAAGTAATTTGATATTCTTAAATAATGATTAAGATTTAAATATCAAATATATAATAATGTAAAGTTGTATTATTATTATAAATTTCTTGGTGATAATAATAATTATTAATACTTAATATTAATAACTAACTATTGATTTAGTTAAAAAAAAAAGTGCATTAAAATACATGTCATATCAAAATAGGCTTAATTTTAACTTGATACCCTCAACTATTTCAGTTTTTTAACTTAATGTTCTAAACTTTAAAATTAGACAAATTAGTGCCATAAAGTATTAAAAAAATTCAAATTAATATCCTTCGATAGTTGGAGGATAATTTTTTCGTTAAAACAAAATAGAGAGACCAAAATATCCCCCTCTTTGAAGACTATAACCATAGAAGAAAGAAAAGTTATGAAGTACACTAACAAACCACATGGCTGGTTTTTATCTTTGTAATAAAACAAAATAATATTTTCCGACAAAACATACAAAATTAAAGAATGGTCACAAATAAAAGAAATATATAATAAGTGTATATGCCATTAGAAAATTTTAAAACTAATAAAATATATTATTAAATAATATAAATGAGAATTTGGATAAAGTGAAGGGAAAATTTTCCCAAGATTCACATTTTTTTATATAAAGAAAAAATATCTAGTTTAAAAAATCTTTCAATTTTTAATTTGGTGCAATTTGTACCCAAATTGAACGACAACGTCACCAGACATCCAATTTACCATCAACAAAACTTGTTTGGATTATTTACACAAAAAAAAAATAGTAATATACAAATGTGAAACATGAAAGAAAAATAGAAAGAATGACAAAATATGAGATATTTTAAACCTATATACAGAAAGATGATAAGACTTTTGCAATATTTAATGGTCACATGCATGAATATTTTAGATATTTCAAGCATTTTTTAGTCAAAATTTGACTACAACGTTCAAATTATAACGAGTAGTAGACGAATGGAGTGATTTGATCAAAGTACAGTACACAAAATACGAGAATTTAATTAATCAAAAAATTTATTTAATCTTTTTATACTAAAAGTATAAATTTTGTGAGAGATTTTTTGCACTTTATCTTAAGTAATTTTGAAAACCAAACTATCAAAGAATATCTATGGAGTCATGGGAATAGCTTAGTTGCATATAAAATCTATCTTTAATAATCTTTTTAGTATCTAAAATGTCCTTACATAGACGACTCGGTCAACCATGCGTCTTGTGTACGTGTATCCAAATGACAACACTGCATATTTAGTACATGATATAGTTGTAGATGTTATCTTTCACTTCCTAATAAACAAAATGATAAAGCGAACGTTTGGTTCATTCGGTTTCAACCGAATAAAAATAGTCAAAATCGAATAAATCGAAATTCTAAAAATCCAAAATCGAAACTGAACCGAAATTAACCAAAATCGAAACCAATCCAAACCGAATAATCAATTAAATTTATTCGTTTATTAAGTTTGTTCGGTTGAAATAATTTTATTATTTAATGGGCCGGATCCAATGTTGGGATCGTTGTTAAATTATATTAAAAACTATAATTTTTGTACACACATTTGTTTTATTTCAAAGTTGCCTCCAAATTTGGATTAGTTGTTAAATTATCAAAGTACATATACGTAGAATTGTTGTTTTCAAAGTATACACATTTTTAATCACAAAATATGCATAAAATTGAGAGTATTTACATAATTGCATAAATCTTATTTGGTTTTCGGTTTTTGACCGAAACTGAAATCCAAAATCGAAACCGAATAAAAAAAAATTAGTATTTTCAAAATCAAAACTGAATCGATTTTTTTTTCAAACCGAACCGAATCTCTTATTCGCTTCGGTTAGATTCGGTTTCCGGTCCAAAACCGAATAATGCTCGCTCCTAGCTATATGTGTTTAAAGGTAAGATGAGCCAAATTGGGACTTAATTAGGTTCAATTAGATTCGGTTTTTCGTTCCAAAACCAAAAAATGCTCACCCCTAGCTATATCTGTTTAAAGGCAAGATAAGTCAAATTGGGGCTTGGATCGGTTACATTAGTGATACTTCAAAATTATTATATCAAGTTATCAGTATGCAGTCAATAACGTTCGAATTCTCCTTATAGCTATCTATATCCAGATCTCCATTATCCTGACTTGTAATTCTTCCTCTACTAGGCATAGCTTAAGCGAATAGACCGAATGTACACTCCTACTATTACCAGTTCTGTTTTCAAAATAAGACTTTAGTTTAGACAGAATGCAGATCCCTGTCACTATAGCATCCAAATATGTACATTTTATTCTATTTTTGAGTGGAAGGAAAAAAAAACTTAGTAGTCAACTAGCCACACAACTGAATGAAAGAAAGGCACCTCTAAACTCTCAATAGAATCTGTAGGGTGGTTTTGCTTTGTATAAAAGCCCAAACTGCACCTAAAAAATCTCCCACCTCTATTCTCCAGTAGAAAGTTGCCAACATGATGATCGAGCAGCTAATAATATTAGGATTCACACATGCAGAAAATCAAGAATCAACCACCGTGTTGAATGGCAAAGAGATGTATCAATTACAATTTAAGAATCATCATCCAAAGTTAGGTGAATACTATAACTGAAATAATTTTCTTCGCCTGTAATCCAGATAAATAATAGAAACACAACATTATAAACCTAATTATATAAATCATCATCGTCAGCAGCTGCAGCTGCAGCAGACGATGCGAATGGGTCAGATCCTGCTGCTCCTGCCCCAGTATCCGATCGCTCCGAGAAGCGGAACTCACTTCCGAAACCCCTCGACTGCTGCAACGTCTGTGCAAACGCCTGGTATTTACGGATATCAGCATCACTCACACTCCTGCGAGCAAATTTCATTGATTCCTCAAAGTGTGCTGCCTTGATCTCTGCGACCTCGTCGTCTTGATCTTCTTCCATAGCTTCTGGGTTCTCACCTCTTCTCCTCTCCCTTTCAATGTCCTGCAGAGAACCAATTCATACATCAATGAGACTCACAAATCAGATTAATCTCTTAAGTTCATGATCCTCGATGAGAAGGTTCTCGAAATTCGGATTAGAGAAGGAAAACAGTGTATGAAAAATTGGGATGAAAATAAACCCCAACCAGAGGTTCATGTTAACTATGAGTTAAAACAACTTGAATTATTTCACAGGTACATGTTGACTTCTTCCATAACTGCTTAGGAAAGCTTCTATAGATAGTCCTGTATTAATTCCTTGCACTTTTATATTCAGTAAAAGAATATTTACAGTTAACATTTGATACAGGGAATTTCGAGTAACAATCAGTTCTGGAGAAAAGTGTATATAAACAATAAGCTAATGTAATAGACTTAATATATTAAAACAGTTCACTTATCTGTTATTATGGTGTATGGTAGATGAAGAATATCCATAAAATTCATGTTCACTTCTTCCATAAAATTGTTGATGATTATATAATTGCTTCCATCTTGTGGAAAAGCCAAATTGTAAAAGATACAAACAAAAAGTAGTAATTTACCTTCTCGATATTCTCTCTAATTGCATATTTGCAAGCACGCTGGCAGATTTCTGTAATATCTGCACCGCTGAACCCTTGAGTGTACTTTGCAAGTGCCCTCAAGTCAACTTCCTTGGCTATTGGGGACTTCCTGAGACATGCTTTAAATATTTGGTAACGAGAGGCCTCATCGGGCAGCGGAATATAAATCAACTGATCAAGGCGACCCGGCCTAAGCAGTGCAGGATCTAAAATATCAGGCCTATTAGTAGCGCCAATAATAAAGACAGTTTTCTTCGCAGACATGCCATCCATCTCTGTCAGAAGTTGATTGAGAACCCTATCACCAGCACCTCCTGCATCTCCAACACTGCTACCTCTCTGCAAAAACAACAAAAATTGCAATCTCAAATAAAACTAGTAGCAATAATATATCAGTGGCGGTTGTACAGATAAAAGACAAACCTGTGTAGCAATGGAATCAAGCTCGTCGAAGAAGAGAACGCATGGTGCAGATCCTCGAGCCTTGTCAAAAATCTCACGTACATTTGCTTCGCTCTCACCAAACCACATGGTAAGCAATTCAGGGCCTTTGATACTGATGAAGTTCGCCTGACATTCATTGGCAATCGCCTTGGCCAACAAGGTCTTCCCACAACCAGGAGGACCATAGAATAACACACCTTTCGAAGGAGACATTCCAAACTTCTCGAACTTCTCCGGATGCTCCACTGGATATTGAACAGTCTACAGCAATATGATGAAAAAGAACAGATTAGACGAGAACTGTAGAACATCAGTAAAAAGAAATGCAGCATCTCCTTGACATAGTACCTCTTGCAGTTCCCTCTTTACAGTCTCCAGCCCACCAATATCCTCCCAGCTGACATTTGGCACTTCAACGACCTGGTGATAGAAATAAAAAGGTTAGATAGGAAAGCAATCACTCCAAACCAGAATTTGCAGCCTGAATATGTTGCTTACAGTTTCACGTAGTGCAGATGGATTGCTAGTTCCAAGAGCAGTCTTAAAATGTTCATCAGTGACTGCCATGGAGTTGAGTATTTCCGCATCGATAGTTTCATCCTCTAAATCAATGACATCCATTTTCTCCCTGATGCACTGAAGAGCAGCTTCAGTGCAAAGGGCAGCAAGATCAGCTCCCACATATCCATGGGTGTCTTTAGCAATTTTCTCCAAATCAACCTGCAAGGTATGAATATTGTCATTCATATTAGCCAAAAGAGGTAAAGAGTACAAGACTAGAGTTTAATACCAAAGAATAACCAAAGAAAGAAAACAAAGAACGAACTAAAGATTACTAAGTTGATGGTCAATTACATTTTCAGATAGCTTCATGTTCTTGGTGTGGATGCGAAGAACCTCAAGTCGTCCAACTTCATCTGGCACCCCAATGTCTATCTCCCTGTCAAACCTCCCAAACCTTCTGAGAGCTGGGTCAATGCTGTTGGGCCGGTTAGTAGCACCCATAACAATAACATGGGCACGCGATTTTAATCCATCCATTAGAGTTAGAAGCTGGGAAACAATACGCCTCTCAACTTCTCCATTAGTCTTTTCTCTCTTGGGAGCAATGGAATCAATCTCATCAATGAAAATGATTGATGGTGCATTTTTCTCAGCTTCTTCAAAAGCCTTCCTCAGGTTGCTTTCACTCTCTCCAGCTAGTTTTGACATTATCTCTGGACCATTGATACAGAAGAAAAATGCCCCCGTCTCATTTGCAACTGCCCTTGCTATTAATGTCTTACCAGAACCAGGAGGTCCATAAAGCAAGATCCCTTTTGGTGGCTTCACCCCAATTGATTTGAATAGTTGGGGGTGTCTAAGAGGAAGCTCAACTAGTTCTCTGATTTGTGCCATCTGCTTCCGCACTCCACCAACATCATCATAACCAATTTCATCCAATCTATCTTCATCTTCCCTTTTAACAGGCTCTCCCTCACAAAAGATCTCTGTGTCGGGGGCAACAACACAGTACTCTGCTGGGTCAGTTTCAATAACCTTAAACTCTACGCTTCTCATACCTCCCCTAACAAGGAAAAGATCCCCCTTTCTTAGAGGACGGTATGCCTCCAGGAAATAAGCTGCAAGACATCCAGAAAACAAGGTGTAAGTTCATTTAAAGAAAAACAGGTCAAAGATGCACTTAAGTGATATTTTATTCAATAATTAGCAAAATTTCCAAATTAGAGGAATGACTACTTAAATACCCGCATCTGAAAACAAACTTACTCCTCAATTTCCTTGAAGTGACCAGCCAGCAAGGGCCATAATATAAAGGAAACCAGATACAAATGCTTGTCCAGTACAAGAAACAAAAGGTTCAAGGTCTTTAACAGCTAAACAGGTTAAAAAACCATTTTTGCCATACTTCATTGGATAATTAGCAAAATTTACAAAATGGTAGAATAAATACTATACCAGCACAACAAACAGTTTGACTTGTCTAATTCCTTAAAATGACACGCTAGTAAGGACCATATAAGGAGGGAAAACCAGCAAGGGAAGTGAGAGAGGAGAGGGAGGCCAGGAGGGGTCATGGCCTTCTCCGTCGACCCTTTAATTTTTGGTTTAGTATATATATAAATATATATTATAAGTGTTTTTCTCTTCTAGTCTAGTTCATATCTGGGGCTGCAAATGAATAGAACAGCTTGCGAGCTCAGATCGATAAGAGCTCGGCTCAATTCAACTCCATTAACATGCCAAGTTTGAGCATGATAACGAGCTTGATTTCTTTAAGGAATCGAGCTTGAGCACATGTAGTCACGCTTGTGAGCTTGTGTACAAGCTCACCTACTGAATTGAACCAACACTCAACTCCGATCGACTCAAGTTTTATGTACTTAAAGATGTAGCAATGCAGCACCGAAGCTGAAATTGTTGTTGCTACTGTTGAAACAAAACAGTCCAAATACATGGTCTAATTGGTTCTTCTATATTGCACATGGAATACATTAGATTGACTTCATCTCGAGTTGAGCAACTAATGAGCTGCTCAAGTTGAGTCAAAATTCTCGCAAGCCTAGTCAACCTGAAGCTAAAAAATTCAAGATCGAGTTTGGCAGCTCGCTAGATAATCTCAAGCCCCGAGTTTGGCCCGATAATCTCAAGTGAGACTAGCACTCAGATAATTAGGAGCTGTAGCTTGAGCTCAGCTAAATAATCTCTCAAGCTCAAGCAATAATTTCAGTCCATTAAAGAGACAAAGAAACAGAAATATATATATATATATATATATATATATATATATATATATATATATATATATATATATATATATATATATATTTTGGTACAGACACAAAATTACCCTACAACTCATCCTCATAAACTGTTTTAATTCCATCCCCACCCCTCCCTCTCCCCCCTGCAGAAAGTCGCTAGCTATAGCAACAGACACATTGAAATGAAAAGTACATCGTGAAAAAGAATTAGTAAGAGCAAACTTACGCTTCAAATATGCATCAAACAAGTTCCCAGTAACACCTTCAACAGTATCATCCACAGGCAGTATATGCACACGTTTACCGTACTTGACATCCTGGCATTGATGGACTGAAACAACATCCCCAAGCCTCACTCTCAGATTTGATCGGACAACCTTGTTCATCCTGATCTTTGGTTCGTCGCAGGTGTCATCAGCAAGTGCAATGCAAATAGTGTCTTTCCTTTTCTTGCCCTGGTAAAAACAACATTGCATGAGCACCCTTGAATGAGCAAATAAAAAAAATTACAAATACATCACTCTAGTGCATAAATCCTAAATCCTTAAGGGTTGCAACTAGAAGAGTAGTCATCTTAAAGTGGAACACAATAACCATATTTTACCCATGAGAAGGCCATGAGAAGTTTCTAGACAAAAATATTCTAATAACTCAATGTTTCATTTAATTACCAAAAACCTACGAGTCTGCTTGGCAATTATGGGAGTAGCGGTTATGAAGTATTTTTAGAGTACCGGTTATGAACGGTTATGAGATGCCTGGTTTTGAGTGGTTTTAAGTAGCGGCTTTTAAACCAATCCAATCCATACTTGGTAACGAGTCGTTTTGAAAGGCTTTTACAAGAATAAATGAAATAAAATTAATAAAACCGCTTAAAACCCCACCGATTTTGGGTGTTTATAAAGCCACCCAAAATTATATTATACCGGTTTTGGAGGATTTTTTGAGCCGACCAAAAACAATGCCTTATAAAAATTACCAAGCAGAGATTTTCATAAGCGGTCGGTTCAAAAACACCCCAAAACCGATGAGAACACCGTAATCAAGGAGACCCTAATTGTCATAAGCATTGTTTGTAGTGATCAAAATATCTTAGCTGTAGCTCCATTTTTCATGTACGTACCTCTATCAGCCCCTTTCCCAGTATAAATGACATGAACTACGGCATCTATATTCAAGAAAAATGACTACAAATCTCCCAAAATCCAGAAATAATATCCCCAATATTCATATATTGATATAAATCAAGTTATAGTATTCCCACAATCAATTCATGACTACCTTCAATAAATTTGATCTTCCTTATCAAATATGTAGCTCGAAAACATAACCAAATTTGGAAGGAAAAGAAGAAATCATAAAACCTTCATGTTGAAGCTGCATAGCAAATCTTTATATGCACAAAAAACCAATCCTAATGAGAAAATCAACATCATCAAATGTCATTCAAGTAAAACCAACTAACCGCTAAACTACTCCAAGAAAACACTAGCTTCCCCCAACCAGCTACCTGAAGTGTCAGTTATAAAAAATAGCCCAACTTTGAAAATTACAATGCTTAGAAAGCATCAAAGTGACTACAACAAACATCCTCAAAACGTTTAAATTTTAAAACCAAGCTGTATTAAGAATCCAATGAACACAGATCTCCACGAACCTCAACTAAATACCAACTTCAAAACAAGAACTCCATATATATAATATTAACTATTACATCTTCGCATGTGTATGTTAACTATCAAGTGATTGGGGAAATATCTAGCTTAATTTGGTTTCTTGAGAACTCGCCAATTAAAAATTTGTATGATATTATTCACTTGAGAGGATTTGCATGATAAGACATGGTTCATGTCCTCGTTAACAAGATGTATGAGCTTAGTTATCTCCTCTACAACTAATTATATACTTTGTTTGAGGACTAGGTTATCTATAATCTTTGCTTAAAACATTATGTCTTGGAACTCTTGATCTCTTCTTCTTTTTAATAAATATTGCTTTTGTTGTGTACATAGTATGTACATTACCTGGAGGTGATGCCCACTAACTGGTCTTGTAAGACCTTTCCAATTCTCCGACATTATATTATTATCACTGCACTTTTTGTTTTGTAAAGGTAACATCCTAGTAGCCTAAAATAAGTCCAACTAACATCTTAAAAGTGCATGTACTTTATTTGGAAGTATATAATCCAGTAAAAACAATATTCGAACTGCAGTTATACTGCTTGATCACATAGTTGCTTTTGGTTCAGCTTTGGACATAAGAGAATTTACATCAAAAGGTAGGTACACCTGAGGGCAAGGTAGTCAAAGGCGCAAGGCGCACTCGAGGCGCAAAGGGTCCAAATCGTCCGAGCCGCAAGGCGCACTTAAGACGTGTGCCCGAACGACGCGAGACACAAATATATATATATATATATATATATATTCGCATCGGATTTCTACATTGATAAACATGTGTGCTTCAAATTCCCCCATATCTAGATTGCAATCACTTTGAATTGAGTGAGAGAGAACAGTAAAAAAAATAGTACATCAGTTCAAAAAACAGTCTAAACATGTTTTTTTTCACAAGATTTTCAAGGCGCGTCTTAGCTATTCCAAGGCGCTCGGAAAAGGCGCGCCTGCGCCTTAAGAATTGCGTCCTGCCTGGAGTGCCCTGAGGCGCTGCCCATGTGCCTAGGAGCAAGACGCGCCTTAGGCGCGCCTTTGACTACACTGCCTGAGGGAACTTGGGATGCCAATTGCTTATAGTTGCTTGGTCTGTACTGTTTATAGTCTAAGGGGACTTGGAGGCTCCTTGGTTGCATGAGCTTAAATTGCATATCCAAACGTAGGTCAACCTACCTACCTACCTACCTACAAACAACTGCCCACCTAGCTTTATGTCGTGACTCTCATGCTCATAGCCACATTGACTAGGAATTTGGAACCAAAATAGAGTGGCTGACCTCAGGTTGACAGTCGGTCAAAAACCTCTATCAAATCCTTTACGGAACATGCCAGGCTCTATAGCTTCCCAAGGCTTTTGGATGACGATGATGATGATAACTAGAAACTCGTGAATGGGGAGTTGAGGTGACTTCGATAACTAATTATTGAACGAAGAATTTTAATAGGGTAGGTGCTAAATTATGGAAACCCATAGCTAGAGAATAATTAAAACATGCGTAATTATGTCCATGGCATTTCACCTGTTGTCCATGGCATTTCACCTGTTGGGAAGGAAACTACATATATAAGTTTTAACTTTAAAGTGATGGACCCAATGGTTTTTTTAACAAGCTTTAAAATATCAATTTCCCATCAACCACTGAACCGCAAATATTTTAGCCCTCAATACAAGTAGTCAGGCAAAAGCCAATAGTATGTCTTCCCTATTTATTACATAGGTAAACTCTAAATAGAATTAAAATTGTATAATGTATAAACAATGTAACTCCACAGCCACTGATTCCAACTAAATCCTCCCAAAAAGATTTATAACCCAAAATCTTAAACAAAATAGATTGAGAAAACACTAACGAAGTAGTAGTTACCCTAAATTCATACAAGACTAAAGTACATTTATCTCTAGATGGGCCCACAAAACTCCCACATTACTCTCCACATCCGAACAGATTTCCATAAGCCCAACACTCTGCCCATCGCACCCTCGCTCCTTAAAAACACAAAAAAGTAAGCAAAATAAATAAATAAGGACCTCAAACTACATGAGGTGGGAGTTCCCAGGGAAAGGTGAGATGACACAGACTTATAAAAGTTTAACATATATACACTTTCTTTTCCTTCCAATCTGTTGCTACCTTAAAAATAAATGATTAGTATAGGTTACAGATCTCTGCATCAGTTAGAAGAACTCATAATATTTCTCAAAAAAAAAAAAACAAATTCCAAAAGCAACAGCTAAAGACAATAAACTACCTAGATCCTAATCTCCTAGATGCCTGGAATCAGATGCCTTTTTCACTTTCATATAACAATAAATCTCCTCCGCACCTATAACACAACATTGATTTCAGGTGTCCTGGTAAATTTTGGAGTGACGAGTTGTCCACCACCAACTTTCAACCTGTCTGTGCTTGCTAGTCCCCAAATATTGGAGTGACGTGTTGTGTCCACCACCAACTTTCAGATTGTCCGTGCTTGCTAGTCCCCAAATAGTATGTTTCCAGCAAATCTTCTAACAATCTTATCGATCAAACCCTAGTTTTTGCAGTCCTCCTACTCAACTGTCATACTTCAAACAAATTTGACTAGTTTGTGGATCATAGATCTCCAAAGGATATGAAATTAACCCAAAACAACAAATATAAATTAGATCTCTGACTACATCAGAACAAGCAGCAGCAGTTGCAAACCCCTAACTTTCCTCCATGGAACCTAAATTACCCTTCCCGAATCAAAACCCTAGTTCTTCCAACCCACCGATAGATCTAACCATAACTTGAGGACGCTGTCTCCAATAGGGGCACAAAATTTATGAATAAACATTGCATAGACCATATCTCTGATTAAATCAAAACAAACAGATCCCCACAGCACTTGCAAAAAACACTAAATTTAGGGCTTTTTTCCAACACATAAACAGATCGCCACGCTCACCTTCAAGAGGATGGTGTCCCCACGGAAGAGCTGCAGCTTCTCCATGGTGTCGGGGTTCATCGACACCACCGAGTTGTCGTCGTTGACGGCCTCGTCGACCATCAGCCGGTTCGGCGCCTTCTTCCTCTCGAGGATCGCCGTGCTGAAGTCCTTCTTCCCCTTCCTGCCAAATCGAATATCAGAACCAAATCAAATCAAGATCCAATCTTTAGGGTTAGGGTTAGGGTTTGCTTACGGATCGGAGGACGAGGACTCGCCCTGATTCGCCATGGAGGGGGAGGAGGAGTAGGAGGTGGAGGAGATGAGAATTTGGGGGAAATTTGGAAGGGAGAGAGAATTTAGGGTTTTTTTTTATTTGGTTTGGGGGATTTGGTATTTATATATGAGAGGGGGAGGTGCGAAGAGATTTCCTAATTCGACCGGGAGTTGGAAGTTGGAACTACTGCTGCTTCTGGACTCTTCTTATTTAATGTAAAATTTACGGTTTGGTTTTTCCTTTTGTCCGATTTATTCTGATTGGACCGGGTTTTTTCCCGATGTACAACCAAATTACAATGAAGCAACAAAAGTGGCGTCACAGAAAATCTTGTGTGTTTCTACCTACCATCGAGTTGTTGAAGCATTTAGCTGCTTGAAGGAGCGATTTTTGTGTCAGCATTATTTGTGATTTATTTTTTGATTTGTTAACTTTTTTGAAAAACTAACTGTAGAAACATAGAAAATCTAGATTCATGCGCTCAACAAATTATGTGCTCCAAAATCGACTTAGAAGAAATCAGGCCACAGAATGACCATGCGGCCAAGAGAAAGCAGCATACATGCGTCCCAAATATTGGCCGCATAAAGGCCTGACACGAAGTTTATATCTGACACAGAATCCTGACAAAAAATAATTTTCTGAACGCTTCGGAAAATGTGAGCACACTAAGCGACAAGAAGCTCTCATAAGACTAATAATGACTTCTGACAAGCGTCCAGCGCCACGTGTCTCTGGCACTATGCGTTCCAGACTCCATGCGTCACATGAGTCTCTAGTCCCAGGCGTCCCATACTCCATGCGCTACATGCGTCTCTGGCCCTATGCGTTCCAGACTCTATGTGTTCCATGCGTCTCTGGCCTAATGCGTTCCAGACTTCATGCGCTCCATGTGTCTCTAGCCCCATGCGTTCCAGGCTTTATGCGTTCCATGCGTCTCTGGCCCTATGCGTTCCAGACTCCATGCGTTCTATGTGTCTCTGGTCCCATGCGTTCCAAACTTTATGTGTTTCATACGTCTCTGGCCCTATGCGTTCCAGACTCCATGTGTTTTATGCGTCTTTGGCCCTATGTGTTCCAGGTCTCATGCGTCTCATGCGTCTCTGGCCACATGCATTCCAGACTACATGTGTCTCATGTGTCTCTTGCCCCATGCATTCCAGACTACATGCGTCTCATGCGTCTCAGACTCCATTCATCCAACGAGGCAAGGTTCCCTGAGACAAAAAAATTCTGTTGCGACTGAAGCAATTATCTCCAACTAAATGCGGGCCATGTGTGAAGGTGACCAAGTCACGCAAACAGAAGACGAGAACCACAAAGATCTCCAGCAACAGCAAATTCCAACAAAACATCCATGTGGCAGCTCGCCCTGGACTCAATCCATACTATGCGCCTACATTTGCAACCACATTCTGTTGAATGAGTCCCTGCGGCCACTAAACAGAAGCACATGTGGCACATATATCCCATCAATATGATGGCTATAAATAGAGACAACTTGGACGTCTCCATGGCTGGCTGGATTTTTTCTGCTTCAGAGAGACTATATCCTTCCAAACGAGCTACGTACGTACACACAAGCTCAAGAGAGAAAGAATAGAATAGAGCATCCATCACTCACTTGTCGGACCGTCAACAGAGTAAAAGAGTCGCTGCAATACTCGATCTCCATCGTCACACTACCCAGATAAAATATTGTACTTAGATCTTTTGTTAAGGATTTCTTTGTATATTTTTTGTTTGTTTGTTATTAAACGAAAGTTTTTCCAAACTTATTTCAATGGCAAACAAGGTGGCAACTCTGTTGGGGACTTCCTTCTCCTCTGATGAGAAGGTCGTGACGCAGTCCGATGCGTCGAAGCTGGGTTCGACCCAGAGGATGTTGGTTGTACGCTTCGACCAGCAAGCCTATGAGGAAAGTGCTCTCTGAGGGCGGTACTTCTCCAAGGCTGGCAAATCCTAAGAAGACCCGCATGACATGAGTTGCAAAGGCCGATGCGCCTCACCCAACTACGGAACATGCGCTCCACGTTTCTCTCTCTACCGCTGGGACTGCACATTATGTGTCCACCTCTCACGAGGCAACATCTTCTGACAAGTATCTGAAGACCCGCAGGACATGGATTGCAAAGGCCTCTATGCCTCACCCAACTGCGAAGCGTATGCTCCCCGTCTCTCTCTCTCTCTCTCTCTGCCGCAGGGACCGCACATTATGCATCCACCTCTCATGCGATAGCCTCTTCTGACAAGGAAAGTGCTCAGCACTTAAGCTCTGGCAGAGAAAAATACTACGATGCCAGGAGTTTGAGCCCTAAGACACCTACCATGCAGCCATGTCAAAAGCCGCATAAGGAAGACTATGCGACACCGATCGACAGCCGCAGGCAGATGGCGGTATGTGGCCAGGACAGCCACAGAAGTTCCATCTTCGATCGAATCACACGCAATGCTGACTCCATGCGTCATGTTGAGAAGTTCGGAGATGTGAACTTGGACTCTTCATACTACGCACCGGCACATGCTAAGACAAAGAAGTTTAGGGCAATACGAGCTCGCCAAGATCAAGAATTGCTCAGTCTACCAACCGTCAGCAGGCGCCGCTAACTATAATGCGTGCCCCTGACGGAAAGTTGTACATAACCGACCCACGCATCCAGCCCGCAGCGGCAATCGAACAAGATCGGTCTAAAGAGTCTTCCATTAGCAACCTGGGGCAAGTTCTTGTACGAACCCCAGGTCATGAAACAAAATCAACACCTACGCACCCATGTGCTCGGTCTACCCTGGCTCATAAGAATGGTGCTAAGGTGAATCAGCCCTTGCTTGACTTGCCAACATGATCAACCACAAGCTCAAAGCGAGGGAAATAACTACGACATACGAGGTATCCTCTCCAGGACATCACTGTGCCAACATTATCATCAACTATTATTGTAACAAAGCAGTAGTACCCACAAAAAGGCAGTCGGCATTCCAGCGGCTACAACCAAAGGCACCCACCCGACGACAACCCGGATTACAGGTGAAAGCACTAGAGGAAGAGGAGCTGCCCTTCGCCTCATGTTATTATGCTCAGAAGGCCCTCTCCATGAGGTGAGGTCGGAAGTCCAGCACCTCTGGCCCTTCGCTCTCAACCAGCGAGTCAAGAAGACGGGTCCAAGGAGGACAAGCAGCGGAACCCGCGGAAGGTATTTTCCTGTGCACTCGCTCAAAAAAGAAGATGTCAACCACTGGGGGTGGTTCTTCCTTAGGACCTCACATAGCTCTGCAAGCTAGGGGTTATAATCCCCCAGACCTCTAGAACAATCCAGCATTCCGAGAGAAAGGTGATTCCCATGGAATAGATGTTGAGACCCCTGGGGTAGCCACCCTCGTCCAGAGGACACAACTTCCTACGCTGGGGGTAGTGTTCCCTCCGAGTCCGAAGAGGATGAGGCACTACCGACCTTCCCGGATGACTATTCATGACAAGAGTCTGAGGCAGAAAGTATGACGTCTACCGTGCCATCCATTTCTCCCCATGTTAGAACAACGTACATGGTAGGGGACGATCATGAGGGCCCCAACGATCGACGGCACCTCAAAATCCTCAAGGCCATGATGCAGACCATGAGTGCGTCAATGCAGGTTTTGACCCATATAATGCTAGAGATCATGGCAAACATAGCCTCACAACTAGCAAGGGCCTCTGGCCAAGCAAGCCTGGACCCCGGGACAAATGGGGATTCAAACGCAATCGCTCCACCCCCTAGATGTAATCACCTCCTGCCCGGATCATCTGCTCCTTCTGTAGTCGATGAAGCTCGGGAAGAAATGTTGGAGGTACGAGAACTCCTGGCTCGCCTAGACTCGATGGGCAATCGGGACTCATTACACGAACTTGGGATTCGACAACCGTATCCCCTCGAGTGGAGAGACGTATCATACCTGCCCAAGTACAAGCTCTTCAACTTGACTCCATTTGATGGGAAGACATCTCCCCGTCAATTCATGAGTTAGTTCGAGACGGCAATAGGACATCTGTCTCACAACAATGCCCTTTTAACTAAGCTCTTTGTCGAGACATTGTCTGGAATAGCTCTTGACTTGCTCTGCAGCCTCCAAGACAACTGTATTTCGTCGTTTGACGATCTCAAGGGTATTTTCTTGCTTGATTCTACGACGAAAGAAATGACATGACAATGTCCTCTTGAATAAACATCACACAAAGAGAGAATGAGTTTGTACGAGACTACATCGAGCGGTAAAGGCAAGTAGCACTAAAGTTGTAAACACCCTGATTTTTCAGAATAATTTTAATATAATTTTCCCCAACTTTTCGGTATTTTTCTGGATGAAGAACTAAGGTAATGGTGATTAAAATATTTTTTAATGCGATTAATTTATGTTAAAATATTATGGAGATAATATTTTATGGTATAAAATGGAAAATCGGACATAGGGTAATTTTCTGTAAATTTATTGGACTCCGGAAACGCGTTTAAAGCCCTAAAAACTATTGGATATTTAACCCGAACCAAACCTGACTGAACCAAACCAAACTTGAACCAAACCGAACCGCTAACTGAACCGAACCAGGCCAACCCAGCTTAGCGGGTTGGGTCGGGTCAGGTCGGATCCGAGTCAACCCGACCCAAACCCAAACCCGAACCCACACAGAACCCTAAATTTCTCCCCCCGCCAGAATTCCTGTAGCAGCCCTATAAAGCCTTCTCGACGTGCGTGCCCAGCCCTCGAAAACCTTAGTTCGTCCGCGCCGTCACCTCACTCTGGCCTCCCTTGCCTAAACCCTAGCCGACGACGTCGCCCAGCCCAACTCCTCCGCCAGGCCGCTCTCGACCAGACCCCTCGTCGGCCTCCCCTGACCCGCAGCCGACCTAACTCTCCGCCGCCGAGTCCGCCCAGCCCGACTCCCCCTTCTGTGTCATCCGCCTCGTCGACAACCCCGCTCAGCCTAGCGCCACCCCCTTCGACGACTCCGGCCCGCGTGATCCCCCACTCCGGCCTGACTTCCCCCGCGGCTGAACCCGCTCCGGCCAACTGTGCAGAGCCGCCCGCCGCCCTAGCCCGACCTCGCCGACCCCGAGCCCGACTCCCTCCAGCGAAGCCCCCGCCGCTGTCTCGATCAGAACCCTAGAGCAGCGGACACAAGAGCTCTCGACCAGGACGCGAGCAGCAGACACACGGACACAAGAGCTCGACCAGGACACGAGCAGGACACGAGAATTCAGACTTCTCGGAGCCCAGTTCAGGTAACATTTCCTCTCACCTCGTAATTTTGTTTTTGATTCCGTCTGTTGCAACGCGTAGACTGTGTAACCCTCTCGGTGCCCGTGCAACCCGCTCGGTGCATCGCATCCTGTGGTGATCGCAAACCGCGATCCAAAAACAGGAAAAATAATGTCATGTTTCACCCCGGAACTGAGTGCGCCCCGCCAAACGGGACGACTTGGTCGCACGCGGTCTTTACCGAAACGTGCGCGACGTTGATACGGACGTGCGAGATTTCGCAGAAGTTGATTTGGATGTGCGTGCACACCGGAATCAACGCGTATCCGCCGACAACGCCATGTATCCGTCCATTCTGGAACACGCTGTAACTTTGTGTACACATGTCGGATCGAGACGAAACTTACGCCATCGGACTCGTAGAAATACGCTGGTCCTGTGACCCAAGTTTGGTTCGATTCTGAGAACGTTGACAAAATTGCGTATCGTGGGCCCTACAGGCTCCACTTGACGGGCGATTTTGTGATCGGCTCATCGGAATTCAATTCTGGAAGTTTTATTGGGTTCATATCATCGTTCCTAACTTGTAGACACTGAGTTTGAGGAATTTGGAGACCTTTGACCCTGACACGTTTTTCGGTGCAAAGTGGCCCACATGTGGACCCCGCTTTGGCCCGAAAATGTCATTTTTGCTCTTGTGTCCAAATTGGACTTAAGGACAGGCGTTTCTAGCTATTTGATATCTTCTGAGACTATTGGTGATGTTTATTACAGCTTTTGGAGGAGTACCTACAGGATCCACTGATACAGGGACAACTATTGGTATTCAAACACCAGGCAAGTGTACCTTGCCAAACTCTGCAGTATTGTTATATATTTTCCTTGCTTCATTTATATTGTTGTGCATGCTTAACCTAAGACCGTGTGACTTACTTAGCGTCCGATTAATAGTCGAGTGCCAACACCGTACGCGGCGTTGTGTATTGTCATCTAGAGATGGACATTCGTGACATTATATATTCTCGTACTTGTCTTACCAAGTACACTATGACCCAGGATACTTGACACCATTTATGAGACAGGATCTTCCTGAGATATTCATGGTGATCCTGTATAGGATACAGGACTTGACAGAGATATTATATTCTTAGATACTTTATGACTGGTTGTATTAGCTATGATCCCGCTTGACATGGACATGAGACGTTATGGTCATGATATGCGTGGTTACATTGGGTGGGGAGAGACACACATGCTACAGGCTGTTTTATATATATCTACTACTATTGTGAGGTCGTAGACTCTCGTAGCAGAGCTAGACACATTATCGGTTATTACCGCTACCGGCTCCCCGACATAGAGCTTGTAGTGGCTCAGCCTGAGTACTCGTGATGCTCTCATCTTGCATTTTCACATAGATGGTTACATACTTACCCTATTTATTTCATTATCTGCTGCACTGCATTTATTTTGGCTTGTATTATCTGTACCTTGCTATGTCCCCTGAGGACCTGGATCCGGATTATGTCCCCAGGATTTGCAGACGAGATCTATCCCGAGGTATACGGGACCGGAGCAGAAGCAGATACAGGAGCTGTACCGACACCCGAGGATGAGGTGTTAGCTGAAGACTTTTCCTGAGCATCTATGTTCCATGCTCAGTATTTACTTTATTCTGTCATTTATATTTTGGTCTGTTGAACCATTGTATCAGATATTTATCGGATTGTTCCCCGAAGCACTTTGTTGAGACTGGTTGATGATTTACATTCCTTATATTCTGTGGATCATATTTTATATCTTGTGTGGATGAGATTAGTTGTGCCATGTTATCGTAGACTTGATTTTACAGCTTAAGTACGCCCTGATGGATCCATTAAATTGGGTTTGTCCATCGGTGTGTGCTGCTGGCCATTGTCACGTGTCTAGTCCCTCGGTATTTTGGGACTGGGGCGTGACATGGTTTTTGTGGTGGCCCATGCAGGTCTACGACTAAATCGTTCGGTTTCAACTTAGGAACCGAACCAGCCTGCCCTAAGGATAGGATAAGTTATAGGATCTCATCCATTATTTGAACCATTTTTGAACTCTATATCGAACTCGAATAAATTACTTGATTTGCATCCTGTGTTGATTCCTCTGAGCGTTCTTACAGTTTATCTTTTAGTTGCAGAGTAATGGATCCCAGGAACGGAGATGAGATTTCCTTGGATACACCATACGACGCTGTGGTTACTTATATAGACAGAGTGACACCAGGCAACGGAGAACAAACATCGCAGAGCGATCAAACCGGTCAGCCTAATCCAAGGTTTCGGAGAGATAACATCCCACCTCCACCACAGTTCACTCCACAGATGCCAGTTTTCCCGCCAGGGCAAGCCATGGACGGGCAACAGATATTTCAGATGATGTATGCCATGATGCAAGCCCAGCAGCAGATTCAGCAAGAGGCCCATCGTCATGAGGCAGAGTATCTGAGAACCAGTCTGGTATCCGCATTGGAGCAGGCAAATCCACCAGCGAGGCGATCAGCGACGGGATCTATCACTGATTTTCGTCAGCTCAAGCCTTGTACATTCTCTGGTAAAGAGGGGCCAACCGAAGTTCACGAATGGCTCACGAACATACAACACCAGTTGGAAGCAGCTGAACTTCCGAAAGAGAAATGGATGACTGCGATAAGGATGCAGTTGACTGAAAATGCACATCATTGGTGGTTAGCAGAAGAGAGGAGGCTCGGACAGGACCGAGTCACTTGGGAAGAGTTCTCCAGACTCTTCCGAGAGATGTATATTCCTGCAGTTGCACGGTCAGAGCTCAGAGACAAGTTCAACTGCCTTATCCAAGGCAATATGACAGTGGAAGAATACAACGCAGAATTTATTCGCCTAAGTCGCTTCGCCCCAACCTTGATCTCGACAGAGAAAGAGAAAGCTGAGAAGTTCTTTGACGGACTGAAGTTCAAACTCCAGAGGTTGATTGGATCGGTCGCACCTATATCATATACCGATGTCCTTGCAGCAGCACGACGCATGGAGCGCGTCGCTAGAAGGGAGTCAAATCTGAAGAGGCCAATCACATCAGCACCATCCAGGACAGCACATGGAGATTCTGCAAAATAATCCCAGAGGAGTATGCCAGATAGAGCAGCACACAAGGCTATATCCCTTCCTACTTGTCACCATTGCGGCAAGGTAGGTCATATTGAGAGAGAGTGCAGGCGTAAGTTGGGACTATGTCTGAGCTGCGGATCCAACCAGCATCTATCCAAGGACTGTTCTGAACGCAGATGTTTGTGGTATTAAACGAAAGAATGAAGATGTATTCAATATGGGGGTTTACACAGAACCCGCCTTCTTTTGTTTACAAACAAACTTGTACAATTTGATCCTATACGAGGATATGGGAGTACAATTTATTTAATCTGGGTAGATATTGCTATAGGTATCTGATCTGTAGTCGATCATTTTAGCCCTTGGACCACACGATGTTGAAGAAGTGCTGTAGAAGATAGGAAGCAGCTTTGAAGGTTGCAGGAGAGGGTGGATGCACGATGCCAAAGTCGTCGATCCCTACTCTTTGCCTGAGCTCCGGGTGCTCTCTCTCTCTCTCTCTCTCTCTCTCTCTCTCTCTCGGGTTCGATCTTCCGATTCTTGTTGACCTGATTCGATCTTCAAGTTTTCAGTTTCTCGACCTCGGATCTGATATTGGCTTTCTTGACCAATTTTTCGACCTTGTTCCTCATTGATAGAGGTCTTTATTTATAGAGTTTTAGTGACAGTGACCACTCCGTCGGTGTAACAACCGAGGAGTAAAAAGTACAACACCCTTTTACACAACGGTTAAAGTAACCAATGCCTGCGTATAGATGATCTTTTGAATGAGCATGTGACGCGGGTCCAACTAAGGGACACAACGCGTACTATTGCTACGAAGATCACGGCGTAAAAGCCACGTAGGTAGGTATCCATCGTGTAGAAGAGGTTGGCATAGAAGCCAAATGTCTGTCACCATGGCATAGAAGCCAAATAGTTATCAAACCGGCATAGGAGCCGAACAGGCGTAGAAGCCGAACAGGCGTAGAAGCCGAGTGGTCGTAGAGGCCGAACAGGCATAGAAGCCGAGGGGGCACAGGGGCCGAACATGCGTAGAAGCCGAAGGGGAACAGGGGCCGAGCAGGCATAGAAGCCGAAGGGGCACAGGGGCCGAACAGGCGTAGAAGCCGAAGGGGCACAGGGGCCGAACAGGCGTAGAAGCCGAAGGGGCACAAGGGCCGAGCAGGCATAGAAGCCAAAGGGGCACAGGGGCCGAACAGGCGTAGAAGCCGAAGGGGCACAGGGGCCGAACAGGCGTAGAAGCCGAAGGGGGCACAATCGCTGGATGGGCGTAGAAGCCGCTGCGTACCGTGCCACAGTGCTGACGTGGACGTCTTAGCCGGAATTACGGCTTTTGAAGATATAATCAAATCTCTCGCATTAAATGCCGAGATTTGCCATCATCCCGTGCATTAAATATGGAGGCGTGTTCTTTGACTGCCTGCAACCCTTTCTGCGCATCAGTCGCAGAGACGTGCCTCGAGAAACTGTCACCGCACTGTGCATTAGGCGAAAAGACGTGCCTCGAACCCCGTACGGAGTGCAGCTTTTGGCGTAGCAGGCGGTTTGTCTACTGCAGAACGTAAACAGCTCGTGTTTTGCCTGTGTAAAACAAGGCAGCGTATCCCCTTGTACGCGAAAGAGCGGTTTACGCTGGGGGACTTTGGTAACCGACGGTTTGGTGATATTTTAACCAAATCCTCTGCATTAAATGCCGAGATCTGCCATCATACTGTGGGGCGCGTCCCGAGGGGTCTGCCATCGTTTCCAGCCGTCGTCTGGGTAGCCGTGCAGTACTTTTTTTTGTCATGAGTCAGAGGCCAGGTTCACTGCGTGACTTGACAGGTTCATTTCGGGGAAGACGAAGCGTTCCTCGTACGCATTAATGCTGCTTTGAGAGCGGCTGAGTTTTACGCCATGGAGGCGATGAAGAACTCTGTCTTACGCTGGAGCGGCCTGGACATACTGTACTTACGCGGATGGTCCTTTGAGCTTATACTTCATGCTGTGTTTTAGCGGAAAAAGCTCTGTTGCACGCTTGATGGCTCTGAAGGCCTCTGTCTACGCTGCTCTGCATCAAGAGGCTGCGTAGATCCTCCCAGCATATTTTTCATGCTTCTACAAGACCCCCTTCAAAGCTTTTAAATTCCTCGGAATTTGAAACGCTTTGAATGAAGCATGAACGGCCCCTCGTAACTCGAAACGTTTTTGAATGGAGCGTTGAAACGGTCGATACGGACTTTATGGCAGATTTATTGGGGACCGCTGTGATCTCTTTTGCCTATAAAAAGGCTGGGGGTGAATCGGTTCTCACCACATTCCCATCACCATGCAGAGATGATCGCCGGAGTTCGTCGGGTCGACCTTAGGAAGAAGGAGATCATGTTCTTCCAGCATGTAGGGAGCCAAAAAAGACGGCGTCTTCGAGCAAGTGTCCACTGCAACGATGGATCATGGAAGGATATCTTAGCCTCCCTTGCTCGGGATGATCAGCAACTTTGTATGGTGGTTCTTCCGAGAGAAGGGAAGGATCATATTTCACCATACGGTTGGCAAGCTGCATATTTTCTCCTGAGATCCCCGCGGACGAGATTAGACAAACCGTAATCTATCGTCCTCGATCGAGTTGGGTTAAAGAAACCTCAACTGGATCGGCCATGGCGAATGGAGGATCTTCTTGTTCATGACTGTGGTAGTCGATGAACTGTCTTCGAAGAAGAGGAAGATCTCCACCCATGTGAGAACCTGTCAGAACAGCTTTTGGGCGATCTTCATATGATGATGGGGGACTCCTTTGTCGACGGAGCTTCCCTCATATGTAATCATGAAAAATAGAGAAAAACCCTTGTAGATTGGATTTCTCTCATATGTAATCATGACTTTGATCTTTTAATAAAATCGTCTTGCTTCTTCATATGATCATCTTGCCATACGTTACTGTGAAGTCTGAATATGTGTAGCTTCAACACGTCTGATTCTTTACGTCGACTCTATAGGAAGAGTGCTAGGTCCTGTCCTTTACGCATAGCGAATAGTCCATAGAACGCTGTAGAGCATTTTGAACATTTTAGAACCGTCCTGTTGCTAGGACTGAGGAACCGTGTAGAGCTCTGAACTTCTGATAAACAGAATTTTTGTTCAGACTTCGTCTTCAAGAATGACTTCCCGAAAAATCCCTTGGAACAGGGTCGAGAAATGGCTGTCTAACTGAGTTACCATCTTGATAGACGAGATATTCAGACTGGAGTCTGGATGAACCTCCAATTTGACCCGAGAAGAGTAATTTCTCAATGTTTGAACTCTTGTATACTTCGGGTACTTGGGATATGTTGAGGCCAAGAAGGAGTATCCTCTGTATGAACTCCTGTAATTGACCGTCTTGAGTTCGGATATGAGGAAAGTCAGATATCCGTAGCGTAGATGAGCTGAAAATCTTGAGTTCGTAGGCCTATTGAGCGTAGAAAGCCACCGAGCGTGAGATCATCGATTTGGAGCTGCTAAGCGTGAAGTCGTAGGTTTGTAGCCTCTCGAGCGTAAAAGCTACCGAGCACAAAGGCATCCGGGTATAAAACCATAGACTGATAACTTGCGAGCATAGAACCGTAGATCTGTTGTTGTCGAGCGTAGAAAGCTCCTTAGCGTAGAACTGTAGATTTGTAGCCTGTAAATGAAAGAAATCTTCCGAGCGTAGAGGTTGCGGATCTGTTGCCTCCGAGCGTAAACTAAGCACCACCGAGCGTGAGATCATTGATTTGGTACCTGCTGAGCGTAAAAAGTCGTAGGTTTGTGGCCTCTCGAGCATAAAAGCTACCGAGCACAAAGGCATTTGGGCGTAAAACCATAGACTTGTGGCTTGCGAGCGTAAAACCGTAGATCTGTTGCTGTCGAGCGTAGAAAAGCCCCTTAGCATAGGAACCGCTGACCTGCTTTTGCGCGAAAAACTCTTCGAATCTGCTGACTGTCCGTCTTTCGAGAGTAGTGGGCTGACGTAGCACCCAATCATAACCAAATATTAATTTGTGAGTTTTGGTTGGGGGTTTCGAGGAGCCGCCTGAGGATTCGAGGAGTCGATCCGAACTCTATATATATCCCGAGCTTTGGAGAGAGAAACTTTTTATCCGTCTTCTGTGAGAGAGAGCTTTTGATTTTAAGTTTTTTTTCCCTCGTTCTTTCTCCGAGCACTCCAAGCTTCCAAAAAATGGCGCCGAAACAAACCCTCTCCACCAAGGGAAAGAGCATAGGCTCTTCTTCTCGTCCTTCTGCCCCGACGAGGGAGTCTTCGGTTGGGCGAGGCGAACTTCCCTCTGAGCGAGGCATTCTGCCAACAAGTAGCGCACCCGGCCTTAGAGGTATAGCCATTTGGGAATGACAAAGAACTATGAAAAATCCTTCGCACAAGTTGAACGTGACCGCGCCAGGTCATCTTCTGTGCTGATAGCCTCTTTGAGGAAGATGACGCACGGAGACGTTTTTATCTTTTACGCCCACATTTCTAATGTGTCAGCGTAAAAACTCCATGTCTTCGTAGTTATGAGCGTAAAAGCTCTGGCTGCCGAAGACTTTGGTGTATACTATAAAATTTTAGTTTTACGCTTTGGATGGGACCTCCAGCGTAATAACTAGATTTTTTGGCAGTCTGGCGTAAAGCACGGATGGTATGCCGCCAAATTACGCTTTCGGGATATGACTCCTGGCGTAGGAGGACCAAATTTTGTACAGTCTTGGCGTAAAGAACCGACTGTCGCTTCTTGGCCCTTATGTTGCAATGTTCGTAATGACGTGTTTTTCTTGCATTTTTGCAGTCGACTTGCAGGAGTCTTCGCTAGCCGAGGTGATGGGATCCGCTGCTGGGATGCTGCACTCAAACTACTTGGAGGATCTGTCGCATGTGACATTTCCTATCTCCGGACCCCAGTATCCGGAAGGGAGGAGGATCTTGATCTCGGCTCAGGGCGAGCGAATGCTGCTGAGCATGATCAACGGGGAGCCCCTAACGTACGTAGATGGGGAGCAGTACATCAAGCCGGCCTTCCTCTTTGGGGACATGATAGAAAAGCAGTCCCAGACGAAGCCCAAGAGAGAACCCTGGGTTTTCCCTGCCGAGAGCGTGGTCTTGTATTTGCCCACGATGCCGAGAGATTATCCCATCTCGGCTTTTTTCCATGCTACACATCGCAGGAGGATGTCGTGGACGCTGACTCCTGATCTTCACAGGAAACCGGGGAAGATCTTTCATCTGAAAGGAGCCGACCGGGGGTCGTTTATCAGCCGCCCCACTGGCGTTGTGACGTTGTTCAGGAGGCTGTGCCCGGGCAGCGTCCTGAGCGAAGATAGTTCAACGATCCAGCCGCTGCAATTGTCGACTTTCTGTAATGACTTTATGGTGCGAGGGGGGATATACCCCAAGGAGAATCCTCGGTGCAACGGGTGGATTACCCCAACAAATCTTCGATGGTCCTGCCTAGTTGACTGGGCTTTAAAGCATTTTCGGAGAGAGCTGGAAGTCATCGGACTGTATGCCGCCGTGAGCGTGACGAGTGTTGGGTTGCCTCCCAACCCTAACCTCTTTCTGGCGCTGATGGAGCGATACATTTCGCTCACTGGGACCTTCGCCACTCCACTGGGGGAGTTAGGGTTGGCCCTCCACGAAATGGCAGCGATCTCGAGACTGCCGATGGGGGATACCCCGTATGAAGAGTATGTTCCTACCAACCGGGAGTTGGAGGACTCGGATCCTCGGGTGGTGGAGGTGTATCAGGAGCTGATGTGCTACTACTTCGCGTGCACTGCTTTTTATAATGAGCCCTCTGACTTGGCTCACACCACTAAGTGGATGTCCTACCTCTTCTTCCACCGGGCCAGGGCCGTCAAGTCGGTGAAGGTTTCGGGGGACAAGCACGAGCCCGTGAATTGCTTGGGCGTGCTCAGTGCTGAGGTCGTTGTGGATCTTATGGAGGAGGCTAAAGCTCCAGATCATTTTCTCACTGACGGGGTAGGAAAGTACTCTGAAGGCTATAAGGCCTATAGCTACCTGAGGCGCTGCCGCAGGCCTTTGTCTGAGGAAGCCAAGCTGGCTGGCTTTCTCTCCCTATGGCTGCGTCGAGTAGTGGTGCCTGGCACCGCGTCCGCGGACCGCATTCATCGGAACATCTTGTGGCCCGCCGTCCGTCTGGTGTTCGGGGCAAGACTGGGCTTGCTTTCTGCCATGGTGTGCCGTATACAGGCTGGCCTGAGAGCCATGGCTGACGGACTGCTCGTCGACGAAGCTCGGCGTGAGAGTTTTCCCCGAGTGGAACTACCATACCTATATTTGATGGGATGGTTAATTCTCCACAACCCCCGGGTGATGTCTCCCGGTCCTGGTAGCAGTACGGGGGGTAGTTTCTTGCTGAACTACAAGGGCTCCCTCTGGAACATGAACACAGTCGTGGACTGTCGGCTGACGCTGGGCCTTGGCCATTGTTGGAAGCTCTTCTGCACTGTCCCTTCTGTACATCGTAATCAGTCGGGGATCAGGCTCGGGGATTTAGGCGAAGAAAAGACCAATCTTTCTCCGGAGGCCTTTAATTGGTTGGTCTGCATCAGACCCTCCCACTTCCTGTCCAGAAGCGAAGATCATTGTTTCTTTGAGCCTTACTTGCCCAGTCGGTTCGCCAGGCAGTTTGGGTACGATCAGCTGCACGTGGGCAATGCCATTACCAGCTTCAGGTCCAGGGGCGGACTCATTGATGGAGCCAGGGGATGGCGGTACTTCATCACGGGTTGCACGGGAGCAATCTTCATTGTGCCGGTCGCCACCCTTTCCACGGAGCTGCGCATCCTCCACTCGTATGCTCAGTTCTACGTGGCGATCAACACCCTCCATCGTAATTTTGACACGCGTGGAAGCTTCAGGGTGCCTTCTTCCAAGCCTGGGGGAAGAATCGAAGTCCCCTCGGTTTTATCTGACGAGGGTGAGGAGTCCGTCATTCCGGATGAGCCTCTGGTGTCGGTGCCGAGGTGCGAAGTGCCTCCGCCTGCGGGGGCACTAGCGATCTCAGGGAAGCGAAGGGCTTCTGTCCCGAAGCAAACTTCCCCTCGCAAGAGGAAGAAGAAGACGGCTGGCCGCCCTCTCCGGATTCCTGGCATAGAGGCTCCTAGAGAGGAACTTGCTGCCTCTCCTGTTGGGGATGCCTCTTTGATTGGAGACTCCCGGCCTCTCGGAGAGGGACCCTCAGTTTCGACTGGCGGTGTCGGAGAACTCCTGCTGGAGGCTGTAATTGCTGCCACTGCTGCCACTGCCTCTGGTAGTGGAATGAAATCGCCCGCATGGCTGAGGCAAATGGGAGAATCTTCCTCTAGGCCAGCAACGGAGGAAACTCCTGCTGCGCCCGTGAGCATGACCAGCGAGGTTCCAGCTGACGAACCTCAAACACGTCTCGGCGGAGGCTTGGTGGAGCTCCAGGCGATGTCGGTTGGCCCACCTCCTTCTCCAGGTATGACAGTTCGTATTGCGTCATTAAGGCGCGATATAGCTACATCGGCTGCAGACGCGGCATATATACCGTTGGCTACGGGTAAAGGTCATCTTTATGTCTCCTCTTAAAAAGATTACTATCATATTGATGTCAACTTTCTTGTCCTCTTCTCAGGGGATGGCGCCCACTGGGAGTATAGCGTTGAAGCGCATTCTGGCTCCGCTCGGGCTCTTGACGATGATACGGAGGCGTTCGACTTTGATGAGGAAGTGGCTTCGGGGGCCAGTACGCCCAGAGTAGTTTTGTCACCTCAAGAGGAGGACGAACCCGTCGTCGTGATCTCGCCTCTTGTGAGTGTGGCGATGACTTCGATCGTCGTTGCCGCACCTTCTTCGGTCGTACCCCCTGTCGAGGTGGCGGCTGTGGCCACCTCGTCTGCAATCGTCCTTGGAGGGGAACTCGCCAATATCGCGGCCACTCCCGGTGTCCAACCAGATCTGGTTGCGCTGACTGAGCTGTATACAGGCACCTTCTACGCCAATTTGAACACACTGATAACAATGGTGTTGGCGAAGAATCTGGATTTTGAGAGCCTGAAGAAGGCTTTCTAGTTTTCGATTGGGGCCGTCAGAGCGTTTGGTGATTCCGGGGTAGCTGACGCCCTGGAGGCGATGGTTAATGGGTTGGAGCAACCCATTAACGAATACTTGCAGCTGACTCGGGGCAGTTTTGAAGCTGAAGTCCAGGCCAGATACGACTCCATGACTGCGCGGCTTACCAAACAGCTGGAGAGCTTGGATAGTTCCATCAAGGCGCATGAGCTGGAGAAGGATAAAAGAAAAGCCGTCGTGGAGGAGGCTCTTGCTGTTGAGACGCGGTGCCAATCCGAGCACGAAGGAAACGCAGCGAGGGTCAGCAAGTTGAAGGAGAAACTTGCTCGTGCAGAGGAGTGGGCTTCTCAGTCGCTGGCAGGTCTAGGCGTAGCGTCCAGTCGGCTGAGCACTGCTCGACGGGAATTGGATCGTGCAGAAGCTGCCCGAGCTGGCTCTCTCCGGGCAAGGGCCGAGCTGGCCTTTACGAACAATCCTGAGACACGGTTGGAACGGGCCCGCGCTGATGCCTTGGTTTTCAGGGGCGAGAAGGTAGCTGCCCTGGCGAAGTTGATTCGCGATCTGACTGCTCCCCCGCAATGATGTACCCTTCCTTGCTCTTAGCTTCCCCAATGTAATTCTGCTCTTTTTTTTGGAAATAAAACGAATCTTTTCTGACTTTGTGGACCCATCATTTCGGAATGTAAATGACAGGTTTAGATGAGAGTGATATCAGAGGTAGTATGGACGTGATAAACTCTCGATAAACTTCTAGCAGGACATATCTATTCAGAGGTCGTACGAACATGATAGAATATGACCTAACTAGCTTCATTGTGGAAGTAGTTCTGTCAGAATTGGGATTCCTGCCGTATTCTACCCTGGGGTAGAGGAGGTTAAGCATAGTACCTCTTCAGGAATTTACCGTTGATAGGAGCCATTAATAGGTCTCCATTAGGCTGGGCTAACCTGTAAGCGACATTCGAGAACGTTGTCTCGATCACATAAGGGCCTTCCCACTTGGGCTGAAATTTCCCTTTACTCCTGTGAGTGAGAATCATCGGCCTTCTTACGGCTAAGACTAGCTCACCGATCTTGAACACTCTTTCCTTTACTTTATGATTGAAAGCTCTGGAAATGCGTGCTTGGTAGAGCGCGATGCGCTGTTGAGCTTGGAGGCGTTTCTCGTCTAATCCTTCCAGCTCTTGAAGCCTTAACAGGTCATTCTTTTCTTGGGTCAGCTCATTAGTTACGGCTATCCTGAGCGACGGGATCTGGATTTCGATGGGAAGAACTGCTTCACTCCCGTAGACCAGTGAAAAAGGGGTACAACCTGTCGGTGTCCGTACCGTTGTGCGGTATGCCCAGAGACATTCGCCCAGCTTCTCGTTCCAGTCTCTTTTGTTCGAAGAGACAAACTTCTTCAGGAGTTTGATAATGGTTTTATTGAAAGCTTCAGCCAAACCATTAGCAGCTGGATAATATGCCGTAGAGGCAATATTACGTATTCGATTTTTATCGCAAAATCGATGAAACACTTGGTTGATGAACTGAGGCCCATTGTCATGGATTATCCTTCGGGGAATCCCAAAGCGATAAATGACGTGGTGTTTGATGAAGCTGATTATGTCAGACGCTTTTACCTCAGCAAGAGGGATCGCCTCCGCCTATTTGGAGAAATAATCCGTGATGGCTAGTATGAACCGGTGACCTCTGGAAGAAGACGGGTGGATAGGACCAACGATGTCCATACCCCATGCTTCGAAAGGCCAGGATGCAACCGTAGGATGTAGATATTCAGACGGTTGATGTATGAAGTCTGCATGGACCTGACAGGCTCTGCATTGTCTTGCGTAGTTGATCGCGTCTGTGATCATAGTGGGCCAGTAATAGCCCATTCTCCTGACACGATCCTGTAGCTTAGGACCGGGCTGATGCGCTCCGCATACGCTGTTGTGAGCTTCCCGGATAATTTGCTGCGCTTCGTTGTCTGAGAGACATCTTAATAGTAGTCCGTCGTAGGTCCGGCGATATAGGCATTGTGAAGATGCATCGAAGTAGAAGCGTAATGATCGTCTCTTGACGGATACTGCTTCTTTGGGGTCCTCTGGCAAGATTCCGTATGCGACAAAATCTATGAAGGGACTTCTCCAGTCTCTTCCAGGGGGATCCGTGTTCACAGCGTGGCTGCGTTCTATGTGAAGGTTGTTCTTTACGCAGAATAAATCTCTGTTAAGAAGGACTACCAAATTCTGCCTTCTTATAGGAGTGGCTAAATCCGCCGCTAGACTGGCTAGGGCATCAGCTTCCAGATTCTGGGATCGAGGCACATGCTCTAGAAAGAATCCTTTGAATGTCATGGCTATCTCGACCGTCGCTTGGTGATAGGGGATGAGGTCTGGATTCCGGACTTCATATATTCCTCTGACTTGATTGACGATAAGCAGAGAATCGCCGAAAGCTTCCAGGGATTCGACCCCCAGCTCTTTAGCGACTTGGAGTCCAATTAACAGGGCATTATACTCCGCCACATTGTTGGAGCATGGTTCGTTAAGAGAATACGCCCGGTAGATGACGAGTTTATCAGGAGCGACTAGGACGATTCCTACCCCTGAGACCACGTTTCCCCGGGGACCAGTCCTGGAGGCGCCGTCGAAGAATAGTTGCCATGCGTCACCTTCCATTGCGGAATTACATTCTGCAACTTCGTCGGAAATGTCTTCGTATAATTTGGAGGCCTCCGGGATCGGATGAGCAGCTAGGAAGTTGGCCAGCGCTTGGCCTTTGATGGACTTCTGCGGTACGTATACCATGTCATATGGTGTTAACAGCATCGCCCAAGTTGCGAGTCGGGAATTAAGAACGCTCGGCTTGCTCATCAGTACTCGAAGAGGGTTGATCCTGGAGATGATGTGGATAGTCTGGCCGGTGACGTAGTGCCGCGTCTTTTGGATAGCGAACATCAGATCCAAGCATTCTTTCTCCACTGGGTTGTACCGGTGTTCGACTTCGACCATCATCCTGCTGAGGTAGTAGATAGCCTGTTTATGCCCTTCATCGTTCTTCTGCACGAGAAGAGCTTCTAGCGAATGATCCATTGCTCGGACGTACAACAAGAATGGTCTTCCCATGATGGGAGGCACCAGAACTGGCGGACTGGTGAGACAGCATTTGATATCCCCAAATGCTTGCTGACAGGTTTCGTCTCATACGAAGGATATACCTTTCTTCATGAGATGCGAAAAGGGCTGACATCTCCCCGAGAGGTTAGATATGAACCTCCGGATATAAGCTAGACGGCCTTGAAATCCCCGGAGTTCCCTCAGATTATGGGGCGGTCACATTTCCACGATTGCCTGGACTTTGTCAGGGTCCACCTGGATGCCTTTAGCGGTAATGACAAACCCCAGAAATTTGCAACTAGATACACCCAGAAAGGACTTCGTAGGGTTCATCTTGAGTTGATGTTGGCGCATTAACTCGAATACCGTCCTCAGGTCTTGAATGTGGTCATCCTTGAGGCGGCTCTTGACGACTATGTCATCCACGTAACATTCTACTGTTTTGCGTAAATGCTCATGGAATATGTTACTCATAGCCCGTTGGTATGTAGCCCCGGCGTTCTTCAATCCGAAGGGCATGACCGTATAGCAATACACTCCCAACGGGGTGCGAAAAGCAGTGTGCTTCTCGTCTTCAGGATACATCTTAATCTGATTGTATCCCGAGAATCCATCCATGAAAGACATGCGTTCAAAACCGCAGGTGTTGTCGATCATGATGTCCGTGATGGGAAGAGGGAACTCATCCTTGGGGCAGGCTGCGTTCAGATCTCGATAATCGATGCAGATACGTACCTTCTCATTTTTCTTTATGACCGAGACAACATTGGCGACCCAGTCGGGATGTTGTTCTTCCCGGATGAAACCACAGGCTATCAGCTTCTTGACTTCAGCTTCAATGGCGTCCATCATGTCCGGGCGGAACCGGCGTTGGTGCTGCTTCATAGGCTTCGAGTCGGTCAATATATTGAGCTTATGAGTAGCCACCTTCGGGTCAAGGCCCGGCATGCCCCCATAATCCCATGCAAAGACGTCGACATATTCCTTTATCAGCTGTATGATTTCTTCCCTTTCAGCTGGGGGAAGATTGTCACTGATAAATATCGGCTTTGGCGAAAGTTCACCCCCAACATCAATTTGGATAACTTCGTCTTTGGTGGGAGGTTCTTTTTGCTCGAAGCAGAATTCCCACTGCGTATCCATTTGCTGAGCCCAAGAGTCATTCTCAAACGGCTCCGAATTCTGCTCATCTACTCCTGAGGGATCTGTCACCACCATATTTACTGATAGTGTTTGTTCGAGAGCATCAGGCGAGTCGGGGGGCGACGAGCCATTCTGGGAGGAGGAAAAGGTGTCCTCGTCTGACTTAGAAGTCGCAAGGGCGGTGGCATATCCTAACCCAAAACGGGTCTGCTGATAGCGGAGGTCGCCGCACGACGGTGTTCGTCTGCCTCTTCCGTAGTTGAGGCCTGGCTTCCGCTTCAAGTCGTAGCCCATGTTTTGCATGATCTTCAATGCCTGCGGGCTGTATCGGTGAACTTGCATTTTCCCGGTATCGTCATCGAAAGGATCTTCTTGGTTAGCCGGTTGATTGCGCATGCGACCGAAGAATATTGGACGCTGACTGCTGCAGGTAGGCGGGACAACGAAGATAGAATCCTCATGGGGTCCATACGTTATGATGACGTTGGATGATGACGCTACTTCCCAGACATACGGACGGTAGGAGTTTATAGCTTCCAAGAATTTTTGTGCTATGGGTTCTACCTCGTCACGGTGAATGGATTCCTGATTTGGAATCTGAGCATTAATGTACTGAAAAAGAGGATGTTTATTATCATCTGGAACCCCGTTTCCGGTTGCGTTTACATCGGTCGCCTGCCCTTTGTACCGAAGGTTGATGACCAAAGGTGGTGGCTTCTGGTTCAGAGTGACCGCTGAAGAACTGCTTCCTCTTCCTGAGCTGGATTTGTTCAGGTGAATGGCAATAGGCTCTATGGCTTTTGGACGAGTGATTCGTCCTTTCACTCTAATCGACAGCGGCAGTGCGGCAGGGGGTTTTCCTGGGTCCCGGTGGGATTCCTTCTCCGTCTTGCCCGATACTTCTTTCGTGTGGTCTTGAGAGTACAATACGGCGTCGGAATAGTAGGACTCTACTCCTTTAAATGGGTTTAGGTCGGCAACCTCCGTTTGTACTATTCCTTGAGGGTCTACATATTTAAGGCATTGATGTAGAGTTGAAGGAACGATGTTGTGATCGTGGATCCACGGTCTCCCCAGCAAAATGTTGTAGGACACCTCTGAATCGATCACGTAACATGTGGCCACTGATCTGAGGTTGCCAATCTGGATCCTTAGGCGAATCTTCCCCAACGGCTTACTCCTTCCGGCGTTGAAACCCACGATTGTAGTGGAGGTATAAGTCAGTTCGCTGGTACGAATCCTCAATGGTCTGAGCAGACTGTGAGGGATAATGCTGATCGACGATCCCGGATCTATGTGAATCCGATCGACCTCCATGGAGCCGACATACCCGGTGTAATAGAGGGGCCTGTCATGCTTGTTATGTTTTAACAGCATGTCGTCTTGGGTGAAGGTGATATTTGGGACCACCTCCATCACACTGTGGCATTGAGGACACGCTACTGGTTCTTCGTCGGGGGACTTGAGTTGGGTCAAGCATGCCTCTGCCTGCATCAGCGCTTCACTCAAGGCTAGATGAGTGTCTTGGGAGAGCCTGAGTAGCTCGAAGATGGAGAGCCTGGCTGGTGTATTAGCCAGTTGGGCCAGGATATCGAAGTTGTATGGCTTCTTAAAACCTTTGTTTGGAATGTTTTTCACAGGTTTATCAAAGCGCACTTCTCTTTGCTTCCCTTTGTCTGTCGGCGTCGGTATTGAAGGGCTGGCCTCTGGTACGACGGGGCCTGGTCCCGAAGGTTTGGCAGTTGAAGCGTCCGCCGGTGCATCCTCCTGACTTGCTCCGCAGTCGTTGAGGTAGGCTTTCCCTGAACGGGTTGCAGCAAGTACCTCGTCCTCGTCTGATGGCGAAGAAGTTGCGACCATGTGGCATGGTTTGCGCTTGGAGCTTCTTCTAGACGTAGCTTTAGTAGCTTTAGTCTCTTCCTCGAGCTCTGACACCAAATCCAGATGAACCCACATAATCTCGCCCTGCCGGGTGGTCAGGGGTACCAGGTCTTGATTTTGATCTCTAGATGGAGGGAGATTGACGATGTCCATCGTAGCTCGGGAAATGGGCGTGACACCGTTCATGACCTCTTGGGAAGGCAGATCGTCGAACCATAGAGAGATCATGTTGGCCGTGACCGTCTTTTCGGTGTTGTGCAGAGTGATGGCCTTAGCATCGATCAATCCCTGGATCCTCCTCTTCAGTATGTAACACGCCTTTGTTGGGTAGTGTACGTATCTGTAGAAGATGCAGTATTTGGGGTCGTCAGTACTGCCGGCTTCTTGGGGCCGCCTTAGCTCCGGAAGGGTGATCTTGCCGATATCGTCGTCGTCGAAAGAGTAGACTTCGACGGGCCTGGAAGTCCCGGGCTTCGTCTGCGTGGTCGCCGCCGTCTTTTGTCTGGACATATTGACTGTCAGAGCTTCTTTTCCCTTTGAGCTGCGAGGATGGTCGCTGCTGGGAGATGTCCTTTTGCCTCTATCGGAGGTGGAGATTATGATGCCATTGTCGCGCGCCTTGCGACTGTTGTCTTCGGCGGCCACTGCCGAGACGATGAACGAAGGCCACTCATGGAACTGATATGGTCCTGTGAACACCGAGACTACGGGAAGGAGGTTCTTCCTGCAAATGTCTACTAACGCCGAGTCCGGAACTCCTGGAGGCATTTGTAAGGTGGCCTGACGAAAACGTTCGACGAAGGTGCGAACGTCCTCCTTTTCCCTTTGTTTGACTTCGATGAGAGAGGACATAGACATGTCCATCCCACCCTCGTAGAATCGCGTGAAGAATAAAGCTTTGAAGTCTTCGAAGGAAGTAATGCAGTTGTCCGCCAAGCTACGGTACCACTGATAGGCTACTCCTGAGAGGCAGCCTTTGAACACCCGAGTGAGGAGGGCGTCGTTCCCTTTTAGCAACACCGTCATCATACTGAAATAGTTTATGTATTGACTTGGCGATGTTTTTCCTTCGAACAGAGCCATAGTCTAAGGCTTGTACTTCGGAGGAAAAGGGACTTCTTCCCAGATAGCTGGATAAGGCTGGTTGATTCCCAGTTTCTTGAGCTGATCTTTGTGCTTCAAGGCGTCAAACTGGGCTTTCAACTCCCGCACTGACTGCATCAGATTTTCAGTTGAAAGTGGGGCTACGGTGTAGTGTGGAGTTGGTTGTATCGTGACTCCAACGGGAGGTAATATATTCTCCGAGTGAGGAAGCGGAGGAACTGCTGACTCTTGATCTAGAGCAGGCTCTTGGCTTGGGTTGGATGGTGGCAAGTCCACCCCCGCACGTATCTGAGTTGGCGGGGCCGACGCTTGAGCCATGGCAGTCGCGTGCTGAGTTAGCATCATCTGGTGCATGTTCTCCATCATGGATTGCATTTGTTTCAGAGACGTTTCCAGCATAGTGATGCGTTGTTCCGCGTTTTCTGACGGCGAAGCTTCCTCGCGTTCATCTTCAATGGCGTAGATTCCCATTTCCCTGGGCGTCCTCGAAGGATAAGTATAGGTCGCTGCAGAAGTCGACTCTATACTCTCAGTATCTGATCTGGGAGATTGGCGACCCCCGGCGTCGGAATCAGATGAGTACGAAGCCGATTGCTGTGACCTTGCACGGGTGTTTTGGAATACCCCAGCTTCAGTGTTTCTGAGGAGGTCTTCGAATCTCCTTCGGCTCGGAGGCCCTGAGGGATGACGGCTGGAGCTCGACCCTCCTCTAGGTATGTGTGAAGCCATGTTCACGGACGTATATGCGGGCTCTTCTTCCGGGAAAGACTGAGAGTAGCTCAATCGGTCGAAAACCGACCGTTTTGCTTTAGAACAGCAGCAGTCAATCACAATTTTATGACTATTACAACATTGCTCGCTAGGGGACATAATAGACATGTTGGAAGGTCCCCTCTCCTAACGCTTCTGGATTAGGTATTTGCGCAGGTCAGGGGGAGTAGCAACTTGAGCTTGCTTTACGTCGTTGGACTTTGCCTGGCGTAAATTGGAGATTCGCTCAGAGTGGCGTAAGGCTGAAGAGGTCCTCAGTTGGCCGTCGGCTTCCCGCGTAATCCGGAGGGTAGGCAGATTGCTCCTTCGCCGGCATAACGGTCGAGGAGTCGAGTATTCCGCTGCCTGCTTCCCTTCGCGGAAATCACGGCGCTTATCTGGTTCCTCGTAGAGGTCAGATGTTGTCTTGCGCCTGGAGCATGATTTGTACTTCTGTCCTGGTGCTGAGGCATCATCAGAAGTTTGGTCTGTACCGCGCGTAGCGGGAGACTTGTTTCTGCGCGTAGAGCGCAGTGGATACTTCTGGGTTAGCGCTGAGGCTTTGCCCGAAGTTTTGTCTGTACCGCGCGTAGCGGGAGACTCGTTCCTACGCGTAGAGCGCAGTGGATACTTCTGGGTCAGCGCTAATGCTTTGCCCGAAGTTTCGTCTGTACCGCGCGTAGCGGGAGACTAAATATTACGTGCAGGGCACGGAGGGAGCGGTGCTACCACCTCATTGGTCGGAGAGATCGGAGAGTCCACAGGAACGGTAGAGGATGTCTTGGGCATCCACACTTTGCGCAGCTTCCTGTTGTCTTGGACGGAGAGAGAGTGAGAGCTACCCCCGGTTTGAAGCATGTCTTCGTAGGCAGACTGGTCGAATTGGACGACCAGTATCTTCTTCACGGATCCCACGGATACCGTATCGTGTTGAGCAATTGCTTCCTCGTCAGAAGAGAAAGATGTCCCCAGCAGAGTCGCCATCTTGTTTGTGGTATTAAACGAAAGAATAAAGATGTATTCAATATGGGGGTTTACACAGAACCCGCCTTCTTTTGTTTACAAACAAACTTGTATAATTTGATCCTATACGAGGATATGGGAGTATAATTTATTTAATCTGGGTAGATATTGCTATAGGTGTCTGATCTGCAGTCGATCACTTTAGACCTTGGACCACACGATGTTGAAGAAGTGTCGTAGAAGATAGGAAGCAGCTTCGAAGGTTGCAGGAGAGGGTGGATGCACGATGCCAAAGTCGTCGATCCCTACTCTTTGCCTGAGCTCCGGGTGCTCTCTCTCTCTCTCTCTCTCTCTCTCTCTCTCTCTCTCTCTCTCTCGGGTTCGATCTTCCGATTCTTGTTGACCTGATTCGATCTTCAAGTTTTCAGTTTCTCGACCTCGGATCTGATATTGGCTTTCTTGACCAATTTTTTGACCTTGTTCCTCATTGATAGAGGTCTCTATTTATAGAGTTTTAGTGACAGTGACCACTCCGTCGGTGTAACAACCGAGGAGTGGAAAGTACAGCACCATTTTACATAACGATTAAAGTAACCAATGCCTGCGTATAGATGATCTTTTGAATGAGCGTGTGACGCGGGTTCAACTAAGGGACACAACGCGTACTATTGCTACGAAGATCACGGCGTAAAAGCCACGTAGGTAGGTATCCATCGTGTAGAAGAGGTTGGCATAGAAGCCAAATGTCTGTCACCATGGCATAGAAGCCAAATAGTTATCAAACCGGCATAGGAGCCGAACAGGCGTAGAAGCCGAACAGGCGTAGAAGCCGAGTGGTCGTAGAGGCCGAACAGGCATAGAAGTCGAGGGGGCACAGGGGCCGAACATGCGTAGAAGCCGAAGGGGCACAGGGGCCGAGCAGGCATAGAAGCCGAAGGGGCACAGGGGCCGAACAGGCGTAGAAGCCGAAGGGGCACAGGGGCCGAACAGGCGTAGAAGCCGAAGGGGCACAAGGGCCGAGCAGGCATAGAAGCCGAAGGGGCACAGGGGCCGAACAGGCGTAGAAGCCGAAAGGGCACAGGGGCCGAACAGGCATAGAAGTCGAAGGGGCACAATCGCTGGATGGGCGTAGAAGCCGCTGCGTACCGTGCCACAGTGCTGACGTGGAAGTCTTAGCCAGAATTACGGCTTTTGAAGATATAATCAAATCTCTCGCATTAAATGTCGAGATTTGCCATCATCCCATGCATTAAATATAGAGGCGTGTTCTTTGACGGCCTGCAACCCTTTCTGCACATCAGTCGCAGAGACGTGCCTCGAGAAACTGTCACCGCACTGTGCATTAGGCGAAGAGACGTGCCTCGAACCCCGTACGGAGTGCAGCTTTTGGCGTAGCAGGCGATTTGTCTACTGCAGAACGTAAACAGCTCGTGTTTTACCTGTGTAAAACAAGGCAGCGTATCCCCTTGTACGCGAAAGAGCGGTTTACGCTGGGGACTTTGGTAACCGACGGTTTGGTGATATTTTAACCAAATCCTCTGCATTAAATGCCGAGATCTGCCATCATACTGTGGGACGCATCCCGAGGGGTCTGCCATCGTTTCCAGCCGTCGTCTGGGTAGCCGTGCAACACTTTTTTTTGTCAGGAGTCAGAGGCCAGGTTTACTGCGTGACTTGACAGGTTCATTTCGGGGAAGATAAAGCGTTCCTCGTACGCATTAACGCTGCTTTGAAAGCGGCTGAGTTTTACGCCATGGAGACGATGAAGAACTCTGTCTTACGCTGGAGCGGCCTAGACGTACTGCACTTACGCGGATGGTCCTTTGAGCTTATACTTCATGCTGTGTTTTAGCGAAAAAAGCTCTGTTGCACGCTTGATGGCTCTGAAGGCCTCTGTCTATGCTGCTCTGCATCAAGAGGCTGCGTAGATCCTCCCAGCGTATTTTTTATGCTTCTACAGCAGAGACGGAGCACCAAGAATAGCTTTACCTGCACCACGACCAGCTTATCCAGCAGTAGGAGCACCGCAGACAGGAGTTGGAGGGGTCAGGCCACCAGCTACAGGAGGATACCAGCAGAGACCACCACTGGCACCACAGGCAGCCCTATTTCAGCAGGCTCAGCAGCAGAGAGGTCCAGCTCAGGGACGAGTACAGGCATTCACATTGGCTGTTGAGGAGGAAGCTACTGCAGGCGAAGTTATCGCAGGTACTATTTTAGTAGCTTTATTACCAGTTGTAGCTTTATTTGATTCTGGAGCATCGCATTCATTTATAGCAGCTAGCTTTGTAGCCACCCATAGAGTAGCTACCGCACCCCTTCCGAAGATGAAGAGAATTCTTACGGGAGGTAGAATTATTCTGGTTAGTGACGTCTGTAGATCATGTTCTATAGTAGTCTGTGTAAGAGAGATGCGCGCTCAATTTCTTATCTTTTCTATGCCGGATTATGATGTTGTACTTGGTATGGACTGGTTAAGTCAGTACCATGCAACTCTTGATTGCCGACTTGGACTGGTTATATTTAGACCGCCTGGACATCCAGAATTTGAGTTTCTTCGAGGAGCAGTAGAGCAAGGAGTTCAGCCTACTCTTAGGGTACTAACTATAGAAGGGGAGACAGGTTACCCAAGAGTCATATCAGAGTTTGTGGATGTATTTCCTGATGATCTTCCAGGTTTACCGCCTGATCGGGAAGTAGAATTCACAATAGACTTAACTCCAGGAGCAGAGCCTATCACTTCATCAGTATATCGGCTAGCACCTAAGGAGTTAGTGGAGTTGAAGGAACAAGTTGATGATCTTTTGGAGAAGGATTTTATCCGGCCCAGTGTTTCACCTTGGGGAGCACCCATATTATTTGTGCCGAAGAAGGATGGAACAGTACGGTTGTGCATTGACTACAGGGCACTAAACGCTATAACCATCAAGAACAGGTATCCCTTACCACGCATTGATGATCTATTCAATCAATTGAGTGGTGATAGGGTATTCTCGAAGATTGACCTTAGATCCGGCTATCATCAAATCAAAGTAAGGAAGGAGGACATACCGAAGACAGCTTTCAGGACCAAGTATGGACATTATGAGTTCTTGGTAATGCCGTTTGGTTTAACCAACGCGCCAGCAGTGTTTATGAATTTGATGAACAGAGTCTTTCATCAGTTCTTGGATAAATTTGTGGTTGTGTTCATTGACGACATTCTAATATATTCCAAGAGCCACGAAGAGCACGAGGAGCATTTCAAAATTGTGCTAGAGACATTGAGACAGGAGAAGTTATATGCCAAACTCAGTAAGTGTGAGTTTTGTATGGATAAAGTGCCTTTCTTGGGACATATCATATCAGGAGAAGGACTTTCAGTTGATCCAGAGAAAGTTGCGGCAATAGAGACTTGGCCTACACCCACATCAGTTGCAGAAGTGAGAAGTTTTCTCAGACTTGCGGGATATTACCGAAGGTTTGTAGAAAATTTCTCAAGAATTGCAGAGCCTATGACGAAGTTGACACGTAAGGACCAGGAGTTTATATGGACAGAAGACTGCCAGAAGGCTTTTGAAGAATTGAAGAGAAGATTAACAACAGCACCTGTCTTGACTCTTCCTTCAAGGTCAGGAGGTTTTGTTGTTTACAGTGATGCATCAGGTAGTGGACTAGGATATGTTTTGATGCAACATGGCAAGATCATTGCTTATGCATCGAGACAGTTGAAGGTTCACGAGAAGAACTACCCAACACACGATCTGGAGCTAGCAGTAGTTATATTTGCACTAAAGATTTGGAGGCACTATCTCTATGGTGAGAAGGTAGACATCTTTACAGATCACAAGAGTCTGAAGTATATATATACTCAGAAGGAGCTTAACATGAGGCAGAGACGTTGGCTTGAATTAATGGTAGATTTTGACATAGATCTTCAGTATCATCCGGAAAAGGCGAATATCGTAGCAGACGCTCTCAGCAGGAAGCCTACGGCTTATTTCTTGATGATGCAACCCAAGTTATTGAGAGATCTACAGGAGCTTCAGATAGAGGTTGTTTTACCAGGACAGAGTGGCATGCTAGCTAATCTTGAAGTCAAGTCGTCACTTGTGGAAAGAATTAAAGAGGCATTGCCCACCGATGCTAGATTCCGAAGACTCAAAGAGAGGACAGAAGACGACATGCAGACAGGACTTCGCATAAATGAAGATGGGACATTAAGGTTCGGGAATCGCCTGTATGTTCCAAATGGAGAATTGAGACAGGAGTTAATGACTGAAGCACATAGTTCTATGTACTCTGTTCACCCAGGAGGAACCAAGATGTACCGAGACTTGAGAAAGTATTATTGGTGGCATGGAATAAAAAGGAAGATTGCAAGATTTGTGGCTAAATGTTTAGTCTGTCAGCAAGTAAAGGCCGAGCATCAGAGGACTGCAGGTATGTTACAGCCGCTTCCTATACCAGAATGGAAGTGGGAACATATCACGATGGATTTTGTCATAGGATTTCCAAGGAGCCCCAGCGGAAGAGATGCAGTATGGGTTATCGTGGATAGACTCACTAAATCGGCACACTTCTTGCCATTTAGAGTTGGACAGTCCACAGAGGTACTAGCCGACATGTATATGCGACAAATCGTCAGATTACATGGAGTGCCGGTTAGTATCGTATCGGATCGAGATTCGAGATTTATATCTCATTTCTGGCGAAGCATGCAAGAGATTCTGGGTACCAGACTCAAATTCAGCACAGCCTACCATCCACAGACAGATGGTCAATCGGAGCGCACGATTCAGATCTTGGAGGATATGTTACGATCGTGTATGCTAGACTTTGGAGGATCTTGGGAAGATCATTTGCACTTGGTGGAGTTCTCCTACAATAACAGTTATCAGGCCAGCATTCAGATGGCACCATTCGAGGCATTATACGGAAGGAAGTGCAGATCGCCAATATGTTGGAGTGACGTTGGTGAACGTCAAATACTGGGTCCAAAATTGATAATGCAGACAGTGGAAAAGGTAAAACAGATTCAGAATCATCTCCGAGCAGCTCAGGACAGACAAAAGCATTGGACTGATACACACAGACGTCCCTTAGAGTTCAAAGAAGGAGAGCACGTATTCTTGAGGATTTCGCCCACTCGAGGTACCATTCGATTTGGGAGCAGAGGCAAGTTGAGCCCAAGGTATATTGGGCCATTTGATATTCTAGAGCGCATCGGTGAGGTGGCTTATCGTCTTGCATTACCTCTATCCTTAGAGGGAGTGCATGACGTATTCCATGTCTCACAGCTGAGAAGGTACGTGACCGACCCAAGTCACATAGTCGATCATTCAGAGATCACAGTGGGCCCAAGCTTGAGATATGAAGAACAACCTGTTGGAATCCTCAACATCAGTGAGAAGACATTGCGAGGACAGACAATCAGACTGGTTCGGGTAGCTTGGAAATATTATTCTCCTGGCGAATCGACCTGGGAACGGGAGGATAGTATGCGCCAGCGTTATCCTCACTTGTTCGCAGATGCAGTTATAAACTAAGCATTCTTGTAATTTCCTAGTTCTTTCTTTAGTAGCTTATTCTTTGATTGCGAGGACGCAATCCTCTTAAGGGGGGTAGATTGTAAACACCCTGATTTTTTAGAATAATTTTAATATAATTTTTCCCAACTTTTCGGTATTTTTCTGGATGAAGAACTAAGGTGATGGTGATTAAAAGATTTTTTAATGCAGTTAATTTATGTTAAAATATTATTGAGGTAATATTTTATGGTGTAAAATGAAAAATCGGACATAGGATAATTTTCTGTGAATTTATTGGACTCCGGAAACGCGTTTAAAGCCCTAAAAACTATTGGATATTTAACCCAAACCAAACCTGACTGAACCAAACCAAACTTGAACCAAACCGAACCGCTAACTGAACCGAACCAGGCCAACCCAGCTTAGCGGGTCGGGTCGGGTCGGATCCGAGTCAACCCGACCCAAACCCAAACCCGAACCCACACAGAACCCTAAATCCCCCCCCCAGCCGGAATTCCTGTAGCAGCCCTATAAAGCCGTCTCGACGTGCGTGCCCAGCCCTCGGAAACCCTAGCTCATCCGCGCCGTCACCTCACTCCGACCTCCCTTGCCTAAATCCTAGCCGACGATGTCGTCCAGCCCAACTCCTCCGCCAGGCCGCTCTCGACCAGACCCCTCGTCGGCCTCCCCTGACCCACAGCCGACCTAACTCCCCGCCGCCGAGTCCGCCCAGCCCGACTCCCCCTTCTCCGTCATCCGCCTCGTCGACGACTCCGCTCAGCCTAGCGCCACCCCCTTCGACGACTTCGGCCCGCGTGATCCCCTACTCCGGCCTGACTTCCCCCGCAGCTGAACCCGCTCCGGCCAACTGTGCAGAGCCGCCCGCCGCCCTAGCCCGACCTCGCCGACCCCGAGCCCGACTCCCTCCGGCGAAGCCCCCGCCGCTGTCTCGATCAGAACCCTAGAGCAGCAGACACAAGAGCTCTTGACCAGGACGCGAGCAGCAGACACACGGACACAAGAGCTCGACCAGGACACGAGCAGGACACGATAATTCAGACTTCTCGGAGCCCAGTTCAGGTAACGTTTCCTCTCACCTCGTAATTTTATTTTCGATTCCGTCTATTGCAACGCGTAGACTGTGTAACCCTCTCGGTGCCCGTGTAACCCGCTCGGTGCATCGCGTCCTGTGGTGATCGCAAATCGTGATCCAAAAACAGAAAAAATAATGTCCTGTTTTACCCCGGAACTGAGTGCGCCCCGCCAAACGGGACGACTTGGTCGCACGCGGTCTTTACCGAAACGTGCGCGACGTTGATACGGACGTGCGAGATTTCGCAGAAGTTGATTTGGATGTGCGTGCACACCGAAATCAACACGTATCCACCGACAACGCCCTGTATCCGTCCATTCTGGAACACGCTGTAACTTTGTGTACACACATCAGATCGAGATGAAACTTGCGCCATCGGACTCGTAGAAATACGCTGGTCCTGTGACCCAAGTTTGGTTCGATTCTGAGAACGTTGACAAAATCGCGCATCGTGGGCCCCACAGGCTCCACTTGACGGGCGATTTTGTGATCGGCTCATCGGAATTCAATTCTGGAAATTTTGTTGGGTTCGTATCATCATTCCTGACTTATAGACACTGAGTTTGAGGAATTTAGAGACCTTTGACCCTGACACGCTTTTTGGTGCAAAGTGGCCCACATGTGGACCCCGTTTTGGCCCGAAAATGTCATTTTTGCCCTTGTGTCCAAATTGGACTTAAGGACAGGCATTTCTAGCTATTTGATATCTTCTGAGAATATTTGTGATGTTTATTATAGCTTTTGGAGGAGTACCTACAGGATCCACTGATACAGGGACAACTATTGGTATTCAAACACCAGGCAAGTGTACCTTGCCAAACTCTGCAGTATTGTTACATATTTTTCTTGCTTCATTTATATTGTTGTGCATGCTTAACAAAGGACCATGTGACTTACTTAGCGTCCGATTAATAGTCGGGTGCCAATATCGTACGCGGCATTGTGTTGTCATCTAGAGATGGACATTCGTGACACTATATATTCTCGTACTTGTCTTACCAAGTACACTATAACCCAGGACACTTGGCACCATTCATGAGACATGATCTTCCTGAGATATTCATGGTGATCCTGTATAGGATACAGGACTTGACAGAGATACTATATTCTTAGATACTTTATGACTGGTTGCATTAGCTATGATCCCGCTTGACATGGACATGAGACGTTATGGTCATGATATGCGTGGTTACATTGAGTGGGGAGAGACACACAGGCTACAGGCTATTTTATATATATCTATTACTATTGTGAGGTCGTAGACTCTCGTAGCAGAGCTAGACACATTACCGGTTATTACCGCTACCGGCTCCCTGACATAGAGCTTGTAGTGGCTCAGCCTGAGTACTCGTGATGCTCTCATCTTGCATTTTCACATAGATGGTTACATACTTACCCTATTTATTTTATTATCTGCTGTACTGTATTTATTTTGGCTTATATTATATGTACCTTGCTATGTCCCCTGAGGACCTGGATCCGGATTATGTCCCCAGGATTTGCAGACGAGATCTATCCCGAGGTATACGGGACCGGAGCAGAAGCAGATACAGGAGCTGTACCGACACCCGAGGACGAGGTGTTAGCTGAAGACTTTTCCTGAGCATCTATGTTCCATGCTCAATATTTACTTTATTCAGTCATTTATATTTTGGTCTGATGAACCTGTAAACCCCCTCACCAAAAATAGATATTTTGTGTGTATTTTATATTATTATATTTATTATAGATATTAAATTTCTTTAGAGTATTCTCTTAGTTAATTGGAAAATAAATTTCTTGATATATTTACTTATATAAATATTTATTTAGAATTATTTTAGGTTATTTTAGATTTTTGTAGATTTTTCTAGAATTTTTGGTAATTAAAACTTAGGAAACATAAATTTTTAGGACTTCTATGATTTCCTATACGACCATACTTGCATGTTGTTCCTACCAAATATTTATTTTAGTTTAAAATATTTAATTATATTTTTCTGTAATTTATTTAGAATTTTAAGAAATTTATTTAGATTTTTAAAATTATTTAGGATTTATTTGGATATATATAGTCTTAATATTAGATAGATGCTAATTTAGTGTTAATAGATATTAATAAGATTTTATAAATTATTTGTATTATCTTTAATTATATGTAAGATTATAAATTATTGAGATAAATTCAAACTCTATTTTAAATTAATTCAAATCCTGAACCTACTAGGAAAGCAACTTCATGCATATCCTATCCTTATTTAAATTCATGATAATCCTATCTAAATTAACCAATCCTAGTCGTATTTAATTAAGTACTGTCCACCATTATAAATATCTCATCCTTCATATTTTTCTTCCCCAATTTCCTCTCTTTTTCGTCCAAAAATAGTCAAAATCCGTCATAAATTCAGCCTCATTTTCTACTAGTTATGACGAATTAAAAAGACGATATCTCCTAGGTCCGGACTCCAAACGCGCTCCAGTTTTTTTTTGTTAGAACTATATCAATGTTAGTTTTCTGATTATATAATTTATTTTAATAATTCCAGAACCTATTTTTCTTGAAAATTCTAAAAGTGTCAGTTGTCCGAAATCAGACGCGTTTTGGTATTTTCGAGATTTCGGGAGATCCCGAACTCAGAATTATGAACCGTTTGAAGTTTCGGAAAGCTGACATGATGAAATTTCAGAAAAGTATTTTTCCAGAATTTAGAATATAAGTTTATTCTACTGTAAAATTTGTGCAACGTAGACGTAAATAGAAAACCACCAAAAACTATCATCTGTGCGCCCTTGTGGACATAACTCTTTACCGACTTGTGATTTTATGAAATTGTTGATTCCAATATTCACATAGCATTAAAATATATAGGATTCCACAAACAAATCCAGGATTTGAGTCGGTTGACTTTTTGGTCAACAGATTTTCTCGATTTGCGTGCCACGGATCATAAATCCTTAAAGTTGACTTTCTTTGGACCAAAATTAGGGTTTAACAATAAAATCAGATTATAATAAGATTAAAATACTATTTTATGTTATTTATTCAGAATTATAAATTAATTAAAATGGAGGAACCTATTCACCCACTTTTGTAACCTAACTTGTTTAATTTATGTGACGGGTAGATCGGACGACGCCTTGAGTTGGGACTTCATTCTTTTTCAGACCAGGCAAGATACCTTGCCAAATTGCTTACAGTATTTTGCATGCTTAGTATATTTCTGTATATTTATTGCATTTCTGTTTATTTATTTCATGTGTAGTTCTTTCAGTCATTACTATATATTAGATATGTTGACACACACTTGACACTTAGTATCATAGAGGACAATCATTAGGTGTATGGACTTTTAACCACTCTGGTAAACCGTAGTATATAGCTCGCACTACGGGCGTGTGTCGCGCTGGTCGTACCCCCGCGGTATATCGATTTCTGGAGTCTCGCTGGTCGCTACCCCCGCGGTATGTCGATTTCGGATGTCCACTGACGTGTGTGTGAGTTATGAGGTAGATCGAGTAGCCTACCCTTGCCCATATGTCAAAAAGTTGTCCTCATTTGCATTCATATAGATTGTCTTGTACAGCGTAGTTATTTATTTTCAAATTATATGCATGTTTACTGTATTCAAATTGGCTCACTTTTCTGTATCTTGTTACGTCCCTCTGAGGACCTGGTCCTCTGCCAAGTGTATCTGTTCTTGAGTATTTGCAGGAGCGCGGATTCGGATGGTTACATATGTTTCGAGGATGTCTTCTCTCCGAGCCCATGATTGTTAGTTGGTATTCCTATATTGTATTTATTATATTGTACTTTTTCATTCGAGTTGGTAGTGGATTTGTTTCCATCCAACTATCATCCTTAGATACTTATATTGAGATCTAATTTCATAGATACTGGTTATTTATTTATATTGATTTTATGTGAATGAGATTTAGATTATACCCTGTGACTTGTGATATATTTATACCACTTATGGATTGATATTCATATTACAGCGTACGTGTGGATTTTGGTTTCCATATATTGGAGTTGCCATATCCATACGGCTGGCATGCTTACGTGTTCCTAGTCCTACGTATTTTGGGACTGGGGCGTGACATATTTTTGTGGTGGCCCATGCAGGTCGAGAGCATATTATCTCGATTACGTTACTGTACCGAGCAAGCCTGCGCATAGGATTAGAATGTAGGATCTCATCCACTTATTTAAATCACCGTCCTTGATTTTATTTCATATTCTTATTTGATTGCTTGCATTGTATCTTGCTTGAATCCTTCTCAATGTCAATCTTTCCTTCGTGCTTGATAGGGGTTAGGAAGGTGCCTTGTACTAAGTATATACACTCTAGTATTCAATAACACTATTAGTCAAATCCTTGTAAATTTGATAGTATGTCTCATAACCTAGTATCACATAATCTTTTACCCATTAATGAAGCTAATGAATGACACCAACTATAGGCTTGCATAAGAAGATAGTATTTATCTAGACTATAGAACTTTAGTGTTTATCTAGACTGTAGATCTTAGAGGCCCATACACCTATTTGGTTGACTTTAGACTTAGACAAGAAATTAGTATGGCAACTGTAGAGGCACAACACCGATCTTCTTGGTGAACTTAGATTGTTCTGTACCTTCCTCCATCATAATCAAGCGTACTTATATTTTTACTACCTCGACTTATGCTGCTATTATAGCCTAGTTTTGCAAGCTTATTCTTTTATTGAGCTTGTTCATAACATATATATTATTGGGGGGCCACACTAATACATTGTCTTAATCAGAATCGGTGTATTATGGTCTGATCAACCGTAGTGCGCTTGGTTCGCTCTTCATATCACTACTTTACGTGGATTGAGATATAGTTGACTCAACTTGTTAGACGAATATAATTGCCCTCTAGACTGGTCAGAGCATATCATGTCAGGTACATAACTGTTCTGATATGAACATGCATATAGGAATTTATCAAAATAAGATTTTAATCCACAACTACCTTGGCAACTCCCTTTCAAAATTCTTTAATCCCTTCGAATCCCATACTTGTATTATATCACCTCCTCCTTGAACTCTTTATTGTTGTTTTCTGTCTTTCCCTATTTCGGAAAGACGAACGTTCGTGCTTAGTATAAGTTTGATACACGAATAGTACTAGATATACCCCATAGGCCAAGTACTCATGATGACAAACAAGAGAGCGCGGCCATAAGAAGCCGTAGATACAGGTACGACCTTAGTTATATGTGTCATTGCATACTCATGACCCCCTTTATGACACGAGATCCTAGGTGCATAATAGCCGTAGAATTATATATAAGAAAGTTTAGCAATTATGAGGATGTGTTGATATCCTAACTAGATGGCATATTCACGCGATGCTAATAGATGACGCGAGTAGTAGTAGTAGTAGTATTCTTTTTCTATCACCATCTCGTCCCCTTGGGTGGCTCATCTTCTCTTCTCTATCCATTTAATATCTCGTGCTTAATTCTCCCTATCGTAGTTACGTTTTTTTGTGCCAACATGAATTGTTGGTCTACTTCGACCCCATCCTTAGTTTTGTTAGTTAAAACGTAAATGGTTTAGTAGATGATTAATAACTAAATGATGAGTTCTTAATGATAACCCTTATGTATATGCACTATAGCAATATCTGTATCCTTTTATTATTTTAAAAACCATGTATAGCATCCCTTAGTCTAATAGGAATAAGTTGGATTAGTTGAATTAGTACTTACTTCTAATAGTTTTATAAAGTTAGTCAAGACCATAACTATTGCCCTAAAACCTAGACTAAGCTTAGGAAAGAGTTGAAGGCACTTGTTACGAACTGACAACTATGACATTTCGCTGGCGAAGTAACGACAGCTGCAGCTAGACCGTTATAGTGGAGTAGTCGAAGTATTTACAGACATACTGGTCAGGTGGCATGACAGTATTAGACTATGATACTTGACGGTTATAAATAAAAATTATGGTTGTGAGATTCCAGACAGATATCCCAAGATTCTCGACCCAATAAATAAATTCGTCTTACAACCTAGACAATAACCACAAGAGACTTTGACTACTAGTGGAACTTTTGTAAGTTGGGTAGTATAGACGAGTTAGAGGATGATAGAATAGTGTATGGACAATAAATGAGAAGTGTTAGAATGACAGACCATGACTTTTAGGAAGCACTGCTAGATAGCTATGTAGTGTAATAGCTATAGTGATTATTATGAATATGGGTTAGTGTCAATTTCGAGGACGAAATTTTTGTAAGTTGGGTAGATTGTAAACCCCCTCACCAAAAATAGATTTTTGTGTGTATTTTATATTATTATATTTATTATAGATATTAAATTTCTTTAGAGTATTCTCTTAATTAATTAGAAAATAAATTTCTTGATATATTTACTTATATAAATATTTATTTAGAATTATTTTAGGTTATTTTAGATTTTTGTAGATTTTTCTAGAATTTTTGGTAATTAAAACTTAGGAAACATAAATTTCTAGTACTTCTATGATTTACTATACGACCATACTTGCATGTTATTCCTACCAAATATTTATTTTAGTTTAAAATATTTAATTATATTTTTCTGTAATTTATTTAGAATTTTAAGAAATTTATTTAGATTTTTAAAATTATTTAGGATTTATTTGGATATATATAGTCTTAATATTAGATAGATGCTAATTTAGTATTAATAGATATTAATAAGATTTTATAAATTATTTGCATTATCTTTAATTATATTTAAGATTATAAATTATTGAGATAAATTCAAACTCTATTTTAAATTAATTCAAATCCTGAACCTACTAGGAAAGCAACTTCATGCATATCCTATCCTTATTTAAATTCATGATAATCCTATCCAAATTAACCAATCCTAGTCGTATTTAATTAAGTAGTGTCCACCATTATAAATACCTCATCCTTCATTTTTTTTTCCCCAAATTTTTCTCTTTTTCGTCCAAAAATAGTCAAAATCCGTCATAAATTCAGCCTCATTTTTTACTAGTTATGACGAATTAAAAAGACGATATCTCCTAGCTCCGGACTCCAAACGCGCTCCAGTTTTTTTTGTTAGAACTATATCAATGTTAGTTTTCTGATTATATAATTTATTTTAATAATTCCAGAACCTATTTTTCTTGAAAATTCTAAAAGTGTCAGTTGTCCGAAATCAGACGCGTTTTGGTATTTTCGAGATTTCGGGAGATCCCGAACTCAGAATTATGAACCGTTTAAAGTTTCGGAAAGCTGACATGATGAAATTTCAGAAAAGTATTTTTCCAGAATTTAGAATATAATTTTATTCTACTGTAAAATTTGTGCAACGTAGACGTAAATAAAAAACCACCAAAAACTATCATATGTGCGCCCTTGTGGACATAAATCTTTACCGACTTGTGATTTTATGAAATTGTTGATTCAAGTGTTCACATAGAATTGAAATATATATATATTCCACAAACAAATCCAGGATTTGAGTCGATTGACTTTTTGGTCAACGGATTTCCTCGATTTGTGTGCCACGGATCATGAATCCTTAAAGTTGATTTTCTTTGGACCAAAATTAGGGTTTAACAATAAAATCAGATTATAATAAAGTTAAAATACTATTTTATGTTATTTATTCAGAATTATAAATTAATTAAAATGGAGGAACCTATTCACCCACTTTTGTAACCTAACTTGTTTAATTTATGTGACGGGTAGATCGGACGACGCCTTGAGTTGGGACTTCATTCTTTTTCAGACCAGGCAAGATACCTTGCCAAATTTCTTATAGTATTTTGCATACTTAGTATATTTCTGTATATTTATTGCATTTCTGTTTATTTATTGCATGTGTAGTTCTTTCAGTCATTACTATATATTAGATATGTTGACACACACTTGACACTTAGTATCATAGAGGACAATCATTAGGTGTATGGGCTTTTAACCACTCTGGTAAACCGTAGTATATATATCGCACTACGGGCGTGTGTCGTGCTGGTCGCTACCCCTGCGGTATATCGATTTCTGGAGTCTCGTTGGTCGCTACCCCCGCGGTATGTCGATTTCGGATATCCACTGACGTGTGTGTGAGTTGTGAGGTAGATCGAGTAGCCTACCCTTGCCCATACGTCAAAAAGTTGTCCTTATTTGCATTCATATAGATTATCTTGTACAACGTACTTATTTATTTTCAAATTATATGCATGTTTACTGTATTCAAATTGGCTCACTTTTCTGTATCTTGTTACGTCCCTCTGAGGACCTGGTCCTCTGCCAGGTGTATCTATTCTTGAGTATTTGCAGGAGCGCGGATTCGGATGGTTACATATGTTTCGAGGATATCTTCTCTCCGAGCCCATGATTGTTAGCTGGTATTCCTATATTGTGTTTATTGTATTGTACTTTTCCATTCGAGTTGGTAGTGGATTTGTTTTCATCCAACTATCATCCTTAGATACTTATATTGAGATCTAGTTTCATAGATACTGGTTATTTATTTATATTGATTTTATGTGGATGAGATTTAGATTATACCCTGTGACTTGTGATACATTTATACCACTTGTGGATTGATATTCATATTACAGCGTACGTGTGGATTTTGGTTTCCATATATTGGAGTTGCCATATACATACGGCTGGCATGCTTACGTATTCCTAGTCCTACTTATTTTGGGACTGGGGCATGACAAAACCATTATATCAGATATTTATCGGGTTGTTCCCCGAAGCACTTTGTTGAGACTGGTTGATGATTTATATTCCTTATATTCTGTGGATCATATTTTATATCTTATGTGGATAAGATTAGTTGTGCCATATTGTCGTAGACTTGATTTTACAGCTTAAGTACCCCCTGATGGATCCATTAAATTGGGTTTGTCCATCGGTGTGTGCTGCTGGCCATTGCCACGTGTTTAGTCCCTCGGTATTTTGGGACTGGGGCGTGACAAAAGTTATCTTCCAGTAACCCTTAGTCTACCCTGATGGACACCTACCGGAGAAATCTTCTTCCTACCACCAGGCTCTGGATGGGCGACTCTCAGTTTAAAGACTGGACAACGTTTATCATAAATGTCGTTGGTGCTGAAAAAAGGTGAAGGACGCCCATCTCTTGGAAATACAGATCCCCGTCGCTGATGATAGAAGAAAATGCTCCTACAACAGCAACAATAACAGCGGCAATAACGCCCGAGATAGTAAGGGAAAGCAGGATCTTATTGTCAATAAAACCAAGAAGCCCGAGCAAAAGCCCACAAAGGCTCCAAAATCGAAGAAAACTTATTCCTTCGAAAATGATGATGTCATGGCAATCTTTGACGTGCTAATAAAGTGAAATAAGCTTTGACTCCCCGACGTCAAGCGTCATATTGAGTCAGCTGAGGTAAATAATCTGAAGTACTATCATTACCATTATTACGTCCACCATGCGTCACGGGACTGATACACACTGAAGCAATATATACAGCGTCTGCTCGACACTAAGGCCCTCACTTTGGACTTCGATGCCAAAACAGTTTCCACTAATATGGTAACAATAGAGGTTGTCAATCTCCCGTCGGCTCGTGACCAAACAACCGGACTGATATCTCTCACCACATCATGGGGTGAGGTCATGTGGATTCATCCAGATCTTGCTCCAGACTTGATTCAACAGGAGTAACCCTCCGCCACCAAGTCTAAGGGTAATACATCCAAGTCTTGCTGCACAGTTTCTCTCCCTTTCAAAGAAGCTGTAGCGAGAACAACGAGGTCAGACCTGGCACACCAACGAGAGTATGACATCCTTGACGATGGTGCGCTCCGAATCGCCGCATCCAGTCCGAGTCCATCCCAGCCTTCGGTAGAAGATAAGTGCAAGCAGAAAGAAACTCGCTTTGACAAATCTCTGCACAAAAATACGGGTCAGGGGCTGGAAAAGCCCTACAACTTCGACATTGGCACAACTGGCCAATACTTCAGTGAAGTTTCCATTATTCGAGCTTCTTTGACTCTTCAAAAATATCCGGGTTGCTCTGAGTGAGGCATTACAAAATATCGATACCTACCTGGCGCAGGTCAAGCCACCAGCGGAGGATTCTGCCACGTGCCTCCACTACAATAATGTGATGGAGGCGATACCCAATATTACTTTCTCGTAACATGATATATTGTTAAAGAATAATTGGCACGATCGACCTCTGTATTACACAGGGTACATTGGCGCCATCAAGGTGGACCGGATGCACATCGACCCTGGTTCGTCAATCAACATAATCCTATAAAGTCTTTTTTAGACCCTGGGCATCCCGATGCATCGTCTGACAACAACCAATACTACCATCAGTGGCTTCAATGCAGGAAGAAGCTACCCTCTGGGCAAGATTCGCCTAAAGTGCCAAATCATTGATATGGAAACATAGGTCACCTGCTATGTTATAGACGTAGACGTATCCTACAATATCCTGTTGGGATATCCGTGGATACACCAGTACACGATCGTACCGTCAACCCTGTACCAGTGCTTAAAGTACGTGGACGATCACGGCGTCGTCAAGACATAATTTAACGATGTTGATCTATTCAAAAGGGTCGATGCCTATTACTCTGACTCGATCCTCTATAAGAAAGTCCACCAGGATGGTGATGGCAATAACGCCGATGATGAGGCAGAGACTGGGACAACAACGAACGAGCCCTTTGTTTGCCATTGAAGTGAGTTTGGGTAAACTTTCATTTAATAATAAACAAAAACGTACAAAGAAATCCTAAACAGAAAATCTAAGTACAATATTTAATCTGGGTAGTGTGAAGATGGAGATCGAGTACTGCAGCGACTCTTTTACTCCGTTGACGGTCCGGCGGGTGAGTGAAGGATGCTCTCTTCTTCTCTCTCCCTTGAGTTTGTGTGTATGTATGTAGCTCATCTGGAAGGATATAGTCTCTCTAAAGCAGAAAAAGTCAGCCTTTGGGACATCTAAGTTGCCTCTATTTATAGCCATCATGTTGATAGGCTATAGGTGCCGTATATGCTTCTGTTTGGTGGCCGTAGGGGGCTCCTTTAATAGAATGTGGTTACAACTGTAGGCGTATAATATGGGTTAAATCCAGGGCAAGCTGCCACATGGACATTTTTTTAGGATTTGTTGTTGCTGGAGATCTTGGCAGTTCTCGTCTTTTGTTTGCGTGATTTGGTCAGCTTGACATGTGACCCGCATTTAATTAGAGAGAATCACTTCAGTCGCCATAGAAAGATTTTGTCTCAGGAACCTTTCTACGTTGGACACGTGGAATCTGAGACGCCTTGGACGCATGGAGTCTGAAATACATGGGGTCAGAGATGCATAGAACGTATGGATTCTGAAATATATAGGGCCAGAGATGCATGGAGCACATAGAGTTTGGAATGCATAGGGCTAGAGACGCGTGGAACACATGGAGTCCAGAACGCATTGGGCCAGAGATGCATGGAACGCATGAAGTCTGGAATGCATGGGGCTAGAGACGCATGGAGTTTGGAACGCATAGGGCTAGAGACGCATGTAACGCATGGAGTCTGGAACACATAGGGCCAGATATATATGGTGCTACACGCTTGTCAGAAGTCATTATTAGTCTGACGAGAGCTTCTTATCGCTTAATATGCTCACATTTTTTGAAGCGCTCAGAAAATTATTTTTGTCAGGATCTGTGTCAAATATAATCTTCATGTCAGGCCTTTATGTGGCCAATGTTTGAGGCACATAGATGCTGCTTTGTCTTGGCCATATGGTCATTCTGTGACCTGATTTCTTTCGAGTCAACCTTGGGGTACAAGGTTTGTTGGATGCATGGATCCATATTTTTTATGCTTCTATAAGACCCCCTTCAAAGTTTTCAAAATGATAAGTTTGGAATACTCTGAATAAGAATCATGGAGGAGATAACTTTGGGCTGCATGGATTGTGGGCCACATGGACGAGTCTTTGCCAGGCTGTTAAATCTTAATTTAATGCAGGATTTAGCTCGATCCTCGAGTGTATTTCTTGGAACTCTGAGTCAATAGCCATTTTCGAGGAGATAACTGTGGATCACGTAAATCGAGACATCAGGTTCTTCCTCATAACTGTCTGGTTCATCACCTCGATCTTTTTATGTGCCCCAGGAGCCTATAAACAGGTGGGCTAAGGATGAGAAGGGAGAAATTTTTTCTCTCGGCTTCCCTCTCTCTTTGCAAAAGAAGATATCGCATGCTACTGTTCATCTTGTCGAAAAATTTGTCAAAAGCGGCGTCGATCCGTGGCATCCCGGTATTGGCGCTCTCTTTGGAGGTAGGGGTGTGTTATAATAGCATGGATACAGAGACACAAGTACACGGCCTCACGGTGTGGATGAGAAATTATCTAGAACACGTGCAGGCCCCACCCCCACAGAGTTCTATGGCATAGTTGTGCAGTCATCTACAACATGCGTGCAGAGCCTGTCTATGGCTTGGCCACATGGACGAGCACTTGTTCCTTTGTGGCTTGGCCGCAAGGATGGGAATTTCTCTTGCCCATGCGTGCAGAATTTAGCTATCTCGAGATATATATCCCCTCTTGCGCGTGGCTGCGACTTTGGAAGTGGCATGCGGCCATTATATACTTTTGCATCCTTTATTGAGACTGACATGGTTCTCTTTATGTAGGTTTTACCACCCTTCATGGTGCCTATGATGGAGCATGGAAGGATATCTTAGAACCCTTCATTCGAAGAGAATGCCAACCTTATGCGGCGGTTCACCAAGAACTGATCCAAGAGATGAGGATAAACATCCTGCATCATACGCGAAGCTGTCCTTGTTCATGCAGCGTCCTAGCTGCGTTTCTTCCCTTTATGCGGCTTGCTATCGGTCGAGGCTTGCGGTGTCGATGACAAGATTTGGATTAATTTTTATTCCTGTCTTCGGTCGTTTCGCATGGCTAAATAGTGCCTTCTCCTGCTCCTTCCTTGATATCTGTCAGTATGGAGTCTTTTTCATATATTGAGGTTTGTACTGTAGAGGGATAATCCAGAAAGTATTAAGCTCTGCTGTTGGGTCCACTTGTGTTAGTAGCAACAACAGCACAGAGGGGCGCCTCTAATAAAAAATGTTCACATCATGGAGACTTTATGAAAACCCTTAAAATGGGTTTCCATCATATGTACTCATGACCTTGAATACTAATGAAAAATTCTTGAATGTAATGGATTTCTATCATATGTACTCATGATCTTGAATATTAAATAAAGTCTCTCATTTTTCAGAATTCCTTTTTTGTACTTTTCATATTATATGTTGTGAATTTTGGCTATTTGTACTAGAAGTGATATGGACGTAGCACAATATCGCAGTTGCCAAGGACATCTCGTTGGGAGATCTTTGGTGGACCTATTACTTCTTGTGCACTAGAGTACAAGTAATAGATTCGAGACAAGCCCTGCCAGAGATAATATGGACGTGGTAGGTTTTGTGGAATTAACATCGCTGGCATACTTAGAGTTAAGTACGGGTGATAAGTTGAGATGACAACCGATATCAGAGGTAATATAGACATGATAATCGATAGCCAAACCCAGAAGGTTTGCTCAGAGGTAATATTGGCATGGCATACTCGTCCGGGGAGAAATATTAGGATAGTAGTTCAGAGGTAATATGGATTTGAACCAATGTCCGAAAACTCACTAAGAAGTGGTCCGCTGAGTATGGTCTATCCGGGATTGTAGATTGACCTGAGGGTTACTCTGCTGGGAAGATCGTTAGGATGCTATCTTAGAGGTAATATGGACGTGAACTCGCGTCTAACGAGACTAGGTTTTTTTTTGTAATAAATCCTAATTTGTAAAAAAAAACTGTAATAAATCCTAATTTGTAAAAAAATAATCATAATTTCACTATCTAATGCTGAAATCTGGTCGAAGGAGTTTACAAGAGGTTGCTTACATATTAGCATTACCACATACATTAGAAGGAGTTCATGACTTCTTCCATATATCTCAGCTAAGGAGGTACATACAAGATCCGAGTCATGTGCTTGACCACTCGGAGATTACTTTCGGGCCGAGTTTGTCATATCAGGAGGAGCCTGTAGAGATTCTGGACAAAAGCGAGAAGGTGTTGCAAGGTCAGACTATCCCTCTAGTTCATGTAGCATGGAGGCATCATGCACCAGGCGAGTCGACATGGGAACGAGAGGATGATATTCGGCAGCGTTTCCTCCATCTCTTCGAAGGCCTAGGTATGTAGTAGCATTTAATTCCAGTCAATAGTTTTTAGCATATGTCTGTTTTAATTTCGAGGACGAAATGCTCTATGGAGGGTAGATTGTAAATCCCCTTGACTAAATTTAGGTCTACCTGGCTTAGATAGAGAGACTAGGGTTAGTTTGGAGCCAATTAAAAATTAGAACATAGTATTTTAGATTAATGTGCAATATTCATATCACTTTGTGCACCTTACCCTTGCTTCGATATTTGGAGCACTACACTAGCATTTGCTTTCAGACAAATTTTACACATATTTCCTAGATGTGCCAGCCTTACATTCTGATCTTTGTGTAACTCATAAAAACCATCTATTGTGCTTCATTTTAGTCACACAATATTTGTTACAAACGTCTATTCTTAAATTCAAATAAATCTAACTTTGCATCTTTGTCCGTTCCAATCAAAATTAGAGACACAATCTCGACCCATTTTGTGTAACCCAATTTACGATAATATTATATTCTGAGTCTAATACATCCATGATACTTGTGTCCCACCAAATTTTAACCCTATGTACTTCCATTTAATTAAAGAACACCATTTATACTAATTTTAATTAAATTGGTGTAAGGACCCAACCTAACCCAAAACTAGACCCAACACCAACCCAAACCCCCACTCATACCCTCAAGGTTCATACTAAACACCACACACTCTTTTAACCCACTACATCACACCAAACATGGTATTTTTCCTCATCAAATCCTAAACCCCATTGTTTGTACAATTTCTCAATTGTTAGGGGCTTTTGTGCAAAAAGACAATGAGATGTCCATCTCCCATTGGATCCAAGCTATGAAGAACCCCCCCCCCTCATTTTTGACCGGTCTACCATGAGTTTTCCCTCCATTTTGGGTGTACTACATACTACTTTTTCTCTTACATCATCTACCTCCATTCAAAACCTAGTCCATCCTAGCCCTCCATTCCTTCATGTAGAACCGTCCCCCCATCCCTAGGAATGCATGTAGCCGGCCCTAATCCCAAAGTCATCCTCCTCTCTCTCTCCTACATAAATACCACCTCCTTCCTCTCTCCAAAAAACCACAGCCAGCACCATCATCACCTACCCGAACCCTAAAACTACTTCTTTTCTTCTTCATCCCGCCACCTTCCTCTTCCACCCACGACCATCGCCACCCCGCCACCGCAGTCCCGTCGACCTCCTCCGACCTTCCTCATCCCGACGACAACCACTACCGCCATAGCAGCCCCCCTCTCCTTTTCTTCTTCCACGACTTCTTCTTCTTCGACCATCATTCTTTTCCGACTTCTCCATCGCCTCCTCCGACCATCCCGACATCACTACCCCCTCGCCACAGTCCCCACGACCACCGCCTCCTCCATCCATCTCCACCACTTCCATCACCATTGTCACCACCATCATCATCATCCCGAACACCACCAACATCGCCTCACCAGCACTCCACCATCACCACCACCCACGACCACCTCACCTTCCTTCTTCCCCGACCACGACCAACCCGCCACCCCATCGTCCCACGACCACCACCACAGCTATCCCGACCATCACCATCCTCCCCATGACCTTCCTCCTCCCTCTCCTCCGAGCAACCACGACCATCACCATCACCACTCCGTTTTCCTCACAACCACCACCACCTTAGCCACCATCATCCCACCACCATCACCATCACTCTACCATTACCACCTCCAACCCTATGGCTACTTCCACCAGCAGCTCACCCCGCTAAAGCCACTACTAGCAACCCACCACCCCGCTGCTGCCACTATAGCTGCTACTGCTACTGTGCACCGTCGGAGGGTGGCCGCCCTCGAGCCGCGGACGAGCATCACCCCCTCGATCACAAGCACGCCTAGGTTTGCACTTGTCCTTCTCTTCCTTCATGTGTTGTTGCATGGACCTATGTGTATTTGTGAACCCTAGTGTAGTGTTTATATGTGTGCATATTTTAGAATAGTAGTTGGTGTTAGTAAATACTTCATAGAAATTTTGGTTATTTAGTATGGTATATATTTGTGTTGACCTAGGTGTTTAGACTAAAACTGACATTGTGCACACTAACCTACTAGCTAGGACATGTATTTAGGCTATGCGATATTAGAGTTGTAACATATTTGGTAACTCATTGTCTTGCTGTGCACGGTATTTGAGGACATGACACTTGTGCACTTTAGCTACGCGCACACTCGACCCTGCTAGTTGACCGATTATGACCCCCCTTTGCGTCAGTTTCTAAGTGCAGCTTAGTTGTGTTTTCTGTGCGTACTAGTGTAATGATTGATGATTATATTATATTATATTATATTATATTATATTATATTATATTATATTATATTATATTATATTATATTATATTATATTATATATAGGGTCGCTGGACCGTTCGGGCGAGACTTCGGGAGCAGGATTTTGGTACTCGCAGCTTGAGGATCCAGGCAAGTATACCTTGCCGTATTTACAGTTTAATTTAAATTATTAAATATTGTATGAGATATTATTGCAAATATTATTTATAACTGTGCGCGCCCAAGAATGACTTGGGTGCAGTCGACGAATGCGTCGATGTGTAGTGTATTGACTTAGTCACTAGCAGACTCACCTACTGTTGAAAGGATATTATGATATCTTCCAAGATCCTGGCACTTTTTACACTTATCACGATGACAAACTCATATTGGGATGCGGGTTAGCGTACCCGACTAGCTATCGGTGCGTGTGACATATGTTTGTGGTATTAAACGAAAGAATGAAGATGTATTCAATATGGGGGTTTACACAGAACCCGCCTTCTTTTGTTTACAAACAAACTTGTACAATTTGATCATATACGTGGATATGGGAGTAAAATTTATTTAATCTGGGTAGATATTGCTATAGGTGTCTGATCTGCAGTCGATCACTTTAGCCCTTAGACCACACGATGTTGAAGAAGTGCCGTAGAAGATAGGAAGCAGCTTCGAAGGTTGCAGGAGAGGATGGATGCACGATGCCAAAGTCGTCGATCCCTACTCTTTGCCTGAGCTCCGGGTGCTCTCTCTCTCTCTCTCTCTCTCGGGTTCGATCTTTCGATTCTTGTTGACCTGATTCGATCTTCAAGTTTTCAGTTTCTCGACCTCGGATATGATATTGGCTTTCTTGACCAATTTTCTGACCTTGTTCCTCATTGATAGACGTCTCTATTTATAGATTTTTAGTGACAGTGACCACTCCGTCGGTGTAACAACCGAGGAGTAGAAAGTACAGCACCCTTTTACACAACGGTTAAAGTAACCAATGCCTGCGTATAGATGATCTTTTGAATGAGCGTGTGACGCGGGTCCAACTAAGGGACACAACGCGTACTATTGCTACGAAGATCACGGCGTAAAAGCCACGTAGGTAGGTATCCATCGTGTAGAAGAGGTTGGCATAGAAGCCAAATGTCTGTCACCATGGCATAGAAGCCAAATGTCTGTCACCATGGCATAGAAGCCAAATAGTTATCAAACCGGCATAGGAGCCGAACAGGCGTAGAAGCCGAGTGGTCGTAGAGGCCGAACAGGCATAGAAGCCGAGGGGGCACAGGGGCTGTAAAACCCCCTTTCTAGAAAATCGTATATACCCTTTATTTATTAATTATTAATTAAATTGTAGTAATTAGGTCCAAATAGGAGAAATAGATTTTTTTATAATTTTTATGTTAGGTGTTCGGGCACTTAGAGGACTTGTGGGACCATCAGGAATTTTTTCGAAATTTATTCCATGTAGGAGACCCTTGAGCAGTTGCTAGCCTAACGATGTGCAATACCCTATTATATAAATTTTCTTATGTGTGAATATATATATATATATATATATATATATATATATATATATATGTATATATATATATTTAAAGAAAGAAAGGAAAAGAAAGGAATTATATAAGTATAATAATAATACTAACTAATAATATAATAATAATAGTAATCATAACTCCTACAGCAAAGCAACTTAGTTGCTTACTCCCTCTTAGCAACCATCCTATTACTTAAACAATTGCTTTAACTCTTTGGCAATTTTCATGCTGTGACTACTCAGCATATCCCAACCGCCAATGCAAAGCCTTCAGCGCCCATTTACCCGACCCTTCACCCGCGGACTCAACCCATCCGCACCCCCCTCTCTCTCTCCTAATATATATAATATATATATATATAATAGCTCTCCAAAAACCCTAACCTAAACTCCAGACTCCCTCTTCCCATCTAGAGCCGTCACCGCAGCCAGAGAAGCCTCCCCAAGCCATCCAACCATCCCGTCGACGCCGACATCGCGAACTGCAGTCTCCCACTCAAGGCACCTTTGCTCCGGCGTGATTTCCCGTCAGCTCGCACATCCAAACGCCGTTCCGTTTTCATAGGTATGATCTTCCCTTAACCCTCTCCAATACTTGTTTTATAGTCAACCTCGAATAACGTGTGCCCCTAGGTGAAAAATAGCGCCCAAGTCAGCGCGAGCAGACAGAATTCTGCAATCGCAGAATTCCAGAATGACTACCCATATTGCCGAGTTCGTATCTCCCACCACAGAGATCCGAATTCGGTGATTCTTTTTGATACCTGTAGATTACATGACCTACTTTATTTTCTGTATAATAACTTTGTGCTATTAGTTGCTGTGGACAAAATTATATTCGTCACAAAACTGCGCGCACCCACTTTTTCTGGTTTTCTAAAAGTTGGAGATCGGAGCGCGCCCTGCCAAACGGGAACGCCCCGCCGTGTGCCAAGTGTACCGAATGGTACACGTAGCATAATCGGATACGTGAAAATTCGTGGAGACTGATTTGGACGCGTGTGCGCGCCGGAATCAGGCCGTATCCGTGAACACATTCCGTATCGCCACTTTTGTGGAACTCGCGCGTATTTTGTGTACGCTTGTCAGATTGCGACGAAACTTGCGCCACTGGACTCGTGGTAACACGCTGGTCCTGTGACCCAATTTTTACACATTTCTGAGACGGTTGACCAGATCGTCAATTGGCGGGCCCCACAATTGACTTTTGGACCAAATTATGTTCGGCTCATCGGAATCCAAATTTGGACATACCGTTGGAATCGTATTGACATTTAGAATTGTTTGACCCATAGTTTGTCCCATTTAGAGACTGTTACCCTCGGCACGCTTTTCGGTGCAAAGTGGGCCACACGTGGACCCCACAATGACCTTTTTGCCCCTGTGTCCAAATTGGACGGAAGGACAGGCAATTCCAGCAATTTGACATCTCCTGAGACTGTTGGTGATATCTATTACAGCTTTCAGAGTAGTACCTACCGGATCCACCGATACCAGGACGACAGTTGATATTCCAACATCAGGCAAGTGTACCTTGCCATCTCTGCAGTATTGTTACCTATTTTTTCTTACTTCATATATTTACTGTGCATGCTTAACCTAGGACCGTTTGACATACTTAGCGTCCGATTATCAGTCGGGTGCCCACATCGTACGCGGTGTTGGGTAATGTCATTTAGATATGGACATACGTGACACTTTATATTCTCGTACTTGTCTTACCAAGTACACTTTGACCCAGGACACAGGACACTGATCATGAGACAGGATCTTCCCGAGATATTCGTAGTAATTCTGTATAGGATACAGGACTTGACCTAGATTCTATATTCTATATACATTATGACTTGTGCATTAGATATGACTCCGCTGACATGGACGTGAGACGTTATGTTCATGATTTGCGTGGTTACATTGGGTGGGGAGAGACACACAGACTACAGGCTGATCATATATATACACCCCTACTACTGTGAGGCCCAAGACTCTGAAGCCCGAGCTTGGCCCATTACTCATTATTACTGCTGCTAACGGCTCCCCTACACAGAGCTTGTAGTATGCTTCAGCCTGAGCTCTAGTGCTGCTCTCATCTTGCATATCACTTAGCTGGTTATTTTAGTATTCCCTTATTGATCCATCTATTGCTGGAGAGACTCACAAGCTACAGGTTGATTATGTTATGCCGGCTACTCAGTCTCCCGCTGAGCTAGACCACCTCTTGACACCACTGCTACCGGCTCCCCTACACAGAGCTTGTAGTTGTTTCAACCTGAGTACTATTGATATTCTCTCTTGTATTTTACACAGATGATTACATACTTACCCTGCTTATTTCATTATTCTGCTGCACTGTTTATATGTTGGCTTGTATATTTTCTGTACCTTGCTATGTCCCCTGAGGACCTGGATATGGATTTTGTCCCCAGATTTTGCAGACGAGGTTTATCCCGAGGTATACGGGACCGCAGCAGGAGGAGCCGATCCAGGAGCTGTACCGCCATCTGAGGGCGAGGTGTTAGCTGAAGACTTCTCTTGAGCATCCATGTTCATGCTCAGCTTTTATTATTTATTTCAGTCTTTTATATTATGGTCTGTTGAACCATTGTACTAGACATTTATCGGGTTATTCCCTGAAGTACTTTGTGAGACTAGCTGATGATTTACATTCCTTATTTATTCTGTGGATCATATTTTTATCTTGTGTGGATGAGATTAGTTGTGCCATGATTGTCGTAGATTTGTTTTACAGCTTAAGTATGCCCTGATGGATCCATTAAATTGGATTTGTCTATCGGTGCGTACTGCTGGCCATTGCCACGTATCTAGTCCCACGGTATTTTGGGACTGGGGCGTGACAGGGGCCGAACAGGCGTAAAAGCCGAAGGGGCACAGGGGCCGAGCAGGCATAGAAGCCGAAGGGGCACAGGGGCCGAACAGGCGTAGAAGCCGAAGGGGCACAGGGGCCAAACAGGCGTAGAAGCCGAAGGGGCACAGGGGCCGAGCAGGCATAGAAGCCGAAGGGGCACAGGGGCCGAACAGGCGTAGAAGCCGAAGGGGCACAATCGCTGGATGGGCATAGAAGCCGCTGCGTACCGTGCCACAGTGCTGACGTGGACGTCTTAGCCGGAATTACGGCTTTTAAAGATATAATCAAATCTCTCGCATTAAATGTCGAGATTTGCCATCATCCCGTGTATTAAATGTGGAGGCGTATTCTTTGACGGCCTGCAACCCTTTCTGCGCATCAGTCGCAGAGACGTGCCTCGAGAAACTGTCACCGCACTGTACATTAGGCGAAGAGACGTGCCTCGAACCCCGTACGGAGTGCAGCTTTTGGCGTAGCAGGCGGTTTGTCTACTGCAGAACGTAAACAGCTCGTGTTTTGCCTGTGTAAAATAAGGCAGCGTATCCCCTTGTACGAGAAAGAGCGGTTTACGCTGGGGGACTTTGGTAACCGACGGTTTGGTGATATTTTAACCAAATCCTCTGCATTAAATGCCGAGATCTGCCATCATACTGTGGGGCGCGTCCCGAGGGGTCTGCCATCGTTTTCAGCCGTCGTCTGGGTAGCCGTGCAACACTTTTTTGTCAGGAGTCAGAGGCCAGGTTCACTGCGTGACTTGACAGGTTCATTTCGGGGAAGACGAAGCGTTCCTCGTACGCATTAACGCTGCTTTGAGAGCGGCTGAGTTTTACGCCATGGAGGTGATGAAGAACTCTGTCTTACGCTGGAGCGGCCTGGACGTACTGCACTTACGCGGATGATCCTTTGAGCTTATACTTCATGCTGTGTTTTAGCGAAAAAAGCTCTGTTGCACGCTTGATGGCTCTGAAGGCCTCTGTCTACGCTGCTCTGCATCAAGAGGCTGCGTAGATCCTCCCAGCGTATTTTTCATGCTTCTACAACATGCATCACGGTTTAGTGCATAATCAGGATAGTCTAATTAATTGAGACCTGGCATGTAGTTACATGGTATGCACGTCGTGTATTTGACTTGTGTATTTGCATTGGACGGAGAGGACAACTGGTAGGCATATGGGATACACACATTGGAATCTGTAGTATCCAGAGGAGCCACGGATCCAATGACTTCCTTTATTCAGATACCGCGTTCTTCAGAGCGATACAGACGTATATATTTGCAGATACCTTGTTCTTCGGAACGATGGACGTTACATGTACGTATACCACGCTTTTCGGAGTATTGGACGTTATGCCTATACCTACCTATACGTACCAAGGTTGTCCTCGCATTGCATTCACTTAGATGATTAGCACATCCCCTTTATTTATTTAGTATTTATATTTGGCATATATTTTTTGTATCTTGTTACGTCCCTCTGAGGACCTAGTTTCCTTCTAGATTTGGACGAGACATAATATCCTACCGTGTACGGGCCTGGACAGGAGATGAGGTACGCGTCCGAGGAGGAGCTAAAGGTGTTACCATCAGAGTTTCCTTGATCACTGGTAGGCCTTCCTCCTAGGGCTGGAGCATCCTTATCTAGTTAGCCGATGCTCTAGCCGTACTCTCTTATCTGTCATTCCGTACTCTTATTTCATCACTGTAGTTGGTTTGTTCCCATCAGACTTATTTGGATTGTACTATGACATTCAGACTCCACACTTATTTTTCAGTATTTATTTCAGTACTTCTTATTTATATTTGTGGATGAGATTAGACATTTACCTGCTGTATGTTTGCTTATTAGACTTGTTAGTATTTTAGGACAGCGTAGTACGCTTCGTCGGGTCCATTAAATTGGAAAATTCCTCGGAGTCGTATTAGCTGCCATTGCCACGTGGCCTCGTCCGTATATTTTAGGACTGGGGCGTGACACTTACCCTCTGAGTACTCATGATTGCTTCATAGCTGATGGATCGTTAGTTATTATTCTCTTTATTTGGAATTTATTTTATATTGGAGTTCCGTTCTCCTATTTTATTTTAGAATCTATTTAGTCATTTGGTAGTGGATTTGTCTCCACCTGACTATTATTTCTGTTGATACCTCATACTTGATACCTCATACTTGAGACTTTCAGTTATTTATTTTGGTATTCCTTTACTTGTGTTAGTGGATGAGATATAGATGCTTGTGACTATATTGACAATAAATATACCACTTATGTATTATTTATTCATATATAGCATATGTGTGTGTTATAATTTTTCTAACATATTGGAGTGTCATATACATACGGCTGGCATGCTACGTATTTCTAGTCCTACATATTTTAGGACTGGGGCGTGACACCCACGGATCAACGTCACTTCTGACAAACTCCTCGATAAGATGAACAGTAGCCCGCGACATCTTCTTTCGCAAAGAGAGAAGGAAGCTGAGAGACTAAAGTTCTCTATCCTCCTCCATAGTCAGCCTATTTATAGGCTTCTGAGGTGTGTGAAAAGGTCGAGACGATGAATTAGGAAGTTATGAGGATGATCCCGATACCTCAATTTGCGTGATCCATATTCATCTCCTCGAAAATGGCCGTTGAATCAGAATCCCAAGAAGATCCACGTAAGGATCGAGCCAAATCCTATATTAAATGGATATTTGACATCCTGGCAAAGACTCGTCCATGCAACCCACCATCTATGCGGCCCGAAGATATCTCCTTCATGCTTCTTATTCAAAGTATTCCAAACTTATCAGTTTAAAAACTTTAAAGAGGGTCTTGTAGAAGCATAAAACATGTAGATCCATGTGCTCAACAAACAATGCAACCCCAAGGCCGGCTCAGAAGAAATTAGGCTGCAGAATGACCATGCGGCTAAGAGAAAGCAACATCCATGTGCCCCAAACATTGGCCGCATAAAGGCATGACACAAAGATTATGTCTGACACAGAATCCTGACAAAAATGATTTTCTGAACGCTTCAGAAAATATGAGCACACTAAGCGACAAGAAGCTCTCGTCAGACTAATAATGACTTCTGACAAGCGTGCAACGCCACGTGTCTCTGGCCCTATGCGTTTCAGACTTCATGCGTCCCATGCGTCCCAGAATCCATGCGCTCCATGCGTCTCTGGCCCTTTGCGTTCCCGACTCTATGCGTTCCATGCGTCTCTGGCCCTATGCATTCCAGAATCCATGCGCTCCATGCGTCTCTGGCCCTATGCGTTCCAGACTCCATACACTCCATTCGTCTCTGGCCCTATGCATTCCAAACTCTATGCGTCTTATGCGTCTCCGGCCACATGCGTTCTAGACTCCATGCGTCTCATGTGTCTTTGGCCCCATGCGTTCCAGACTCCATCCGTCTCATGCGTCTCAGACTCAATGCGTCCAACACGACAAGGTTCCTTGACACAAAATCTTTCTGTTACGACTGAAGTGATTCTCTCCAACTAAATGTGGGCCACGTGTCCAGTTGATCAAGCCATGCAAACAGAAGACGAGAACCACCAAGATCTCCAGCAACAACAAATTCTAACAAAACGTCTACGTGGCAGCTCGTCCTGGACTCAACCCATACTATGCGTCTACAGTTGTAACCACATTCTGTTGAAGAACCCCCTATGACCACTAAACATAAGCACATGTGGCACCTATAGTCCATCAACATTATGGCTATAAATAGAGGCAACTTGAACGTCCCCATGGTTGGTTGGCTTTTTTTGCTTCAGAGAGACTATATCCTCCCAAACGAGCTACGTACGTACACACAAGCTCAAGAGAGAGATAAAAGAAGAGAGCATCCCTCACCCACTCATCGGACCTTCAACGGAGTAAAAGAGTCGCTGTAGTACTCGATCTCCATCGTCACACTACCCAGATTAAATATTATATTTAGATCTTCTGTTGAGGATTTTTTGTACGTTTTGTTTGTTTGTTATTAAACGAAAGTTTTCCCAAAGTTATTTCATTGACAAACACTAACAAATATTCATCCATATCTATCCATCCATCCATCCTCCATATAATAAGGCTTCAAAACGACTCAAAATTGAGCCGTCTAAGCTGAATGTATAACATCAATTAATTATTTAAAAAAATTAATATTACATAAAATAAAAAAAATTTGAACTCAACCAACCATAAAGAATACATCTCATCTTAACCACATGAGGTAGAAAAGATATTTTTTTTATAATTAGATAATATTACGTAGCTAACCGTTTTTAAAATAATCCTATATACATGATGTTTTTACTTCTTCTTCTTCTTCTTCGGTTTCTAAGTTCAAATTAATAATAGATCACATGTAACTAAATTCTAAATTATATTCTAAAATAAATTTAAAAATAGATCACATCTAATTAAATTTTATTTACCTTTAGATTATACAGTAGATTAGATTGAATTTAAATTATGGATTTATCTAGATTATACACAAATTAATTTTGATTAAATTTTAAATTAGTTCTGATTTATTAAAGAATGGATTTAATTAAATTAGACTATATTTGAATTGTGAAATAGATTTGCATGCTAATTTAAGCAAAAAATTACGGATGGAATAATTCTATAAAATAAATACACATTTATAATTAAAGCTTACATGAATTTATTGGTAATTTTTGCATACAATTTTTTTTTGTTATACATATACAAAAAAAAAGTTTACAAAAGCCAAACACTCAATTTTGTTTTATCTCCATTTTGTTAGTTAGAGCATCCACGGTGAAGATACTCCAAACACATACTTCAGATTATACTTATGTAGTGTTTTCATGATATTGGCACACAATGTACTCCAAATAAACACTCAAAATTAATTCTCTTTTCCCTCCCTCTTTTTTTTTCTATTTTGTAAGATTTTTTCTCACTAATTTTTTTATTTTTCTTTCAAAATGTAACACTTGAAACATCTTCCACTGTGGATGCTCTTATTATACGTAAAACTTTGATACAGTAAACGGTATCAAAGTTTTGATACCGTCTATGTATGACATGTGGACCCTCTCCTTTTTTTTTTGGTACATTGTGTAAATATACTTAGAAGAGGGCCCATATGTCATATATGGACGATATCAATACCGCCTACTGTATCAAAGTTGTACACGCTTAGTACTGGACACCGGTGCATATAACCTAAACCTAGGTCTACGCAACATTAGGCCCAATAGATTGGGCTTCCAGTCCAACCATAGAAGGCCTAGTATTTAAAATAATATAATATTGTGACCCACTAATCACAGAAAATACGGAAAAAAAGAGAACCACTTTAAGCTAAAATTGTACTTCAGGAACATGTGAACACCGTAATAAAGAGAAGGTTGCGAGGGGGTGGGGATGGGGCCCGGGTGTGCACATCGTGCAAACGCAACTCTAAAATAATTGTTCTTGTTTTAATATAAACCCCTCAAATTTAATAGCTTTCAACATTAGCCCCATAAATCCTACTATTTGAATTGAGACCATTTCTTTTTAAAATTTTAACAGAGGTTATAAACATGAATGTTACTACTAAAGCTCAACTAGATTATCCAATGTCCTCGTTATAACTATTTTATTATTTCAATATATGACTAATTATGATTTTCAATTACAACGAAAGATATTGGTTCCTACGAGTGAACATTACTCAATTTTGGACCGAAAATCAAACCGAACAATAAATTTGATCCGGATTCACTTTTGAAAATACTAAAATTTTTTGTTCGATTTCGATTTTGAATTTTGATTTCGGTCCAAAACATAAAATGGAATAAAATTTATAAAGTTATGTAAATATTCTGAATTATATGCATATTTTATGATACAAATGATTATATTTTGAAAATAATTATTTTATGTAATATTTTTTAAGCCTAATTTTAGTAATTTAGCAAACAGTCAAACTTTGGACCCAACTTTAAAATACAATAATTGTATGTATAAAATTATATATTTTTTAATATAATTTAACCACAAGCATAACTCTGGATTCTTTCAATTAAACAATAAAAAAGTCAAACCGAACAAACCGATTACGTCGGTTTTTCTTTTCTTTTTTGATATATCTAGCTCTGCAATCAACCGACAGAGGGGAGATTCGAACCTTGGTCTACTCCAAGGTGGTCCGCCACATTACCGCTAGGGTAATGCCTTCGGTATATGCTTTCCTACTTGCTAGGCATTCTTATGACATTCATTTGAAGTTTGTTTGTCAGTGAATCTAGTCAACTTGCCATATATTATACATTGAGAGGGAATCTAGATTCAAAATGGGCAATGTAGAAATAAATACATTAACCCTCCTATGTTTCATGGGTATTACAAGGATCACTCCTATTTTGAAAATAATTACACGGACCACCTCTCTGTTTTATTTTTTATTTTTGAAATAAGGGTAGCTAGTGCTATCACTCTTTATAGAAAATATAAAACGTATGAGTGGTTTGTGTAATTAGTTTCAAAATATGGGTGATTAGTGTAATAAGTATAAAATGTAGGGATAGTTAACATAAATTGTTCATACATTTTAGCGTGTTTGCAGTTAATGTGAAGAATGATAGATTTGTGTTGATGTCATATATAAAGGTTTTATTTTTGATATGTCCTTTCTACCGGGTTATGAATTAAGTTTTCAAGGGAGGATTCGAACCATACCCATCCCTACAGAAGTTCCCTATCATAACCAACATGCCACAATCACACGAACATATACCAGAAGATTAATTGGTTATCCCTTTCACTCATTTTATATTATCAGATCATGCAAAAATGTCTTCCATTTAATAACTTGGTTGCAGATTGTTTATGCCATGTCATGAATCCTATGATCAAAGATTTAGCTCATGGAGGTTCCATTTTTTTTGATGGCATGCTAAATAATGCAATTTGGCACATCTTCTCCAATTTTCTAGGTTTTGGATTGTGTTTTAATGTATTAGTGTCACATGGTTGTCAATCTGGTATAGTGGGCTGCATTTCATGGACATACAATATTGGTGCTATGATATGTTGCACAAATATGGATTTGACACGACACATTTTAAACCCGACTGTAAAACCCCAATTTTTGATAAACCGTATTAGTTATTTTAATTAATTATTTTTATTTATAATAATTAGTGGCTAATTAGAGAGAGTAAAATTTATTTAATTTTTATTTGAGGTGTTTGTGCATTTAGGGGATTTATGGAGCCATTATAATTTTTTTCTAATTTATTCCATGTAGGAGACCATTTGGACAATTGCTAGCTTAATGGTATACACAAATATATTTCTAAAATTTTTTAGGTAGATATATATATATATATATATATATATATATATATATATATATATATGTAGTTTATTCTAAAAGGAAAAAAAAAGAAAAGAAAAAGAAAGAAAAAGGAAAAGAAAAGGGAATTAGAAAAAGAAAAAGAAAAGAATTAAAAAATGGGTTGGATCCTAATGGATCCAAACCCAAACACCTAAACCCGCCTACCCGACACACTCCAACTCAAACCAAAACTAAAGAATAAGAAACAGTAGCAACCGCCGCAGTATTCCAAGACCCCCCGCGCGAGCGGTTCCCCCCCCCCCCCCCCCGCGCCGCCTCTCTCTCTCTACTTATACTCTCTCATAACCCCAAAACCCTAACACCTCTCCACCCCCTCGACCAACGCCGAGCTTCGGCCTGACCGCCGCGCAGCTGCCTGGGCGTCGGAGCCGCCGTCGCGATCATCGTACGCCGCGCGCTCGCGAGCATCGCCGTGCAGGAAATTTCAGCAACGTACCTGTGTTTCCACTCCGTTTCACGTGCCCTCGCTCAACCAAACTCGACCCCGTCTTCACCGGTACGTTCACCACCTACCCCTCTCTAAATACTGTGTATTAGTTTACCTCGTTCAGCGCGTAAATCTAGACAAAAATAGCACCCAAGTTGACGAAAAATAACAACTTTTGGGAACGCAAAAAACTGCGGTAAACTACCTATGTTCCCGGACTCGTATCTCCCACCACAGATATTCGAATTCAGTTTTTCTTGTTGGTATGCGAAGACCACCTAACCTAGTTTATTTTTTGTTAAATACAATATTTTATTTGTTGCTGTATGTTAAAATAAATTAGGTAGAAAAACCCGAAAACTTACTTTTTTCTAAATTTCAAAAATTGTGAAACGGAGCGCGTTCCGCCAAACGGGACCGTCCCGTCGTGTACCAAGTGTACCAAATGGTGTGCACAATGTACCCGAACGTGTGAGATTTTGCGAAAACTAATTTGGACGCGTGTGCACGTCGAAATCAGTCCGTATCCGCAACAAATCCCCGTGTCGCGACTTTTGCAAAAGTCGTGCGCATTTTGTGCACACTCGTCAGAATACGACGAAACTTGTGCCACTGGACTCGTGGTATCGTGCTGGTCCTATGACCCAATTTTCATACAATTCTGAGACAGTTGACCAAGTCGCCTATTGGCGGGCCCCACGGTTGATTTTTTGGGCAAAATTATGTTCGGCACATCGAAATCCACATCTGGACATACCGTTGAGTTCGTACTGACATTTAGAGTTTGTTTGATTTATAATTTATCCCTTTTAGAGACCTTTACCCTTGGCACCCTTTTCGATGCAAAATGGGCCACACGTCGACCCCACTTTGACCCAAAATTATCGTTTTACCCCTGTGTCCAAATTGGACGAAAGGGTAGTATTTTCTAGCTATTTTGCTTATTCTGGGAATGTTGGTGATGTTTATTTCAGCATCCGGAGACGTTCATTCTGAGGCCATAGTTTCTGACTCTTGGTATTTGATATCTGGACGTTACATTTTGCAGCTCTCTTGCCAAACAAGTATACCTTGCCTTGTTGTACTGTTTAAATTCTGTATTATTGGTTGCATGTTTATATTATATAACTGTGCGCGTCCGAGAGAGACTCGGGTGCAGTCAACGAATGCGTTAACGTTAGGACTTGTGTCTGACCTAGAGTCTAGTAGACCCACCTAAAGTTGTGGAGTTATTGGTATGACTCCCCAGGCCTTGACACGTATCATTACACGTCACAGAGTGAGTTCATGTAGGAAAGCGTGCCTCATACTCGATTGGCCATCGGTGTGAGCAACACGTGTAACGGTATTTAGTATTAGTTGTTTATTTTTATAGAGACTTGCATTACAGTACGAGATATCCACGTCGTGTTCACGACTTATATATCTACATTGGACGGAGAGGATGACTAGTAGGCGTATGGGACACCCACCTCCTTTATGCAGATACCGCGTTCTTCGGAGCAATACGGACGTATATATATTGCAGATACCTCATTCTTCGAAATGATGGACGTTACAGATACCACGTTCCCTAGAGTGTTGGACGTTACTTGGTAATTTTTGCAGATACCACACTCTAGAGAACGTTGGACGTTATGCCTATGCCTACCCATACGTACCAAAGTTATCCTCAAATTGTATTCACTTAGATGGTTAGCACACCCCCTTTATTTATTCAGTATTTACTTTATGGCATGCTTCTATGTATCTTGTTATGTCCCTCTGAGGACCTAGTCCCTTTCTAGGTGTAGATGTTCATGAGTATTCGCAGAAGCGCAGATCCGGATAGGCTACTTATATTTCGAGGAGGTCTTCTCTTCGAGCCTCGTGATTGTCAGATATTGTACTTATAGGGTATTTATCTTGTTTATTTTATATTCTAGTTCGGCAGTGGATTTGTTTCCATCCGACGATCATCTCTTGATACTTCATGTTGAGATCTAGTTACATGGTTATTGGTTATTCATTTATATTTGATTTCTGTGGATGAGATTTAAATTATACCTTGTGACTTGTGATAGTTTTACCACTTGTGAATCATTGTTCATTATACAGCGTACGCATGTATTATGGTTTCCATATATTAGAGTTGCCATATACATGCAGCTGGCATGCTTACGAATCCTAGTCCTACGTATTTTGGGACTGGGGCGTGACATATTTTTGGTGGGGCCCATGCAGGTCAAAGCATATTGTCTCGGTTACGTTACTGTACCGAGCAAGCCTGCGCCTAGGACTAGAGTATAGGATCTCATCCACAATTGACTATGACTTATCTTCCTTTCGGTCTGTTCTATTTAAATGATTGTATCCTGCTTGATTCATGTGCTTCCCTAATAATTCCTTGAGTATAACCCCTGCTAGAATATAGGAATCCCTGTTGATAGGATGATACTTAGAGTAACATTCCTAAAAAAGAACACAACTAGGGCATTAACACATCACTAAGTTTAGGATACTTAATGAACCCTAGCCTTTCTTATTACGTAATGAACCCTAGCGTCACTTACCTATGGATTAATTTACCATTATCCCTTGATGTATTTACGTATGACTTGAGAGTAGTATAAACACTACTAGTATTAGTTTGAAATTTGACCATAGTATTTGACCCTAGTATTGAGGAACCAATAGAATCCAAGGTTAAACATTAGGACTGAACCTAACTTTTCATGGTGAGATACTACTAGAGAGCTACAACTTTAGCACCTTATCTTATAGTAGCCGAACAATGCCTTAGGAAGCCAAGAGGAATGACTAAAACATTCTCCTGATCATACCTCAAACACAAAGATTAGCAACCACCTTCCCTCAAGAAACCATGACATTATCTAGAGTCCCTCTATTTTTAATTTCGTATCTTGTTTTCTTGCAACCTTAACGCTAGCTAGTTGTGCGACGACTAATTATGTTCTTCTATTCTTTATTTTTCAACTCGTGCCACTTGACACCTCTGGTTATAGACCAAGTGATTTTATTCTATGTTAGGATATATAGCTTGCTAGGATTATAATTATAATCTTGAACTTTGAAATTAGGTGCTTGGTAGTTAGAACTTGATAGCTTGAGCTGTTCCTTTAGATTGTGATCTGACTATCCCTTAGTTTTAAATCGCGTAACTTGTACCACACCTCGATACGAGTTATATCCCTTTTTCCCTTAAGGCCAGTAACTTTTTCATTCTTACTATAGACACTTGTTCTATAATCACTACGACTAAGACTTAAGATGACCACTACCTAATAATGCAATAGGAGACCTTAATGAGTACCAAGATTTTTTCCTCGTGTACCCTAATAAGAGTTCTACTTTATTTATCAGGACCAGGTTATTTTGTAGGATCTCCTTTAAGGCAGTTACAGTATTAGTTTATTATTTTAAGTTGGATAGTATGCCTCACAACCTAGTAACACATAGTCCTCTTGACTCATTATTGAAGTGTAACTGAATGCCATTAACTGTATACTAGCATAAGACGATAATGTTTATTAAGACTGTATAACTTAGAAGGCCATACCCCTATTTGGTCGACTAGCGACTTAGACAAGGAGTTAGAATAACAACTGTAGAGATTGTAAAATCTTATCTTTTTGTGAATTTAAATTATTTTATAATTTCTCTCATCATAATCTAGCATACTTATATTTGCTGTACTACCTTGACTTATGCTGCTATTATAGCCTGGTTTTGTAAGCTTATTCTTTATCAAGCTTGTTCATGATATATGTATTATTGGAGTACTACACTAATACATTTCAGAATCAGTGTATTACGGTCTGATCAACCATAATGTGCTTGGTTCGCCCTTCACATAACTACTTTACGTGGATTGAGATATATAGTGATTAGTAGATGAATGTACTTGCCCTCTAGATACGTCTGATCATATCATATCAGTTACATTACTGTACTGATACGAGCATGTAAATAGGAATTACCAAAATAGGATTTCAATCCACAACTGCCTTGATAATTTCCATTTGAATTCTTTAAACGCCTTGATCCCCACACTTTTAATCTATTACCTCCCTCTTGAACTCTTGATTATTGTTTTTCGTTTTCCCTTATTTCGGAAAGATGAAACCTCGTGCTTAGTATAAGTACGAAAAGTGTATTGTTTATGTAGTCATTTCTGTTTGTTTCTTAGGAAAATTATCAAACTCTATTATTATAGTTGATTTCAGTTTAAAACTGTGCTACCTTTAGAATGACCCTTTACTACCTACCTACATTTTATTTTATTACCTTCCTGATACATGCATCACTATGGCAGCATAAATTTTTTTGCCTCGTAACTTTGGTCAAGTTCAGAACTCAAGTGTTTCGATGAAGAATGTATCATTTTGCTATTAGGGGTCTAAATGGATTTCACCTGGATGGACAAATTGACTGACTCCTGAATGGATAGCAGCACCTATGACTCGGTTGACTTGTAAGGATCAATAATTTATATGGACCGACGAGTGTCAAGCCACTTTCGAGGAATTGAAGAAGCGACTGACCACAGCACCAGTATTGACTATCCCATCAGGATCAGGAGGTTATGTGATCTATAGTGACGCATCAAGGAAAGGCTTGGGATGCGTATTGATGCAGCATGGCAAGGTGATTGCATATGCATCTAGACAGTTACGAGTGCATGAGAAGAATTATCCAACTCATGACTTGGAACTTGCAGCCGTTGTATTTGCTATGAAGCTATGAAGACATTACTTATATGGGGAACGAGTAGAGATCTATACAGACCACAAACGCCTCAAGTACGTCTTCACGCAGAAGGAGTTAAATATGAGGCAACGCCGATGGCTTGAATTGATGAAAGATTTCAAGATAGAGCTACATTATCACCCAGGCAAGGCTAACGTTGTAGCAGACGCGTTAAGCCGGAAGCCAGCAGCTTATTTCTTGACAGCACAGAGAGAATTGTTAGAGGAATTGCAAGAGCTTAGCGTTGAAGTAATTTTACCCGGAGCAGATGAGACAATACGATGTGATCGTCTTTATGTTCCAAATGGAGAGATTCGACAGGAGCTGATGACAGAAGCTCATAGTTCGATATATTCTATTCATCCTGGAGGCACCAAGATGTATCGTGACTTACGACAACACTTTTGGTGGCATGGAATAAAAAGAGAGATAGCTCGCTTTGTAGCTAAATGCCTGGTATGTCAGCAAGTAAAGGCGGAGCACCAGAGAACAACAGGATTATTGCAACCACTTCCGATTCTAGAGTGGAAGTGGGAGCATATCACTATGGACTTCGTCACGGGTTTTCCCAAGAGTCCAAGTGGAAGAGATATAGTATGGGTAATAGTGGACCGACTCACCAAGTCAGCATATTTCTTACCTTTTAGAGTTGGCCAGTCTACAGAAGCTTTAGCTGACTTATATATGAGGCAGATCGTAAGATTGTACGACATACCAGTCAGCATTGTATCAGACAGGGATTCGCGTGACCAAAATTGGTGGTCAACACCGTAGAGACAATTAAGATGATACAAGGACACTTGCGAGCAGCGCAAGACAGATAGAAGCAGTGGGCAGATCTTCATCGTCGTCCCTTGGAGTTTAAAGAGGGCAATCATGTCTTCTTAAGGATATCACCTACCAGAGGCACCATTCGATTCGGAGGGCGCGACAAGTTGAGTCCAAGGTATATTGGACCATTTGACGTGCTAGAAAGAGTGGGAGAAGTGGCATATCAACTTGCGCTACCACCTTCACTTGAGAGACTACATGATGTATTTTATGTGTCGTAACTCAGGCGATATGTGGCAGACAGCAGTCATGTTCTCGACCATTCGGAGATCACCATTGGGCCGAGCTTGTCATACCAAGAGCAACCCGTGGAAATCCTTGATCGTCGAGAGAAAGTATTGAAGAACCAGTCTATTCCCTTGGTCTGCGTGGCATGGAAGCATGGCGCGCCAGGAGAATCAACTTGGGAGTGCGAGGACGACATGCGCAAACGTTTTTCGAACCTATTCATAGACCAAGGTATGAAATTACTTTGTTAATTTATATCTTATACCATCCTTGACTTTATACCGTGACTTAGTTTTAAATTTCGAGGACAAAATTCTTATAAGTTGGGTAGATTGTAAAACCCCAGTTTTTGATAAACCGTATTAGTTATTTTAATTAATTAATTATTTTTATTTATAATAATTAGTGGCTAATTAGAGAGAGTAAAATTTATTTAATTTTTATTTGAGGTGTTTGTGCATTTAGGGGATTTATGGAGCCATTATAAAATTTTCTAATTTATTCCATGTAGGAGATCCTTTGGACAGTTGCTAGCTTAATGGTATGCACAAATATATTTCTAGAATTTTCTAGGTATATATATGTATCTATATATATGTAGTTTATTCTAAAAAGAAAAAAAAAGAAATAAAAAATGGGTTGGATCCTAATGGATCCAAACCCAAACCCCCAAACCCGCCTACCCGACCCACTCCAACCCAAACCAAAACTAAAGCATAAGAAACAGCAGCAACCACCGCAGTATTCCAAGACCCCCCTCCCCCCTCCCCCCGCGCCGCCTCTCTCTCTCTCTCAACTTATACTCTCTCATAACCCCAAAACCCTAATACCTGTCTACCCCCTCGACCGATATCGAGCTCCGGCCTGACCGCCTCGCAGCCACCTGGACGCCGGAGCCGCCGCCGCCGCGACCGCCGTACGCCGCGCGCTCGCGAGCATCGCCGCGCAGGAAATTTCAGCAACGTACCTGTGTTCCCGCTCGGTTTTTCGTGCCCTCGCTCAACCAAACTCGACCCCGTCTTCACCGGTACGTTCACCACCTATCCCTCTCTAAATACTGTATATTAGTTTACCTCGTTCAGCGCATAAACCTAGGCAAAAATAGCGTCCAAGTTGACAAAAAATAACAACTTTTGGGAACGCAGAAAACTACGGTAAACTACCTATGTTCCCGGACTCGTATCTCCCACCACCGAGATCCAAATTCGGTTTTTTTGTTGGTATGCGAAGACCACCTAACCTAGTTTATTTTCTGTCAAATATAATATTTTATTAATTGTTGTATGTTAAAATAAATTAGATAGAAAAACCAAAAAACTTACTTTTTCTAAATTCCAAAAATTGTGAAACGGAGCGTGCCCCGCCAAACGGGACCGCCCCGTCGTGTACCAAGTGTACCAAAAGGTGCGTGCAGTGTACCCGGACATGTGAGATTTTGTGAAAACTGATTTGGACGCGTGTGCGCGTCAGAATTAGCCCGTATCTGCAGCAAATCTCCGTGTTGTGACTTTTGCAAAAGCCGTGCGCATTTTGTGCACACTCGTCAGAATGCGACAAAACTTGCACCACTGGACTCATGGTATCGTGCTGGTCCTGTGACCCAATTTTCATGCAATTCTGAGACAGTTGACCAAGTCACCTATTGGCGGGCCCCATGGTTGACTTTTTGGGCAAAATTGTGTTCGGCTCATCGGAATCCACATCTGGACATACCGTTGAGTTCGGACTGACATTTAGAGTTTGTTTGTCCTATAATGTGTTCCTTTTAGAGACCTTTATCCTTGGCATACTTTTCGGTGCAAAGTAGGCCACACGTGGACCTCACTTTGACCAAAAATTACCGTTTTGTCCCTGTGTCCATATTGGACGAAAGGGTAGTATCTTCTAGCTATTTTGTTTATTCTGGGAACGTTGGTGATATTTATTTCAGCATCCGGAGACGTTCATTCTGAGGCCATAGTTTCTGACTCATGGTGTTTGACATCTGGACGTTATATTTTGTAGCTCTCTTGCCAGGCAAGTATACCTTGCCTTGTTGTACTGTTTAAATTCTGTATTATTGGTTGCATGTTTATATTATATAACTATGCGCGTCCGAGAGAGACTCGGGTACAGTCAACGAAGGCGTTGACGTTAGGACTTGTGTCTGACCTAGAGTCTAGTAGACCCACATAAAGTTGTGGAGTTATTGGTATGACTCCCCAGGCCTTGACACGTATCATTACACGTCACAGAGTGAGTTCATGTAGGGATGCGTGCCTCATACTCGACTTTCCATCAGTGTGAGCAACACGTGTAACGGTATTTAGCATTAGTTGTTTATTTCTATAGAGACTTGCATTATAGTACGAGATGTCCACGTCGTGTTCACGACTTGTATATCTACATTAGGCGGGGAGGACGACTAGTAGGCGTATGGGACACCCACCTCCTTTATGCAGATACCGCGTTCTTCAGAGCGATACAGACGTATATATATTGTAGATACCTCATTCTTCGGAATGATGGGCGTTACAGATACCACGTTCCCTAGAGTGTTGGACGTTACTTGGTGATTTTTGCAGATACCACACTCTAGAGAACGTTGGACATTATGCCTACGCCTACCCATACGTACCAAATTTATCCTCAAATTGCATTCACTTAGATGGTTATCACACCCCCTTTATTTATTCAGTATTTACTTTATGGCATGCTTCTATGTATCTTGTTACGTTTCTCTGAGGACATGGTCCTTTTCCAGGTGTAGATGTTCATGAGTATTTGCAGGAGCGCAGATCTGGACAGGCTCCTTATATTTCGAGGAGGTCTTCTCTTCGAGCCTCGTGATTGTCAGATATTATACTTATAGGGTATTTATCTTGTTCATTTTATATTCTAGTTCGGTGGTGGATTTGTTTCCATCCGACGATCATCTCTAGATACTTCATGTTGAGATCTAGTTACATGGTTATTGGTTATTTATTTATATTTGATTTCTGTGGATGAGATTTAGATTATACCCTGTGACTTGTGATAGTTTTACCACTTGTGAATCATTGTTCATTATACAGCGTACGCATGTATTATGGTTTCCATATATTGGAGTTGCCATATACATGCGGCTGGCATGCTTACATGTCCTATTCCTACGTATTTTGGGACTGGGGCGTGACACCGACGATACATATTCTACATCTATATATTATGGTGTGTCCTAGTATATTTTCGAGTGTTCAAAATTATTTAGTACGTGTGTCTTACACGATACGAACATGACAAGAATTTTGGAGTGTCATTGCTTTTAGTCCTGAGGCTTAGCCAAAGATGGAAGAACGCGTGGTCGAGATTAGAGGTTCACACAAAAGTTCTCACTCTAACAATTCTCGATTTTCACGAAGAACTATTTAAGGATTCTGATTATAACTTGCTCTCAAGATTACAAAAGAATCATAATTAACCAAACTTCTCGTTCTTTCTTGCAATCGCAGTTGCAGACGGACAGAACAAAGTTACAATAAAAAAGAAAACTGCCTTCGTTCTTTCTTGTAAAACGCAGTTTCCGTCAGACAGAACGAAAGAAAAAAAAGTAGAAGAAGACAGAATAAAAATTATTCTTGCTGGGGCGGTGAAGACCACCGTTGCTCAAAGCAAGATTCGTACTCTATCGACGATCTGCTCCCAAGAACCAGCAAGTTCACAAGTGAACTTCTGGAATGCTCGTAGTCACCTCTTTGTGTGACTCGAACAGACTCCTTTGGACTTCTCTTTCTCAACTTTTTGGTCTGTCTCAAAAGGAGGCTAGAGGGCTCTTTATATAGGGAATGATGGAAGCCCATCCTTCTCTTCTTTCCGATGTGAGACTAAAGAGCCAATATAAAAATTGATATCCCACAATCTCAGCCTAATGCATAGATCAGCGTCCGTTCAGCACCCGTCCAACGCCCGCTCATACAACACGCTCATGCAACACGCGCATATAATCCGAGCATAAAACGAGCGCACAATATCGCACAAACGCCTTGCGACGATGCTGACGTGCTAAGTGCAAAGTGTGCCAACAAAGTGCCATTTTGCGTCCTTGAGTCCGAGTCTGAGTCGCTAAGCCCCTTTGGGGCTTAGCTCCTATGAAAATAGTTTCAAGAGCATGACAAAAAGCATAAATGCTTTAATGTGGAGTAAATCCTTTTTTCTCCTAGAAAAATACCCCCATATGGCACCCATGTGCCACACCATACCCTATGTGCACACCTCAACTCATACAAAATATTATATTGAGATATCTACTTCGTGGTGTAGCCAATGTGGGACTATCTTTACTATTTTAAAGGCAAAAATACCAATAATTCTCTACATATCTCAATATATGGTTGAGCATTTCCCACAGGAACTTCCTATCATGCATTATGATAGATGTCGCTTCGACTTGAATCTTCCCGCATGGGTCAAATTGTAGTATGATACAAGAATGGACTAAGCCTTGAATTCGGCACCATAGTTGCAATTTTTTCCACTCACACAATGACATCAACTGTGCTTTTGGTTGCACATTAAAGGCCATGTGCACGCCTGATTTCGGTATACGTATTTTGGGCGTCCACAAGTTTTTCCTCAAGGGATGACCTATATCTCTTTCCATACACTCTAGGTGAGTTCTTTTAAAGAGTCCTTGGCATAAAGCCTCGAGCTTCCTTGATGTGCTACTCTGCTATGACATGGCCCAGAGCCAAGGCTAAACCTCATCGTGGTATCATGCCACTGTAGCATGAGGTCCCAGCCTCTTTGTAGTGCCAAACTACCCAGCATGAAGCCTTGCACTTCCATGCGGTGTTACGGCGCTGTGACATGGCTCGCGTAGCCGAGGATTTATATCTTTTACCTCTGTGGTGTCACACTACTATAACATGAGGACACTGGACTCTTTGTAGTGCTACATATACTATTCATTCTACAGCATTAGACTACCTGCCTATGTGCGATACTACGCTGCTGTGACATGGCTCGCGAAGCAGAGGCAATACCCTTACCGAGGGACCTCTTAGTGGTATCACCCATTGTAGGATGGAGACCTTACGCTCTTTTGTAGTGTTACGCTACCGTGCTTTCTGTTAAGCACACCAAACATTCAAAATGCATGAGAACTCATTAAGGCATCTAAGCCATCCTCCAATAGGACTTGTTCTACACAAAAGAACAATTAGTAGACAACAGTGGTTCTGGGTCTGTAATCCCTTAATTTCTCAAAGGACTACCCACTGTTCCTGATATTCTCCCAGTCAATGGTCCTCCCTTGAACCAATAACTAGATGTCTAGTAGATTTCTCTTTGAACTAATAACATAAAACTAAATGGTAGGATTGCAAAGACACAATATCAGAGGTCCTCCAAGACCATATATATTGTGTCATTGACTATATGCGGTGTTATACCGCTGTGACATGACCCAAAGTCGAGGTTCACTCCCTCGCGTAGTGTCACCCTAATATAACATGGAGTAATACCCTCCTTTATAGTTCTTGGGATCACTTGGCGCTTAAGGCCTTACATGAACGGATCTGCCAGACTCTCCTGGCTCTGATCATCAAATACTGTAATAATCTACGCTAGTTGTGCTCATTCAGTGCCCTGTACTAGACCTTGAGGCCTATCATGAACGAATCTGCCAGATTTACCTAACTTTGATCATTAAAGCACTGTAATGATCTACGTAATCTGCACTCATTCAGTGTCCTATGTTCTATCCACATAGTTCTCTTTAAACCGTTGAAGAGATGGACATATGCCACTGCCGCAGCTTCTTGATTTTCATAGTATATCGGTATCACACGAATCTGTGTACTAACCATAGAAAGATCATCTGAGAGCTTCCAGAGCCATTCTGCTTTATATGTTGCAGCTTAATAATGCAAATAACTCTGAGAGTAAAGGTTGCTGCTTCGACTTCCACGATATAGAAACACCACCCTTGAGAAATCATATCCTCCTGTGGGTCTTTTACTCTTCTTTTCTGAGCACCAACTGGCATCACCAAAGCCTTCATTCATATTTGGATAACTGTTGTAGCACATGATATACTACTGAGTTCTCCTGAGAATTCTAACGACACTCTTCACAGCTTTCAGTGTTCAACACATATATTACTTGTGAACTGACTCAGCATCCATATAGAAAAAGCTATGTCAGGCCTGGTGGTACACGCAGCTTGAATCATTCACCTGATGATGCTCGAGTACAATAACTGTTTGACACTTTTACATAGATTTGGCTTCATATTCATGTCACACCTAAGGAGTATCGTCCTTGATACCCAAAGCGTGTGATCAATATTTCATGCTGAGAGCTTATGACTAAGCAAGCCCATCTGGCATCCGGATTATCTTAAATCCTTGGGATAACATCCGCAATCCCATGTTCCTAGTTTTGACAAAAATGACATCTTTGTTAGTGACACTTCTGTTTCCACAAATAAGACTAGCAAGTCGTCCACATAGATACAAACGATGACTCCTCCATTATAAGCAAACTTCGTGTACACACACTTGTCTATCTCGCTGATCCTGCGACAACTTTGACTAGATAACTTATCAAACTTCTGCTGCCACATCTTGGAAATTGCTTCAGGCCGTATCGAGATATTACCAACTCGTAGACTGTCTTCAAACCTGAATGACAATAGTTCTGACTGTTGTCCGTGAATCTCTCATGTTTGTCTTCCTCAAAGACTTGTTGTCTTCCCATCATCTGATAAATAATCAACTTGTGAATAGCAGCTACGGCAATCATCATCCTGATCTATAACACCCTCATCGAGGTGCCAAAGAACTCAATCCCCTATTGTCTAAGAAAACCCTAGGTAGATAGCCTAGTTGTAAGCACCCTGATTTTTTTGAATTTAATATTTTTGATATTCTTAATTTCTATGATTAAGGGAATTTTATTTATTTTTAGCTAATTATAATATATAGTATTCATGGATTTTCTAATTATGTGTATTTAATTAATTATTAATATTGTACAAAAAAAATATTTTAGGTGTACAACTATTAATAGTATATTGTATAATTTTTTCTGGAATTTATTGAGGTCCAAAACTATTTTTAAATGGCCATACACCTATATATATAAATAAAACAAAAGAAAAAGAATAAAACAATTAAACCCTACCCTAAACCCAATAACCCAAACCCTACCCAAAACCCTAAACCTAATCCTAAACCTAAACTACCCCCCCTTTATTCCACGCACATGAGCACTCCCCCCCCTCTCTACTATATATATATATATACACACACACACACTAAACCCTAATCCTAACTCTAATCCCACCTCCACCATCACCCACATCAGACCCCGGCGCCGCCGCGAACCACAGCCTCCCTTCTCCCGCCGCCACGCCTCGCCCACAGCAGCAGCCGCACCGCAGTCCGTCGGCCCCCCCGAGCGCACATCGCATAGCTGCGACCCCTCCTTCGCGCACAGCCACCTTCCTTCTCGCTCGTCCGATTCTTATTTCGTCTTTGCTGGTATGTTCACAACCTAACCCTCTAGGATTTTCTTCAAGTGGAACGAATTTAGGTACCCCGGTTTGATCGAAAAATCGACCGAAAATTGGCCAAAAAATTGTTCAGAAATAGTTTAGAATTTTGGTCCAAGTACCCCTATTCATGCCCAATTTTCTACCAACTCGTTAATTATTTTTAAAATATAATTAAAGGAACTTATTCACAATATAACCAATATTTTTATTGTTCTTTTAGTTTTTATTAGTTTGCTATAATGGTTAAATTATTCTTGTTCCAAAACCACCAAAAACTTATTTTTAAAACACCCAAAAACTCGCGATACGGGGTGCGTCCCGCCAAACGAGGCAACTTCGTCATGTGCAAGTTACACCGAAAGGCGCGTATTGTCAACGCGGATGTGTGGGCTTTTGCAGAACTTGATTTGGATGTGCGTGCACACCGAAATCAACGCGTATCCGCCGAAAAGCACCGTATCGACCTTTTCTGACACTCGTCGTAACTTCGTGTGTGCTTGTTGTTTCGCAATAAAACTTGCGCCATCGAATTCGCAGCGTTACGCTGGTACTGTGACCCAAGTTTGGTTCAATTCTGAGAACGTTAACAAAACTTCATTTTGTGGGCCCCATGGTTCCACATGACGGGCAATTTCGTGATCGGCTCATCGAAATCCAGTTCTGGACATTCCGTTGGGTTCGTACCATCGTTCTAGATTCGTAGACACTAAGTTTGACGAATATGGAGAACTTATTCTTTGGCAAATTTTACGGTGCGAAGTGGACCACATGTGGACCCCGCTTTGATCCAAAATTGTCAATTTTGCCTTTGTGTCCAAATTGGACTTATGGGTAGTCAATCCTAACTATTTCTAGTATTCTGAGAACAATGATGATGTTTGTTTTAGCATCAGGAGGTGTACGTGCAGATTCTACTTTTCCAGGAGTAGTTGACGACGTTCAAAACTCAGGCAAGTGTACCTTGCCATGATGTATTACAGTTTCTTGCCTTTATTATATTATTTAGTTATTATAGTTATTTTATATGGTTGATGTGTGTGTTTACCCTAGGACCGTGAGACGTTGCTTAGCGTCCGAACAAGATTCGGGTATCGATGCCGTACGCGGAGTCGTGTAACGTTACTTAGAGAGTTGATTCCACGATCCTACTTTTACATGCTTGCTTTACCACGTACGCCATACCCTAGGACACTTGACACTATTTCATGTGACAGAATCTTTCTTGAGTTATTCATGGTAATTCTGTATAGGCTTACATGATTCGTGATATGAGACTTGCATATTATATAGACATTATTATGACTCGTTGCACTAGCTAGAGGTCATGATCTTGCGTGTTATGAACATGAGACGTGAGGTTACGTTGGGTGGGGAGAGACACACCATACTACAGGCTGATTATTGATATATATATATATATATATATATATATATATATATATATATATATATATATATATATATATATATATATACTACTGGAGGTGCTGTGGCACATATGCTGGAGTCGTAATACCCTAGAGGTGCCTTGGACTCTGTCTCAGATCTTTGGCACCTATACTGAGTCTTGATACTACTTGCTGCTATGGGTTCCCCGATACAGAGCCTGTAGTGGTTTCAGCGTGAGTATGAGTGATGCTCTCATGTGCATATCACATAGATGGTTACAGTAGTTTACTCTTAAGTATGTGGCATTATACTGTTTTACTTTTGGCATGTCGTTTCTTGTACCTTGTTACGTCCCTCTAAGGACATGGTTTACTGCCAGTTTTTGCAGCATAGACGGTTATGGAGCCTTTGGAGTTGCTGATAGAGTTACTTGTCTTGCAGGCATTGGTACCAGGTACTTATATTATTTCTATCGGAGTTATGGTTATTTATTCATATTATTTATTTATCTGTTGATGTAGCCTAGTTTTATAGACTCATATTTCTTTCTCGAGTCTATTCGAGTTTGTGTGTTACTGAGCGGCCGACTTTAGCATATGTAGCTCATTCTTGGATATTCTGTTCATTGCGGATTGAGGCATAGATATTTATATTTACTTGATTATTTATATAGTGACCATTATAATACAGCTTATACATATTCGAGTCAGACCAGAGTCTGGTCGAATGCGTAGCTGGCATGTTACGTATTCCTAGTTCAGGGTTGAGGCATAGATATTTATCTTTGCAGAACGATACAAATTCAATAGACCTATACTTTCCGCCTAGATCACTTATGAGTCTCTTGAGTTGTTGTCCCATTTGATGTTCAGCCTCAACCCTGAACTTCTTGAACTTCTCGAATGCTTCATCTTTTAACTAGAGCAGATAGACGAACACGTACTTCGAGTAGTCATCGATGAAAGTAATGAAGTACTTCCTTTTGGCCTTTGTGGAGAACTGCTTAAAGTCACATATATCTGAGTGAACCAACTCCAGAAGAACTCTACTTCGGTTTATCCGTTTGAACAGTTTTTTTGTGATCTTTGTCTGCACACAGACCATACACTTATCCACCTCCTTACCCCCATATTTGAGATAAATCCTAGACTAGACATCTGATAGTACAAAGTACATGTCCTAGTTTGGGGTCCCACAACTCTTACAATGAGACTTCAGTCACAATCAGAAGCTCGAACATCCATTTAAACTGAACACCTTGTTCCAAAGTATGTCTCTTGCCAATATATCACCATCTGGCAAACATGGATGTTTACCCTCAAGTCTGCAATAGACATTCTGAGATCAGGTCCTTGGTAATTACTGGTACGTTGCTATACACACTCATTTGACTGTAACTTCTCAAAGTTCAGAACCATTGTCCCAATCCCCAGATTATCTGCTTGATCCTTGCTTTCCATCAAGACCTTCACCACTGAAAGGTTCGACCTTGATCAACATCTCTTCCTAAAGCACATGTGGCTAGATGCACTAGTTTTCATCAACTGGTCAGCAACGACGCCATAGGACTTAACCTGTGCAATCATAGCAACCAAGTTAAGTAATCAAAGGAACCAAGTTTAGTTATACCTTGCTATATTGGTTCGGATTGGTTATACTTCAAAGTTTTAATTTTATCCATACGTCAAGTCCTGTATAGTGCAGTGACATTCATGTGTATAGGCCACCATGCGCCAATCCACGCGCATATATAAGCCACCATGCGTCAATCTATGTGCATAAGCCACTATGCGCCAATCTATGCGCATAAGCTTTCATACGCGTCCTGCATGCGTAGAGACCATCATGCGCATTGAGATACTATGCGCATAGCTCTGCTATGCGCCAAGACGCCAAGACTTTCAATGCGCTTCCATGCGCCAAGTTTTGCAAAGCGTCAAGTGCGGTCATATGCAAAGGTCTGCGCCTTGTGCGCATACTCTGCAATCAGTGGTTATCTTATAATCTTCATTCCAACTGGAATGCACGTCCTTCAGTCGCTATCTTCTCCATCCTCGAAAATGGTAGGTACCGACAACTCATTTCAACATTTGACAAAGGACTCATTCCCTCATCCAAATGTTCGAAGTGAATTCCATCAATCTTCTCAAGTTTGTGAAAACTTGTGTCCAGAAGACTTGAACGAATGTTCCCCATCTTTATTCGAATATTGCTTTGAGATTGTTAGTCCCGAGGCTTAACTAAAGATGGAAGAACGCATGGTCGAGATCAGAGGTTCACACAAAATTTTTTACTCTGACTATTCTCGATTTTTACGAAGAACTATATAAGGATTCTAATTACAACTTGCTCTCAAAATTACAAAAGAATCAGAATTAACCAACTTCTCGTTCTTCCTTACAATCGCAGTTGCAGACGGACATAACAGAGTTACAATAAAATAAAAACTACCTTCGTTCTTCCTTGCAAAATGCAGTTGCAATTAGACAAAATGAAAGAAGAAAAGGAGAAGAAGACAGAATAAAAATTTATTCTTGCTGGGGCAGTGAAGACCACCATTTCTTAAAGCAAGATTCGTTCTCTATCGACGATCTGTTTCCAGGAGCCAGCAAGTTCACAAGAGAACTTCTGGAATGCTCGTAGTCACCTCTTTGTGTGACTCGAACAGACTCATTTGGACTCATCTTTCTCAACTTTTTGGTCTGTCTCAAAAGGAGGCCTGAGGACTCTTTATATAGGGAATGATGGAAGTCCATCCTCCTCTTCTTTCCGATGTGGGGCTAAAAAGACATACAAAATTAATATCCCACAATCCCAGCCCAATGCATAGCCCGCTCAGCGTCCGTTCAGAACCCGCTTAGCGTCCGTCTAGTGTCCATTCAGCGCCCGCTCATACAACACGCGCATGCAATCCGAGCATAAAACTCGTGCATAAAATGAGCGCAACAACAACGCATAAGTGCCCGTCCAGCGCCCGCTCATACAACACACGCATGCAACCCGAGCATAAAACGAGCGCCCTTGAGTCCGAGTTCGAGTCCAAGTCGCTAAGTCCCTTTGGTGCTTAGCTCCTATATAAATAATTCCAAGAACATGACAAAAAGCCTAAATGCTTTCATGAGGAGTTAATCATTTTTCTTCATAGAAAAATACCCCAACATGACAGCCATGTGCCCCACCATACCCCATGTGCATACCTCAACTCATACAAAGTATTATATTGAGATACCAACTTGGTGGTGTAATCAATATAAGACTATATTTACTAGTCCAAAGACAAAAATACCAACAATTGCTTCTTAGGACTGCTATCATTTTTTGATGGGGTAAAACATATGCTTACTTTCTTGCATGGTTTATGGTTCTGCTATTTGGAGAAGACACCATAGTTAATGTATTCTAGAAAAGCAGAGCAGATCTGATGTCTCTTTTCTATTATGTTTCCTCTATTCCTCCCCTTTCCTCCTCCCTTCTATTACATATGAGCCACTCATTTTCATATATACTTTCAAACTATGTCCGGATCCACATGTAATAGGAATATATCATAATTGGACAGAATAGTAAGAGAACAACAGATCTGCTCTCCTAGACAAGCGGCCTTTCTTGCATGGTTTATGACGGCCTTGAGTATGAGTGGCTGGCAAAATAGAAGCGAGAACATTGTAACATTGGAGAGGAATAGGAGATAAACATTTCTCTCCATTGGTTTTATGAGTTAAGCATCGAAGCCTAAGTATTTCCTAATTAGCTAAGCTCAAATTTTACTTTATTTCCTAATTAGCTAAGCTCAAATTTCACTTTGAAGAGCTACAAAATAATGGAATCCACAAGGAAACAAGATATTGCAGTAGAAATACGGCCAGTGTTGTATTCAAATCCAATGACTACTGGAGCAATTAGATGCTCTAGATTGAAATAGATCAGAAATAGAATAGTCTGACACATTGTTCTCTGAATATACAACAAAAGGTTACTAAGGTGGCATACTTGGTGTTTAACAAGACCATATCTAAAGGGACATCAAAAATTACTCTAAGACAGTCCAATTTTTAGGACTGTCAAAATTTTTTGATAGTCCTTCCAATAGATAGGACTGTCAAAATTTCGACAGTCCTACCTATTGGAATGTCACGCCCCAGTCCCAAAAATACGTAGGACTAGGACACGTAAGCATGCCAGCCGCATGGATATGGCAACTCTAATATATGGAAACCAAATCCACACGTACGCTGTAATATGAATATCAAGTCCACAAGTGGTATAAAATATATCACAAGTCACAGGGTATAATCTAAATCTCATCCGCGAAAATCAGATATAAATAATAACCAGCATCTATATAACTAGATCTCAACATAAATATCTAAGGATGATAGTTGGATGGAAACAAATCCACTACCAACTCGAATGAAAAAGTACAACACAACAAATAATATATAGGAATACCAGCTAATGACCATGGGCTCGAAGAGAAGACATCCTCGCAACACAAGTAATCATCCAAATCTGCGCTCCTGCAATTACTCAAGAACAGATACACCTGGCAGAGGACCAGGTCCTCAGAGGGACGTAACAAGATACAGAAAATATGAGCCAATTTGAATACAGTAAACATGCATATTATTTAAAAATAAATAAGTACGCTGTACAAGACCATCTATATGAATGCAAATGAGGATAACTTTTCGACGTATGGGCAAGGGTAGGCTACTCGATCTACCTCACAACTCACACACACGTCAATGGACATCAGAAATCGACATACCGCGGGGGTAGCGACCAGCGAGACTCCAGAAATCGATATACCGCGGGGGTAGCGACCAGCGCGACACACGCTCGTAGTGCGAGCTATATACTACGATTTACCAGATTAGTTAAAAGCCCATACGTCTAATGATTGTCCTCTCATGATACTAGGTGCCATGTGTGTGTCAACATATCTAATATATAGTATGACTGAAAGAAACTACACATGCAATAAATAAACAGAAAGGAAATAAATATACAGAAATATACTAAGCATGCAAAATACTGTAAACAACTTGGCAAGGTATCTTGCCTGGGGTCCTGCTGCTGGTATGAATCAGAGTCCAAGTCACAGTCCAAATAGCCTATGTATTACAAATTTATCACGTCAAAAGATAATTTATTTTAATTTATTTAATTCTGGAAATAATTACTCTAAAATCATATTTTAATCTTATTATTCTGATTTTTATGTTAATTCCTAAATTTTGTCCAAAGAAACTAAATTTTATCAACTCGAGGCTCATGGCACGCAAATCGAGGCGATCTGTTGACCAAAAAGTCAACCGATATAAACTCGACTTTCATGCATGATTTTCTGTAGATTTTAGCATAAAAAATATACTGAAATTTATGGCTCGTCCGAATTCAAATTCGTTTGGGAATTATGGCACATACAAATTTTGTATTGTGCACCGATGGTTAAATTCTAATCTAAAAGTTCTACAGAATTAAAAGTATGTAAATACTTCGAATTAAATTCTAAGAAAAATATAGGTCGATTATCTCGACATTAGCTTTCCGAAACTTTAAACGGTTCATGATTTTGATTCCTGGTTCTCCCGAAATCGCGAAAACATCAAAATACGTCTATTTTTGGATATGCTGTGCTCTACGAATTTTCCAGAATTTAATACTCATAATTTCGTAAAAAAATTTATATAATCAGAAATCTAACCTCAATATCGTTCTAACACAAAAAATTAGGCCTCGTTTGGAGTCCGGAGCTATGCGCAATGGCTTCTGGAAGATGAAGGAACCCTAGATGGCAATTCTCCAAAAATTGGCTCAAGAAAAACCCTAGAAAATAACTTAAACTATTATATATATAGAGGAGAGAGAAAGAGCAGACGCGGCTCAAATTCTGCCACGTGGCAGCCATCCGTGGTTCTCGGCTCAGATCGAACAGTCAGATATTCACGCGGTTCGGCTCAGTTGAGTCCGAGTCGAACTCTGACTCGGCTCGGCTCGAGGTCGGCTCGGCTTCACCCCGCGGTCACTGACAGGCGGGCCCGACACTGTTCACTGCGGGAGGCTGACAGGTGGGCCCCCTGTTTGCTGACTGGGCAGAATTAATTACTTTTTGGGTTTTCTTTTTCAGAAATTAGTTTTTAATTCAGTTTTTCATAATTAACTCAAAATAAATGCTAAAAATAATCAGAAAATTCCCAAAAAATTCTAAAAAATATATTTTATTATTTAGAACTTAAAATAAAAGTTTGGGATATTTTTAATTAAGTTTGAATATAAAATAAATTCTTCAAATTTCTAGAAAATTAGTGTTACTAGTTTTTTAATTAACTAAAATTATGGAAAAATCTCAATAATCTAAAATAGCCTAAAAATAATTCTAAATAAATATTTATATAAGTAAATATACTAAAAAATTTATTTTCTAATTAACTAAGAGAATATTCTAAATAAATTCAACATCTATAATAAATATAATAATATAAAATATACACAAAATACCTATTTTGGGTGAGGGAGTTTACATGGAATGACTGTCAAATTTTGTTGACAGTTCTAAATCTTTAGTCCTGTCAATTTTTTTGACAGTCGTACCAATAGATAAAACTGTAAAAAATTTGACAGTCCTAATGGACTGTCCTGAAGTAACTTTTGATGTGCCTTTAGAAATGGCCTTCAACAATTGGCTGAGCACATGGACATCATACACCATCTGCCTGTGCAGGATAGTGACCTATCTATGTAGCTAGTGAGATTGTTCAAAATGTTCGCCTTTCCACCGGATTAGAAAGTAAGTTTTTAATAAAAAATTCGAAACGTGTCCATCCCCACAGGAGCCTCCCATCGTAACCAACATGTCACGACTCCACAGACACCTGAAGTTTGTTCATTATTAGGATTTCAGATATTGTAGATAAAAAAATATTTTGTGACCCAAGTTGTGTTAGTGGGTCCAGTGGTAGTCACAGGGTCGGCCCAGGGTGTTGGGTTGTCCTAGCTGGAGCTAAATTTGATTGTCTCTTGCCTTTGACTCTAAAAGAAGACATCAAAAAATTTATAGCAAGTTGAAACCAAGTTTTGGAGTAAATATTGTGGCTAAGGAAAATAAGACCAATGAGATTCTATTGGCGGAGAGGTGGGGACTTAGGGATCTTAGATGGGGGGATGGAGGGTTGTCCAAGCCCGATGTGTAAAACCCCTATTTCTAAAAATCGTATATGATTTTTATTTATTTAATTAATAATTTAATTATAGTAATTATATGCTAATTAGGAGAAATAGATTTTTATTAATTTTTATTTTAGGTGTTGGTGCACTTAGAAGATTTATGTGACCATTAAAAATTTTTCCGAATTTATTTCATGTAGGAGACCCCTTGAGCAGTTGCTAGCTTAACAGTGTGCATTAATATAATCTAGAATTTTCTATGAGTGTATATATATATATATATATATATATATATATATATATATATATATATAATTGGAAAAGAGTTATGAAAAAAAAAGAAAAAAAAAGGAAACAAACAAATTCCATTACCTAAGTAGCAACACAGCACATTTTTGCTAAGTAGTCACAACCACATTCCTTTAGCAAAACCGTTGACTACTCCAACCCATTCCCTTAGCAAAATGCACCCGGCCCCTAATTGCATTGCAAGCCAAACCAAATACTCCATAACCCGCGTACGTGAACCCGCCCTTCTCTCCCATATATATTATATATATATTATTCTATTTTAACCAAAACCCAAATCCTAGATCATCAAATCCCCTCCTCTTCCCATCTAGACTTAAGGAGCGCCGCCACCGCAGCCGGAGAACCCCGACAGGCCATCCAAATCAATCCCGACGACCGCGACCCCGCGCACTGCAGATTTTTGCAGCGAGGTACCTGTGTTCCGGAGTTGTTTTCCGTCGCCTCGCTCAACCAAACACCACTCCGTCTTCACCGCTATGCTAATCCTTTAACCCTCTTCCATACCTGTGTGATAGTAGACCTTGAACAATGCGTAACCATATGCGAAAACAGCGCTAAAGTTGGCAAAAATAGACCGAATTCTGGGATCGCAGAAAACTGCGGTGACCACCCATGTTTCCGAGTTCGTATATCCCACCACAGAGATCCGAATTTGATGATTCTTTTTGGTATACGTAGACCATTTGACCTAGTTTAATTTCTGTTAAATAACCATAGATTATTAACTGCTGTAGACAGAATTAAATTCGTCGGAAAACCCCGTGAACCCACTTTTCCAGATTTCTAAAAGTTGTGAAATGGATCGCGCCCCACCAAATGGGACCGCCCCGCCGTGTACCAAGTGTACCGAACGATGCGTGCAGCATAACCGGACATGTAAAAGATCGCAAAAACTGATTCGGACGCGTGTGCGCGCCGGAATCAGCCCGTATCCGCGGACACATCCCGTATCGCAACTTTTGCAAAAGTCGTACGCATTTTGTGCACTCTCGTCAGATTGCAACGAAACTTACTCCACTAGAATCGTGGTAATGCGCTGGTCCTGTGACCGAATTTTCATGCATTTCTGAGATAGTTGACCAAGTCGCCAATTGGCGGGCCCCGCGGTTGACTTTTTGGGCAAATTTGTGTTCGGCCATCGGAATCCATATTTGGACATACCGTTGGGTTCGTATTGACATTTAGAGTTTGTTTGACCTATAAATTGTCCCATTTAGCGACTGTTATCCTTGGCATATTTTTTGGTGCAAAGTGGGCCACACGTGGACCCCACTTTTACCCGAAATTATCGTTTTGCTCCTGTGTTCAAATTGGACGAAAGGGAAGTGCTTTTTAGCTATTTTGCTTATTCTGGGAACGTTGGTGATGTTTATTTCAGCATCCGGAGACGTTCATTCTGAGATTATAGCTTCAGACTCTTGGTGTTGACATCGGGACATTATATTTTACAGCTTTCTTGCCAGGCAAGATACCTTGCCAAATTGCTTACAGTATTTTACATGCTTATTATATTTCTGTATTTTTATTGCATTTTTGTATATTTATTGCATGTGTAGTTTCTTTCAGTCATTACTATATATTAGATATGTTGACACACACTTGCCACTTAGTATCATGAGAGGACAATCTGTAGGCGTATGGGCTTTAACCACTCTGGTAACACCGTAGTCACTAGCACGCACTATGGTGGTCGTGTCCGATGGTCGCTACCCCCGCGGTATGTCGATTGATGGAGTCACGAGGGTCGCTACCCCCGCGATATGTCGGCTGATGATGTTCATGGACGTGTGTGTGTGAGTTGTGAGATTAGATCGAGTAGCCTACCCCTGTCCATACTTCGAAAAGTTGTCCTCATTTGCATTCATATAGATTGTCTTGTATAACGTACTTATATATTTTCAAACATTATGCATGTTCACTGTATTCAAATTGGCTTCCTTCTATGTATCTTGTTATGTCCCTCTGAGGACCTGGTCCCTTGCCAGGTATAGACGACCAGGAGTATCCGTAGGAGTACGGGCCTAGACCTGACGCATTCCTTTCTGCCGAGGAGGTCTTACCTTCTGAGCATCATTGATTTTCTAGCGATGGATATTTTTTTAGCTGATACACTTCTGTCATCATATTATTTTATATTGGAGATTTTATACCCCTCTCTCATTTTAGTTTTGGATATAGTCATTGGTAGTGAATTTGTCTCCACCCGACTATTATTTTGGATATTTTAGACTCCTTATTCTAGTTAGTATTTCTTTTCTATGACTTGTTGTGTGGATGAGATTAGCATATCTGTGACTTGTGACATTATATATACCACATGTGAGTTTATATTCATATTACAGCGTACGTATGGGTATGGTTTCCATATATTGGAGTTGCCATATCCATGCGGCTGGCATGCTTACGTGTCCTAGTCCTACGTATTTTTGGGACTGGGGCGTGACATATTTTTGTTGTGGCCCATGCAGGTCGAGTTAGTCATTTCGGTTACGTAACTGTACCGAGCGGGCCTACACCTAGGATTAGAATATTAGATCTCATCCACACTTGACTATAACCTACCTTCCTTCCAACATGTCCTACTTATGTGCTTGCATCCTGCTTGATTCATGTACTCTTCTTAATCCTTCGTTCATCTCTTGCAGAGAGATGAATTTGCATAACGGACATGCCGCCACCGGGGACCACAAGTCTCCATGGGACGACGACCAATCACCCGGAGTGACCTCAACGATACCCCTTCTTCCCGGACCGGATGGACTGACTAACAATCAAATTCTATTAACCCCTTCTACGATACCTAATGAGACTTTTCCAGCTCCACTAGCACCGCAGGATGGCCAGACACAGATGTTCTAATTCTTTCAGATGATAATACAGGAACAAAGGCAGCAAGTAGCAGAGCAGAGGCTAGAATTTCTGGCAGCACTTGAGAGAATGGCTGCACTAGCCCCTGCACCAACCCAGGCACTAGTTTCAGTATCACAAGCTCGGGTTGGTTCAGTCAAGGACTTTGTGCAGATGGGCCCTAAGACGTATAAGGGCAATGAGAGTCCAGAGGAGACCATGAACTGGATTGCCAATTCCAAGAAGTTGTTAGAGGCATCACAATTACCTTCTGACCTATGGATGATAGGAGTAAGGACTCAGTTAGAAGGCAACGCGCATCACTGGTAGAAATCAATGGAGCGCCAGTTGGGTACGCGTCAGACTTGGGAACAATTCTTGGAGTGCTTTGAGAGAAAGTACTTCCCGGATACTGTAAGGGGCGCATTGTACGATCAGTTCCTCCATCTAGAGCAAGGGGACAAGACGGTTGATGAGTATGACGCAGAGTTTAGCCGTCTTAGTAAGTATGGCACAGTCCTAATACCTAATGACTTGGAGAAGGCTAAGAGGTTTCACCGTGGGCTGACTCAGGAGCTCCAGCACTATACTAGCTCCCAGTCCCGGATCTCTTATGCCGAGCTATTAACAGAGGCCAGGATCCAGGAAGCCATCAGCAGGGGAAACGGAATTCAACAAAGAATTCATCAAGGACCAGTAAGGATACAGCCAGGAGGACCCATTAGACAACCTTTGACACGCCAGCAACCAGATAGTGTCGCACCATATCCAACCAAGGAGCTCCGTACTTGTCACTATTGTGGTAAGACAGGTCATATTCTAAGAGACTGTCATTGTCGATTGGGGTTGTGCATGATATGTGGATCAAGTCACCATCAAGCCCGAGAATGTTCTCAGCAGAACCGGAGGCCCATGGCATTAGAATCAAGAACACCGCATACACCCTCAAGTATAGAAGACCAAAGGGACCCACCACTGGTTCTACAGTCTGCACAAATTGAGGGGACTAGACCCTAGTTGAACAACCAAGGACAAGGCCAAGCACTCATTATGACAAGTATGGGAGAGAAGACACAGGAAGCCGTAGATACAGGTACGACCTTTTAGTTATAATTATCTTTGCATAACCCCAGTGTGACACAAGATCTTAGATGTACAAATAGATGTAGAATTATATATATGGTAGTTTAGCAGTATGAGAATGTATGTATATTCTACCCAGATGGCATACACGCGATGCTAATAGATGACTTGAGTAGCAGTAGTAGTATTCTTTCCCTATCCTTATCTCGCCCTCTTGGGTGACTCATCTCCTCTTTTTATATTCATTCCTTATCTCGTGCTTAACTCTTCCTATGATAGTTGTATCTTTTCGTGCCATTATGAATTGTTTGATTTATATCAACCTCATCCTTATTTTGTTAGTTAAAACATAAATGTGTAGTAATGCTTGATAACTAAGGATAAGTTCTTAATATGTATATGCACTATAGCAAAATCTGTATTCTTTATTAGTTTAACCCTTAAGTAGCACCATGTAGCCTAATAGAAATTTGTTAGATCATTGGAAATAGATCATACCCCTAATAGTTAGTCAAGACCTTAAGTGTTTCCCTAAAACTTAGACTATGCCTAGGAAAGAGTTGAAGGCACTTGTTATGAACTGATGACTATGACAAATCGCTGGCGAGGTAGCGACAGTTGCAGCCAGACGATTTTGGTAGAGTAGTCGAATTACTTGCAGCCATACTGGCCAGGTGGCGTGGCAGTATTAGACTACGATATTTGACGGTTACGGGAAAAAAGTCATAGTTATGAGATTCTAGACAGGTGTCACGACCCGATCCCAATAATCTGGGTCCAGTCGGATCATGCCCAGCCTGCACCGTTGTGAGACGGCGGCAGTAAGCTGTATCAATCCATAGTAACACACAGACATCCAGAATACATGAAGGAAATTCAATTTTTTATTGCCAAGTCTGAGAGAGAAATTCATTTACAATCAAGATCAAACAAAACATGGTCCAGGGTTATTACTTCAACCCTGCTTATTACAATTTGGAAACAAAAGGGGAAACACTAAACATCGGCCTCCTGGCTAGGTTCAGCTAGGGCTTCAGAACTCTGGTCCGGACCATAAAAGGTGTCATACTCATCATCGTCACCGCAATCACCTAAAATTGTTGATCTCCAGTCAGGAGGGAGCAAGAACATATATCCAATTCCAGCATCTTAACGATAATTAAAATGATGCAATGAGATAGTTTTGAACAATATTTATATTTTTTGTATGCAACAAATATGAAACAAGAACAGTAAATGTCGATGAAGCAATGATGACAAGCTACAATTACTAAAAGTGTTTTGAGAAAGGTAGCATCCCGTGGCCGGCTGGGGTTGGAGGCAATCTGTGTTCGCATGAACACGGTGCGGCGTCAGTCCAGTGAGGTTGGACTTCAGCTATCCACAATGAGGCAATAAGGGGGCTTTGACCACGGGTGCTAACTTTTACTCCCCAGTTCCCAAGGCAATAGTCAATGAGTCAATGAGTCAATGAGTCAATCAATCAGTCAATCAGTCGGTTCCGTGAAATCAAGTGTCGTCCCAATATATCTATATGACATGCAACATATTTAATTACAACTAAAATACCGGTTTTGAATTATATGAAACTTGCCTGGAGTTGGTTGGTGACGCGAGTGAGAAGTCGCGACGGTCTCAACCTTAGTTACAGGGACCTACAATTATTAATAATCTGATTTTAGAGTTAAACAAGGGTTTAATCTGCCTTGATTAGTTAACTAAGTTAATGATTTAAATCCAACGATCGATAATAATAATAATTTGTGATAGTAATTTAGTAAACAAAACCCTTTTTAAATAAAACTTATTTATTTTATCGTAGAAAATATTTTTATGGTAAAATATCGTTTTGTTTCTGGTAGGATAGAATAGGAAAGAATGATTATAATAAAATAATATCGTTTTGTTTTTTAGCAATTAATTTATTTCTAATAATCTAGGTTTAGGGGAAAATATTACTAAGTTTTTATTTTGGTAATATTATAAATCAATTTGTAAGAGAATATTATTTTTGAAAAACTTATTTAAATACTAACGTATTATAGATACTAGAAATCATTTCAGAATTAATTATTAACTAATTAGTATTTAAATACTGGAATTATTTAGGAAATTATCTATTAAATAATTACCAATTTACGTAATATATAATAAGGTTTTTATTTTATTATATATATATATAATTAATATACGTATTGGGGATCGTTGTATTAAATCGTAAATTAGCTAACAATCAAGACTAACAAATCACAATTCTACTAAATAACCATAATCTATAAATTCTAACTATCCCGGGATTGACAGAGCTTTATTCTGTCAGTCCCGGTCGGACAGGGCAGCGGCTTGGAAAGGACAGTGCATCTGATAGGGGCACCTACCGGGAAGCTGATGGAGGAGCACCGAGGGGAGGCCTCGGACTCGGGGTCGGGGTATTACGAGTCTGATACGCGATTCTGAGTCCGTATCGTGTCCTGGACGCGTGTCCTGGCTCGAATCCGCGTATGGGTCGTGTCCGCGGCGTGTCCGGGCTCGCTGGAGATCACCGGAGGCGGGTCGAGCGTCGGCGAGGTCACGGCGGGCTGCGGCGAGGGAAATGCCGCGGGAGGAGAAGGAAAGGGGAGAGGAGGAGGTGGAGGAGCTCTGGAGGAGGTTCGTCGGCGGGTCTGGGGGTCGTCGCAGGTGACGGAGGCGGCTCGCCGGCCGGAGGGTGGCCGTGAAAAATGGATCTAGGGTTAGGGTTTTGCGGTTTGGGGGGGAGAAGAGGCCGGAGAAGGGGGTATTTATAGGGGGTTAGAGGGGCTCAGCCGGGGTCGACGTGGCCGTCGAAGGAGGAGGCGGACGTGGGGGCGTGGACGCGCGCGTTTAGCGGCGACGGCGGCGGGATCGCAGCGTCGTGGGGAGCGGGTGACCGGGGTGACAGCCAACGGGTCCGGGTCGGGCGCGGATCCGGGCGAGCGGACCCGCCCGACCCGCTAAGTTAGAGGGCTGGGTTGGGCTGAAGGTTGGGCTCGGCCCACTGGGCCGGGCCGGGCCCGAGAAAAATAAAAATAAAACAAATAATAATAATAATAATAATAAATATAATAAATAATAACAGAAATAATTAATTAATTATAAAAATAGTTTTTAGGCTTTTAAAAATAGGTCTGAGGCCCAATAAAATCCCAGAAAATTACCCTAAGTCTGGTTTTCTATTTTACACCCAAAAATGTTATTTTCATGATATTTTAATACTATTTATTAACAATTAAAAATCCTTTATTAATTGAAAACCTTGAATTTAATTACAGAAAATTCCCGAAAATTCTAGAAAATCGAGAAAATTCCAAGATTTAAAAATTTGGAAAAATTCAGGGGTTTACAACCTACCCAACTTATAAAAATTTCGTCCTCGAAATTTACTACAATTGAAAGGAGAAACAAGGGTAAACATGCCTCAAAACAGATGAGGGTACTTCTGCCTCATCTCAGCCTCTCGTTCCCAGGTGGATTCGCCTGGGGAGTGGTGGAGCCACTGAACTTTGACCAGTGGAATCACGGTGTTCCGTAACTGCTTTTCCATACGGTCTATGATTCTCACTGGCTGCTCTGGTACTGTAAGACTTGGCCCAATCTCCAACTCTGAATGATCCAGGATGTGGCTCGGGTCCGGAATGTAACGCCTCAGCTGCGATACATGGAAAACGTTGTGCACGCCTTCAAGATTAGGTGGTAACGCCACTCGGTATGCCACCTCTCCAACTCTGCTCAATATCTCGAATGGGCCGATATACCTGGGACTCAGTTTTCCAGCTCTGCCAAAACGGATAGTTCCTCTGGTGGGGGAGATCTTGACGAAGACACTATCACCTGCTTCGAACTCCACAAGTCGGCGACGGCTGTCCGCCCAATGTTTCTGACGATCTTGAGCCACCCGAAGTCTGTCTCTGATCACCTTGACTTTTTCAGCCGCATCTGTAATCATTTCAGGTCCCAGCATGACTCGTTCTCCTACGTCGTCCCAAGCCAAGGGAGTGCGGCAGCGACGTCCATACAGAGCCTCAAAAGGAGTCATGCGGATGCTGGCCTGGTAGCTGTTGTTGTAAGCAAACTCTACCAAGTGTAGGTGGTCCTCCCATGATCCTCCAAAATCCAGGACGCAAGATCTCAGCATATCCTCTAACGTCTGGATGGTTCTCTCTGACTGTCCGTCAGTTTGTGGGTGATACGCAGTGCTGAACTTCAGTTGGGTCCCCAGACTCTCTTGCAAGCTCTTCCAGAAGTGAGAAGTAAAGCGGCTGTCTCGGTCTGATACAATGCTCACAGGAACTCCATGTATCCGGACGATTTGCCTCATGTATAGGGCAGCTAGCTTCTCGGTGGATAAACCAACCTTGAAGGGAATGAAGTGGGCAGACTTAGTCAATCTGTCTACGATCACCCAAATAGCGTCCTTTCCTCCTTGGGATCGAGGCAATCCTGACACAAAATCCATAGTGATGTGCTCCCATTTCCATTCTGGAATGGGCAGTGGCTGAAGAAGTCCTGCTGGTCTTTGTCTATCTGCTTTCACCTGCTGACAGATCAAGCATCTGCCAACGAATTTTGAGACATCCTTCTTCATTCCATACCACCATACGTGCTCCCGTATATCTCGGTACATCTTATTTGCTCCAGGGTGGATGGAATACTGTGAGTGATGCGCTTCCTGCATCAGCTGTTCCCTCAATTCACCAGCAGGTACACAAAGTCTGGTGCCATTCCTCAGTGTTCCGTCGTCTGAAATAGAGAATCCCTCCAGTGTGCCAGCTAACACCTGGTCCCTGAGCTTGCACAATACTCCGTCCTCGAATTGAGTTTCCTTGATTTTGTCCATCAAGCTAGATTGTACTTGCAAATGCATCATGGGGAAGTCAACGCCGGGTACTATTGCTTCCCGTCCAAGCTTCTTCATTTCCTCTGCAGGCAATACGAGTTCTAAACCCAGCTTTTCCATGTCCTCCAGTAGGTACCGATCTGTCGTCAAGAACATCGCCATCGGATATCGACTAAGTGCGTCGGCGACCACATTAGCCTTTCCGGGATGGTACTGCAGGCTGATATCAAAGTCTTTCATGAGCTCCAACCATCGTCTCTGACGCATGTTGAGCTCCTTCTGTGTAAAGACATACTTGAGACTTTTGTGGTCCGTGTATATCTCTACTCTTTCGCCGTACAGGTAGTGCTTCCACAGCTTCAAGGCGAAGATGACTGCTGCTAGCTCCAGGTCATGAGTCGGGTAGTTCTTCTCATGAGTCCGTAATTGCCGGGAAGCATAAGCAATTACCTTTCCATGTTGCTGGAGCACACATCCTAATCCTTTGCCGGACGCGTCGCTATAAATTGAGAATCCTCCTGATCCTGAGGGTAGCGACAAAATTGGTGCTGTTGTTAGCCTTCTCTTCAGCTCTTCAAATGACGCCTGGCACGCTTCGGTCCAGACGAACTCTTCATTCTTCCTGGTTAGCTTGGTCATGGGCTCAGCAATCCTTGCAAAGTCCTTCACGAATTTTCTGTAATATCCAGCTAAGCCCAAGAAGCTTCTGATCTCTGCAACTGACCTGGGAGTACTCCATGTTTCCACGGCAGCTATCTTCTTGGGGTCCACTGATATGCCTTCTCCTGTGACAACGTGGCCGAGAAAGTCCACCTTGTCTAAGAAGAATTCACACTTGGACAGTTTTCCATATAGCTTCTCCTTTCTGAGGGTTTCCAAAATTATCCTCAAATGCTGCTCGTGTTCTTCCTTGGTCTTCGAATAGATCAGAATGTCGTCAATGAAGACAACGACAAACTGGTCCAAGTATTTGTGGAAGACCTTGTTCATGAGATTCATGAACACGGCTGGGGCATTTGTAAGACCAAAGGGCATGACCAAGAATTCAAATTGTCCATACTTGGTGTTGAATGCCGTCTTTGGAATATCTTCCTTCCTCACCTTGATTTGATGGTAACCCGATCTGAGGTCTATCTTCGAGAAAACCTTAGCTCCACTCAGCTGGTCGAAGAGGTCGTCGATCCGGGGCAGCGGGTACTTGTTCTTGATAGTGATGTTGTTCAATGCCCGGTAGTCTATGCACATTCTAACTGTCCCATCCTTCTTGGGTACAAACAAGACTGGTGCACCCCAGGGTGAGGCACCGGTCCTGATGAATCCTTGCGCTTGAAGTTCGTCAATCTGGTCCTTCATTTCCTTGGACTCCTTGGGATTCACTCGGTAGCAGCGTTGGGAGATTGGTGCTGCGCCAGGTATAAGATCGATCGAGAATTCCACATCTCGATCAGGGGGTAGCCCTGGAAGATTGTCTGGGAAGACGTCTATAAATTCCGCTATGAGAGGATGAGGGGGTCCGGTTTCTTCAGTGATGGATGTGTAAGACACACACTCCACTCCTTCAGGTGCTCGAATCACTTTGAGTTTAGGTCCTCCAGGTGGATCTAGAGTTACGCAGCCTTCTCGACAGTCTATCAGAGCATGATGTTGACTAAGCCAATCCATGCCCAAGACTACGTCATAGTTTGGCAGAGGCATTATTAGGAACTGAGTCTGAAACTCATGTCCTGAGATAGTGACTGGGCAGCTACAAGTCTCACTAATGGGTATTGGTCCTCCACCAGTCATAACCTTACAGATTATCTTACTTATGCCAGTAACTAGATGGTGTGCAGAAATGAAGTTTGCAGATATAAAACTGTGTGATGCTCCAGAATCAAATAATGCTAAGGCAGGGTGCGAATGAAGTAGAATGGAACCTGCGATGACATCTCCTTCCGCCTCGGGTTCAGCTTCTGGCTCTTCCACAGTCAAGGCAAAAGCTTGCCCGGCTCTGTGCTGGTTGTAGCGCTGCTGCTGAGTAGGCAGTGGACCTCTCTGCTGTCCAGCTCCAGTTTTGTTGTATGCTGTGGGGCAGTCCTTCACTTGATGGGTGGCAGATCCACAAGCAAGGCAGTGTCCCAATTTCTTCCTGCAGATCTCTGCGGTATGACCTGGCCTTTTGCAGTAGACGCAGTTGACCGCCTTTGGTTGGTTGTACTGATGCGCTTTGTTGGCCGCTGCTGGCTGTTGTTGCTGGGACTGCTGGGGATAGGAGGGCCTATTGTTGTTGTTGCTGTGTCTCTTGTTGTTGCCCTGATAGCTGTTGCTTGACCCTGGATGCTCCCTCTTGGGTCGAGCAGGTGCACTGGCCTCTACATCTTGGGCCACCTTCAACATCTTGTCATAAGTCTTCGCACCGTTAGCAGCTACTAAGGTGCGGATCTCTTCACGTAGTCCGTGCCGGAACTTCTTAGCACGTTCTACAGGGTTGTCCACTAGGTGGCTTGCAAACCTGCCAAGCCTGTTGAACTCAGCCGCATATTCTTCAATTGTGCGGTCTCCTTGCTTCAGATCTTGAAACTGTCTTCCCATAGCTTCGAGGGCAGCCTCTGGAAAGAACTTCCGCTTGAATTGCTTCTTGAATAGCCGCCAGGAGATCCCTCCAGCTTGAAATCTTGGCTCGTTGCGGTACCAAATGTTGGCCAAGTCTCTCAGCTGGAGTGCTACGGCCTCAACCATGAGGTCGTCTGGGAGTCGAGCGACGCTGAGGAGTCGCTCCATATCATCTAGCCACTCGTCTGCGTAGATGATGCCTTCGGTCCCCTTGAAGGGACGCGGGTCCAACTTCTTGAAGTTTTCCACCGTTCCAACCTTTACCTGGATAACAGGTTTGTGGTTAGACTAGAAATTCATTAATGGAATCCAAGCTTTTAAATTCTCAATTACCTTGGCAGGCTCTTGTTCTGACCGGGATGTTTCTAGCGCTGCCATGGCTACATTATGGGCGTTCTCCATGCCCTCTCTCATAATCGCGGTCTGCTCGCGATTTGCTTCTGCTTGGGCCCTCTGGGCTTCAAGAACTCCTCGTAGCAGGCCTACGAGTTCAGCGGGGTCCACCGGCACAGGTGGTGCAACAGGAGGAGTCACATCGGCTGGAATCGATGTGGTCCTGGGAGGAATGGGTGGAGCTGCATGCACTACTGAAGTGTAGGCAGCGCGGGGAGCTCTTGCAGCATGGGGGCGATCTGTGAGCTGCAACGGAGAGGGGTCCGACTGAGCTTGATTCGGGGTGTGCTCAGAAGACGAATCCTCTTCTTCGGCTGGGCCGGAACGGGTTGTCTTCCCTCGTGCCATCTTCTGGAAGGTTTAGGAAGCAAGCATAAGCAAGGTAACCTATGTTCTATAAGCAAGCAAAAATAATTGTACATATGTATAGATAGAAGAATTTGGTCCTATGATGTGACAGGTAGAAATTTTTCTCAAGAATTCTAAGTGTTCTAATTGTTTCTAGAGTCTGTTTTCCTAAAGTCATACTAAACCTAGAGTCAAAGGCAAGTCGGTTTGTTTGGCTAGCCTAAGTTGACTAGACCAAAGGTTGTAAACTGGACCTGCATGGGCCACCACTGAAAACATGTCACGACCCGATCCCAATAATCTGGGTCCAGTCGGATCATGCCCAGCCTGCACCGTTGTGAGACGGCGGCAGTAAGCTGTATCAATCCATAGTAACACACAGACATCCAGAATACATGAAGGAAATTCAATTTTTTATTGCCAAGTCTGAGAGAGAAATTCATTTACAATCAAGATCAAACAAAACATGGTCCAGGGTTATTACTTCAACCCTGCTTATTACAATTTGGAAACAAAAGGGGAAACACTAAACATCGGCCTCCTGGCTAGGTTCAGCTAGGGCTTCAGAACTCTGGTCCGGACCATAAAAGGTGTCATACTCATCATCGTCACCGCAATCACCTAAAATTGTTGATCTCCAGTCAGGAGGGAGCAAGAACATATATCCAATTCCAGCATCTTAACGATAATTAAAATGATGCAATGAGATAGTTTTGAACAATATTTATATTTTTTGTATGCAACAAATATGAAACAAGAACAGTAAATGTCGATGAAGCAATGATGACAAGCTACAATTACTAAAAGTGTTTTGAGAAAGGTAGCATCCCGTGGCCGGCTGGGGTTGGAGGCAATCTGTGTTCGCGTGAACACGGTGCGGCGTCAGTCCAGTGAGGTTGGACTTCAGCTATCCACAATGAGGCAATAAGGGGGCTTTGACCACGGGTGCTAACTTTTACTCCCCAGTTCCCAAGGCAATAGTCAATGAGTCAATGAGTCAATGAGTCAATCAATCAGTCAATCAGTCGGTTCCGTGAAATCAAGTGTCGTCCCAATATATCTATATGACATGCAACATATTTAATTACAACTAAAATACCGGTTTTGAATTATATGAAACTTGCCTGGAGTTGGTTGGTGACGCGAGTGAGAAGTCGCGACGGTCTCAACCTTAGTTACAGGGACCTACAATTATTAATAATCTGATTTTAGAGTTAAACAAGGGTTTAATCTGCCTTGATTAGTTAACTAAGTTAATGATTTAAATCCAACGATCGATAATAATAATAATTTGTGATAGTAATTTAGTAAACAAAACCCTTTTTAAATAAAACTTATTTATTTTATCGTAGAAAATATTTTTATGGTAAAATATCGTTTTGTTTCTGGTAGGATAGAATAGGAAAGAATGATTATAATAAAATAATATCGTTTTGTTTTTTAGCAATTAATTTATTTCTAATAATCTAGGTTTAGGGGAAAATATTACTAAGTTTTTATTTTGGTAATATTATAAATCAATTTGTAAGAGAATATTATTTTTGAAAAACTTATTTAAATACTAACGTATTATAGATACTAGAAATCATTTCAGAATTAATTATTAACTAATTAGTATTTAAATACTGGAATTATTTAGGAAATTATCTATTAAATAATTACCAATTTACGTAATATATAATAAGGTTTTTATTTTATTATATATATATATAATTAATATACGTATTGGGGATCGTTGTATTAAATCGTAAATTAGCTAACAATCAAGACTAACAAATCACAATTCTACTAAATAACCATAATCTATAAATTCTAACTATCCCGGGATTGACAGAGCTTTATTCTGTCAGTCCCGGTCGGACAGGGCAGCGGCTTGGAAAGGACAGTGCATCTGATAGGGGCACCTACCGGGAAGCTGATGGAGGAGCACCGAGGGGAGGCCTCGGACTCGGGGTCGGGGTATTACGAGTCTGATACGCGATTCTGAGTCCGTATCGTGTCCTGGACGCGTGTCCTGGCTCGAATCCGCGTCTGGGTCGTGTCCGCGGCGTGTCCGGGCTCGCTGGAGATCACCGGAGGCGGGTCGAGCGTCGGCGAGGTCACGGCGGGCTGCGGCGAGGGAAATGCCGCGGGAGGAGAAGGAAAGGGGAGAGGAGGAGGTGGAGGAGCTCTGGAGGAGGTTCGTCGGCGGGTCTGGGGGTCGTCGCAGGTGACGGAGGCGGCTCGCCGGCCGGAGGGTGGCCGTGAAAAATGGATCTAGGGTTAGGGTTTTGCGGTTTGGGGGGGAGAAGAGGCCGGAGAAGGGGGTATTTATAGGGGGTTAGAGGGGCTCAGCCGGGGTCGACGTGGCCGTCGAAGGAGGAGGCGGACGTGGGGGCGTGGACGCGCGCGTTTAGCGGCGACGGCGGCGGGATCGCAGCGTCGTGGGGAGCGGGTGACCGGGGTGACAGCCAACGGGTCCGGGTCGGGCGCGGATCCGGGCGAGCGGACCCGCCCGACCCGCTAAGTTAGAGGGCTGGGTTGGGCTGAAGGTTGGGCTCGGCCCACTGGGCCGGGCCGGGCCCGAGAAAAATAAAAATAAAACAAATAATAATAATAATAATAATAAATATAATAAATAATAACAGAAATAATTAATTAATTATAAAAATAGTTTTTAGGCTTTTAAAAATAGGTCTGAGGCCCAATAAAATCCCAGAAAATTACCCTAAGTCTGGTTTTCTATTTTACACCCAAAAATGTTATTTTCATGATATTTTAATACTATTTATTAACAATTAAAAATCCTTTATTAATTGAAAACCTTGAATTTAATTACAGAAAATTCCCGAAAATTCTAGAAAATCGAGAAAATTCCAAGATTTAAAAATTTGGAAAAATTCAGGGGTTTACAACAGGTATCCCAAGATTCTCGACCCAATAAATGTAATTGCCTTACAACCTAGACAATAGCTACAAAGAATGTGACTACTAGTAGGATTCTTGTAAGTTGGGTAGTGTAGACGAGTTAGAGGATGATAAAATAGTGGATGGACAATAGATGAGGAAGTGTTAGAATGGCAGACCATGAGTTTTAGGAGTCCTGCTAGATACCAATGTAGTGTAATAGCTATAGCTATCATTATGAATATGGGTTAGTTTCAATTTCGAGGACGAAATTTTTGTAAGTTGGGTAGAATATAAAACCCCTATTTCTAAAAACCGTATATGGCTTTTATTTATTTAATTAATAATTTAATTATAGTAATTATGTGCTAATTAGGAGAAATATATTTTTATTAATTTTTATTTTAGGTGTTGGTGCACTTAGAAGATTTATGGGACCATTAGAATTTTTTTCGAATTTATTTCATGTAGGAGACCCCTTGAGCAGTTGCTAGCTTAACGGTGTGCATTAATATAATCTAGAATTTTGAGTATATATATATATATATATATATATATATATATATATATATATATATATATATATAATTGGAAAAGAGTTATGAAAAGAAAAGAAAAAAAAGGAAACAAACAAATTCCATTACCTAAGTAGCAACACAACACCTTTTTGCTAAGTAGTCACAGCCACCTTCCTTTAGCAAAACCGCTGACTACTCCAATCCATTCCCTTAGCAAAATGCACCCGTCCCCTAATTGCATTGCAAGCCAAACCAAATACTCCCTAACCCGCGTACGTGAACCCGCCCTTCTCTCCCATATATATTATATATATATTATTCTATTTTAACCAAAATCCAAACCCTAGATCATCAAATCCCCTCCTCTTCCCATCTAGACTTAAGGAGTGCCGCCACCGCAGGCGGAGAACCCCGCAAGGCCATCCAAATCAATCCCGACGACCGCGACCCCACGCACTGCAGATTTTTGCAGCGAGGTACCTGTGTTCCGGAGTTGTTTTTCGTCGCCTCGCTCAACCAAACGCTACCCCATCTTCACCGGTATGCTCAACCCTTAACCCTCTTCCATACCTATGTGATAGTAGACCTCTAACAACGCGTAACCATAAGCAAAAATAGCGCCAAAGTTGGTAGAAATAGACCAAATTCTGGGATCGTAGAAAACTACGGTGACCACCCATGTTTTCGAGTTCGTATCTCCCACCACAGAGATCCAAATTTGATGATTCTTTTTGGTATGCGTAGACCACTTGACCTAGTTTAATTTTTATTAAATAACCATAGATTATTAACTGTTGTAGACATAATTAAATTCGTTGGAAAATCCCGCGAATCCACTTTTCCAAATTTCCAAAAGTTGTGAAACGGAGCACGCCCCGCCAAACGGGACCGCCCTGCCTTGTACCAAGTGTACCAAACAGTGCGCGCAGCGTAACCGGACACATAAAAGTTTGCGAAAACTATTTTGGAAGCATGTGCGTGCCAAAATTAGCCCGTATCCGCGGACACATCTCGTGTCGTAACTTTTGTAAAAGTCGTGCGTATTTTGTGCACGCTCGTCAGATTGCGACAAAACTTGTGCCACTGGACTCGTGGTAACGCGCTGGTCCTGTACCCCAATTTTCACGCATTTCTGAGACAGTTGACCAAGTCGCCAATTGGCGGGCCCCACGGTTGACTTTTTGGGCAAATTTGTGTTCGGCCCATCGGAATCCATATTTGGACATATCATTGGGTTCATATTGACATGTAGAGTTTGTTTGACCTATAAATTGTCCCATTTAGAGACTGTTACCCTTGGCACATTTTTTGGTGCAAAGTGGGCCACACGTGGACCCCACTTTTATCCGAAATTATCGTTTTGCCCCTGTGTCCAAATTGGACGAAAGGGAAGTACTTTTTAGCTATTTTGCTTATTCTGGAAATGTTGGTGATGTTTATTTCAGCATCCGGAGACGTTCATTCTGAGGCCGTAGCTTCTGACTCTTGGTGTTGACATCGGGACATTACATTTTGCAGCTTTCTTGCTAGACAAGTTACCTTGCCAAATTGCTTACAGTATTTTGCATGCTTAGTATATTTCTATATTTTTATTGTATTTCTGTATATTTATTCATGTGTAGTTTCTTTCAGTCATTACTATATATTAGATATGTTGACACACACTTGCCACTTAGTATCATGAGAGGACAATCAGTAGGCGTATAGGCTTTAACCACTCTGGTAACACCGTAGTCACTAGCACACACTATGGTGGTCATGTCCGATGGTCGCTACCCCCGCGGTATGTCGATTGATGATGTTCATGGACGTGTGTGTGAGTTATGAGATTAGATCGAGTAGCCTACCCTTGCCCATACGTCGAAAAGTTATCCTCATTTGCATTCATATAGATTGTCTTGTATAGCGTACTTATATATTTTTAAACATTATGCATGTTCACTGTATTCAAATTGGCTTGCTTCTATGTATCTTGTTATGTCCCTCTGAGGACCTGATCCCTTGCCAAGTATAGACGACCAGGAGTATCCGCAGGAGTACGGGCCTGGACCTGACACATTCCTTTCTGTCGAGGAGGTTTTACCTTCTGAGCATCGTTGATTTTCTAGCGATGGATCTTTTTTAGCTGATACACTTCTGTCATCACATTATTTTATATTGGAGATTTTATACCCCTCTCTCATTTTAGTTTTGGATATAGTCATTGGTAGTGGATTTGTCTCCACCCGACTATTATTTTGGATATTTCAGACTCCTTATTCTAGTTAGTATTTCTTTTCTATGACTTGTTGTGTGGATGAGATTAGCATATCTGTGACTTGTGACATTATATATACCACATGTGAGTTTATATTCATATTACAGTGTACGTATGGGTATGGTTTCCATATATTGGAGTTGCCATATCCATGCGGCTGGCATGCTTACGTGTCATAGTCCTACGTATTTTTGGTACTGGGGCGTGACATGATGACTTGTCAGACTTACCCCATGGCCGGCCCTAGTTGTAGATGCAGGTTGGCAGAGGATCTCAGGTTGGACAAGTTATTGGCAGTACGATAAAGTGGCAACTGACGATAATGTTCTAAAAATTGACCTAGACGTAACTAGATACTAGACGGATGTCACAGAACCAAAAATTCTCTGTTCGGCACCAATGTGCGTCTGTTCGAACCTGTTTGGACCTATTGTAGATATATACTTGCAAGTTATGAAAAGCTACTATTTATCAAAGTGAGGCCGGCAGATTATGCCTAGGGAATCAGGACTAAAATCTTCTGATGTAGATATAGGGGTGAGCAACGGTTCGGTTCGGTTCAAACCGGACCGCATTATTAAAAATCGAACATGAACCGAACCGACCTAATGATGAACCGAATCGAACTGCATTATTTCAAAACTGAAATAAATCGAACCGAAAAAATTCAGTTCGGTTATTTATTTATTTTCGGTTTATGGGCCTTAGTGTCATGGGCCGGGATGCTTCATTTTACAACCAACAAAATAGACTAATTGAACAGCCCAACTAATAAAGTTATCCTTGGCCCATCAAATATATTGTTGTTTGGCCCATTTTACAACAAATAACTTCAAACCCAACCTGGGCAACAATATACAAACCAAATTTCAATTAAAAAAAATTGAAGCAAAAAATTCTAACAAAACAAAATGTACACACTAGACTACACAGTCACACACAGTGCCAGTTTTGATATTGTACAAAAAAAAAATGTACACACTAAACAAATGTACACACTAACAAATAAAATATTGTTTCCAGTTTAGATAAAAAAAATTACAACAATGAAACATGTGTTCTGGAATTACAACATAAACACCAGTTTATAAATACAAAATCGAAATTGGGTCGTTCAGATCAGATATAATTTTACAATTTAATGCAGCTCAGATATAATTCCTAAGCCCTCCAATTTCAAACTAGTGCATCTCATCTCACTGAATCCCATATCTTCCCCTGAACAACACAATGAAATTAATAGAAGAAGAAATAAGATGTGGCTCAGGCCTCAGATAGCTGATTTATGCATTATAGTATGATGCTATGCTAGGTAGTATCAATTCCACTTTCTCAAGCTGTCATCATCATTGCCACATTCTCATTTAATATATTAGTAATTTTGAAGAAGAAACTGGATGAAAAATGTCTACGAGAATTTCTATATATAGAAACTCTATATATAGAAACTCTTAGGCTATCTCCAACGGAGATTTCTAAAATTGAGTTTCTATCCTACTTGTCATTTTCCTTTTAGTAAATTTCTATCATAGTTGCTAGAGTTTATACATAGAAATTGTATAGACAAAAAACACTCTCCAATGTTCTCCATTTCTATTCTAGGTGTCACAAAATGAAATGATCAATTTAATGGTGTGAGGTCCAATAATAATTGCCATTAGAGATGAATAATTTCTATGAGAGTTTCTACATGTAGAAACCCACATAGAAATTCTCCATCCTACATCAATGCCACCTATGATAGAAATTAGAATAGAAATCATCATTGGGAGAATTTTTTTCTAAATTTTTTTTACAATAGAAATAAGGGAGATAAAAATTCCATTGGAGATGGCCTTATAGAAACTAGTAAATTCACGTGTATTGCACGTAAAATAATTTTTCTTCTTCTGATATTAATATAAATTTTTTTAAATATATTTGAATTAATATTTATTATATATATGTTTATATTTAAATTATAATTTGATATATATATATATATATATATATATATATATATATATATATATATATATATATATATATATATACTTGCTTATATTTTAATTATAATTTGTTATGCATATTTTTCTACTGAGTCTTGAAAATGACTAGTCATCTAAGCGAATATCCTCAAGTAATTAAAAAAAAATTTAACTAATTATTTAACTACATAATATTATTTAATTATAAATAAAAACTTCTTCTAACTCATGTGCTTAAGGTGGTAGGTATTCTCCCTGGTTGATTGGGTTCGAATCCAGAGTTTTATTTATAACAAATTAACTTTTTTTTCCAACAATTTTACATAATATTAATTATTTTTAAAAATAATTAATTGATGATATACATACGACTTAGACGGCCGTTTTCAAGTCCCTTTATATTAGTAGAGAATAACTTTTTTTTCAACAATTTTACGTACTATTAATTATTTTGACTAATAATCAATTAATGATATACATACGATTTAGACGGCTCAATTTTGAATCGTTTTCAAGTTCTTTTATATTAGTAGAGATTATTCATCTCTCATATCAATTAATATTGAAGAATATTTTAAACTAAATTATTAAATTAATTTTTTTATTGTGGTCTTTATTGTTTGCCACGTACGAGAGACTTGACAACCATTGTAGATTATTATTATTATTATTATTATTATTATTATTTTAGTGCAATTTCTATATAAAAATTATGTCAATTAGGATAAAAATCTATTTTAAAGTAAAGGATTATGCTATGACTACGGCCAAATACCTACAACCCTCTTACAACTGTTACGTGACGGTCACGTGACGTCTACGTGGCGGCCGTCGATTGGAGGAGGAAGGAGAGGTGGGACCCAGTGGCTATCTGGATGGCCGCCAAGTGACAGAAACGTCACGTGACAGTCGTTCATTGGAGGGAAAGGTGAGACCGGATGTGACCCACATAGCAAGAAAAAAGAAAAAATTGTAAGAAGGTTGTAAGCATTTGGTAGTAAACTTAGCATTATTGTAAAGTAAAATGTCAAGTAGAATATAAATTCAATTTTAAAATTTTTATCGGAGATAACCTAATCATGTCGGCTTTGATGTCCGAATCTGTTAGCAAACCAATGATTGCGACGGAACGGAACGCAAGTTGGAAGTTGCGGCCAAGTTGATCCGTCCACTTCCTTCGTACACGCCGACGAATGTGCTTCGACAACGCACATCACGTCAAACCAGTGACAATGGCTAGCAATGGTTGGTTACTTTGCTAGTTTTGTTCATTTGGCACCTAGCCGAGTTCTGGCCTGGTAGAAAGCGAAGTGAAACCGAAAGATTGTGTGGGAATGGGAAGAGTTATTTTGGTACCAGTTGAATTTTCCAACTTCGTGTCAGAATAATTTTATTTGCTCCTTTGAACATGGGATGTCTGGTCGTGCTTCTGTGGATTTCGTCATTTCTCCTTCTAGTGTAACTGGCCATGTGATTCTCCCAAGCCTCTCTCTCTCAATAGTCCCACATCGGCTGGGCTGCCCAGCCAAGGAAGTTGCTTTATAGTGTTTGATTGAAGGACTTGAAAAGATTGGCTCAGCGCCGCATGACATTTTTTTTTTTTTTTTCTTTGGCTTCAAAATTATTGTATCTGTCGGCCTTTGTGTATTCTCTTCATGCACATATTCCATCCAAGGCCTTTAACAGCGTATCAGTCCGTATTTCCAAGACCTTTAACAAAAAAAGTAAAAGAAAGGGTGTTCCAAGTCAGTGATCCGGTCTTAGCAGTGAGAAGACCGATGATCATGACGCACAAAAGCAAAAAAAAATTACAGCCAAAATGGGATGATCCTTTCATTGTGGAATCAATGTATTCCAATGGAGCTTACATGCTCGTTAAGCCTAATGACGATTTACTTATGATGCCTATCAACGAAAAGTTCTTAAAAAAATACTATGTTTAATCTTTAGTTGGATTGGCATGGTGATAGGACTGAAAATCGAACGAACGAGCTCGAACAAAGTGTGTTCGAACTCGGTTCGACTAAACTATCGAACGGGTTTGATTCGAGCCGAGCTTACGGTCGAGCTCAAAAATGGTGTTTGAACTCAGTTCGATTAGGGACTCGAAATGATCGAGCTCCTTAGCTCATGAGCTCGGACGAACACGTACTGATCCCGAGCCAAGACCGAGCAAAAGCCCATTAAACGTATTGTATAAATCATCACATTGTCACTCTAAGTCTTAAAGACTTTTTTGTTAAATTACTTATGCTTTTTACATAAAAATATACCATCATATAAAGAACAAAAAAGAATAAAAATTTTAAGACAAAATTTATACACATCCATAAAAAAAATCTAATACGATAATTCTAGCCAAGTTCGAGCCCGTCCGCGAACAAGACCGAGTCGAACAACCTATGGTCGAACTCGGTTCGAACACCACTTCGAACAAAAAAAAATCGATCGAGCTCGGTACCGACCAGCCCACGAACGAGCTTTGACCGAACCAAACTCGAGCGGAACATGAGTCGTTTGAATCGTTTTATAGCCCTACATGGTGACGTAAAATGTACATCGTGACATTTGTGTAAGTCCCCAACAGACTGATTTCTACCAATTCCCCACAGTGTGTGTGTGTTCAAGCTATTATCCGTATTCAAGAGTCTTGGATACACAATGAATAATAGATTCCAAAAAATTCTCCAATAGAATTGTCCTCAGATCTGACGAAATATTCTCGTTAGAGATCACAGATCGATTCTTCCACAAAAGATCAAAAGCATGACTTTAGATCCCAGTTCATCTAAAGGCTTCCTATTTTTAATCCCCAGTCGGGTTAGAAATAATCTGTGCTCATAATCTTATTGCTAATCTCGGGTCGAGTTAGTAATATTTTCAAAAGATAGTTATGACTATGTTCCTCTAAACTATCTTCAAAACCCATTTTTCCCAATGAAACCCTCTTTTATCTTCTTAGTCATGTCCATATTATCTTTGAACATGAAGATCCGGTATTCAAACATGACTATCACGTCTATATTACCTCCAGTAGTCCTCTACTATCTTAATCATCTATAGTTGGCCCTAGGTGTACTAAGGATAACAAATCCTTCTAAAAAAATCATTCCTCTAGTAGTCCTCTACTATATTACCTCTATTCGTACTTAGTTGTAAGTATGCCATGAATGGTAAATCCACTCAAGATAAAGGTGCTCATCTGCGCAAAATTTGCCAAAAAAGATCGGCGCAAATGGCTCTTGCCCGAGCATGTGTAGAATCCTCCTCTCAGGAAAGTGTGAATGCATCGTGTCTATGCTTACAAAAATTTCCCATATTCTTCTTTTTCTTTTTACAGTACATATGAAAAGAAAAAAAATAACATATAAAGACAAAAAAACAAGGAAAGACGATATGTAGTAGCTTAGCCTCTTCTCAGAACGCCTACCACATCAGAGGGCATTTCTTTATTCGACTCCTTGGATGTCTATAAAACCAATCTTTCCCTATCGCAATGGTTCTTTATTAGGCTCTCCCTAGCCGACAATAGTGATTGTTCCCATGAAAGTGGAGATAAAAGAAAGATGATGGTTTTTGAGAAGACATCTCTCTATTTATATGAGGGGACCGACGCTTCGTATTCTGGACGAGTGTTTAATGGCATCTCCGATAAGTTATGCTCTTCGTGGAACGGGTACTGATGACATTTCGGAAATCTCCACGCCTTGATGACCGCGGCACAAACTAACATACACCAGATCAAGTCAAAACCTTAAATGTCGATTGACAACTGACATCACAGAAAATATGCATAAAAATGTGGAACGGTTAGGATACAACCAAATATACGTGCCAAAAAGAAGAATTTATGCGCAGAATCAGAAGATTTTAATTTTCTATGCTTCTCGGTTCAAAGTATTTCGAATTCACGCGAAATTAAAAAATTTGAAGATGGTCTTGTAGAAGCATAGAAAATATGCACATAAAGCAACCCTACAAACGACCAAGAAGAAAGCAGTCTTCAAACAAAAGTGCACTTTTGAGTTTGCAGGTGAGGATAAAGGCGCACATTTATCTCTCAGTCTCAACTGAACTTCAAACACGTACATTTTTTCCAGTAGAATAAAATGTGCGCACAAAAGTCCATTAGTAAATAACAAACTGTCATAAAAAAATGTGCCTGATGCCTGATATTCCAATACAGTATATGAAGACTAGGTAAGGTGGCCGAGGCAATTATGTCAGAGTAATCATGATCCTTTTAACTCTTTCTTTAGGAAAGATGCCACGTGACAGTCCAAAAAATTGTGCACATTTTATATAAAGTTATTCGCAGAAAAGGTGCGCACATATTCACATTTTCTCTTGGAGAGGAAGAATTATGCACATTTTATGAATTAAAAATTCAGTTTTAAAACCGTCAATGAATGGTTAAGTGTCACGCCCCAGTCCGAAAATATGTAGGACCAGGCACACGTAAGCATGACAGCCGTATGTATATGACAACTCCAATATATGGATACCATAATACACACGTACGATGTAATATGAATATAAACTCACATGTGGTATAAATATTGTCACAAGTCACCGATATACTAAATCTCATCCACACAACAAGTCACAAAAAGGAAATAACTAAACTAGAATAAAGAGTCTGAATAATCCAAAATAATAGTCGGGTGGAGACAAATCCACTGCCAATGACTATATCAAAACTAGAATGAGAGAGGAGGGTAAAATCACCAATATAAAATAAGGTGACGATATAAGAGCGTCAGTTAGAGGATCCCTCGCTAGATATAATCAAAGATGCTCCGAAGGTGAAACCTCATCGAAAGAGATAAATAGTAAGTCCTGATCCGTGCTCCTGCGAATAGTCATGAACATCTACACCTGGAAAGGGACCAGGTCCTCAGAGGGACGTAACAAGATATATAGAAGCATGCCAATTTGAATACAGTAAATATACATAATAGGTAGAAAATATGTAAGTACGTTGTACAAGACAATCTATATGAAATGCATAATGATGACAACTTTTTGACGTATGGGCAAGGGTAGGCTACTCGATCTAAGCCTCACAACTCACACACACGTTAGGGGACATCATCAGCCGACATACCACGGGGGTAGCGACCGTCGTGACTCCATCAATCGATATACCGCGGGGGTAGCGACACTCGTGACTCCATCAATCGACATACCGCGGGGGTAGCGACCATCGGACACGACTACCATAGTGCGTGCTAGTTACTACGGTTCACCAGAGTGGTTATAGCCCATACGCCTACTAATTGTCCTCTATGATACTAAGTGTCAAGTGTGTGTCAACATATCTAATATATAGTAATGACTGAAAGAAACTACACATGCAATGAATATACAAAAATACAATAAATATACAAAAATATACTAAGCAATCAAAATACTGTAAGCAATTTGGCAAGGTATCTTGTCTGATCTAAAAAAGAATGAAGTCCCAACTCAAGACGTCGTCCGATCTACCCGTCACATAAATTAAACAAGTTAGATTACAAAAGTGGGTGAATAGGTTCCTCCATTTTAATTTATTTTAATTCTGAATAAAATAACCTAAAATATTATTTTAATCTTATTATAATATGATTTTTTTGTTAAACCCTAATTTTGGTCCAAAGAAAATTAACTTTACGGATTTGTGATCCGTGACACGCAAATCGAGGCAATCCGTTGACCAAAAAGTCAACCGACTCAAATCCTGGATTTGTGCATAAAATCCTATAGATTTTAGTGCTACATGAATGCCAAAATCGACGGTTTTATAAAATCACAAGTCGGTAAAGAGTTATGGCCGCAATGGCGCACAGATGAAAGTTTTCGGTGGTTTCCTACTTACGTCTACGTTGCACGAATTTTACAGTAGATTAAACTTACATATTAAATATTTTAAAAATAATTTTATGAAATTTTATCATGTCAGATTTTTGAAACTTCAAACGTCTCGTAATTCCGAGTTCGGGATCTCCCGAAATCTCAAAAATACGAAAACGCGTCTGTTTTCGGACCTGACACTTTTAGAATTTTCTGGAAAAATAGGTTCATAAATTATTAAAATAATTTATATATTCAGAAAACTAACCTTGATATATTTTTAATAAAAAAACTGGAGCGCATTTGGAGTCCGGAGCTAGGAGATATCGTCTTTTTAAGTCGTCATAACATACTAGAAAATGAGGCTGAATTTATAACGAATTTTGACTCTTTTTGGACGAAAAAGAGAGGATTTTAGGGAAGAAAAATATGAAGGATGAGGTATTTATAATGGTGGAGACTAGTTAATTGAATACGACTAGGATTGGCTAATTTGGATATGAATAGGATCAGTTTAAATAAGGATAGGATATGCATGAAGTTGCTTTCCTAATAGGCTCAGGATTTGAATTAATTTAAAATAGAGTTTGAGTTCATCTCAATAATTTATAATCTTAAATAGAATTAAAGATAATACAAATAATTTATATATAATCTTATTAATATCTATTAACACTAAATTAGCGTATATCTAATATTAAAACTATATATAACCAAATAAATCCTAAATAATCAAAAATCTAAATAAATTTCTTAAAATTCTAAATAAATTACAGAAAAATATAAATAAATATTTTAACCTAAAATAAATATTTGGTAGGAACAACATGCAAGTATGGTCTCGTAGTAAATCATAGAAGTCCTAAAAATTTACGTTCCATATGTTTTAATTACCTAAAAATTCTAGAAAAATCTCAAAAAATCTAAAATAGTCTAAAAATATATCTAAATAAATATTTACATAAGTAAATATACTAAAAATTTATTTTCTACTTAACTAAGAGAATACTCTAAAGTAATTCAATATTTAAAATAATCTATAATAAATATAATAATATAAAATACACACAAAATACCTATTTTGGGTGAGGGGGTTTACATTAAGAATTCGAGAAAATCTTGTACATTTGATACCGAGATTTCAGATAACTTGAACAGACATTTGTCACCACGATCAAAGCATTTCTCGTACTGGTGGTGTCACGCCCCAGTCCCAAAATACGTAGGACTAGGAATACGTAACACGCCCAGCCATATGTATATGAACTCCAATATATGAAAATAATATACACACGTACGCTGTGTATGAATATGCAATCTACCAGTGGTAATATACTGTCACAACAAGTCACACACAATCTACATCTCATCCTCAACACAAATAATAAGTAGGAATAAAAAGCTGAAATATAACTGAATATCAAGATGAGTATCAAGTCTGATAGTCAGGTGAAAACAAATCCACTACAAAATGACTATACTGAAGTAGCAACAAAATCTCTAAACAGTGGAAATAATCACAGCTACTCTGAGAGTAAGACCTCCTCAGTCAGGTAAGTAGAGTCAGATCCAGGTCCGTACTTTCGTGGATACTCCTGCTCGTCCATATCTGGAAAGGGACCATGTCCTCAGAGGGACGTAACAAGATACATAATAACATGCCAATAAGTACTGAAAATAAACATCCATTGGGTCGCCTAACCGTCTAAGTGAAATGCAACTTGAGGACAACCTTGAGCGTATGGAAAGTGTAGGCTAGACATATGCTGACGTAATTCACCAATCGTGACAACTGGCTAGTATATGCCACATATTCCCCTAGTACAAGGGCGCATGTATATAATAACGTCCTACTGCTCTGAAGAACAGAGAATCTGCATAGTATATAATAACCATATCACCCCGAAGAGTGTGGCATCCGTAGTAAATATAACAACCATATCACTCCGTCGAGTCTGGCATCCGTAGTAAAGAAAGTGGGGTGTCCCATACGCCTACTAGTAGTCCTCCCCGCCCAATGCTCTAAGCATGTCACATCCATAACACGATTTGGTTCATAACCTATCTTTAGTACAATAGCCCAATCCTACAACCAAACAAGGACAAGGATTGGACCACCGTACTACAATAGGCTATGTCCCTGAACCACTAATAACTGCAGAGTCTTCTAGCATACAAAGTTTCTATCAGCAGTTATCCCTAACGCACGACTCATACGTACAGGAGGCCAACCCGGTACGTAGTCCGGAATCTATATGAGACTCACAACTCGTGTAACAACTGTGTCACGGCCAATGAACCTACTGATGCAACATGATACTGGGGTGGTCTCATAAAGTAGGTCCAAAATCTACATAAATAAACATCTATATAAACAGAATTAAGCATGCATGTATTGGCTGGAATGTAAATATTAGTACAATGGCAAGGTATACTTGCCGAGCAAAGTTCTGTAGAGTGCAACGTCCAATATTGTGTTTAAGTTGTTGTAAGAAGAAGTGGGATTAGTTTGAGAGAGTTGTAATATATATAGGGTCAAGAGGCGGTGGGGATACTTAGTCTCAAAGACTACTGTTGCTGCTGTTTCTTTCTTTTATTGGTTTCAATTTCGGTTGGAGAGATTTTAGTAATAATAGGTAAAGAGGCGGTCGGAAATGAGTCACACGCGGGGGCTATTTTACGCGCGGATGAAAATAAGAAGCGGTGGAGTTTGTTTTACGCGCGGGTGAGATAAGAAGCGGTGGAGTGGTTTTTTCGTGCGGAGGGGAAGAAAGAGAAGTTTGTTTTTGCTGCTGCTGGATATTTTCCTTCTCCTAACGGGTTGTGGGGTCAAGCGGGTAGTGGTTTTGGGTTTCAGTTTTGATATCCAATATCCAATAGGAATTGTATATATATATACACATATCTATTCACAGGAAATTCTAAGAATTATATTGGTGTATACGGTTGAGCTAGCAACTGTCCAAAGGGTCTCCTACATAGAATAAATTAGGAAAAATTTATAATGACTCCATAAATCCCCTAGATGCAAAAACATCTCAAATAAAATTTAATAAAATCTATTCCCTTTATTTAACTCATATAAATAAATTAAATAATTAATAGAGAAATACGATTTTCAGAATTAGGGTTCTTACATTCTACCAAACTTATAAAAATTTTGTCCTCGAAATTAAAATAGGGTAGGGTCTCTCTATCTAATCTCTTTTTATCACGATCTAAAAGAATTCACCTCAAGTTTAATAATACAATTTCTACCCAACTTAGAATTTACCCATCTATCATATAAGGCTATACATCTAAGAAAATTATTCCTCGAATCATGTTATTCAATCCTCAAAGTTTACACAATTATATTACCTAGGATATCCTTTAATTACAGGAAGTAATCATCAAATAATGTGATTGGCCTATGGGGTATCTTTAGTACTATCTTTATATCATACTTATACTAAGCACGAGGTTTCGTCTTTCCGAAGTGAGGAAGACGGAAAACAATAATAACGAGTTCAAGGGGGAGGTAATAAATTAGAAGTATAGGGATCAAGGCATTTAATGAATTCAAAAAGAATTGTCAAGGTAGTTGTGGATTGAAATCTATTTTTGGTAATTCTTATTCACTTGCTTGTATCGGTATAGTTATGTAACTGATACGATATGCTCAGACATATCTTAGAGGGCAAGTATATTCGTCTACTAATCACTACATATCTCAATCCACGTAAAGTAGTTATACCAAGGGCGAACCAAGCGCATTAAGGTTAGCTAGACCTTAATACATTGATTCTGAAATGTATTAATGTATGCATCCACTAATACATATATCATGGACAAGCTTGATAAAAGACCAAGCTTTGCAAAACTAGGCTATAGAATAGCAGCATAAGTCAAGGTAGTTCAGAAAATATAAATACGCTAGATTATGATGAGAGATGTTACAAAATAGTTACAGTTCATAGAGAAGATAAGACTCATCCAGTCTTTATAGTTGTCATACCAACTCTTGTAACGACAGGCCCAAGAAATGAACTCTGTCCAAAAGAACTCACATTTACTGAGCTGGCTTTGGTGTTGTAAGTGCTAGCTCCTGTACTGACGGTGAAAGTGTCGATGCTTGTTGCATAGGCCAGTCTCTTACCAAATGCTGTCCGGAACCACACTTTATACATTGTCCTAAGCGGTTCCGACAATTTCTCAAAATGTGCCCGCGTCTCCCACAATAATGGCAGCGGGGCTTCTCTGGGATCTGATACGGTCCGGCTCTGTGTTGATACTGTTGTTGTTCTAAAAGACGTCTGATAGGTCCTTCTTGCTGTGTCCTTATTGGTCCTGGATGTGTCCTTATACCAGTCATCCATGGGTCTACAGGTAGCCGTGCTGCCTCTAATAACCTCCGGGTGTGAGGGATCCAGTTGGTAGTTTCCTCTGGGCTCTCAATGCCTTGGTACGGCGTTGGACCCATCTGTATAAAGTCTGTTACTGAACCAGCCCTAGCTCGAGGTACTGGGGCTAGTGTTTGAGCTGGTACAGTAGTCTTTGCAGCCATCCTTTTAATTGCTGTCAGAATTTTTTACCTTTGCTCGGCTGCCTGCTGTCTCTGTTCCTGCATCATCATCTGAAAGAATTGAAACAGTTGTGCCTGGCCATCTTGTGATGTTGATGATACTGGAAGGCTCCCATTAGGTGGAACGGGAAGATCAGATGGAACTGGACTGTGAATCTGTCCATCTGATTCCGAAAGTCTAAGAATTATTGAGGTCCCTCCTTGAGTCTAACCATTGACTCCAGGAGTTGTGTCACGCCCCAGTCCCAAAATACGTAGGACTAGGATACGTAACGATGCCAGCCGCCCGTATATATGGCAACTCCAATATATGGAAACCATATATACGTGCGTACGCTGTATAATGAACAACAATTCACCAGTGGTATAATTAATCACAAGTCACAGGGTAATATCTAAATCTCATCCACAGAATCAAATATGAATAAACAATAACCATGTAGCTAGATCTCAATGATAAGTATCTAAAGAATGACAGTCGGATGGAAATAAATCTACTGCCGAAATAGAATATGAAAATAAACCAGATACACACCATATAAGAACCACATCTGACAATCACGAGGCTCGAAGAGAAGACCTCCTCGGGATATACGTAACATGTCCGGATCTGTGCTCCTGCGAGTACTCAAGAACATATACACCTGGCAGGGAACCAGGTCCTCAGAGGGACATAGCAAGATACAGAAAAAAATGACATGCCATAATGTAAATACTGAATAAATAATTAGGGTGTGCTAACCATCTAAGTGAATGCAATTTAAAGACCTTGTAGTACGCATGGGAATGTGTCGGCTAGACATATGCTGACATAATTCACCAATCATCGGGACTGGCTAGTATATACCACATATGCCCCCATTCAAGGGAACTCTGCAATCGTCCATCCCTGCAGAGCATGGACGAAGGTATAAAAATACACAAGGGGTACCCCATCCTCCTCGGAGCACGGTAACGGAAACAACCAATACTCCATCTCCGAGCAGCATGGTATCAAAAAACATGAACATATAAGGAGGTGTGTCCCATACGCATACTAGTATCTTTCCCACCCAATATAGATGTACAAGTCGTGAAAACGACGTGGACACCTCCTACTATGATCCAAGTCTCAATAAAATAAACAACTGAGCTAAATACCACTACACGTGTTGCTCACACTGATGGCCAGTCGCGCATGAGGCACGCGTCCCTACATGTACTCACTCTGTGACGTGTAATGATACGTGTCAAGGCCTGGGAAGTTATATCAATAACTTCACAACTTTAGGTGGGTCTACTAGACACTAGGTCAGACACAAGTCCTAACGCCAACGCCTTCGTTGACTGCACCCGAGTTTTCTCGGACGCGCACATTTATATAATATAAAAATAGATAAACATGTAACTAGCAATAACTGAATTTAAACAGTACAACAAGACAAGGTATACTTGCCTGGCAGGAGAGCTGCAAATATAATGTCCCGATGTCAAATGCTAAAAGCCAGAAACTATGGCCTCAGAAAGAAAGTCTCCGGATGCTGAAATAAATATCACTAACAGTCTCAGAAAATATCAAATAGCTAGAAACGTCTGTCCTTAAGTCCAATTTGGACACAGGGGCAAAAATGACAGTTTCCGGTCAAAGCGGGGTCCACATGTGGGCCGCTTTGCACCAAAAAACGTGTCAGGGTCAAAGGTCTCCAAATTCGCCAAACTTAGTGTCCACAAGTCCAGAACGATGATACGAACCCAACGGAACTTCCAGAATTGGATTCCGGTGAGCCGGTCACAAAATCACCCGTCAGGTGGAGCCTGTGGGGCCCACGATACGGGATTTTGTCAACGTTCTCAGAATCGAACCAAACTTGGCTCACAGGACCAGCGTATTGCTACGAGTCCGATGGCAAAAGTTTCGTCTCGATCCGACGTGTGTACACAAAGTTACAGCGTGTTCCAGAACTGACAGATACAGGGCGGTGTTGGCGGATACGCGTTGATTCCGGTGTACACGCACATCCAAATCAACTTCTCCGAATTCCTACACGTCCGTATCAACGTCACGCACGTTTTGGTAAAGACCGCGTACGACCAAGTCGTCCCGTTTGGCGGGGCGTACCCAGTTCCGGGGTGAATCGGGTCGTTGTTTTTCCTGTTTTTGGATCGCGCTTTGCGATCGCCACAGGACGCGATGCTCCGAGCGAGTTGCACGGGCACCGAGGTGGTTACACTCTACACGACACAACTGACAGAATTGAAATCGGAATTACGAGTAGAGAGATATCATTACCTGAACAGGGCTCCAGAAACGGCGTTTCTCGTGTCCGACACGTGTCCGATACGTGTCCGACACGAGTCCGAGGGCTGTGTCCATGTCTGCTCGAGTTGGGGTCATCGCGGGGTGGTCCGGAGCTGCTGCGGCCAAGGCTCCGGGGTCGTCGGCTCGTCGACGTAGGAGCTGGATCAGGGGATGGTGCTGCCGACCGGACGGGGAAGCCTCGGTCTGGAGAGTCTCTGGCCATGGGGGGGTGGTTCATGGTGAGGAGTCGGAGTGGCTGTCGAGGCCGGGGGGGTCTGATGCGGGGTTGGGTGGCGGAGGAGGTGGAGTGGAGTTCGATGTGAAGGAGTGGCGGGGTAGGTCGAGGCCGTCGGAAGAGATCGGGGAGAGAGGAGAGGTGGTGTGGGGTCGTGTTCGCCGGAGTGGCGGAGGAGAAAGGGGGCTCGGGGAGCCGCTGTCGAGGCCGGGGGGGGCAGCGGAGGAAGGAGGGGGAGGAGAGAGGAGCGGCGACGGCGGACGCGGCCGGCTGGGCGGAGCTGCTCCGGCGGCCGCGGGGACGCACAGGCGGGGAGGAGGAGGAGAGAGGGAGGGAGGCGAGGAGAGAGGGCTCGCCGAGGGTGGGGGAGGGTCCGACGGCGAGGGGGGGAGCTCCGGCCAGGGGCGGCGGAGGCGCCAGGGGGGGGGTCGGTCAGCTGCGGGGGAGAGGGGGTAGTTTTTAGGATTAATTTTCTTTTTCTTTTTTTTTTAGTTTTATTATATAGAAAATTATATTAATATAATATGTAAAATATCTATAGATATTTGTAGGATATTTTAGGATATTTTCGGGATCTCTTCGGGTGGGTCCCGCGTCCAAATGGACGGCGCAGGTTCACCGGCCAGTGAGGGAACTGACATTTCGCACTGAAATTTGCAGGAAAGTCCCTGCAATTTCATAAATTGCATAATAGTCCTATTTCGGGAATTTGCACAATTTACGAAATTGTCTGGAAAACACTCGATTCCTGAAAATGCTAAAATTCACCGAATTGAGGGAAATTGTTATGTGAGGGCCCTGGGGGAATGGGGGTGAGTCTGGGCAGGGGTTGGACCTGGTTTCTGGGTGATACGGTCACCGTATTTAATTAATTAAGAAATACTGCGCACAGTGTTCTCTAATTATTTAGAGGCAGTTAGGGTCATAATTTTTCTACGGTGTCAATACACTAAATGTAGTATACTCAGTGTAAAAAATTAACGTATTTTTGTTTGGGCAAAACAGGTGCATGTTGGGCCTCAAATCCTTAGGGGTACAGAGATGGGTAAAGAGCAGAAAATTAAATAGGTAATAAATACGGACGATTGTAACGATATTTGTGCGTCTCATTCGAGGCTCAAAACAAAGCATCTGGGAGTTGCACAAAATTCAAGAAAATAGTCTGACATGTCTATGACAGGTATGTGAACTTTGTTCGGGGATAACAGTCAAGGTAAAGCTCCAAATAATTAGGTGATGGACAGGTGCACAAGTCAATAGGATATGTAAGCAAAATAAATTAAAATATTGCAACAAATCCTAAATTGTGAAAAATACTCCTAAAATACGGGAATCTGGTCGAGGGGGTTTACAATCTACCCAACTTATAAAAATTTCGTCCTCGAAATTAAAACTAAGCCATGGTAGAAGTCAAGGATGGCAATAGATATAATTTAACAAAGTAATTTATATCTTGGTTTACGAATAGGTTCGAAAAATGTTTACGCATGTCGTCCACATGCTCCCAAGTAGATTCTCCTGGCGTGCCATGCTTTCATGTCCGCGGACCAAGGGAATGGACTGATTTTTCAATACCTTTCCTCGATGATCAAGGATTTCCACGGATTGCTCTTGATACGACAAGCTCGATCTAATGGTGATTCCCGAATGGTTGAGAACATGACTGCTGTCTGTCACATATCGCCTTAGTTGCGACACGTGGAGTACATCAAGTACTTCCTCGAGTGAAGGTGGTAACGCAAGTTGATATGCCACTACTCCCACTCTTTTTAGCACGTCAATGGTCCAATATATCTTGGACTCAACTTGCTGCATCCTCCGAATCAAATGGTGTCTCTAGTAGGTGATATCCTCGAGATGACATGATCGTCCTCTTTGAATTCCAAGGGATGATGATGACGGTCTGCTCACTACTTCTGTCTGTCATGCACTGCTTGCCAGTGTCCTTGTATTACTTAACTGTCTTTACGTGTTGACTACCAACTCTGGTCACGTGAATCCTTGTCTGGCAAAATGCTGACTGGTATGCCGTGCAATCTTAGGATTTGCCTCAACGACGGTTGCAAGTTCCAAATTCTTCTCATGTACTCATAATTGTCTAGATGCATATACCATTACCTTGCCATCCTGTATTAATTCGCATCCCAAACTTTTTCCTGATGCGTCTGTAGATCACAACTGTCTGATCCGGATGGAATAGTCAATACGGTGCTATGGTCAGTCGCTTCTTCAACTCCTCGAAAGCGGCTTGACACTCGTTGGTCCATAGAAATTCTTAATACTTATAAGTCAACCTAGTCATAGGTGCTGTTATCTATTCAGGAGTCAGTCAATTACTCATTTAGGAAAAATCTATTTAGACTCCTGACAGCAAAATGATACATCTCTTTTTTTTTCCATAATTCTTGAGTTCTGAATCTTGCTCCAAGTTACGAGGCAAAAATTAAATTTTATGCTGCCATAGTGATGCACGTATCAGGAACGTACGTAGGTAGTGAAGGGTCATCTAAAGGTAGCACAGTTTTAAAACTGCAATCTATTCTACTAATAGGGTTTGGTAATTACCCCAGAAACAAACAGAAATGGCTACAGAAATAATACACTTATCGTATTATACTAAGCACGAGGTTTCATCTTTCCGAAATAAGGAAAGACGGAAAACAGTAATCAAGAGTTCAAGGGGAAGGTAATAGATTAGAAGTGTGGGGATTAAGGCGTTTAAAGAATTCAATGGGATTTGTCAAAGCAGTTGTGGATTGAAATATTATTTTTGGTAATTCCTATTCACATGCTCGTGTCAGTACAGTTATGTAACTGATACGATATACTTAGACATATCTAGAGGACAAGTACATCTGTCTACTAATCACTATATATCTCAATCCACGTAAAGTAGTTATGCGAAGGGCGAATCAAAATGCACTAAGGTTGATTAGACCGTAATACACTGATTCTGAATAGACAATTGTATTAGTGGAGTGGATCAGGCCCCAATAACACATGTGTCATGAACAAGCTTGATAAGAAATAAGCTTGCAAAACTAGGCTATAGTAGCAGTATAAGTCAAGGTAGTATAGCAAATATAAGTATGCTAGATTATGATGAGAGAAATTACAACATAATTCACAATAACAAAAAAAAAAATAAGACTCTACAATCTCTACAGTTAATATTCTAACTCCTTGTCTAAGTCGCTAGTTGACCTAAAAGAGGTATGGTCTTCTAAATTCTACAATCTTAATATAAACTATAGGTTGTCTGCCTAAACAGAGATTTAAGGAAGTCTGCGTAAAGTATGGATTCGAGGTTGTCTGCGTAAAGCAGAGATAAAATAATTTGGCATAACGCATGGCTTCAGGGCTATCCGCGTAAAACAGAGAAGCGTAAGGTAGAGCTTCAAAGTTGTCCGCGTAAAAAGTCTGTGCTTAACAATCTGCGTAAAAATCTGAGCGCAAAAAGTTTTGCGCAAAAATATCTCCTGCGTAAAGTCTAGCATTCGTCGTAGCGTAAAGTTATACGAGAACTCATGAGTTTGTCAGTCAAAATTAGTGAATTCTGATATCTGACAAAAGTACTTGTACAACGATCGAGTGGATGGTTTGTGATGATGAATTGCACGGGGACCCAGGTTGTCGTTTAGTGACTTTATTGGATACAAGTCACTTTTACGCTCGAGGTGAGACAAAATCAGATGTCCTGTCAGAAAGCTGTTTCTTTTTGCACAGGGCTCGAGGCGTATCTCTGCCTTTAATGCACAAGATTGGTTGTGCCTGGGGAAAGCTAAGGCCGTAATAATTACACTCACATTCTATCATATATTCTACGCCTAATCAGGTTACTCTACGCTGGTTATCTATTTATTCAAGAATCATCAAGTTTACGCAGGACAGTTACCTACGTGGCTTGTATGACGCAGGATAAGGAAGATTAAGGGATCGTAGATAGCAGTTATTATAACTGCAGCGTAAAGGGGATAATCTTCTGCATAATTGGTTTTTTTATGCTAACTAGGCAGTTGTTTGGTTTCTTATGCCAACAACGGTCAAATGGGTTTTACGCCAACAAGGGTAATGAGTTTCTGCGTAACACTGGGTTTATCTAAACATAGGATGAGGTTCTCAGTCTTAGTGTTCAACCTTAGATTTCTATGGGTTCCTCAAGACTAGGGTCAACACTATGGTTAATTTTTCTAACTAATCCTAGTAGTGTTTATACTACACTCAAGTCATACATAAATACGTCAAGGGACAATTGGTAAGTTAATCTCTAGGTAGTGATGCTAGGGTTCATTAGGTAGTATGGAAGACTAGGGTTCATTCGGTATCCTAAACTTAGGGATGTGTTTAAGCCCTAGTTGTGTTCTTAATAGGAATACTACTCTAATTATCATCCTATCAACAATGATTCCTATATTCTAGCAGGGATTATACTAAAAGAATTATCAGGGAAGCACTTGAATCAAGCAGGATACAATTATGTAAGTAGGACAGACTGGAAAGAAGATAAGTCATAGTCAATTTTGGATGAGATCCTATTTTCTAATCCTAGGTGCAGGCTTGCTCGGTACAGTAACGTAACCGAGACAATATGCTCTGAGACGCAGGCTTGCTCGGTACAGTAACGTAACCGAGACAATATGCTCTCGACCTGCGTGGGCCACCACTAGTTGTGTCACCATCGGTGATAGTACATCCCTTCTGCATATTCATCTCTCTGCAGGTGATGTACAACGATTTAGAAGAAGTACAGGAATCAAACATGATGCAAACATTAGATAAAAATGTAGAAGTATGAAATACGCTGGAAAATTATCCGCGTAATTTACAGTAAAAAACCCCCAACATACATGAAGTCTCTCTTGCGTAAAACAGGACTTCAAGGTAGTTGGCATAAAAATAGGTTGATAAGCTTCCTGCGTAATACAGAGCTTCAAGATAGTTTAGCGTAAAACAGAGATTTCAAAGTGGTCAACATAAGGAAGTTTGGCGCAAAGTAAAGCTTCAGAGTAGTCCGCGTAAAGCAGAGGAGCATAAAGTAAGGATTCAGAACTATCCGCATAAAATAGAGAAAAATTATCGGCGTAAAACATGGCTTCAAAGCTAACTGCGTAAAAAGTCTGCTATAATTTTCTGTGCGTAAAATTTTGGTGACATTACATCCCTTCTGCATATTCATCTCTCTGCATGTAATGTACAACGATTTAGAAGAAGTACAGGAATCAAACAGGATGCAAGCATTAGATAGAAATGTAGAAGTATGAAATAAGCTGGGGAATTATCCGTGTATTTTACAGTCAAAACCCCCCAACATACATGAATTCTCTCCTGCGTAAAATAGGACTTCAAGGTAGTTGGCATAAAAACAGGTTGATAAGTTTCCTGCGTAATGCAGAGCTTCAAGATAGTTTGGCGTAAAACAGAGATTTCAAAGTGGTCAGCGTAAGGAAGTTTGGCGTAAAGTAAAGTTTCAGAGTGGTCCGCGTAAAGCAGAGGAGCATAAAGTAAGGATTCAGAACTATCCACGTAAAATAGAGAAAAATTGTCGGCGTAAAACATGGCTTCAAAGCTAACCAAGTAAAAAGTCTGCTATACTTTTCTGTGCGTAAAAGTTCTGTTGCGTAAAATATATGCTGCGTAAAGTCTGTGCGTAAAATCTATGTAAAAATTCTGCCTGCGTAAAGTTTTAGTAAAAGGTCTGCGTAAAAAGTCTCCTACGTAAAATCCGAAATATGTTTTGCAGCATATAGTCTGTACGAGGAACTCTTTGTATTTCCTCGGATGAATTTGTCAGATAATCCAGTGAACCTGACATCTGACAAAAGTACCACACGATAATCGAGAGGACGGCTGTAATGATAAATTTGCACAGAGACCCAGGTTGTCGTCTAGTGACATATTGGATACAAGTCATTTTTACGCATCCAAAAAAAAATGGAGTCTTCTGAATACGCTGCATATTCTTTATTGATAGACGCTTAAGTCGAAAATGAGTTTTTACGCTCAAGAAAAAACAAAATCAGATGCCACGTCAAAAGTTGTTTCTTGCACAAGGCTCGAGGCATATCTCTATATTTAATGCACGAGATTTAGTCATGGCTGGGGAAGCTAAGGCTATGTCAAATACGCTCACATTACCTATCCTTATATTTTATGCCTAATCAGCTGCTCTATGCTGGTTATCCATTATCAAGTTTACGCTGGGGTAGTTTCCTATATGGCTTGCATAACGCAGATTTAGAAGTCTAAGGGAACGTGGGTGGCAGTTGTCATAACCGCAGCGTAAAGTAGACAATCTTCTTCATAGTTTGGCCTTTTACGCCAACAGGATAGTCATTTGGCTTTTATGCCAACTAGGCTGTCTTTTAGCTTTTACGCCAACAAGGGTAATGGGTCTGGTCACTGGGTAAAGGGTTTCTTGGCGTAAAACATGTTGATCAAAATATAGGATGATTGAAAGGAAGAATGAGTTTTTAGTCAAGTGTAGATGAGATCCTTATACTATATTCCTATACGCAGGCTTGTTCGGTACAGTTACGTAACCGAGACAATATATTCTTGACCTGCATGGGTCACCACTAAAAATATGTCATGCCCCAGTCCCAAAATACGTAGGACTAGGAATACGTAATACGTCCAGCCGTATGTATATGAACTCCAATATATGGAAATCATATATACACGTACGCTGTGTATGAATATGCAATCCACCAGTGGTAATATACTGTCACAACAAGTCACACACAATCTACATCTCATCCTCAACACAAATAATAAGTAAGAATAAAGAGCTGGAATATAACTGAATATCAAGATGAGTATCAAGTCCGATAGTCAGGTGGAAACAAATCTACTACAAAATGACTATACTGAAGTAGCAACAAAATCTCTAAACAGTGGAAATAATCACAGCTACTCTGAGAGTAAGACCTCCTCAGTCAGGTAAGTAGAGTCAGATCCAGGTCCGTACTTCCATGGATACTCCTGCTCATCCATATCTGGAAAGGGACTAGGTCCTCAGAGGGACATAACAAGATACATAATAACATGCCAATAAGTACCGAAAATAAACATCTACTAGGTCGCCTAACCGTCTAAGTGAAATGCAACTTGAGGACAACCTTGAGCGTATGGAAAGTGTAGGCTAGACATATGCTGACGTAATTCACCAATCGTGACAACTGGCTAGTATATGCCACATATGCCCCCAGTATAAGGGCACATGTATATAATAACGTCCTACTGCTCTAAAGAACAGGGAATCTGCATAGTATATAACAACCATATCACCCCGAAGAGTGTGGCATCCGTAGTAAATATAACAACCATATCTCTCCGTCGAGTGTGGCATCCGTAGTAAAGAAAGTGGGGTATCCCATACGCCTACTAGTAGTCCTCCCCGCCCAATGCTCTAAGCATGTCACATCCATGACACGATTTGGTTCATAACCTGTCTTTAGTACAATAGCCCAATCCTACAACCAAACAAGGACAAGGATTGGACCACCGTACTACAATAGGCTATGTACCTGAACCACTAATAACTGCAGAGTCTTCTAACATACAAAATTTTTATCAGCAGTTATCCCTAACGCACGGCTCATACGTACAGGAGGCCAATCCGATACATAGTCCGGAATCTATATGAGACTCACAACTCGTGTAACAACTGTGTTACGGCCAATGAACCTACTGATGCTACATGATACTGGGGTGGTCTCATAAAGTAGGTCCAAAATCTACATAAATAAACATCTATATAAACAGAATTAAACATGCATGTATTGGCTGGAATGTAAATATTAGTACAATGACAAGGTATACTTGCCGAGCAAAGTTCTGTAGAGTGCAACATCCAATATTGTGTTTAAGTTGTTGTAAGAAGAAGTGGGATTAGTTTGAGAGAGTTATAATATATATAGGGTCAAGAGGCGGTGGGGATACTTAGTCTCAAAGACTACTGCTGCTGCTGTTTCTTTCTTTCATTAGTTTCGGTTTTGGTTTCAGTTGGGGAGATTTTAGTAATAATAGGTAAAGAGGCGGTGGGGAATGAGTCACACGCGGGGGTTGTTTTACGCGCGGATGAAAATAAGAAGTGGTGGAGTTTGTTTTATGCGCGGGTGAGATAAGAAGCGGTGGAGTAGTTTTTACGCGCGGAGGGGAAGAAAGAGAAGTTTGTTTTTTCTACTGCTGCTGCTGCTGGATATTTTCCTTCTCCTAACGGGTTGTAGGGTCAAGCAGGTAGTGGTTTTGGGTTTCGGTTTTGATATCCAATTTTTAATAGAAATTGTATATATATATATATATATACACGTATCTATTCACATGAAATTCTAAGAATTATATTGGTGCATACGGTTGAGCTAGCAACTGTCCAAAGGGTCTCCTACATGGAATAAATTAGGAAAAATTTATAATGACTCCATAAGTTCCCTAGATGCAAAAATACCTCAAATAAAATTTAATAAAATCTATTCTCTCTATTTAACTCATATAAATAAATAAAATAATTAATAATAGAGAAATACGGTTTTCAGAATTAGGGTTCTTACAAATAACCAACTCCTACTCCCCCGTCCCAACTAATATTCATGGATCCAATCACGGCACGTTACACACACGAATATAATATGAGCACATGGACCATACGAATAGATACGAGTACAAGGAATACCCGATGCACATGATAAAATAGATTTATAAGGAGTACCAGATGCACACATCAAATAAATAATATCTCCTGACTCGATACATATAATACCAACCCGTGTAACATAGTGTCTGAATCAAGTAATACAGTCCTAGAACATGTGATATATGCACTATCAAGAACTAAAAACTAAGCAAAAAATAGACTCGCTTGAGGTCCTGAGCAAATAACACAAAATAGTATCCGAACTGGGCTCATACAGACCTATATATGAAATATCATATCATTTGGTGTAATAAAGGGATAAAAAAGTTAAAATAAGTTAAAATAAGGTTTCTAGGTCAAAAGTAGGTCTCTCTAGTCAAATTAGGTCAAATTAGGGGTTTACCTTGATTTTAGGGTCATACCTAACTCCTAAGTCAATTACAAGTCTAATTTAATGAATACTAAGTCTTGGTTAGGTTTATAAGATTTTACCTTGAAGGTATTAGTTAACTAGCCACTATTACTAAATAACTTATATATAACTTATACATATATAACTTATCTAATATACCTTGGTCAAACACTCATAATCAATATTACCTACCCTTACACATATCCAAATTACCTAAGTTATACTAACATTACCCACACTAACTAACTACACTCTCCAACACTTTACTAGTAATTGTCTTCACTTGATACCACTACTTACCTAAAATCCAACACATCCTACTAAATACTGATAACTATGCCAACTCTAAGACTTGATACCCAAAAGGTACTTAGAGTATCACCAGATACTTCCCTCACATAATGCATATTGGCATGTGTCCAACATCTGAGCATTATTGTATACTCTATGGTATATACATATCATGAACTGGGTAGGAGAAATATTATTGTACCAAGAATTAGTTATCAATGGCAGATATATGTGTGTGATGTATCAGAACAATACAAGTGTGAAATGGACTACAAACCAGTGAAAGAGAGGGGAACCTGGAGCAGTTGTGGCAATTTATTGCTGCAAGTTTTAATACAAAGCATTCCTGGTCTTGAGGGATAGGAATTGGGGTATGCATGTTGCTAATCTGAGATTTTAACGCCTTTGATATGTCCGAGCGATCTTTCGTACCTAGGGAATTGGGTATCAAAACACATCTTGTACTGGTGAGCGAGTTAACCCACTCGCCTAAACCGACACTAAGTAATCATGTGAAGCATATATAACTTGTGCACCTGCACAACTTTATCCTACTATTGTTGCTTACCACCATCAGGGGCAGACACACAGTGCACTAATTATGCATTATCACTATGACTTACTAACACACATCTACTACTGTTGTGTCTAACTAAAATTCGACTACTACTTTTAAGTGGAACATTATTGCACTTGTACTGCTGTAACTGCTGCCACCACTGATGCCATTGTATCAAATTATCTGATACACAATTAAACCCCCTTGCAACCTAATGTATGATACACACTGTCAATAGCAGCAAAATATTGCTAACTGTTACTAATGTCTACTTGATCCCATGGTATAAAGGATACCTGAACCCCTCCCCTTTCAATTATTGAACCATTGATAAACTCAAGTTCAAACCCAAGCCAACATTACCCTTACTTATTACCAACTTCCCAAGATACTGCCCTTTAGCACCCAGTTGCATGAGCAATTGCTTGCTGCCTTGCCTGTGACTCCCTGGTTGTCTCCTCTGTTACACACATCAGTGTGTGTTTTACTAATACACACATCAGTCATCACACACACATAGTCTTTAACCCAACTGTGTACAACACAGTGCACACTATACTCACACGCACATTAACCATATTACATATGTATAAATATGTATACTCTTTAATACATATACTAATACACATAAGCATAGATATATCTATACATATAAATATATACACAATTTCAATATGTAAACACAATTACTAATACACCATATATAATACACCTAGATGAACACCTAGCATGGCATTTAGACAAACTTTTCTAGTGCAATACCAAGATACCTATGATACACCCTCCAAATATCCATTACATGTGATACCACTACTCAAAATACATGAACCACATCCTAATGTACCAAATACAATATGAAATAATGAGAAATGACCCACTAGGCATTCCATCAAACACTTGGAGTGCCATCTCAGAGTTTTTTCCAAATAAACACAAAACTTAATGTAACTTTTTCCATAAGCCTCATATGGACCTAGTCTTCTTCCTATGGGTAGTCTTAAACCAAAGGAGGGTTCCTATGGGTCTATTACACCATTTAAATTTGAAATGACAATAGGAATATAATTTTACCTATTGGAAGATGGATTCTCAATGTAGTGCACTAAGGGGACACAAGGAAGTAGATGGATACCTCCTTCAAGCAAAGCTCCACTCCCAAGCTTCTCTTGCTCCTCTAAGCTTATATGAATGATTTAGAATGGTGGAAATGATAATGTATTTGGTATGAAAGGATTTGGGATTGGAGAGAAATTGGGGAAAAGGGGGATAAACTAATTTGGAAGGGTTTCAAGTGAATGAAGAAGAAGAAGAGGCTTCCCCCTCTTTTTATAGTGGCCGGCCACCCTAGCTAGGATTAGGTCCATACAAAATGTCCTATTTTTCTCTCATTAATGTCATGAAGGATTATTTAATGAAGGGATTTAACTGAGAAGGGTTTTAATACTAAATCAATGGGATATTCTATTTATTCCCTCTATTTTAACTAGTCAACAAAGACTAATTAAATGAGTTACACTATTGGTCATGAAAAGTCTAGTTGGGTTCACTTGGGTTCACCAACAATTAGTCTATCTAAGGGGCAAATTATGCACCATCCTCTATTTTAAATATATATATATATAACTATACCAATTATTATTAAATAAGGATATATCAATAAATAATAATACCAAATGACTTAAATATCCCTATCCTGAAAAATAATGGTTACAATCCTACCCTCCTTAAAAAAAATTTGCTCTCAAAATTTAAGAAAGAACTAGCACTATACAAGCAATCACAACAAGAAAAGAAAATACCCCACGGATTAAAGAGATAAGGGTATCGCTCACGCATCTCGGCTTCCCTCTCCCAGGTAGACTCTCCCGGAGAGTGATGCCTCCACGCGACGCGTACCAAGAGAATCTTCTGGTTCTGAAGCACCTTCTCGTGGCAATCCAGAATCTCCACTGACTGCTCTGGATAACTGAGAGTCAGACCCACCTCGATCTCCGACTGATCTAATACGTGTACGATCTGCCACGTATCATCTCAGCTGTAACACATGGAACACGTCATGTACTCCTTCTAGTGCAGGCATCAAGTCTAGTCTGTAGGCCACTGCACCAACCCTCGCAAGAATATCGAAGCGTCCGATATACCGTGGACTAAGCTTCCAGCCTCCACCAAAGTGAATCGTGCCCCTTGTCAGAGAAATTCACAAGAACACCAGATCGCCAACCTAGAACAAAATACCATATTAACACTCAAACTACAATAAAATAATTACAAACAATACAAAACAAAACCTACCTCAAACTCTAAAGGTCTCTGGTGGTGGTTGTCCTAATGTCGCTGTCTGTCATGTGCCACCCGAAGTTTGTCTCTGATAAGCTTCACCTTCTCAGATGCATCCACAACTATCTCCGGTCCCAACAAGGCTCTCTCACCAACATCATCCCAAGATAAAGGAGTGCGACATCTCCGCCCATACAACGCCTCGAATAGTGACATCTCAATAATGGCCTGGTAACTGTTGTTATAAGAAAACTCTACCATGTGAAGATGATTCTCCCAAGAATCTCTAAAGTCCAGAACACAGGTGCGTAGCATATTCTCGAGAGTCTAAATAGTCGTTTTAGACTTCCCGTTCGTCTGGGGGTGATATACGGTACACAACTTGAGCTGGGTGCCCAAACTAGCCTGCAAACTCCTCCAAAAATAGGACGTGAAGTGACTATCCCGACCTGAGACTATGCTTAAAGGGACCCCGTACAATCTGCTATACATACATCTCTGCTAGCTTCTCCGTAAACGTACCCACATTAAATGGTAAATGTACCCATATTATATATATATATATATATATATATATATATATATATATATATATAACAATTATTATTAAATAAGGATATCAATAAATAATAATACCAAATTACATAAATATTCCTATCCTGAAAAGTGATGGTTACAGTTATACATAATTTTTGCATTTGGGATTTGGGTGCTGGACACATACAAACACCATACGTTAGACACGGACACTAGAACATGGATACCCACACACACACTCTACCTCCCAGGCAGAGATCCTCGTGGGTCACCTCCTTGGCCAACTCCTCCTTCTACACTTATACTAAATATAAATATGTGATGTGAGGAGTGAAGGAATATACTTGTATATTTCTCCGACACCATTCTAAATTAGAATTGATAGCCTAGGAGGAGCCCCATCCTCCACAACAACAGGTAACGATCCTAACTAGGTTATTTTGATTTAGTATTTGGACACAGACACATGACACAAACACAAATACCGACACACGACACATTGGATAGTTTTGATTTAGGTTAAACTTTAGTTTTGAAATTGAATTAGGTTTACCAACATGCGACACAAACACGGACACATGATGCAAACATAGAACACGGACACATGACGCAAACATAGTATTGATTATCAAAATTTTCTTCTTGATACAGACATGGACACGATTTGGGTTTATTGTATTTGGGTTTTGAAACGGATACAGTCACAGATATGGGTGAGCATTATTGGTTCGGTTTAAAAATTGGTATATTTAGTTACTATATATATTAGCAAAAAAAAGCACAAATAAACCGATGGAAAATCGAATTATATTATAGTCATTTATAGTTATACTTTAGAGTACTAATATGAATAGTAATTAGTAGTTACTATAATTAGGTAGTAAGTACTTAGAAGTAGATATAGAATTGTGAATTGGAGTATCAGCCATATCGTCGGTTACGGATCGGAGTATCAGATTTTTTGTATCAAAAAATAAATTATTATTAATAAATTAATAATATTTTGTATATGTTTTATGACACTATTTTTTTATTTGCTGCAGATTTATCTATAGTATGGCAGAACGAGGACGAGGATGAGGACTACGACAAGTTCAGAGAGGATCATATTCTCAACATCCTCCGTCTACTATGTCTGCTATCCCAGATTCTCGCACACGACCTGAGGACGAGTTCATAGATGTGCCGGATGGTTTATCCCTGCCATATACTCGCTCTTCAGTAGAAGGAGCTACTCCATCTCCCGGATTGCCATCAGCTGCAATCCCTTTTTCTACTCCAGCCACTATCGGCACTACAACATCGACTACTCCACCAATTGCTCCCACATGAGAAAATTTATTTCCAGGCCTTCTTGTGGACAACAGAGTATATGTACGATGTCCAAAATTTGTAGACCCCCTACTCTACCAGAGCGGCCAGTCAATATCTGTCGTCCTGAGCTATGGGCCGATGGAACGACGTAAGCATTTATTTGTCAATTCACACATTTGTTTTATATTTTTTATTCTAATTGTATATTGTCTACTTATTTTAGATTATTCCTGATCAAGGCTGAAAATAATCTGGGGGAGATCATGCAGGGCTACGTTGATGACCCTCATATCAACTTCAGTGACATCCCGCTCGATCGATGATTCACTTGGCTGGAGAAGCTCGAGTTACGTATATGAATTTTATTTATAATAATATATAGTTTTTATATTACAATGATAAAAATATTTTTTAAATTTGTAGAGGTTGTTCTAGTGGTCGGATCATAGAGATAGTGATATCCGAAAGTGTTACAAGACCGTCACCAGCAAGAGGTTGAGAGATATGATCAATGACTAAAAAGCGCTGTCATTACTTGGACCGGATCACCGCAAGGAGTGGCTGAATGAGGAGTAATGGGAGAAGATAAAGAAGAAGATGGACACCCTAGCCTACAAGGCCAAGTGTGAGAAGGCGAAGGCTGCCCGTACTAAGGGTGGTCTCCATATTTGTGGATCCATTGCGACCGTCGAGCATTTTCGACGGATGGATAGTATTAAAATTTTCAGCTATATAGATTTTTTTGTAATTCTGATTTTTTTTTTATTAATTGCTTAATTTTTACAGTGCGATGAGGCTGCCAGAGCTGAGGAAGACCCCAAGACCGTCGACTTTCCAGCAATCTTCCATCGGACCCACAAAAGAAAGAAGGATGGGAAGCCCGTAGATGAATGGACTGCCAAAGCATATGTAAGTTATCTTTATAAAATTTTATCAATTTAATTAGATTATTTTTATAATTTAATTAGATTCTAGGTTTATAGGTCAAAATAGTCAAACTAGGTCAACTATAGGTCAAACAGTCAAACTATGACATTTTCTACTTTCTAGATTGATTTTTTATCCATTCTGATGGTTTATGAAGTTATATTAGGTTATATTAAGATTGTAAAAGCATATAAAAAAAAGAAAAACTTATCTATCGCATGTAAATTAATCGACAAGGGTGATTACTATATCATTCAATTTCAAAAATACTAAGAAAAATACTATAAATACTTCAAATTATGCACCTTGGTTAATATCCTATTTTAAGAAACAATACTGTAAATACTGTAAATAATTAAAATTAAAATTTTATTCAATTTACTTTAAACCTCATAGGAATGGTCCGATACCGATTCTGATTCCGATTTCGATTCTGATTCTGATACTTTGAACCTTGGTTAATATCCTACTTTAAGATATCATGAAAATCAAATATAACCCTAATTATATACATATAATATGATATCTAGTATCTAATATGATACTCTAACCAAAATCAAATATAGCACATATAACTCTAAAATTTTTAACTCTAAACCTATTTATATAAATAAATATAGGAGACGAATGAGACGTTAGAGGGGGCGTTGAGAGTAGTACACCGACTGAGAGAAACGATCGGTGGGTACAAGTTGTCGGGAGAGGGAAATATGGCAGCGTATACAGTACCGGATCGTTGACATCCCAGCCGTCAGTTCTTTACAGAGCTCCTCCAATGGCTACTCCAGCTCCATCAGTGCTCGGCTCCGGCGTTCCTTCTGGTGTGATATCTCTGGAGCAGCTCACGAAGACTGTGCATGAGCTACATGGGCTGGTCTAATATTTGATAGCCACTCGTGATGCTGCAACACCTGCTCCTCCGACGGCTACTACGACGATGCCTCCGATGGCTACTACGTTGGGTCATCCAACTATTTCGACGGCTCCAGCTCCTCCGACGGCATCGATAGGTCATCCATCTCCTTCGACGGTTCCTGCCACTACTTCTTCTGCCGTTGCTCCTGATGATCTACAGGATATCATCGTTATGGTTGTGGCACAGTACATGGCTAGCCGACAGCCGCCGCCGCCTCCGCCTCCACCGTCGACTTGATGAATTTTTTGAGTTTATAGAATTTTTTTGAGTTTTTTGATTTGATTGTATTTATTTGACTTTGTGGGATTGTATAACAGTTATTTGTACATGTTTGGATTACTCTACTTTATTATTTTATTATATATATAACATTTGTATATGTTTGTGTGGGTTTTATTAGTTTGTGTGGAATTTATTTGTGTAAAATTTATTTGTGTGGAAATTCGTGAATGTATAACAGGTATAGCCGATAGCCGCCGCTGCCTCCGCCTCCACCGTCGACGTAATAGCGACAAAAAATCTGAAAAATCTCAGGTCAGCGACGGATTGCCGACAGAAAATCTAAAAAATATCAGGCCAACGACTACCTAGCGAGAGACTATTTCGTCGCTAAAATGTCTGATACATACAAATGTGCCAAACATATATCAGAATCCGTCGTTAATCCGTCACTTAGAAGTGACGACTTAGCGATGGATTAGCGACGAACTCTGTAAGCCATGAATGTGCAAAACCTTCCAAAAAATTTGGTACATTTTGGCTCACATAATCCGTCGCTATTATGTCGGTAAGTAGTCAGAAAGTTTAGCGACAAAATTTATACGTCACTGATCCGTTGCTGGTTTTATGTCGCTCATTTCATCGCTAATCCGACGATAAAGCGACGGATTAGCGACAAAATTTTTGTAGTGACGTTAATTTTTCTGACGAAATATTTTTGTCGCTAATCAGTCGCTAAATACAAATAGTGAAAAAAATATGCATTTTAGCGACGGATAATTTCGTCGCTAAAATAGTATATTTTTTTAGTGTATGATCTCTCGCACTGCTCCGAACTAACCCACTAATCCAAACCATGAGATCCATACTGTCCCACAGCCCCCAGCGAATAATACTAAGATCACAAAGAATTCTGCATAATACCTGCACATGAAGCCAAACCCAATCAATACTTCTTCGAGTCAACGAACCATCATCACGTACCGTACGAAGCGGGGCATTACAGGCCCTGTCCCCCCATCCCCCCACGGGTCCTAATGTAGCTAACAACTGTGTATATATATTTATATGAGGGTAAATTACCATAATACCCCCCCATATTACCATTAATTAAAATATTTGAGGGGTAAATGGTAATCTACGTATGCAACAACTATTTTTTTCTTTGGGAGATATTTTTACCAAAATACCTTCAATTTTATGGTTGTTTTAATTCGTTTGAAGGATATTTTGGTCATTTTTTAAAAGACTAAAAATATCCATATAATAACTTTATTTTAAGGGTATTTGGAGTAATTTTCTACTCGAAAAATATTATAAATAGGTTATATGTGAGACTCGTCTCACAGTATTCGTATTTTATGCGGATATTTTTTTTGTTAGTTATTATATTTTATTGGATCACGAGGAAACTCAAAAATTCTCAAAATTGAAACTTTACTACCTAACCGCATTTTCGAGATATTTTTTAGATATTTCTCTATAAATAGTACTCGAGATATTTTATTACTTTCTTTCGCTTTCGCTTTCTCTCTCCTCTCTTCTTCATTTCTCTCTCGAGCTTGGAAGCATAGTCTAGAGACTGGAGTAGGATTTCTGAACCCCTTCGTGGTGGTGGACTAGAAGGTTTAGGCTGGGAGCTCGCGTTAGGTAAGTACACCTTATCGATTTCGTGAACTTCTTTTACTTTCTATCATTTTACTTTCCTGGAGCTTTGGTTATTTCTTTTTAGCTTAGACTTACTTTACTATAGTTGTTTATATCGTGATTTCTAGCCTAGTGACCGTCTTAATTTTGATTTCTGGTAGAATCTTGTTTCGTCCATTTTTGGTAACTCGGTAAAGGAAACAGTACCGAAGTTGTGACCGTGAGATTTAGTCCATATTGTGATATGAGACTTACCCTAAATTTGACTTCTTGTTAGACTTGGTTCTGATAATTTTTGGGGTTTGATTTAGGTCCCAAAAATCAGACTTGACTTAACCATGTTTATTATTGGAAACCGGCATACCGACGGTATACTACAGTATACCGACGGTATACCAATTTTTACCGACTTGATTTTTAGATATTTTTCTATGAACCCTATTGGCATGCCGACGGTGTACTACAGTATACCGATGGTATATCGATCTTGCAGACATTGTTAGATATTTTTCATGGTCGACATATCGACGGTGTATTCGGCTGTGCCGACGGTATACCGATTTTTGGAACTTTATTTTCCAGTAACTTTTTGCCTACTTAGAACGGTATACCGATGGTATACTAAAGTATATCGATGGTATACCAATTTGTTGGAATCCAGAACTTGTTGTATTTTGTCAATCTCTGGACCGGTGTACCGACGGTGTACTGGACTATACCGACGGTATACCGATCGTGCTCTTTCTTTAGGAACTCTTGATTTTTTGTGATTTCATGTTGATACTTCTGGATTTTGCTTGTACACGCGATGACTTGACCTAATTTGGATATAAACTTACATGGCTTCAAATGACTTGACTTGACTTGGCTTTACTCAATTTTACCCGGCTTTGCCTGGGTACACGTGATGACACGATTGACTGGACTTGACTTTGCATGACTTTACATGGCTTCATCGGACATGGCTTGAGTTAGTTTCATCTGGTTGGACATGGCTTCACATGGTTGTACATGGCTTTACCTGATTTCATATGGCTTTATCTGGCTTCACCTGGATTGACATAGCTTTACTTGGCTTTACCTGGCTTTACTTGGTTACACGTGGCTTGGTTGTTATCATGGCTTACATGAGTACATTTGTGTAATGTATATTAAACTTATGTATATTACTTTTAGAACTTATTTTGTTGTATCATATCTAGGATAGATTCTGCGGAATGTCACACCTGGATTCATACAAGAAACTGCTAGGTATTAATAGATAGAGATTCACTTAGTACATGGCTAGAAAATTTTCTAGATTGCATGCAGTCCCGATAATTTATACAGTTATCTTAAGGAGTATCCAGTAGTTTATATTGTGGAGTATCTTGAGGAGTATCCGATGCTAGTTTGTACGTATGGATATCCCAGACGTACTGTAGGGGCATGCGATCAGAAGGAACTCTAGCATCGCGTTATATTATAATTATTAGCAATTAGGATTGTGATAACCCTATGTAGTTAAAGTATCAAGCCGTACTTATATGATTTATCGTAATTTATGGATGATGGATAGTCTAGGCTTTACATGATCACACTTTTATTTTTTGCACTTGTTACCCTATTGATTATCAGTTTAGGATATGTATCATTGCAGGTTTACAGTATTTCCTTTATTATCTAGAGATTATTTACATCCAATTTTTACTTTCAGTATTTGTATTGCTTATGTTGTTGGTTTAAGTTCCTAGATTGGCTTCCTTTGTGGTACTTGCTATTTGGGGCTATGGCCCCACTGGTTTTGCATTACCAGATCTAGTAGCAGCACCGGAGGATCTTCCATACTTTTCTGAGGATGGTGGCCACCAGGAGCACCAGACCGCTTGAATGAGTTTTCTTACTTTTCCACTATGATGTACAATCTACTTTTGTTGGCATTTAGCCACCCAGTACGTATTTAGGTTTTTTTTTATCAGTTAGCCTACGGGCATTAGCATGATTGACATATCCTAGGGTTGATCATGTATGACTCAGATTCTAGCTAGTTTATTCATTATGTGTTTACTAGCATTATGTTGATCTGTATATTATAGTTTGGGACGCTTTACTATTATATTTTAGCTGATCTTACATCTTGTTATTATTCATGTTGTTCTTGTGATTGAGACACTAGGGTTTGTTGGACCTAGGCTTGACTGACGGTTTTTAGTAGTGACCCCTCATGTCTTACAGCTTCACCGTATATGCAGAGTACTTGAGTGCTCTAAGTATACGTAGCTGGTCTTGTCAGCCCCGCTCTCCAGTATTCTGGTTCTGGGGTGTGACAGTATAGTTCTTCCAAATTTATAATAAAAGAATTTTGTCCCTCTTTTGTAATACCTACAAGAAATCTAGTGTAAAGAGAGTACTATTTGCTGTCATAAAAAATATTCATCCACCACAGCAACTGTAAGATCAACAATCTCAACCGGCACCGCAATAAGTACCTCAACTCGAAAGAAGATCAAAAATTTGGCATCATTTTAACGGACTTTACAATGAGCGTAATACGAAAAAAAGACTCTCGCATGGAGTTCTTATTGAATGCTTGCATTGTAGAAAATGATTCTAACGAAAACCTAACTGTGGCTCAAGAAATCTACGTAGGCATATGAATAAGTGTATCTAGTAATCTTGCATCTTCTTAAAAAATGTATCATTTTTTAATATGTATTATTATTGTTAGATAAGTCATAGGTACATTTAAATTATACGACTTATGTTAGAGTTTTTATTTTCAGACTATCTACAAGATTTGTTTATGGTATTATAAAAAAAGTTTGAACAGAGGCTGAAAAAAACTTAAACATAACTTGCATAATTATTTAATGCAACTTATGTTTGATTTCCAGCCTTCAATCTCTCTACAAACTTTCTTTAGAATATTACAAAAAAAATTTGAAGAGAGATTGAAAAGCTTAAACACAAACATAAGTCATATGACTTATGTAACAATAACAATATATATTAAAAAATTAATACAATATTAATTTTATTTGAAAATATTTAGGGGAAATTCTCTATTGTTAATTATTTTTGTCCCAACCCAGTAAATATATATATATATATATATATATATATATATATATGGCTAACACGGTCTGGACTGGCCGGGACCCAGCCCGGTCAGGTCCAGCCTACATCCACTCCGGGCTCGGGTCCGGGTTGGGTTTGACAATGTCACTCTCTGTTCCCGATATACATATTTGGAACATATTAGTTTTCCTACTTATATTATTTTTTGCTTGCATGGTAATTAAGTTGCATGTCATGGAGACTAGACCCATTCTTTGGTTCAATTAGACTCATGGTTTAATTGTTGGGTTAGTTTGTTCATGAGTGAACCCATGGTCTAAAACTCAACCCTAGCATATATAAGTTAACTTCTTTCTCTCTCTTCCCTCATTCTCTTATTTTTCTCCTTCCTTCATTTAGGCAAGTATACCTTACACTACATGGAAAAATCTCTTAAATTTCAAATTCTTGCTCTTTTATTGCATTTTATTAGTCTAATATATGTACATTACGATTCTAAACACTTTTAGTACTTGGAGTTTTCAGTTTTAATGGGTGGATTTGAGTAGATATACATTTAAAGTTTAGGGTTTTCATGGGTTCCTTGAGTTTTTGGTGGTTTTGATCTATTAAAATATAATATTTTAGAAAAACTAGTTTTGGGGCTTGATGGAGCACTTTATTTTGAGCATTTTGGCTTTTGGTTCACTTGATTCGGGATTAAAATGAGGTTTTTATGAAGAAAATAATTTTTGAGATTTTTGGAGTTCTCGTCATGGCCGAACCTGCTGTTTGGAGAAGACGAAGTCTTCATGCGTCCAGCGAGTTATGCGGCCGAGGGTGCTATACGGCCTAAGTGCTATGCGTCCTGAGCTCGTTGTCGCATACTGACCAGCATGCGTCCATCTTGTAGGATGCATGACTGCCATTACATAAGTATTCTAGAGCTAATCCTTGAACTCCTTGTGTTTCACTCGCTAAACGAATGAGTAATTTGCTTAGTCCAAAAAGCATATGCGATCGTATGTCCTATGCGGCATGGAGAGTATGTGGCCACCAATCCTCGGACGCATGACTTTGAACCAAAGGCACAAATTTCTATTTTTTCTGTCTTTCTCTCTGGCACTTTATAGCTTGTCACATGTATCACTTCAAGCACTTCTATGACACATATTTGCACGTCACTCAACACTTGTCCCAAGGAGTGGACTTTACCCTGTCATATGCGGTACTGATCCCATGCGACACTGAACCTATACGGCACCGATCCATATGCGACCGACTTCCTATGCAGCACATGTCCTTTGCGGCACTGACTCTATGCGTCCCTGATCCTCATGCGGCCTATGTGTACATTTTATTGATTTCTTGGTTTTAATGCTTTATGGAATTTTTGTGACTCCATGTGTGATTTTAATGATTACTAATGTATGTAAGCTATGTGACCATGCATTAGACCTGACTATGTGCTAGAACCCATATGATTTACCAATAATTGGTAACTTGACTCGACTATTGGTATCTGTGCCGATACACTTACTACGGGCTATGTTTTCCTACGTGCTAAGGGTTTATACGTGACTATGTTATATATTTTACACCGAGGTGTGCCTACGTGCTAAGCGACATATAATTTAATAAATTCCTCCAGCATGGACATGATATAATTGAACTACAAAATATAAAGTGGATTCGTATCTAGCGTGCCCGTATAATTCTACGACATGTAAGGAGAGTAATTTGTGACCATGCCATATGATTCCAGCTAATCGTAGGGTTAACTAGGCAACTAAAACATGTAGAGCATTGGGAGGAAAGAAATCTCGAGATCGTGCTTAATTAGCCACCCTCAATCATTATATGGTGAGTGAAGGCTGGCCCCCATGGATATTATTTAAATTTTCATTAGTGAATGAAAATATCCTATCATATTATACTATGTGTTCTATACGATCTTAGCACGATGGCCTTACGAGGGACCGGTGCATACTACTATGTGTTATGCGACGATTCATGGTTCGGCTAGCCCCTGCTAGAACATGGTTCAATCTGAGAATTCCTATTGTATGCATAATACTTCTGGGATAACCCAGACTCCATATAGTAAGTCGTACAAGTGATTGGCCGATTATATAACTGAGCTTGTTTGTGTATTGTATATGCTGTCAAATAGTCTAAGGACATGGACTATCATGGTGCGATGGTCTAACCCTTATCCTTGTTTGGTTGTAGGGTTAGATTATTGTGTCACGATAGGCTATTAACCGAAACTATGAGGCAAAACTATATATATATGTGTATATATTTCTTTATTCATGCTCCTTTATGGTACTTACTATTTGGAGTCTAACCCCACTGGTTTTGCATGGCCAAGTTTAGAGCTAACACCCGAGGATCAAGCGTACTTATACCTGAACTATGGCGCACACCATACGAATGGCCACTGAGGGTTAGATTATTGTTTAACGATAGGCTATGAACCAAAACTAATATATATATATATATATATATATATATATATATATATATATATATATATATATATAATATTCATTCGTGCTCCTTTGTGGTACTTGCTATTTGGGGTCTAACTCCACTGGTTTTTTATGGCCAGGTTTAGAGCCAACACCCGAGGATCAAGCGTACTTCTCCCTGAACCATGGAGTGCGCCAAACGAATGGCCACGGAGAAAAACGAGTGGATTTCTTCTTTCCTGCTCGTTATTGCACATTTTACTCATTTTGGGCGTTTAGCCACCGGCAATTGTTAGTCGTAATTTTGGACATTTAGTTTCCTTACATGATTGTAATTAATTAGACTGCAGATGATCATGGTCATGTACTTTTGCTACTCTGTCAGCTTTTTTATTTTTGTACAACTGATTTCCTGAATGTTGTGGCAGGACATTTGGGACGCCTTACTTTCTTGTCATATATGTTCTATGTTTACTATTCTTACTTAACTGATTGAGACAATAGATGTATTGTGTGACCCTAAGTGACTTGCTTGTAGTATGTACCTCCTTGTCTAGTTACAGCCGTGACCGCCGTATGACATTCTATACCTTGTACGAGGGAGCTGGCAATGTCCCTCTCCGTATTCCGGTACTGGGGCGTGACAAAGTTTTAGTGGTGGCCCATGCAGGTCTAAATTTTCAGACTTGTGGGGTGTTACGGTCATAGGAGTCTCAATAAAATATGTCTCCTTTGATATCTTGTTCATCGTCCTCGGTACCATTGCTTGAACTGTTAAAACTGCTTGCCTCCTTGATCCTTTCCGTCATGTTCTTAATATTTTTTGTCCTTTTTTTTAGGGCTTCTTCAGTTTTTGGAGTATCAGGCATGGCAGGACAGGGTTCCCCTGGGCAAAAATGGACGGTAGTACCTATTCAGTGTCAAATTCGATTAGAGCCAGTAGTTGAACAAGCTGGCACAGTGGAACCAAAAGTTTGATATGTTGAGCAACCAACCCCTGAGATCCCCGTACCCCCAGTGGTACCAGCGGTACTTGATACCCCGACATTACTGGAGATCCTCCGGGGAATGATGGCTAAACAGCAACACTAGATAGCGATAAAACAGCATCAACAGTTTAAACAACAAGAGCATAATGTCTTGTTGAGTCAAGGTTTACAGACAGCTCTGGAAAGAGGTGGGAGGACTGATTCGGGGGCATCGATTGGATTTTGCCAACTTAACCCAAGGTACTTCGATGGCACAGAGGACGCCATCATAGCAGATTCTTGGTTTTAAGATATTGAGGTTATTCTGGCAGTAACAAGGGTTCCGACGGATGAATAAGTTGATCAAATTCGATTGCAGCTTCAAGACCTTGCCCGTGACTGGTGGGCATCAGTAGAGATTGGCTTGAGATGTCCTATCTCTTGGTACAGTTTTAGGGCTCAATTTTGGGCCAAGTATATTGGAATCGTCGCACAGTATGAGCTCCAGCAGAGGTTTATCAGTCTCAAGCAGGCCGGTAGGACTGTGGATGGATATGCAGTCGAGTTTTGTAGGCTGAGTAGGTTCACTCCGACATGGTGGCTATGGAGTTGGATAGAGAAATGAGGTTCCAACAAGGACTTCATCTTGAGATTCTACAACTGGTAGAGGGGTACGACTACCAGACTTATGAAGAAGTATTGATAGCAGCTTGAAGGCACGAGCTTACCGTGCAGAGGTTATCGACAAGGATAGGAGGCCAGAAGAGGTCTCATGCTCAGAGTGTAGGAGGAGGTGGAGGAGTACATCGGATGTCAGCACCATCACCTGGCGTTCGCATCCATGATTCAGCACCGAGGTGGGCGGTAGTTTCAACGGTAACAACACCGGCTCGGCAGCAGCTGAGACAGCAACAACAATAACCGCGCCAAGGAGACACTCCATGTTCCCGATATACGTATTTGAAATATATTAGCTTTCCTGCTTATATTATTTGTTGCTTGCATGGTAATTAGGTTGCATGTCATGGAGACTAGACCTATTCTTTGGTTCAATTAGACTCATGGTTTAATTGTTGGGTTGGTTTGTTGATGAGTGAACTCATGGTCTAAACCTCAACCCTAGCATATAAAAGTTAACTTCTTTCTCTCTCTTCCCTTATTCTCTTATTTTTTTCCCTTCCTTCATTTAGGCAAGTACACCTTGCACTACATGGAAAAATCTTTTAATTTTTGATTCTTGCTCTTTTCTTGTATTTTATTACTCTAATATGTGTATATTACGATTCTAAACACTTTTAGTACTTGGAGTATTCGGTTTTAATGGGTGAATTTGAGTAGATCTACATTTAAAGTTTAGGATTTTCATAGGTTTCTTGAGTTTTTGGTGATATTGATCTATTAAAACATGGTAGTTTAGAAAACCAATTTTTAGGCTTGATGGAGCACTTCATTTCGAGCATTTTGGCTTTTAGTTCACTTGATTCGAGATTAAAATAATGTTTTTATGAAAAATTATTTTTCAGAATTTTTGGAGTTCTCGCCATTGTCGAACCTGCTGTTTGGAGAAGACGGAGTCTTCAAGCGGCCAGCGAGTTATGCGGCCGAGAGTGCTATGCGGCCTGAGCTCGTTGCCGCATACAGACCAGTATGCGTCCAACTTGTTGGATGCATGATTGCAATTACACAAGTATTCTGGAGCTAATCCGTGAACTCCTTGTGTTTCACTCGATGAACGAATGAGAAATTCGCGAAGTATAAAACCCCTAACCCTGAAAACGTATTATTATGAGCCAATTAGAGAGAATAGATTTTATTTTGAGATATTTGAGCACTTAGAGGATTTATGAAGCCATTATAAATTTTCTCAAATTTATTTCATGAAGGAGATCCTTTGGGTAGTTGTTAGCTTAACCGTATGCACCAATGTATTTTTTAGATAATATATATATATATATATATATATATATATATATATATATATATATAATGTATTAGAATAGAAATTCCCATTTGATCAAAACTAAAACCCAAACCCGCAACCCGTTAACCATCACCCCGCGTATACTTCTACGCGCGTAAACAGCAGCAACAACAGTAATAAAACCACCGCCTATCATTTTCTCCCCCGCGTAAACTCTTTTCACACACCCCCCCCCCCCCCGTATACTTCTCCGCGCGTAAAACCCAAACCCCAACCCATTAGGTGAAGAAAATATCAACAGCAGAAGCAAAACCCAATTTTACTTTGCTTTGCTTTCCCACGCGTGTAAGCTTCTCATTCCACCCTTCCTTAACACTAATATTACTAAACATCCCTCAACCGAAACCAAAACCAATGAAAAGAAAGAAACAGCAGCGACAGTAGTTTTAGTTTTTCTTAAACACTAAGTTTTTCCACCGTCTCTTATTCTCTATATATATCCATGCAATACACCCCAAAACCCTAAACCTCACTCCTTCAACTTAATACTGTTGTAGACGCTTGCACTATACGGATCTATTATTTTGCAAGTATACCTTGCCAAATTCTACTGTTTAAATTATAAATTGTTGCATATATTCCTGTTGCAAAATACATATAACTGTGTGCGCCTGAGATTGACTCGGGTGCAATCGACAAATATGTCGATACGTAGTGTATCTGACTTAGACATTAGCAGACCCACCTGCAGATGCGAGGGTATTCTGATATCCTCCTAGACCCTGACACTGGTACACGTATCACGATTGCAACTCATGTTGGGACGCGGGTTCGCGTACTCGATTAGCTACCGGTGCATGGAACATACATCACGGTTTAGCACGTAGTCAGGATTATCTAGAAAGTTGTGACTTGGCATATAGCTACGTGGTATGCACGTTGTGTATTCGACTTGTATATCCGCATGGGGCGGGGAAGATAACTAGTAGGCGTATGGGACACTCACCTCCTTTATTACATATACCGTACTCTTCGGAGTGATACGGACGTATATATACTTTGCAGATACCACATCCCTTAGAGTGTTGGACGTTATATATATACAGATACCTCATTCTTCGGAATGATGGACGTTGCAGATACCACACTCTAGAGGATATTGAACGTTATGCCTACGCCTACCCACACGTACCAAGGTTATCTTCACACTTGCATACACTTAGATGGTTAGCTCACCCTTTATTTATTCAGTATTATATATGGCATGCTTTTATGTATATTGTTATGTCCCACTGAGGACCTGGTTCCCTTCCAGATTTAGATGAGGCGTACTATCCCACGGCGTACGGACCTGGGCAGGAGACGAGGTACGCATCCGTGGAGGAGCTAGAGGTACTGCTATCCGAGTTTCTCTGATCTTGGGTAGATTTACGATCTAGAGCTGGAGCCTCTTTATCTAGATAGCCGATGCTCTAGTCATGTTATATTCAGCACTCTTATTTTAGTTTTTGTAGTGGATTTGTTCCCACCAGACATATCGGATTTGTACTATGACATTTCAAACTTAGTACTTATATTCCAGTACTGATTTCAGTGTTCCTTGATATATTGTGGATGAGATTAGATGTTACCTATTATATGCTAGTACTAGACTTGTTAGTATTTTAGGACAGCGCAGCACGTCTCTTTGGGTCCAATAAATTGGGTTTTCCTTCGGAGACGTGTCAGCTGGCCAATGCCACGTGGCCTGGTCCCACATTATTTTGGGACTGGGGCATGACATGGTTTTAGTGGTGGCCCATGCAGGTCTAGCTTATATTATTTTGGTTACATAACTGTACCAAACAAGCCTGCGTATAGGAATAGAGCATAAGGATCTCATTCACACTTGACTAAATCTCATTCTTTCTTTTCAACTATCCTAGGTTGGATAAAACAAGTTTTACGCCAAAAACCCTTTTACCCTTGTTGGCGTAAAAGCTAATTGACTGTCTTGTTGGCGTAAAAAGTCAAACTATGAAGAGACTGCCAACTTTACGCTGCGGTTATGACAACTGCTAACCACGTTTCCATAGTTTTCCTAATCCTGCGTATGACACGTCATGCAAGCCATGTAGGAAACTACCCCAACGTAAACTTGATAACCAACGTAGAGTAGCCTGATTAGGCGTAAACCACAAGGATGGTGATATAAGCGTATTAGTCATAATTTTAGCTTTCCCAGTCATGACAAAGAAAAATCTTGTGCATTAAATATGCCTCGAGCCCTGAGCATGAAACAACTTTTTACGTAACATCAAGGTTTTGTCTTATCCTGAGCGTAAAAACTCATTTCAGACTTGAGCGTATAAGCTCATTATAATAGGCAGTGTATTCAGAAGACTCAATCCTTCCTTGAGTGGTGTATCAAATATGTCACTAAACGACAACCTGGGTTTCTGTGCAGAAACATCATCACAGCCACCCTCTCGATCATCATGCAGTGCTTTTGTCAGATGTCAGGTTCACTGATTGTCTGACAAATTCATCCGAGGAAATACAAAGAGTTCCTCGTACAAAATTTACGCTAAAAACGTATACTAGACTTTACGCGCAAATTTTTGGCAGACCTTTTTACGCGAGTTTTATGCAGACTTTACGCTGCAATAAAAATGACGTATGTTAGATTTTACGCAGGAAAACCTTACGCACACAAATTTTTACGTACAGACTTTTAGGCAGACTTTACGCAGGAAGTATAGCAAACTTTTACACAGATAGCTCTGAATCCATGATTTACACCAGATAGTTAAATCTTTACTTTACGCCAGACAGCTTAAAACTCTATGTTACGCAGACAATTTCAAAATCTCTACTTTATGCCAAATTATTTTATCTCTGCTTTACGCAGACAGTCTCGAATCCCTACTTTACGCGGACTATCTAAAATCTCGATTTTACGCGGACAACTCTGAAGTCTTACTTTACGCTAAACTTCTTTGAATCTCTGTTTTACGCGGATGGCTTAGCAACTTGTTTTACGCAAACATTCTATTAAATGCTTGCATCCTGTTTGTTTCTTTTCCCTCCAGCAATATGGACGTACCCAGTGGACACACAGATGATAGGGTTGATCAGGCAACAGAACCTCGCATGATGGCAATAGGAACCCAACTACCCCGAGAGACCAGTCCCCGAGACGGACACTGGTTTATCCATCAACACCATACCTCCACAATGGTCCTACTCAGGGAGTTACACTAGCTCAGCAAGAAGGACATACCTCCCAGGCACCGACACAACAGGCAGATACTCCTTGCCTCCATCTCCACCCTTTCCAGCCCTGATGCCACAACTAGAGGGACAGCCACAAATGTTCCAATTCTTCCAAGCCATGATGCAGGCACAATGGCATCAGACTGAGACCTTAAGGCAGAGCTTGATGACAGCTCTGGAGAGGACATCTAATCCAACACCTGCACCTATCCAACCAGCTGGTACTGTTCGAGGTTTTTGCCAGATGGGCCGGGGAACGTTTTCGGGCAGCGAGACTCCGGAGGAGATATCAGATTGGGTCTCCAACACGGAGATGCTGCTGGAAGGTTCACAGTTGCATCCAGACCTTTGGATGACCACGGTGAGGGCCCAACTCAAAGGCAACGCCCATCACTAGTGGGACTCCATAGAGCGCGGCGTCGGCAAGAACCAGACGTGGGAGCAATTCTTAGTGTACTTTAATGCCAAGTATTTCCCGGCTATGGTCAGGAATGCTCTATACTCCCAGTTCCTACACCTGGAACAAGGAACTATGACCGTAGATGCCTACGACGCAGAGTTTAGTCGACTTAGTCGATTTGGTGCCATCTTGATACCTAATGAGCTGGAGAAGGCCAGTAGGTTCCATCACGGCCTTACCTTGGAGCTACAAAGGTATACCACCACGCAGTCCAGGATCTCTTATGAGAAGGTTCTCTCAGAGGCAAGAATCCAGGAAGCCATTGGCAGAGGAGCGAGGCGCCCCAGCACGACCATACCAGCCAAAGCCAAGCCCAGAGCAGGAGGGCCAATCCATCGTCCAGGAATACAGACACAGAGGACAGTGCCATATCAGCACAAGGAGCTTCCGACTTGTCACCATTGTGGCAAGAAGGGATATTTCGTCAGAGACTGCCGGAAGAAGCTTGGACTGTGCATGATATATGGAGCAAGTCAACACCTGGCCAGAGACTGCCCACAACACAGAGAGGCAGCACCCCAGAACGGACAAGGTCCAACAGCACCAGTCCAGAGGATACTAGCCCCGACTGGAGACCAGCGTCCACCAGCCCCCGGAGGACAGAGGCACGGACAGGCCTTTGCACTAGCAGCAGTTGCGGAGGAACCAGAAGGGGAAACTATCACAGGTACCATTTTAGTTGCGTCAATACCTGCAACTATATTATTTGATTCTGGCGCTACGCTATCTTTTATATCTAGTAGTTTCGTAGCCATGCATAGAGTAACTACTTTCCCCTTGCCTAAGAGTTGGAAGATTCTTACCGGAGGAGGCATCGTACCAGTTACCAACACTATTAGAATGTGCTCCGTAGTCGTGTGTAGTAGGGAGATGAGAGCACGATTTTTAGTACTCCCGATGCCAAACTTCGACGTCGTTTTAGGCATGGACTGGTTAAGCCAGTACAATGCTATACTAGACTGCCAGAGGGGTAGCGTTACTTTTAGACCACTAGATCACCCGGAGTTCGAGTACATGCGGGGCACCATCGAGCAAGGAATAGGCCAAACACCTAGAGCTTACATGGCTATGGAAACGGCTCCACCAGCTATTGCTGTAGAATTCAATAATATATTTCTGGAGGAGTTGCCAGGCCTACCGCCTGATAGAGAGGTAGAATTCATTATTGAGTTAGTACCCGGAGCAGCGCCGGTATCTTCAAATGTGTACCGGTTGGCAAAGAAGGAGCTAGACGAGCTGAAGCTACAATTAGAAGAGCTGCAGATCAAGAGATTTGTTCGTCCTAGTGCATCACCCTGGGGAGCACCAGTATTGTTTGTACCAAAGAAGGATGGGATATTTCGAATGTGCATTGATTACAGAGCCCTTAATGCTTTGACAATCAAAAACAAGTACCCCTTGCCGCGAATTGATGATCTGTTCGACTAACTGACAGGAGCAGTAGTGTTCTCAAAGATAGATTTGAGATCAGGCTATCATCAGGTAAAGGTGCAGAGAGAAGACATTCCAAAAACAACATTCAGTACTCGTTATGGTCACTACAAGTTCTTAGTGATGCCTTTTGGATTGACAAATGCACCTGCCGTATTTATGAACCTAATGAACAGAGTATTCCATCAGTATCTGGACCGGTTTGTGGTAGTCTTCATCGACGACATCTTGGTGTATTCAAAGAACCAAGAGGAGCACGGAGAACACTTGAGGCTAGTGTTAGAGACGCTAAGGCGTGAGAGACTTTATGCAAAATTGAGTAAATGCGAGTTTTTCCTAGATCGTGTCGCTTTCTTTGGACACGTTATCTCAGGAGATGGCATTTCGGTAGATCCAGCAAAAATTTGTTAGTAGAAACGTGGCCGACCCCTACCAACGTCTCAGAGGTGAGGAGTTTCCTAGGACATGCCGGATATTACCGGAGGTTCGTAGAGAACTTTGCAAGGATCGCGGAGCCGATGACTCGCTTGACCCGCAAGGAGCAGGAGTTCATCTGGTCAGAGGAGTGTCAGATAGCGTTCGACGAGCTAAAAAAGCGTCTGACTACGGCACCTATCTTGACCATACCCTCAGGATCCGGAGGATTCGTAATCTACAGCGATGCATCCGGAAAAGATTTAGGTTGCGTCTTGATGCAACATGGGAAGGTTGTGGCCTACGCCTCTAGACAAATGAGGACCCATGAGAAGAATTATCCCACTCACGACCTGGAGCTTGCGGCAATCATCTTTGCCTTGAAGCTTTGGAGACACTATCTATACGAAGAACGAGTGGAGATATTCACTGATCACAAAAGCCTAAAGTACGTCTACACCCAGAAGGACTTGAACCTGAGACAAAGACGTTGGCTCGAGGTGATGACAGACTTTGAGATTGAGCTGTAGTACCATCCGGGAAAGGCCAACGTAGTAGCCGACGCTTTAAGCAGGAGGCCCATAGCATTCTTTTTAACTACCCAGCAAAATCTATTAAATGACCTAGAACAGCTAGGTATAGAGGTCATTGTGCCCGGAACTGACGGCCAATTGTCAAATTACCAGTTGCAATCAACATTGGTCGAAAGGATCAAGGCTGCCCTACCAACAGATGCCAGATTCTAGAGGCTTCGACAAAGGACCGAGGCCGGAATACAAACAGGATTACGCATACACGAGGACGGAACTTTAAGATGTGGTGACCGTCACTATGTCCCGAATGGAGAACTTCGTCAAGAGCTGATGTCAGAAGCGCATAGCTCAACATATTCTATTCATCCAGGAGGCACGAAGATGTACAGAGACCTGAGACAGTACTATTGGTGGCATGGAATAAAGAGGAAGATAGCCCGCTTTGTGGTAAAATACCTGGTGTGTCAGCAAGTCAAGGCTGAGCATCAGAGGTCCGCAAGCTTACTCCAACCACTCCCAATACCTGAGTGGAAATGGGAGCACATCACTATGGACTTCGTTACAGGCTTTCCAAGAAGTCCTAATGGTCGTAATGCGGTATGGGTGATCGTAGATCGACTCACCAAGGCTGCCCACTTTTTACCCTTTAGAGTTAAGAAATCCACAGAGGACTTAGCAGACATGTACATGAGAGATATTGTGCGACTGCACGGAGTTCCAGTTAGTATCGTGTCTGACAGGGATACGAGGTTCACATCTTACTTTTGGCAAAGTATGCAAGAAAGTCTTGGTACCCGCCTAAAGTTTAGCACATCGTATCACCCGCAGACAGATGGCCAGTCCGAGCATACTATTCAAACACTGGAAGATATGTTGAGAGCATGCATGCTTGATTTTAGTGGATCATGGGAAGACCATTTACATTTGGTCGAGTTTTCCTATAACAATAGTTATCAAGCGAGCATTCAAATGGCTCCCTACGAAGCACTGTATGGGAGAAAGTGTCGTTCTCCAGTATGTTGGAGCGATGTGGGCGAAAGGCAGATTCTAGGACCAGAATTGGTTGTTCGTATAGTGGAGAAGGTAAAGAAAATCCAAGGATACTTGCGAGCAGCGCAAGACAGGCAAAAACAATGGACAGACCTTCATCGTCGTCCCTTGAAGTTTAAAGAGGGCGATCATGTCTTCTTAAGGATATCATCCACCAGAGGCACCATTCGATTCAGAGGGCGCGGTAAGTTGAGTCCAAGATATATTGGACCATTTAACGTGTTAGAGAGAGTAGGAGAAGTGGCGTATCGACTTGCGCTACCACCTTTACTTGAGGGAGTACATGACGTATTCCATGTGTCACAACTTAGGCGGTATATGGCAGACAATAGTCATGTCCTCGACCATTCAGAAATCACCATTGGGCTGAGCTTATCATATCAAGAGTAACCCGTGGAAATCCTTGATCATCGAGAGAAATTATTGAGAAACCAGTCTATTCCCTTGGTCCGCGTAGCATGGAAGCATGGCGCACCAGGAGAATCCACTTGGGAACGCGAGGACGACATGCGCAAACATTATCCGAACCTTTTCACAGACCAAGGTATGAAATTACCTTGTTAAATTTATATATCTTCTACCATTCTTAATTTCTACCGTGACTTAGTTTTAATTTCGAGGACAAAATTTTTATAAATTGGATAGAATGTAAAACCCCTAACCCTGAAAATATATTATTAGGAGCCAATTAGAGATAATAGATTTTATTAGATTTTATTTTGAGATATTTGAGCACTTAGAGGATTTATGAAGTCATTATAAATTTTTTCAAATTTATTTCATGAAGGAGATCCTTTGGGCAGTTGTTAGCTTAACCGTATTCACCAATATATTATATATATATATATATATATATATATATATATATATATATATATATATATATAATGTATTAGAATAGAATTTCCCATTGGATCAAACCTAAAACCCAAACCCGTAACCCGTTAACCATCACCCCGTGTATACTTCTACGCGCGTAAACAGCAGCAGAAGCAAAACCCAATTTTACTTTGCTTTGCTTTCCCACGCGTGTAAGCTTCTCATTCCACCGCACCTTAACACTAATATTACTAAACACCCCTCAACCGAAACCAAAACCAATAAAAAGAAAGAAACAGCAGCGGCAGTAGTTTTAGTTTTTCTTAAACACTAAGTTTCCCTACCGCCTCTTATTCTCTATATATATCCATGCAATACACCCCAAAACCCTAAACCTCACTCCTTCAACTTAATACTGTTGTAGACGCTTGCACTATACGGATCTCTTACTTGGCAAGTATACCTTGCCAAATTCTACTGTTTAAATTATAAATTGTTGCATATATTCCTGTTGCAAAATATATATAATTGTGTGCACCTGAGATTGACTCGGGTACAATCGACAAATATGTCGATAAGTAGTGTATCTGACTTAGACATTAGCAGACCCACCTGCAGATGCGAGGGTATTCTGATATCCTCCTAGACCCTGACTGGTACACGCATCATGATTGCAACTCATGTTGGGATGCGGGTTCGCGTACTCGATTAGCTACCGGTACGTGGAACACACATCACGGTTTAGCACGTAGTCAGGATTATCTAGAAATTTGTGACTTGGCATATAGTTACGTGGTATGCACGTTGTGTATTCGACTTATATATCCGCATGGGGCGGGGAAGACAACTAGTAGGCATATGGGACACCCACCTCCTTTATTACAGATACCGCACTCTTCGGAGTGATACGGACGTATATATACTTTGCAGATACCTCGTCCCTTAGAGTGTTGGACGTTATATATATACAGATACCTCATTCTTCGGAATGATGGACGTTGCAGATACCACACTCTAGAGGACGTTGGACGTTATACCTACGCCTACCCATATATATCAAGGTTGTCTTCATACTTGCATACACTTAGATGGTTAGCTCATCCTTTATTTATTCAGTATTATATATGGCATGCTTTTATGTATCTTGTTATGTCCCACTGAGGACCTGGTTCCCTTCCAGATTTAGATGAGGCGTACTATCCCACTGTATACGGACCTGGACAGGAGACGAGGTACGCATCCGAGGAGGAGCTAGAGGTGCTGCCATCCGAGTTCCTCTGATCTTGGGTAGATTTACCATCTAGAGTTGGAGCCTCTTTATCTAGATAGTCGATGCTCTAGTCATGTTATATTCAGCACTCTTATTTTAGTTTTTGTAGTGGGTTTGTTCCCACCAGACATATCGGGTTTGTACTATAACATTTCAAACTTAGCACTTATATTCCAGTACTGATTTCAGTGTTCCTTGATATATTGTGGATGAAATTAGATGTTACCTTCTATATGCTAGTACTAGACTTGTTAGTATTTTAGGACAGCCTAGCACGTCTCTTTGTGTCCAATAAATTGGGTTTTCCTTCGGAGACGTGTCAGCTGGCCAATGCCACGTGGCCTGGTCCCACATTATTTTGGAACTAGGGCGCGACACTAAGTCCAAAAGAGCATATGCGGCCGTGTGTCCTATGTGGCATGGAGAGTATGCAGCCACCATTCCTTGGACGCATGTCTCTGAACCGTAGGCACAATTTTCTATATTTTTTTGTCTTCCTCTCTAGCACTTTATGGCTTGTCACATCCATCACTTCTCTGATACATATTTGCACATCACTCAACACTTGTCCCAAGAAGTGGACTTTACCCTGTCAAATGCGGCACTGAGCCCATGCGGCACCGACCCATATGCGATTGACTTCCTATTCGGCACCTGTCCTATGCGGCACTGACTCTATACGTCCCTTATCCTCATGCGGCCTATGTGCATGTTTTATTGATTTGCTTAGTTTTAATACTTTAAGGAATTTTTGTGACTCCATGTGTGATTTTAATGATTGCTAATGTATGTGAGCTACGTGACCACGTGTTAGACCTGACTATGTGCTAAAATCCATGTAATTTATCAATGATTGGTAAATTGACTCAACTATTGGTATTTGTGCTGATACACTTACTTGTGTTCCTACGTGTTAAGTGTTTATACGTAATTATGTTATATATTTTATACTGAGGTATGCCTACGTGCTAAGAGACATGTGATGTAATAAATTTCTTCATCATGGACATGATAGTTGGTCAATAACCAAGCATGGCTATGATTTATTTGACTGTTGCATCATGCTGGGGTGAATCCAAATTGAACTGCAAATGACAAAGTGGATTCGTATCTAGCATGTCCGTACAATGGCATGACATGTAAGGAGAGTAATTTGTGACCACGCCATGTGATTCCAGCTAATCGTAGGGTTAACTAGGCAACTAAAACATATAAAGCATTGGGAGGGACGAAATCTCGATATCGTGCTTAACTACCCACCCTCAATCATTATATGGGGAGTGAAGGCTGGCCCCCATGGATATTGTTTAAATTTCCATTAGTGGATGACAATATCCGACTATCATATTATATTATGTGTTCTATGTGATCTTAGCACGGTGGCCTTACGAGGGACAGGTGCATACTACTATGTGCTATGCAACGATTCATGGCTCGGCTAGCCCCTGCTAGAACATGGTTCGATCTGAGGATTCCTATTGTGTGCATAATACTTCTGGGATAACCCATACTCCACATAGTAAGTCGAACATGGGATTGACCGATCATGTAACTGAGCTTGTTTATATATTGTATCTGCTGTCAAATAGTCTAGGGACATGGACTATCATGGTGCGATGGTCTAACCCTTATTCTTGTTTGGTTGTAGGATTAGATTATTGTGTCACGATAGGCTATGAATCAAAACTACGAGACAGAACTATATATATATATATATATATATATATATATATATATATATATATATATATATATATATCTTCATTCGTGCTCCTTTGTGGGACTTGCTATTTAGGGTCTAATCCCACTGGTTTTGCATGACCAGGTTTAGAGCCAACACCCGAGGATCAAGCGTACTTTCTCCGGAGAAAACGAGTGGGTTTCTTCTTCCCTGCTCATTATTGCACATTTTACACATTTTGTGCGTTTAGCCACCGGCACTTGTTAGCCGTAAATCTGGACATTTAATTTTCTTACATGATTGTAATTAATCAGACTGCAGCTAATCATGGTCATGTACTTTTACTACTCTGCCAGCTTTCTTATTTTTGCACAGCTGATTTTCTGAATGTTGTGACAGGACCTTTGGGACGCCTTACTTCCTTGTTGTATATGTTCTATGTTTACTATTCTTACTTGACTGATTGAGACAATGGATGCGCTGTGTGACCCTAAGTGACTTGCTTGTAGTATGCACCCTCTTGTCTAGTTACAGCCGTGACCGTCGTACGACATTCTATACTTTGTACGGAGGAGCTGGCAATGTCAGTCTCCGTATTTCGGTACTGGGACGTGACAGACAATCCATGATTTCGGTCTGGCCCGACCCGTCCTGCCTTCTCTTCGGACTAAGTCCGGACCGGCCCGATCCGACGAAGACTCGGTCAAAATTGATCAATCTGGACTCGGACCGGCCTGTTCGGGCCGAGTCCGAATTCGAGCCCAAACAACACCTATAAATGTTGTATGTCTATTTTGGTACATCTTAATATATTTTGGAATATAGAAGTCTTGTTTGATAGGTGTCCATATGTCAACTCATATTTGGATGTCCCTAATCCTAGATTTTTCTAGGCGAGGATCCCAATAGTTAGTTGGAAGGATCCAAGTTCATAGTCCTATTCTGAAACAGTCTATTTACGCCCTCTAACTCTTCTCATCAGGCGGGTAACCTGAAAGCCTCTTGTTCTTGTCAATTATATTGCTACTACTCTCTCTCTCTTTCCCTTTGAACAAGCAACAATGGCAAACTCTACCAACAAGCTCCACGCCCTCCTCATCACCTACCCCCTCCAAGGCCACATCATCCCCTCCGTCCACCTCGCCATGAAGCTAGCCTCCAAGGGCATCGTCGTCACCTTCGTCAACACCGAAGCCGTCCACCGGCAGACCTCCAAGGCCAACGGCTCCGGAGACCCCTTCGCGGCCGCCCGGTCCAAGGGGCTCGACATCCGCTACGAGCTCGTCAGCGACGGCCTCCCGGTCGACTTCGACCGCTCCCTCAACCACGACGACTTCATGGAGTCCCTCCTGCACAACATATCAGCCCACGTCGAGCCGCTCGCGCGCAAGCTGCTGCACGCCGAGCCGCCTATCGCGTGTCTCATCGCGGACACGTTCTTCGTGTGGCCGTCGGCTCTCGCCAAGAAGCTCGGGCTTCTCTACGTATCCTTTTGGACGGAGCCGGCGCTGGTGTTCACCTTGTACTATCATCTTGATCTCCTTATCAAGAATGGCCATTTCGCTAATTCCTCAAAAGGTGCGTATAACTTATTTGTATTGAATTGAGACGATCGAAAAATTTATATTATGATATTATAAATTACGACGACACAGGACCACGAAAGGATAAGATTACTTATATACCGGGCGTGGACGCAATCGAACACTCCGAGCTCATGTCCTACCTCCAAGAGACCGACACGACGTCGGTGTGCCACCGGATCATCTTCAAGGCGTTCGAAGACGCGAAGGGCGCGGACTACGTTCTGTGCAACACGGTGCAAGAGCTCGAGCCGAGCACCATCTCGGCCCTGCACCGGCAGAAGCCGTTCTACGCGGTCGGTCCGATCTTCCCCGACGGCTTCACGAAGAGCGCGGTCACGACCAGCCTCTGGGCCGAGTCCGACTGCAGCCAGTGGCTGGACTCCCGGCCCGCGGGCTCGGTCCTGTACGCGTCCTTCGGCAGCTACGCGCACGTGAGCAAGGCGGAGCTGGGGGAGATCGCGTGCGGCATCCGCGACAGCGGCGCGAGCTTCGTGTGGGTGCTGCGGCCCGACATTGTCAGCTCGGACGAGCCGGACCCCCTGCCGACGGGCTTCGTAGAGGACACGAAAGACAGGGGGGTGGTCGTGCCGTGGTGCTGCCAGATCGAGGTGCTGTCGCACGGGGCAGTAGGGGGGTTCCTGACGCACTGCGGGTGGAACTCGATACTGGAGAGCGTGTGGTGCGAGGTGCCGCTGCTGTGCTTCCCGCTCCTGACGGACCAGTTCACGAACCGGAAGCTCGTGGTCAAGGACTGGGGGATCGGGATCGACCTCGGGGGGACGGGCACGAATGTCGGCCGCGCCGACGTGGCGGACAAAATCGGGAGGCTGATGGGAGGGGAGGAAGGGGAGAGGGCGAGGGAGGGCGTCAAGGAGCTGAGGAGAGTGCTGGAGAGTGCAACCAGCACCAGCGGGTCCTCGGTGAACAATTTCGATACTTTTGTTGCGGATTTGATGAAACACAACACTACTTGATATGATTACTCAAGTGTGTACTCTAGTGTGTTCATCTAAGATTATGGAATCTTTAATAAAATGTAAGAGTATTGAACAAATTAAAATTATCAATATTTTATACTGTCCTTTTTTTTGTTGGATGAATGGGATTCGACACGAAATATTGACTGCAGCGTAATCGAAAACTTCAGACCAACATTTTGTTCGGTCTAGCTTGAGAGATTTGACTGTAAACTTGTTTATATGTGCGTAGCTGCTGCTTCTGATCTCATCATCATGGTGACTTCTGAAACTAGAAGATAGCTTGAAATGTTGTATTTATCTTAATTTATATGTTTTCTATCAAATGAATTCGTTTACCTAAGCCAGTATTGGAGCCTTAACCATGTGTCTTCAAATTATTTTAAATTGTGTAAAACGTTGAGAGAGAGAGAGAGAGAGGAGATGGTAAAATCCACCAATGGAGCCTTAACAATCTCTCGTTAAAACGTGAGAGAGAAAAAATGGTATGATCCACTAATGTAGGGAGTCTTGACCATGTGTTTTTAAATTTACTTTATTGGTAAAACATTCAAAATTAGGAAGAGGATAGAACAAAATGGTCAGATCCACCAATATAGGAAGCCCTAACAATGTGTCTTTAAAATAATTTTACTTTGGTAAACCACCAAAGTGGGGAGCCTCATGTGTCTTTAAATTATATTACTTTGATAAAATATGTTAATTTAGAAAGATCAAAATAAAATACTAGTAGTCATGTTTTTTTCATGGAACAGTTGATATTCGGGTATATTATGATAATCATTAGTAACTACTTGTAACCACTTATGGAGTTAGTTGAGAATGTAGAGAATGAAAAATAAATAATTTATGTAAAATTGGTGGAGAATGAAAAATAAATTATTTATGTGAAACTTGAATCAACTTGAAGAAATCGAGCTCATGAATGAAATATGAATTTAATTTGATAAGAAATTACCAAAATTAGGAGGGGGAGAGAATTCAAAATTTAGTAACATCCATGTTTGAATTATTTTAAGGCTTAGTTGCAACTAAATACTTCAACTATTTGAGTTTTGTAACTTGATAACACATACTTTCATACTATACTAGTAAATATCTATAATTAGACAATTTAGTATTCGGATGGAATTGACGAAAGTTCAAATAACCAAAATATTCCTTCAGTCTCTCCTTATTTTCTCCCTAATTTTCTTTTATTAAATCTCTCCTAACTTTACCGTCTTTTCTCTCTTCTCTCTGCTTAGATCGGACAACTGTCGCCTCCATTGTAAACCCTTTACCGTGGTTAAATTTTTTTCTTCTATTTAGATTTCTTTTCTAGGAAAAGAAACTTTAATTCCTAGTGTCTAAACTAAATAGTCTTAAGTGCTTATCTCTGTATTATCTTATAAACTAGTTGACTGATAATTAATAAAGAAAAATACTGATAGTTTTAGAATTAATTAAAAAATGGTTAAAGAGAATTATATATATATATATACATATATATATATATATATATATATATATATATATTGGAAAAGGTAAATTTATATATTAGTCGAATCGGGAATAAAGAAAATTACACCACGACAGGCAAAACAAACCCTGTATCCCACAAAATTTAAGAAAAATCACCACCCAAAAAATAATCTATACAATATTCCCCCCTTGAGCCTGAAAGTCATCTGCAATCTTCCAGACAATACATGTAGTTGTATTTGCAATATTTTTAAAAATCTTTTGGTTTTGTTCCTTCCAAATATGTCACACTATGCAAATCAACCTCATCCTAGCCGCTCTGAACCAAGTTCCCCTTTGTGCCTCTCCCGATCCATCTCCTTCATCATATCAATCAGGACACCTTCGGATGCGATCAGAAGCCCCAACTTGAATCTCTGCACATTCCATACAAATTTTTCGAACTCGCACCTGAAAAATAGATGCTCGGGTGACTCCTCGCCTGCGTCACAAAGTACACACCGGTTGACCGCCGTCGTAGCTCCAAATTTTCGTAACCTATCCAACGTCAGAAGGCGTCTCGTGGCGAATTTCAGAATGTGAAGTTGGAACTTCAGTGCAACCCCCTTGCACCAGATAAACTCTCCCCATTCTGCTTTCCCACTTTTGGATCGCAGCTCCTCATAAACTACTTTAAGTCTGAGCCTTTCGTTTCTTTCCAGCACGAACTTCCAGGAATCCCTGGCTCCATCCGTCTGAATAGGAACAACTCTGATGAGTGTTTCCAGCCTCTTCCCCACCCAATGTAGCTGCGGCTGCCAGGTTGCATTCTCCATGAGCACGTTCACCCTTTCTCTCGAACCCGACCTGACGAAGAGCTGCAGACCAAGGATATCGATCATTGATTGGTGACCTATCCAAGGGTCCCTCCATAAATCAGTCATCATCCCATTGACAATGTTTCTAGAAATTATTATTTTTAGCACATTTCCCTTCTTTAGGATCCCTTTGAACACCACCGAGAAGTTGTTGTCCATAGAAAGAATCCACAAGTTTTTCTTAGCCGCATACATGTTCTTCATCCACCGGGCCCAGAGCGAATCCCCCTCCAAGTATTTCCAGCACATCTTGTATATCATCGCCTCCCACAACGTATCCAGGTTTCACAAACCCACCCCTCCTTCTACTTTTGGGCGACACATGTCTTTTCAAGCTATCGCGTGCATACCTCCCCGCCATATAAAATTAGCACATAACCTGTTAATCTTTCTAACTGTGTTTACCAGCATAACAAATGACTGCATCCAGTAATTCACATAAGCAGTGATCACCGTGCGCACCAACTCAATCCTCCCCCCAAACAAAAGAAGATTTTCTTTCCGCCCATCCAGCCTCGTATGAATGGCCTCCAGGGAGAGTAGTACAGTCTATTGCCTTTGTGTATGATATGGTCAAAGGCAGTCCTAAGTATCTAACTGGTAGAGCTCCCTGCTCAATCCACATAACCAACTTTAGCTCCTCCTTGTTACTACAGAGTCAGTTAAAGTACAGTCTACTCTTATCTTCATTCAGCTCTAGCCCCGAAAGCCTCCCAAACTCCTCCAACAATTTTCTCAGGTTCCTCAGACTCACAACCGACGGCCTCAAGAAAATAAATAGATTGTCAACGTAAATAAGGTGGGAGATAATCGTTTGTACCCGCTTGAAAAGTGGATCAATCTGTCCCCAGTTCACCGCCTGATCCATGAGACTAGTGAAATATTCTATCACAAAACTGAACAGGTACGAAGATAAGGGGTCTCACTGGCAAAGACCCCTATTGCTACTATTAAAGCCATAAGGCTCCCCTTTTATAATAACTGAGAACGTCGGAGACGAAATACACTCCTCAATCCTCCTGACCCACCAGTCGTCGAAATTCAGTTCTTACATCAGCTAACAAAGGAATTTTTTGTTCACGCTGTCGTAGGCCTTTCGGAGGTCTAATTTGAGACAAGCCTTATCTCCACCAGGTTAGTTAAAGTCCCTAACCATCTCCTGAGACAAGCTTTATCTGATAGTGTTTCATGCATTTGCATCTGTCGGACAATGGCTATTGGTGAAGAGCTGAACCTTGGTCACGGCTGCTACAACGGTAGTGAAGAGCAACCATGAGTCACAGTTGCTAATAGCATCAGAAAGTGAGTCATTGGTTAGCTGGATTACCACTACCAATCCTGAGTTTCTCGGGGACCGACCTCTGATTGATAGTTCAACTTGTGTGCTTGATTGAATGATAGTTCCTATATACTACTTTGCCCCAAAGAGTTAGATTTTGGATGCACAATACATGCTACGCACTGCACGATAGAGCACTGTCCCGATTGCATGCTTATAGTTTGAATATGCAAAACTGTTTCAAAGTTCTATTTTCAAAAGATGTAATCTGACTATAGTCCTGAGCTGCATAAAAATGAACTTAGGTAAAAGTAGCAAGATCACTAGTAATGCAATATTTTGCCACAAGTTTACTTAGTGTGAGTTTTAGGGGGTGTAGCCTTTGTTCAGTTGTTTTATCTCACCAGTACTTATAAAAGTGTTGACCCACCAACAGTTTGCTTGTTCTCATGTGCCTGATCGTCCGAGGAAGCAATAGCCGTACCTCATCCCAAGAAACCGGAAATCTGGAGTCGATGTCTTGAGCCGCATCGAGTTTTTGCCTGCTTTGAGTTGCTTTTATATAGAGGGACATAATGTATGGAACAGTGTCATTGTAATCGAGAGATAGAGTGCTTGAGCGAATTGTAACCTCGGCCAAGCGCCACTTGTAACACTTGTGAATATCAATAAAAGAGCATGTTTTCTTATGCCATTGTGTTCTTTACTTTTCTGTAATGTTATGTGCCGCTGCTTCAGTATTGAATAGCTTACTTGCCCTTGTATCAAAGCTTTGGCCTTGTTAAAGCGCACTTTAGGCTTGCACGGTATCACGTCCGTGCGAGGATGATCGGTTCCGTAGGGACCAAAGCGAGGACGAACGGTCCTGCGGGACCGGGGCGTGACACCTGCGGTGTTGCTCCAAAATTTGGTCATACAAACCAGTGGGGTCAGACCCCAAAACAGCAAAGTACCACAAGGGAGCCAACTTAGGAACTAAAACCAGCATGCAAAAGCTCAATAGCATAAGAAAATATATATAAGCGTAATATGTAAATAAGCAGTTTAAGCAGTTTCAGGAATCAGTAATGGGTACAGTTTAGGATTAGTAGCTGGATGATCCAAGACAAGACAAGACTAAAAAATATGCAATCACGGCCAAACATGACCTATGACTTACTACCATTAACTAACTAGGGTTATCACAATCCTGGTTACTAACAAATGCAGTTGAGATTCCATACAGCCACATATCCTGCAAATTGTCCGGGTTATCCAGATGTAAGAGTACATAGCATAGATTAATTAAGTATAAAGTATTTTTTTGGTAAATTACAACACTCGACAGTGTGCTGGAAGTGTGCCCCTCTCGACGGAGAGCTCCAAATCTATCAGGTGTCGCTGGGATACCGGAATTGCATATAGCGAGAAAATCTCTCTAGATGCTTCTAGATAATTATTCTAGTTTTTAACTTAGGCAAGTTATCAAGGATTCCTGACCGTGGTGCTCAAAAATCTGCCTTAGACATGATGCAAGGCTGGATAATAGCTTGACAAGTACAATCAGGATAGGGATAAGTAATCAACCACGGGAATTTATCTTATCAGTACAAGCATTTTAGTTCTGGAGATTCTAGCATGTCAGGAGTGAGCTACGTCGAGCCACTATCAGGTTTATCCATACATGTCAGGTATCTGGAGTCAGTGTAAACTCCCTGATTTTTCAAAATTTTAAAAACTGGATTTTTCACAATTTTCTAGAATTTTCTGGGAATTTTCTGTAAATTAAAAACAGGATTTTAATATTTAAATAATTTTTCATTGATATTAAACAGTATTAAAATATTATAAAAATAATATTTTTGGGTGTAAAATGAAAAACTGGACTTAGGACAATTTTTCTGGAATTTATCGGACCCCGGACCTATTTTTAAAACACCTAAAACTATTTATTTAATTAATTATTATTTATTTAATTATTAATTGTTTTATTATTATTATAAATATTATTAGTATTATTATTTTTAAATAAACCCGGCCCGCAGCCCATTGGGCCGGCCCAGCCCGGCCCAACCTCACCCCGGCCCAGCCCAACCGAGCCCAGCCCCTAGCGGGTCGGGTCGGGCCCCCAAACCCGCACCCGACCCGACCCTACCCGGGTCCCCCTCACTCCCCACGACCCATTCCCCCTCCGCTTCCGGCGCCGACGCCTCCGCCGCCGGCGCAGCTCCGCTCGGCCACCCTCCGCTCCGCCCGGCCACGTAGCCCCCGACCCCGGATCCCCCTCCGCCTCACCCGGCCACCAACGGCACCGCCCCACCTATTTAACCCCCCATCGCTCTCCTTCTCCGACGAGTCCCCCTAAACCCTAGCCACCGACCGTGCCACCGCTGCCCCAGCGCGCCGCCACCGCTCCCCTCACCGCAGCCCAGCTCTCCTCCTCCCCTCTCCCTTCGTCTCCGGCGACGGCCACCGCAGCTCACAGCAGCGAGGAACAGCAGCAGCGTCGGCCGCCCCCGCGCCGCCAGCGCCTCCCCGAGAACCGCCCAGCCCCGGCCGACCGTTCCCCCACTGCCCCCAGCCCCCTCCGGCGGTCCTCCGGCCACCGCAGCGTGTCCCCAAGCCCTGAACCCTAGGGCACGGACACGGGACACAGGACACAGTGTCCTGTGTCGTGTCGGACACGACTCGACCCTGTTTTTCGGGTCCCCTTCAGGTGCGTATAACTTTTTGCTCGTAGCTCCGTTTTTGTTTCCGCAAATTGCGTTGCGAAGCCTGTATGACCCTCTCGGTGCCCGGACAAACCGCTCGGGGCATCGCGTCCTGTGGTGATCGCACACCGCGATCCAAAAACAGGAAAAACCAGACCCTGTTTCACCCCGGAACCGAGTACGCCCCGCCAAACGGGACGACTTGGTCGCGTGCGGTCTTCACAGATACGTGTGCGTCGTCGATACGGACGTGCGAGATTTCACAGAAGCTGATTCGGGTGTGCTTGCACACCGAAATCAACGCGTATCCGCGGACATCGCCCCGTATCCGACTTTTCTGTAATTTGCCCTAATTTTGTGTACACACGTCGGATCGAGACGAAACTTGTGTCATCGGACTCGTAGCAATACGCTGGTCCTGTGGGTCAAGTTTGGTTCGATTCTGAGAACGTTGACGAAATCGCGTGTCGTGGGCCCCACAGGCCCCGCTCGACGGGCGATTTTGTGATCGGCTCATCGGAATCCAATTATGGAAGTTCCGTTGGGTTCGTATCATCGTTCCTGACCTGTTGACACTAAATTTGGTAAATTTGGAGACCATTGATCCTGACGCATTTTTCGGTGCAAAGCGGGCCCACATGTGGACCCCGTTTTGACCCGAAACTACCGTTTCTGCCCTTGTCTCCAAATTGGACCCAAGGACAGGCTTTTCTAGCTGATTGATATTTTTTGGATCTGATGGTGATGTTTGTTTCAGCAACCGGAGTACCGCCTGCAAATCCAACTGAAGTCAGAGCCGAAATCAGAGTCGGAACCACAGGCAAGTGTACCTTGCCAAACCCTGCAGTTTGCTACTTATTTCTGGACTTATTTAGCATCAGTGGGCAAGTAAAGCTTGCCAATTCTCAGCTACTTCTGGTTATAGTATTTTACTTGATTTCTTGTGGATTTAAATATAAAACTGTTTAACTGCTTAACCTAGGAACCGTGCGACGTACTTAGCGTCCGATCACAGTCGGGTGCCAACCCCGTACGCGGTGTTGGGTACATCACTTAGAGTTGGACATTCGATACCCTTACTCTTGGTACTTGTCTTATCAAGTACACCTGAACCCAGGATACTTGACACTATTCATGAGACAGAATCCTCTTGAGATATTCACGATGATTCTGTATAGGATACAGGTTATGACATGGACTGTTTATTCCTAGACATTATATGACTGCTGCATTAGTTATGATCTTGCGTGTCATGGACATGAGACGTGTGATTACATTGGGTGGGGAGAGACACACAGGCTACAGACTGTTTTCATATATATATACTATTAGTGTGAGGTCGTAGACTCTCCAGCAGAGCTAGACCCTTTACGTGTTATTACTGCTACCGGATCCCCGACACAGAGCTTGTAGCGGTCTCAGCCTGAGTTCTAGTGATGCTCTCAACTTACATTTATCACTTAGCTGGTTACATAGTTTACCCTGCTGTTTCATTTAATTCTGCTGTACTGCTTATATTTTGGCTTGTATTATCTGTACCTTGTTATGTCCCCTGAGGACCTGGAATGGACTATGTCCCCAGGTATAGCCGAAGAGATCCATCCAGAGATACACCGTACCGGAGCACTTCCAGGAGCTGTACCAGGACCTGAAGACGAGCTCGCACCAGAGGACTTCTCCTGAGCATTGGCCGTATGTAGTCATTTACTTCTATTTCCAGTTAATTATTTCCTGTCCATTTGTATTCGGTTGTATCAGACATAATCTTGGATTGTTCACCGAGATATTTATTGAGATTTGATAGTTATTCTATGGCATTATTTTTAACATTTAATCTGTGATTATCTGTTGTGGATGAGATTAGAATAACCTGTGACATGTAATACTTGACCTATTTCCTGTTAGACTACAGCTTAAGCATGCCCTGATGGATCCATTAAATTGGGTTGTCCATCGGTGCGTGCTGCTGGCCATTGCCGCGCATCCAGTCCCTCGGTATTTTGGGACTGAGGTGTGACATAGTTTTTGTGGTGGCCCATGCAGGTCTACGACTAAATTGTTCGGTTTCAACTTAGGGACCGAACAGGCCTGCAATAAGATAGGATAAGTTTTTAGGATCTTATCCACTTGCTTGAATCGTTTTTGATATCTGTATCGTACTCGGACTAATTTGAATTTTCATCCTGTCTTGATTCCTGTGCGCCTCTTATCGTTTATATTTGATACAGGGAAATGGACCCACAAGCCAGCAACGAAGATCATGCAGAAACACCACGAACCGTTGTGGTTACCCAAGAAGACGATGTGATCCCAATCGGTGAAGGCCAATCATCACAAGGCAGTCAAGCCAGTCAGCCTGCCTCAATAACCCATCAGGATGGCGTTCCACCCTCGACGCAGCCTACTCCACCGATGCCTTCCTTCCCACTGGGACCGCCTATGGACGAACAGCAGATGTTTCGCATGTTCTACATAATGATGCAAGCCTATCAGAGGATGCAACAAGAAGCTCAACAAAACCAATCGAAAAACTCCATCGACAGAACTAGCTCAGAGTCACGGAGGCCAAACAGTTCAAATGCAACCGCCTTCGACGAGGACGTCCTTACTGCAGCAAGACCCGTGGAGTGCACCACAAGGATCGAGTCCAGCCAAAAGCGGCCGTATGCGTCAGCACCGGACCAATCACAACAAGAAAGAGATACAAAGCGGCCACAGATACATCCACTACCAAGAACAGCATCAGGAGCCTCATTCCTTCCTACTTGTCACTACTGTGGCAAGGTAGACCACATCGCTAAAGAATGCCGACGCAGACTGGGACAATGTCTATCTTGTGGATCCCAGAAGCATGCGGTAAGGGATTGCCCAGAACGTCGAGAGAAACCAGTGGTGATTCACCAACCAGCCACATCAACACCAGCCGGAACACCACAGGAAGGAACTCCAAAGAAGCCTCAGCTGCACCAGCCACCCGAAGCATCTCCGAAAGTACTGCCCACTTGTCTATATTGTCACAAACAAGGCCACATTGAGAGTGGGTACAGACGTAAGATGGGATTATGCCTGATTTGTGGAACCAATGAACACTTGGCCAAGGATTGTCCTCAGCATCGGGAGAAAGCATTGACGAGTCTTCAACCCACCTCATCAGCCCCAGCTGTAGTACCACAGGCAGAAATTGCAAGGAAGTCTCACATACACCAGCCACCAGAAGCATCTCCACCGGCAATACCTGTCTGTCCATATTGTCACCGGCGAGGCCACACTGAGGACAAGTGCAGACGAAAGAAGAGATTATGCATAGCTTGCGGATCCAGTCAGCATTTATTCAAAGAATGCCCTGAGCGTCGAGACAGAGTACCAACAGGTAACCAGCAAGTGTTACCAGCACCACGGTCAGCCTCTCCAGCATTGCAAGCTTCACCAATACCGAGGCCACCCTTGGTAACCCAGGCAACACTCTTCCAGCAGACTCAACAGCAGCAGAGGAATCAACTGCAAGGACACGGACAAGCTCCAGCGAAGACCGTGGAGAACGCGCAGACTCGTGGAGTAGCCAATGCGCGTAAGTGATTCGTAGTTATCCGTTTCTAGTCTTGTTATAGTTCGTGCCTATTTGTTCGTGACCTCAGCCCCAACCTAGTAATTTGCAAATAATAACCTGGTTTTCATAAAAGTTGTAGATCTTTTGCTTCAACTAGATTTTCTCTGGAAGTGCATAACTTTCAATGTTAGGGAAACGGTACTTCCCTAAGTATCTTGTGATGTGTTTTCGAACGATTCTTGCGACCACGTCATCTCTGTTGACCGATTATTCTTTGATTGCGAGGACGCAATCCTCTTAAGGGGGGTAGATTGTAAACCCCCTGATTTTTCAAAATTTTAAAAACTGGATTTTTTTCACAATTTTCTGGAATTTTCTGAGATTTTTCTGTAAATTAAAAATAGGGTTTTAATATTTAAATAATTTTTCATTGATATTAAATAGTATTAAAATATTATAAAAATAATATTTTTGGGTGTAAAATGAAAAACTGGACTTAGGACAATTTTTCTGAAATTTATCGGACCCCGGACCTATTTTTAAAACACCTAAAACTATTTATTTAATTATTTATTATTTATTTAATTATTAATTATTTTATTATTATTATAAATATTATTAGTATTATTATTTTTAAATAAACCCGGCCCGCAGCCCATTGGGCCGGCCCAGCCCGGCCCAACCTCACCCCGGCCCAGCCCAACCGAGCCCAGCCCCTAACGGGTCGGGTCGGGCCCCCAGACCCGCACCTGACCCGACCCTACCCGGGTCCCCCTCACTCCCCACGACCCATTCCCCCTCCGCTTCCGGCGCCGACGCCTCCGCCGCCGGCGCAGCTCCGCTCGGCCACCCTCCGCTCCGCCCGGCCACGTAGCCCCCGACCCCGGATCCCCCTCCGCCTCACCCGGCCAGCAACGGCACCGCCCCACCTATTTAACCCCCCCTCGCTCTCCTTCTCCGGCGAGTCCCCCCAAACCCTAGCCATCGGCCGTGCCACCGCTGCCCCAGCGCGCCGCCACCGCTCCCCTCGCCGCAGCCCAGCTCTCCTCCTCCCCTCCCCCTTCGTCTCCGGCGACGGCCACCGCAGCTCACAGCAGCGAGGAACAGCAGTAGCACCGGCCGCCTCCGGCCGCCCCCCGCGCCGCCAGCGCCTCCCCGAGAACCGCGCAGCCCCGGCCGACCGTTCCCCCACTGCCCCCAGCCCCCTCCGGCGGTCCTCCGGCCACCGCAGCGTGTCCCCAAGCCCTGAACCCTAGGGCACGGACACGGGACACAGGACACAGTGTCCTGTGTCGTGTCGGAGTACCGCCTGCAAATCCAACTGAAGTCAGAGCCGAAATCAGAGCCGGAACCACAGGCAAGTGTACCTTGCCAAACCCTGCAGTTTGCTACTTATTTCTGGACTTATTTAGCATCAGTGGGCAAGTAAAGCTTGCCAATTCTCAGCTACTTTTGGTTATAGTATTTTATTCGATTTCTTGTGGATTTAAATATAAAACTGTTTAACTGCTTAACCTAGGAACCGTGCGACGTACTTAGCGTCCGATCATAGTCGGGTGCCAACCCCGTACGCGGTGTTGGGTACGTCACTTAGAGTTGGACATTCGATACCCTTACTCTTGGTACTTGTCCTATCAAGTACACCTGAACCCAGGACACTTGATACTATTCATGAGACATAATCCTCTTGAGATATTCACGATGATTCTGTATAGGATACAGGTTATGACATGGACTGTTTATTCCTAGACATTATATGACTGCTGCATTAGTTATGATCTTGCGTGTCATGGACATGAGACGTGTGATTACATTGGGTGGGGAGAGACACACAGGCTACAGGCTGTTTTCATATATATATACTATTAGTGTGAGGTCGTAGACTCTCCAGCAGAGCTAGACCCTTTACGTGTTATTACTGCTACCGGCTCCCCGACACAGAGCTTGTAGCGGTCTCAGCCTGAGTTCTAGTGATGCTCTTAACTTGCATTTATCACTTAGCTGGTTACATAGTTTACCCTGCTGTTTCATTTAATTCTGCTGCACTGCTGATATTTTGGCTTGTATTATCTGTACCTTGTTATGTCCCCTGAGGACCTGGAATGGACTATGTCCCCAGGTATAGCCGAAGAGATCCATCCAGAGATACACCGTACCGGAGCACTTCCAGGAGCTGCACCAGGACCTGAAGATGAGCTCGCACCAGAGGACTTCTCCTGAGCATTGGCCGTATGTAGTCATTTACTTCTATTTCCAGTTGATTATTTCCTGTCCATTTGTATTCGGTTGTATCAGACATAATCTCGGATTGTTCACCGAGATATTTATTGAGATTTGATAGTTATTCTATGGCATTATTTCTAGCATTTAATCTGTGATTATCTGTTGTGGATGAGATTAGAATAATCTGTGACATGTAATACTTGATCTATTTCCTGTTAGACTACAGCTTAAGCATGCCCTGATGGATCCATTAAATTGGATTGTCCATCGGTGCGTGCTGCTGGCCATTGTCGCGCATCCAGTCCCTCGGCATTTTGGGACTGGGGCGTGACAGTCAGGGATCAAGTTCATTCAGTACAAGTCAGGTGCCGGGAGTTCTCAGTTTAACAGTGCCATTATATTTCATGTTCCGAGTATTCCATATTCTGGTAAGTGTAGCATCCAGGTTATAAGCAATTTAGAAATAATATGCGTCATATGAATTTAACTAATTGGGCCAAGCACAAGGAGTAAATAATCTATAAAAGAATATATAACAAAGAAAAATATTGCTACTATAAGTGCTAGAAGTGCAGGAGACGAGCTGGCCGCAAGCAAGAAACATGTCGCATGGATCAAACTAGCCGCATGGATCAAACTAGTCGCAGGCAAGAAATAGGCCGCATGGATCAAACTGGTTGTATGGATCATCGCAAGGTCCACTCCTCGGGACAAGGGTTGAGTGACGGGAATAAATTCAAGGCCAGAAAGTGACTGAAGTGACTAGCCAATAAAGCATGTCAGAGAAGTGACCAATGTGACTGGACAATAAAGCGTGTCAGAGAAGAAAAGACAAATTTAGAAGAAATTGTGCCAAGGCAGCGTTGAATCATGCATAGCTCGGGGCCGCATAGACGAATTGGCCACATGCTCCTCTGGGCCACACGAAATCAGGAACTTAGAAAAAAAAATTCGTTCAAGTTTTATGCATTTGGTCAAGGGACGCATATGCAGATTCAGTCATGCGTCCAACAAGATGGCCGCATGCTGAGTTTGGAGCGAGGAGTCCAGGCCGCATGTAAAGCAGGCCGCATGGAGCTCCTTCGTCCCAGAACAGCAAGTTTCAGTAATAAAATAGCTCCAAGTCCTAAAAATGTGATTCCTCATGAAATCATCATTTCCAGCCTAAATCCAGAGAAGTAAAGTTATAAATCACTTAAAATCATATGCTCTCTCACATAGATCGACTAGTTTTGGAAAATAACAAGTTTTAAGAGATCAAAACCATAAAAATGTCAAGAACACATTAAACTAAAAACGTAGATCTAGTCCAACCAAGCTATCAAAATCGAAAATACCAAGAAGTAAACATGAATAGGAGTTCATTGTGCACAATATAGACTAATAAAATATAAAAAATCCATAATAATATAAAAGTACAAGTTCTTCCTCATTGGCAAGATGTACTTGCCTAAAACCACCACTAACTACTATCACTACTACCAAGGGAAAGGGGAGGGGGACCGGCCTGGGCTGCTCTCGGCTAGGGGGGGAGAGGAAAGGAAAAGAAAATAAAAAGAGGGAAAAAGTGAAAAAAATAGGGAAGAGAGAGAAAGAAAGGGGTTATATATCAAGAGTGGTTAACATTATGCACAAATCTAAAAATTATATGAGAGCAGATAGAGAAATCCAGAAAAATATACGACAAGCAATATACAGCAAAAGCACATATATACAAGATATGAACATGAAAAATACGCGATAGTGAGACGAGTCTCACAAAGACTTAGTAGTTACTAGAATTATTTTCGTGTCATGGATGTTACACGTTAGTGGCATTGGGAGGGGAGAACAATGAGTAAGCGTATGTGGCTCATTTATACTTTTCTTTTTTGGCCCGTAAGCTCCACTAGAGACGCGAGGCATTATGACCCCATTATTTACTGTAGGCCTATGACGATCAAAATACGTTATGCCAGTGGCCCCTGGATTTCCAAGAGAACTATGTACATCCCATTATTTTAGCCAGATAGTCCATACGCGGGAAAGTTGTTCTTAAAAACTGCATATCATATAGACAGTTAGGTGACCACTTCTTGATGTTTATTTTCAGTATATTGTGGCATAATTTTATGTATCTTGTTACGTCCTCGGAGAACCTGGTCCATTTCCAGGTATAGACGATTGGGATTAGTTGCAGGAGCACGGATCAGGATCTGCTACTTTATTCCCTTTCGATGAGCTCTTTACCTTCGTGTCTATTGGTTCGTAATTGAGTTGATACTTTTCTGTCGTTTATTTATTTTAAGAAGTCAGATTCTATTTCTATCCTAGTTTGGTAGTGAATTTGTCTCCACCCGACTATTATTTTGGATTATTTGGACTAGATCATTTGGATCTATATTGGTTTAATTTATTTATTTATTGACTTGTGCTGTGGATGAGATTTAGTTACATGTGACTTGTGATAATATATATATATATATATATATATATATATATATATATATATATATATATATATATATATATATATATATATATATATATATATATATATATATATATATATCACTTTTGAATTATTATTCAAAAATACAGCATACGTATGTATTATGGTTTTTATATATTGGAGTTGACATATACATACGACTGGTATGCTACGTATTCATAGTCCTACATATTTTGGGACTGGAGCGTGACAGTGTGTGTGTGTGTGTGTGTGAATATATATATATATATATATATATATATATATATATATATATATATATATATATGTGTGTGTGTGTGTGTGTGTGTGTGTGTGTGTGTGTGTGTGTGTTAGCCCAATATCTAAGTTGAGTTTTTGAATATAGCTAATCGATTATGTTTAGCATTATGATAATCGTGTAATCACTATAGTAACTTTTACTACAATTCAGTATTGTTCAAATATGCATTAATGTTATAATATTTGCTGCTGTATATATTAATTTGTTCATCTTACTTGTATTTACAAACAAGCAGTATGCAAGATCAGATATGGACATATGCAGTAAAAAAAATATGATGAGCCAAAGACGGCGTTATACAAGAATGTTTCTTTGAACCGTCTACGACATCTCCGAAGTATCGCACTCGGGGGGTTCTGTTGCCCAGTCAGCGGATGGGGTCGAGGGGACAGCGCCCCCCATAGGATTTTGGAGGCGAAGCATGTAGTGCCATATTTCCAGCGGTCCACTATGTAATACATGTCGGCTTGTGATTCATTTTTTAACTGAGTATCGGAAAAACCTTATGACCCAATCGATCACGGACGAAGTACAATGAACATTTCCAACTCATGGATCGGCTTCTATTAAATGAGTCCAACAATTTTCGTTGGATGTTTTGCTGCTTTGTTTTATGTTGATTTGCGTGTTTGTGTTGCTTTCAATGATTTGGTTTTCATAGTTCGCTTTCCTCGCTTGAGCATTCATTTTCAATCATAAGTGAGAGATCGAATAATGCTAACCAAAGTGTTATTGTAATTTTAGGACGCATAACCAAGAGATTGTTGTAATTTTAGGACGCATAACCAAGAGGCTTTCTGTAAAACCCCTAATTCTAAAAACCGTATTAATTTTTATTATTATTATTTATTTAACTTATTTATAGTAGTTATGAGCTAAATAGAGGAAATAGATTTTATTTAAACTTTATTTGAAGTGTTGGTGCATTTAGGGGATTTATGGAGCCATTATAAATTTTTTCTAATTTATTCCATGTAGGAGACCCTTTGGACTATTGCTAGCTTGATGGTGTACACCAATATAATTTTTAGAATTTTTCTATGTATATATATATATATATATATATATATATATATATATATATATATATATATATATATATATATATATATATATATATATAATTAATTAGAAAAGAAATTCCTATTGGATCTAACCTAAACCCCTTAGCCTACCCTACCCGCTTAAACCCACAACCCGTTAGGAGAACAAAATATCAACAGCAGCAGTAACAAAAACCAACTTCCCTTTTCCTTCTCCGCGCGTGTGAGCCTTCTCATTCCACCGCTTTTAACTCTATTATTACTAAACTCTCCTCAACCGAAACCAAAACCAATAAAAGATCAACCGAAACCAAAACCAATAAAAGAAAGAAACAGCAGCAGCAGTAGTCTTTGAGACCACTAAGTTTTCCCACCGCCTCTTGATCTCTATATATGTTACAACTCTCCCAAACCCTAACCCCACTTCTTTCACTAAAACTTAACACAGTATTGGACGCTTGCACTATACAGAACTCTTACTCGGCAAGTATACCTTGCCATTGTACTATTACTTACATTCCATATGATGCATGCATATTTTATTTCTGCTTATTTAGTTTATTTATATTAGCTGCTATATAAATTGCGCATCCAAGAAAACTTGTGTGCAACGACGGTGTCGTCGTATTCTGTTTTTACTTATATATTTGCATTGGACCTACTTTATGAGACCATCCCATTATTATGAGGCATTTTATGTTTCATTGGCCATGACACTATTCTTACACGAGTGTGAGTCACATGTAGGACACGGACTTGCGTATTCGGCTGGCCACTGGTACATATAGGTCGTGCGACGGATAAGGATAACTGTTGATAGAAACTTTGTATACTAGTAGACCTAGCAGTTATTTAGAGGTTTTATCGTGCCATGGATGTGGCATGCTTAGAGCATCAGGCGGGAAGGACTACTAGTAGGCGTATGGGACACCCACTTCCTCTATGCAGATTCTACACTCGACGGAGTGATATGGACGTTATATACTATGCAGATTCCATGTTCTTCGGAGCGATATGGACGTTATATACTATGCAGATTCCCCATTCTTCAGAGCGATAGGACGTTATTATATACATTACGCCCTTGTATTGGGGACATATGTGGCATATACTAGCCAGTTGTCACGATTGGTGAATTACGTCAGCATATGTCTAGCCTACACTTCCCATACACTCAAAGTTGTCCTCAAGTTTTATTTCACTTAGACGGTTAGGCGACCCATTGGATGTTTATATTTTAGTACTTTATTGGCATGTTTATATGTATCTTGTTACGTCCCTCTGAGGACCTGGTCCCTTTCTAGATATGGACGAGCAGGAGTATCCGCAGGAGTACGGTCCTGGACCCGACGCTACTTACCTGACTGAGGAGGTCTTACCCTCAGAGTATCTGTGATTTATTTCCACTATTTAGAGATTTTGTTGCTATTTCAGTATAGTCGTTTTGTAGTGGATTTGTTTCCATCAGACTATCAGACTTGATGCTCATCTTTGATATTCAGATATTATTCAGCTTTTTATTCCTACTTATTATTTGTGCTGTGGATGAGATACAGATTGTGTGTGACTTGTTGTGACGGTATATTATCACTGGTGGATTTGATATTCATGTACAGCATACGTGTGTATATGGTTTCCATATATTGGAGTTCGTATACATACGGCTGGGCATATTACGTATTCCTAGTCCTACATATTTTGGGACTGGGACATGACATATTTTTAGTGGTGGCCCATGCAGGTCAAGAATATATTGTCTCGGTTACGTAAATGTACCGAACAAGGCTGCGTATAGGAATAGAGTATAAGGATCTCATCCATGCTTGACTGAAATCTCATTCTTCCTTTCAACCATCCTATGTTTGGATAAACAAAGTTTTACGCCAAAAATCCTTTACCCTGTGACCAGACCCTTTACCCTAGTTGGCGTAAAAGCCAAATGACTATCTTGTTGGCGTAAAAGCCAAGCTATGAAGAAGACTGCCTACTTTACGCTACGGTTATGACAACTGCTACCCACGTTCAAACCTACGTATGACACGTATTCCTTTATAAGATCATGGCATTCAAGCCACGTAGGTGACTGCCCCTGCGTAAACTTGATTCATGAATAATAAATAACCAGCGTAGAATAGCCTGATTAGACGTAAAATGTAAGGTTGGTGAGGTAAGCGTATTTGTCACAGCCTTAATTTCCCAATCGTGACCCATTTGAACAAATCTCGTGCATTAAATGCAGAGAGATGCCTTGAGCCCTGTGTAAAAAATAGCTTTTGACGTGGCATCTGATTTTGTCCTGTCTTGAGCGTAAAAACTCATTTCTGTCGATTTTGTCTTATCTTGAGCGTAAAAACTCATTTCTGTCCATATAGAATAGGCAGCGTATTCAGAAGACTCCATTCTTCTTTCTTTTGAAAGTGTAAAAATGACTTGTATCAAATATGTCACTAAACGACAACCTGGGTCTCTGTGCAAAATCATCATCACAGTCGTCCTCTCGATCATCGTGCAATACTTTTTTCAAATGTCAGGATCACTAATTAGTCTGACAAATTTATCCGAGGAATACAAAGAGCTCATCGTACAACTTTACGCTACAACGTACTTTACGCAGGAAGTACAGCAAAACTTTACGTGGGCAGATTTTACGCACAGCAATCTTTTACGCGCAGAATTTTTACGCAGACTTTACGCGGCAACCTTTACGCAGACTTTACGCAGAAAATATTTTTACGCCAGACTTTACGCAACAGATCTTTTACGCATAAATCTTTTACGCGCAGACTTTTTACGCAGGCAACTCTGAAACCATGTTTTACGCTGACAGTTTTGAATCTCTATTTTACGCCAAACTACCTTGATTCTCTGCTTTACGCGGACAACTCTGAAGCCCTACTTTACGCTTCTCTGCTTTATGCGGACAGTTCTGAAGCTCTACTTTACGCTTCTCTGTTTTACGCAGACAACTCTGAAACCCTACTCTACGCCAAAATTCCTTGAAGCTCTACTTTACGTGGACAGCTTAGCAACCTGTTTTACGCCAACTACCTTAAGGCCCTGTTTTACGCAGGAAAAGACTTCATATATGTTGGGAGGGGTTTTGACTGTAAAATACGCGGACAAATTCCCCAGCATATTTTATGCTTCTACATTCTATTTAATACTTGCATCCTGTTTGATTCATGTACTTCTTCTAATCGTTGTGTACATCACCTGCAGAGAGATGGATATGCAGAATGGATGTACGGTCGCCGATGGCGACACAACTCCTTGAGTCAATGGTCAGACTCAAGGAGAGACCTCAAGAATTCGTAGACTTCTGGGACCAGATGGAAAGATTCCCAATCCAGTTCCATCTAATCTTTTCGTTCCACCTAATGGGAACCTTCCAGCTTTTCCAATATCGTAGGATGGCCAGGCACTGTAACACCCCGTTCCATTCAAGCGGGCTGCCGATTCAAACGGCAAAAGTGTATGTCCCGACCCGCTTTGCTCAGGCGAGAATACTCGTTTGATCGCAAAGGATATCCAGACTTGTCCCTACAGGAATTCAGCTTAGGCTTTCAGAGGCTCGCTTGACGTATCACTCGACCGAGGCGAATCATCGCTAAGGTGGGTGGCTACGGTGAACTTGTCTTTGCTTAGCCAGCACACATAAAATCTGGAACGATACATGCTAGTCGCTAGGTGAATCACCCCCTGAATGCTAATAAAAATCCAACGCACCTAGCTAAGGGAATAATCCCAACTTGTATTGCTTGTGCTAGAACATGGAAATTGAAATATTGTTGATATTCAGACCCTCGCATGCCAAGTCCCTTACGGTTTCATCTCTCGGCTTACCTTCGGGCCCGAGCAAACGTGTCTGCTTATGTTCCTTAGAAATGAATGCTTGCTTGCTTGCTTGCTTGCTTGCAAATGTCTAACGTTATTATATGGTGCATGCATTGAGTCAGCCAGGAGACTATCAAATAGCTCTTCTGTGCAATTGAACCTGCAAGTATCCGGGACCGTTGGGTCGTCAAGGCAATCCCCGAACCAGGGGCACGCATCAGGGCAAATGAATACTGAACGAGAATCATATCACGTTACAACTGAATGGTAATCACATCAAGTTACCTCTGAACGAGAATCATGTTAACGAATCCAAGAACGAATCTCAGCTCGTGGAGCAAACGCTCGGTTCAGAACAAAAATCATGGATTATCATATCAAGTTGTGGATTTGGAAAGACCCTGACCTGCATGTCACGGACAACTCAGAAACGAGGCATCGTTCCACGGGCGGTCACCGGGGCACTGGGACCGACCTGATCCGGATGGAACATAACGTAATAGTCTCACGTGATTAACGGGATGGTTTGCAGCGCCTTACGTGCTTTCGTTGCATTCTCTACCCCGCCAATGACTATGGTCCTTTATGGCTATGCCAGCGATAAACATTCATATAGATAAGTCATCATCACTTAGCGGCTATCCGCGTGCGAGTCATTGTATCGTATCAAAAAACAACTGAACACCTGAACGATCATGATACAACGAATCTTGTGTTTGCATATGCTATGCCTCCTGAATTTTTATACTTGCCCGTGCTTGAATTAATAATATTTGCCTTGGACAGGGAAGGTCAAATGGTAAGTTGGTAAGTCTCGCCGTATTTCCTCTCATGTTGCACGGCGCACTACCACACAAATTAGGCTATTCAAATCTTGCATGAAACTGATCCTAAGGCAACTAGAAAGATAACTAAATAGTTGGCGGACGGAACCTATATTACGTGTTTAGATTTGTCGAGCGGGCGAGTAGTCTCTCCACCAGTGCATTCAATGTACTGATAATCCACCAGGTTGTATGCAGGGTACGGGAGAACCTCGTTCGGTGCGGATGCCTCCTTCGTGCGTGCTAAGGCGTGAAGATCACTCCGAAGCAGCGTTGCGTCCGGAACTGAAGCACATATACAAGACATAATATTGGAACATAGCCTGAACATCGCCTATACAATCATTCCATAATTGTAGCCACTTGGCATGCTTTTACTGTTTCAGAGAGAGAGGCTTGAGCGACTTGTAATCTCGGCTATACGCCACCTGTAATACTTGTTTATATCAATAAAGAGTTGCTTTACTTCTACTTGTGCTATTAAATGCTTCCGCTATTGTCGACTCAGTGAACCTGTTACCAAATTGCCTATGCGTTTATGACTCCGCTGCACTCGGACAATCTGTACGACTTTGTGGCTTAGAACTCTTACTGCCAGCCAATGAACCACGGCCTTGCACGGGTATGGCTCACACTCGTGCGGCATCACGCCCAGATGGGTCAAAGAGATCATTCTGCGGGAGCGATGGCGCAGTGATTCTCGTCTAGCAGGAATGATCGATTTGCCTGCGGGAGATCGGGGCGTGACAGGCACAACTGTTTCAATTCTTCCAGATGATAATACAGGAACAGCGACAACAGGCTGCCACACTAGCTACAGAGTAGAGGCAGCAAGCAGCAGAATAGAGACAAGAGTTCCTAGCAACACTTGAAAGGATGGCTGCAAAGACTACTGTACCAGCTCAAGCACTAGCTCCAGTACCTCGAGCTAGAGTTGGTTCAGTAAAGGACTTTGTACAGATGGGTCCGAGACCGTACAAAAGGCATTGAGAGCCCAGAGGAAACTACCAACTGGATCACTCACACTCGGAAATTATTAGAGGCATCGCAGCTACCTGCAGACCTATGGATGACGGGTGTAAGGACACATCCAGGACCAATAAGGATACAGCAAGGAGGACCTATCAGACGTCCTTTGGAACAACAACAACAGTATCAACACAGAACCGGACCATACCAGATTCCGGAGAAGCCCCAATGTAATTATTGTGGGAGATGCGGGCACATTTTGAGAAATTGTCGAAACCGCTTAGGACAATGTATGAAGTGTGGTTCCAAACAGCATTTGGTAAGAGACTGTCCAATGCAGTAGACAGTGACACTTTCGCCGTCAGTACATGAGCTAGCAATTCCAGCACCGAAGCCAGCTCCGTAGATAAATAGACCAGGAGAATCAACTTGGCAGCGTGAGGACAGCAGAATATTTTCTGAACCTATTCGGTGATCAAGGTATAAATTTACTTTGTTAATTTATACCTTATACCATCCTTGACTTTCTACCGTGACTTAGTTTTAATTTCGAGGACGAATTTTATAAGTTGGGTAGTATGCCTCACAACCTAGTATCACATAGTCCTCTTGACTCCTTAGTAAAGTATAGTTGAATGACATTAACTATACGCTAGCATAAGAAGATAATGTTTATTCAGACTATAGAACTTAGGGGCTATATCCCTATTTGGTCAACTAGCGACTTAGACAAGAAATTGGTATGACAACCGTAGAGACTGGAAGAGTCTTATCTCTTTGTGACTTGAATTATTTTGTAACATCTCTCATCATAATCTAGCCTATTCCTATTTTCTGAAAAACCTTGACTTGTGTTGCTGTTACAGTCTAGTTTTGCAAGCTTATTCTTTTATCGAGCTTGTTCATGATATATGTATTAGTGAATGCATATATTAATACATTTCAGAATCAGTGTATTACGGTCTGATCAACCATAGTGCGCTTGGTTCGCCCTTCACAATACTACTTTACGTGGATTGAGATACATAGTTGACTAGTAGACGAATATACTTAGACATGTCTGGCATATCGCATCGGTTACATAACTGTACTGATACGAGCATGTGAATAGGAATTACCAAAAACATGATTTCAACCCACAACCGCCTTAACGATTCCCAATTAAATTCTTTAAAACTCCTTGAACCTAGTACTTGTATTCTATCACCTTCACCTGGAATTCTTTAATTATTGATCTCCGTCTTCCCTTACTTCGGAAAGACGAAACCTCGTGCTTGGTATAAGTTTGATATGCAGATAGTACTAGATATACCCCATAGGCCAATCACATTATTTGATGATTACTTTCCGTAATTAAAGGTATATCATAGGTGATATATTTTGTGTAAACTTTGAGGATTGAATAACATGATTAAATAATTTGAGGAATAGCTTTCTTAAATATATAGCCTTTTTAGAAATTGCATTATTAAACTTGAGATGAATTCTTTTAGATTGTGATCAAGTAAGATTAGATAGAGAACCCTACCCTATTTTAATTTCGAGGACGAATTTTTATAAGTTGGGTAGAATGTAAAATCCCTAATTCTGAAAACCGTATTAATTTTTATTATTATTATTTATTTAACTTATTTATAGTAGTTATGAGCTAAATAGAGGAAATAGATTTAAGTTAAACTTTATTTGAGGTGTTGGTGCATTTAGGGGATTTATGGAGCCATTATAAATTTTTTCTAATTTATTCCATGTAGGAGACCCTTTGGACTATTGCTAGCTTGATGGTGTGCACCAATATAATTTTTAGAATTTTCTATGTATGTATATATATATAATTAATTAGAAAAGAAATTCCTATTGGATCTAACCTAAACCCCTTAGCCTACCCATCCCGCTTAAACCTACAACCTGTTAGGATAGCAAAATATCAACAGCAGCAGTAGCAAAAACCAACTTCCCTTTCCCTTCTCCGCGCGTGTGAGCCTTCTCATTCCACCGCTTTTAACTCTATTATTACTAAACTCTCCTCAACCGAAACCAAAACCAATGAAAGATCAACCGAAACCAAAACCAATGAAAGAAAGAAACAGCAGCAGCAGTAGTCTTTAAGACCACTAAGTTTTCCCACCGCCTCTTGATCTCTATATATATTATAACTCTCCCAAACCCTAACCCCACTTCTTTCACTAAAACTTAACACAGTATTGGACGCTTGTACTATACAGAACTCTTACTCGATAAGTATACCTTGCCATTGTACTATTACTTATATTCCATATGATGCATGCATATTTTATTTCTGCTTATTTAGTTCATTTATTTTAACTGCTATACAAATTGAGCGTCCAAGGAAACTTGGGTGCAACGACGGTGTCGTCGTATTCTGTTTTTACTTATGTATTTGCATTGGACCTACTTTATGAGACCATCCCATTATTATGAGACATTTTATGTTTCATTAGCCATGACACTATTCTTACACGAGTGTGAGTCACATATAGGACACGGACTTGCGTATTCGGCTGGCCACTGGTACGTATAGGTCGTGCGGCGGATAAGGATAACTGTTGATAGAAACTTTGTATGCTAGTAGACCTGGCAATTATTTAGAGGTTTTATCGTGCCATGGATGTGGCATGCTTAGAGCATTGGGCGGGGAGGACTACTAGTAGGCGTATGGGACACCCACTTCCTCTATGCAGATTCCACACTCGATGGAGTAATATGGACGTTATATACTATGCAGATTCCACGTTCTTCGGAGCGATATGGACGTTATATACTATGCAGATTCACTGTTCTTCAGAGCGGTAGGACGTTATTATATATATTGCGCCCTTGTATTGGGGGCATATATGGCATATACTAGCCAGTTGTCATGATTGGTGAATTACGTCAGCATATGTCTTGCCTACACTTCCCATACACTCAAAGTTGTCCTCAAGTTGTATTTCACTTAGACGGTTAGGCGACCCATTGGATGTTTATATTTTAGTACTTTATTGGCATGTTTATATGTATCTTGTTACGTCCCTCTGAGGACCTGGTCCCTTTCTAGATATGGACGAGCAGGAGTATCCGCAGGAGTACGGTCCTGGACCCGACGCTACTTACCTGACTGAGGAGGTCTTACCCTCAGAGTATCTGTGATTTATTTCCACTGTTTAGAGATTTTGTTGCTACTCCAGTATAGTCGTTTTGTAGTGGATTTTTTTCCATCCGACTATCAGACTTGATGCTCATCTTTGATATTTAGATATTATTCAGCTCTTTATTCCTACTTATTATTTGTGCTGTGGATGAGATATAGATTGTGTGTGACTTGTTGTGACGGTATATTACCACTGGTGAATTTGATATTCATGTACAGCGTACGTGTGTATATGGTTTCCATATATTAAAGTTTGTATACATACGGCTGGGCGTGTTACGTATTCCTAGTCCTACATATTTTGGAACTGGGGCGTGACACTTTCCATTCTCTCGTGTTGATTCATTCGGTGAGTGAATTCGGCCCTTTGATGAATCATTTTGTCTGCACGCTTAATAAAAAAAATCTCTAGTCCACTCAGTTGCATGTCCCTAAGTTCAATGATGCCTCACTAACAAGATAAACTAAAAGAAATGAACTACATGCTTAATATATATAGAACTATTGCTTTACTTTCAAGTTAATGTTACATGTCCGTTACTCATATGCTGCACAACAGGGATGTGTATAGAAAACCTCTTATGACTTGACAAATATTCAGTGTGAAAAAAAGAGAGACTAATAGTGCACCCTGAGGTATAGTCCTTGCGATCAAGTGGGGTGTGGCTATTAGATAAGAAAAGAGAAGATGGAAACATGTGATTGTGTTCAGAACTGTGCAAAAAATATTTTATCTGATAGATGTTCATGTCATGCATTGGTCTCGGATAACTTATGCACAAGGTAATAGTCTCTCGAATGGTTCCTGGGGAACTAGAAATCGATCGGTCCGAAGAGATTTTGAGAGCACCCTAGGGAACGATCTTTGAGATCTAGTGGGGTGTTGTGTCTATTAGTGCAGAGCGGAACCCTCCATCACAGTTGCTAGTATTCGTGTATGTTAGGGTAGAGCTGCAGTAAAGTCACAGCCCTAACATTCACGTGTACTAGTGCAGAGCTGAACCTTGAGACACCGCTGCTAATCATGGGATAACCCATGGACCATCATGTAGTTAGGAAGCATGATAGGTGCAATCTTCTTGAAAACCTAACCGATAAATGCAAAGTCCCTTGAGATTATTGATATATGCAAATTGTGGCTAACTTGTATGTCTGCTGCAGGGATAATGATCGACCGTGGGTAAGAAATATTATATATGTGGTTTACCCTGCTGGTTATGTTTCTTTATATGCATTGCTAAAAAAAACCTAGACAACTAGAAAAATTATATAATAATTATGCTAGCTTCACATGTTTACTTAGTATGGATTTTAGGTGAGTTTGGCTATGGTCGCTCACCAGTACATGCTGAGCACTAACCCACATTTTTGGGCATCTCCAGGTTCAGGTAGCGAGAGTGTGGCAAGCCATATGAATCTGTAGGAGCGCATCTAATCCAGTAGAACCATGCTCGATGCTTCCAAGTTTCCTTTACAGTTGCAAGTTTCCTTCAAGGTCTTTTAATTAATGTCCTAGTATAAGGATATGATGTATGGGCATTGTGGCTAGTTTTGGGTTTCAAAGAGATATACGCCAACTATGGCATATTTTGTAATCAGCCAAGCAAATGCATTGTAATCCAATTTCAGTATTCAATAAAGAAAGTATTTTGTGTTCCTATCAAATGTGTTCAATCTTTGGTTTTCTGCAAATAAAGTTGTGTGTTTATATATCCATTGTCTATTTTATGTTTTGTGCAGGTACTATGCCTTGTGCAAGCGCAACTTAGGCTTGCACGACATCATGTCCACTAGTGACTTTTGGTCCTCCAGGATCGGGGCATGACAAAGCCCCCGAAAGGTATTCAAATTTGTAGATCTGTTTATCTTTGGACAACTGTCGTCAAGGGAAAAGGCGTCTTCATGTCTGCTCAAATGACAAAAGATTGACGTTATCATAGTGCTCTTGGCTTTTCATTTTGTTATGTATTTTAATTTTATTTGAGTCTAGGATTATTGTAAGTTGAGTCGCATTTGGCTACTAGATGCACTCAAGTCCACTCAAAATAGCCTACCTAAACCCAGATCAAACCCAACACTCAAGTCAGGCCTAAACCCTACATCAAACAGTCAAATCAGCCTCAACCCAAACCAGAAATATTCTGAATTTTGGATGATCGAACTCAGACCGAGTTCTGTCCAAACTCTGGCCGAACTCGGTCAGCCCAAACCAGAAACCCTAGTCAGCCTCTTCCTTCCTGAAGACCAGGCTCCAACATTCAAATTTTTGAACGTTAGGGGACCAAACTCTGCCCGAACTCGGTCCAGAAAAATCCTATAAATAGAGGTTGAATTTTACTCATTTTAATCATCTCTTACTTGCAAACATATTCTATTCTGAGCTTTAAATCTTCATATTCCCAAGATCAACTCCCAGCCTTCTAGTGCCATGTGCGATATTTGTTAGAAATCTGTTCGAGTTGTAAAGCTTGATTTTCTATTTTGTTTGAAGTCGGCAAGCTCTTCGGATCAAAGCTTATGGTTGTAAGAAGTCGGCGTGCCCTTCGGATCAAAGCACGTTTGTACGTTATTTGCACAATAGTGGATTAATATCGAGCAAGAGTTCTCGGAACTGGATTAGTCCTCCACGAGAGAAACCAGTATATATCGCGGTATTTGCGTTTGTGATTTCTGAACTCTATTTACTTTTCATATACTTCCTATTGTTGTTATAGTTTTAGTTGGTTATTAGCATTGCTATTATTAGGTAATTATTTCGCTGCACTCTATCCCCCCCTCCCCTCTAGAGTTGTTTTATATATATATATATATATATATATATATATATATATATATATATATATATATATAAACTTGTCATGTCAATGAACTTCTAGCCTAGTGGTTAGAGAAGAGGCATGCAACTAGGGTGGACGGATTTTCGACTCCCAGTAAGAGCGTTTATGGGATTATTCAGTGGGATTATTTGAAAAATTACTTGTTCCAAAAAGAAAAAGAAAAAGAAAAGAGAACTTGTCACTTCTCGTTTTCGATATGTGTATTTATAGGAGTATTTGTTTCGGTACCATGTATTTCTTAAATTTTTTTATTCCGTGTTGATATAGGAAAATACCAGTTATTCCTAAGTGGAACATATGCATGAATCATTATGCTGCAAGATGTACTGGTTCGGGCCAAGGTTTTTCAACCCATTTTTGGTGGCTAAGAATAGTTACAAGTGTACAACTTCTTGAGACAGGAAGAGAGGGATCTCGAAGAGTTTGAAAAAAAAGCTTCGGAGTAGATCATTCGGAAATTTTCGTCTTGGTTCATCTTTGTGATTCTCGTGGTCCAATAATTTCGTTCCTCTTTATAGTCCTTCCTCATCTCTAAATAGTTACGGTGATCCATTGTTCAGATAGATAAGAGAAATTGTAGATAAGTCGGATATATCATTCTAATCCAGTAGTGAAGCTTTTCCAGCTTGGAGTACGATCATTCTATTATTTTTTCTACTTGGATTTTCATGTAAAAGCTTTTGGGATCTGCTTGACAATTATAGGTTAGCGATTATAAAATATTTTTAGAATAACGATTATGAGGTCTCATTTTTTCTAATTTTAAATGACAACTTTTAAGTTAGTGTTTGTTAATCATTAAGAAACGGTTTTAAAAAATATATATATATAAAAATAAAATTACCTTTATGTCCTTATACAAATAAAAGCTCTTCTGTTACAAAGGCCATGTTCTCATCTTCAGCAGAAGGAAACACGTCTATCACCGACACAAAGAAATGATGAGCATTTAATTCTCTTTCTCTATGTTGCCAATGGAACAATTACTTTACTAAGTACGATGCTGTTAAGGTATGCTTCTCCAAAAAAAAATTTCAATAATGCTAAGTTTACTATCAAATGCTTACAATCTTCTTTCAATTCTCTCATCCTCTCCTTCTATGTGGGTCATATTTGACTCCACCTCTTTTCCAATAAACGACTATTACGTGGCATTTCGGTCACGTGACGACCATCCGGACAGACGTCAGATCCCACATCTTTCTCCTCCTCCAATGGACAGTCGTCACGTGGACGCCACGTGGACGTCACGTGCGAGTTATAAGAAGGTTGTAAGCATAAGGTCGTAGGCATAGCATATCTCTTTCTTTTTTCCTTCCGGCAGCACATGTTTGTCATTGTATGTGTTGCCATTGCAAAAGCAGATCTCACATCAGCACAATAATTAATAAAAATGTATTTTAACATTTTTTTGTAGGGGCATTTGCTAAAATATCGCATAATACTATTTATTTGATATTTTTTGGTATTATTTAAATTTTTAGATTTAAAATTTTTAATAAATATTTTTGTTTTGGTATTATCAATGTAAATTTTTTCAAATATTATAATAGATAACTTGTTATTATCTATTTACAAAATTTAATTGATATATATATATATATATATATATATATATATATATATATATATATATATATATATATATATATATAACTCCCATCGCCAATTGAGTTGGCGGTTCCAACTCCCACCCGTCAACTGAGTTGGCGGGCCCCAATAACTCGCCAACTCAGTTGGCGAGTTCTCCCCTTCCCTATAATTTCACCAAACTCCTCCCCTTTCTTATAATTATATATAAATATATTACTTTATTTAAAAAAAACCGTTTTTTGAATGATGATATAAATAGAATAAAATAATATTTTTTTCCAAAAGTCATCGATTTGGGATGTTTATGAAGATACCAAAAATATATTATATCAATTTTGAGTAGTTTTTGAGCCGACCAAAATCAGTATCTCAAAAAAATTAATAAACAGAGGTTTTCATAAAGGATCGGTTCAAAAATTGGTGTTTGCATTTGTGCTATTGTGTGTTTGTGATTTGCTTGCACATTTTATCGTTTTTTTTCAATCCTCACATATTCCTTTGCGGTCGAAAACTATATTATTCTACTGAGCCCGAGCTGTATTTCTACCGCATACCATTCTAATGATACCGGTGCGTCCAACTATATTCCAGCATCAGACCCATTTTGATTATGATAAGAGTGGACTTGGATGACGAAGATAGGACTAAAATTCTAAACAAAGCTCAGCAAATCAGCCATATCAGTTTGCTCTTTATAAAGAGACTTAAAACGGTTCAAAATGAGTCATCTAAGTCATATGTATATTCTTACATAATTTTTTTTTAAATAAATAAATTATAATTAATTGTTTAACTATCTAATATTATCTAACTATAGTAAAACATCTTTTAACTCATGTGGTTAAAGTCAGATACATTTTCCATCTTGAATGTGTTCGATTATTCATTATTCAGGAGAGTGGTATTTTAACAGAAAAAAAAAATTATGTGCATGGCACGTACTAGTGCATGTTACTAGTAGGGATAAAATACCCATACTCGCCTGGCCCATTGGATACCCTAAACCCAATATTTGATCATCTCTATCTCTATTCTTATAATGAGACTTCAAAACGGATCAAAAGTGAGTCGTCTATGTCGTTTGTAAATACTCAACCACTTATTTAAAAAATTAATATTATATAAAAAAATTGTTAAAAAAATAAATTTGTTATAAATAACGTCATGAAAAATCAAACTTGACCAACTAAGAAAAATGTCTCACACCTTAACCACATGAGCTAGAAGAGACGTTTGATTATAGTTATATAATAATATTATGCAGTTAAAAATTAGTTAAAAATATTTAATTTTATATTTTATATTTTTAATTTTTAATTTTTAATTACGTGAGGATATACGTACAACTTAGACGTCTAGCATTTTCAAGAATTTTTTATACGCTTAATTACAACTTGATACACTCAACTATCCAAAATGTTCAAATTGACACTCTCAACTTTGATGGGTACTAACTTAATACCCTATCTCAACTAATATTTTAAACTTGATACCCAATTTTTTGTTTATTCCTAAACTACCCTTCCCCCCACCCCACCCCACCACCACCTTAACTCCACACCCCACACCAACGGCTGCTGCTCCGGCAGCCACCCCCCTCACCCCCACCCCCCGACGACCCCCCTACTCTCCCCCGGCGACCCCGTCCTATCCGCACCTGACGACCACCCCCCTCTTCGCACCCGACAACCACCCCTACTCGCACGCACGCCAGCGCCGCATGTCGGCCTCCGGCTGCGTTGTTGTCGCTGCCGTCGCCGCTTGCTGCTGTGCGTTCTCCCCCTCCCTCCCTCCCTCCCTCCCTCTTGGCGCTGGTGCCAGAAAGGGAGGAGGGGCGGTGTCACGCCCCAGTCCCAAAATGTCGAGGGACAGGGCACGTGGCAATGGCCAGCAGCACGCACCGATGGACAACCCAATTTAATGGCTCCATCAGGGCATGCTTAAGCTGTAGTCTAACAGGAATTAGGGCAATTGTTACAAGTCACGGGTTATTCTATTCTCATCCACAACAGATAATCACAGATTAAAAGACAGAGTAATGCAAATAGAAATAACTGTCAAATCTCAATAAATTCCTCGGGAAACAATCCGAGAATATGTCTGGTACAACAATGCAAATAGACAGAAAATAAAAAACTGGAAATAGAAATAACTGACTACATACAGCCACTGCTCAAGAGAAGTCCTCTGGTACGATCTCGTCCTCGGGTCCTGGTACAGCTCCTGGAAGTGCTCCTGTACGGTGTAACTCTGGATGGATCTCTTCGGCTATACCTGGGGACATCATCCATTCCAGGTCCTCAGGGGACATAGCAAGGTACAAGATAACTCAAGCCAAATAAATAAGCAGTGCAGCAATAAATAAGCAATAGGGTAAACTATGTAACCAGCTAAGTGAGATGCAACATGAGAGCAGTACAAGAACTCAGGCTGAAACTACTACAAGCTCTGTGTCGGGGAGCCGGTAGCAGTGATATCATGTAGTTGTCTAGCTCGTAGTGAGACTAAGACGCCGGCATAATATGAAATCAACCTGTAGCTTGTGTGTCTCTCCCCACCCAATGTAATCACGCATATCATGACCATAACGTCTCATGTCTATGTCAGTGGGATCATAGCTAATGCAACAAGTCATAATGTCTATAAAGTATCTCTGTCAAGTCCTGTATTCTATACAGAATCACCATGAATGTCTCAGGAAGACTCTGTCTCATGAATAGTGTCCAGTGTCCTGGGTTCTGGAGTACTTGATAAGACAAGTACGAGCATTATCGGGTCTCGATATACATCTCTATGTGATGTTACACAACTCCGCGTACGGAGTTGGCACCCGACTGGTAATCGGACGCTAAGTAAGCCACTCGGTCCTGAGTTTTAACAGTTAAACATGTTTATATGCATTTAAACAAGAATTCAGGCAAGTTCTATAACAAGAATTACTACAATTTGGCAAGCTTTACTTGCCCACTGATGTATAAACAAGTCAAGGAAAATAAGTAGCAAGCTGCAGGGTTTGGCAAGGTACACTTGCCTGTGGTTCCGGCTCTGTTTGCAGTTCTGACTTCAGTGGGAATTGTAGGCGGTACTCCGGTTGCTGAAACAAACATCACCATCAGATTCAGAAAATATCAATCAGCTAGAAACGCCTGTCCATGGGTCCAATTTGGAGACAAGGGCAAAAACGACAGTTTCTGGTCAAAACGGGGTCCGCATGTGGGGCCGCTTTGCACCGAAAAATGTGTCAGGGTCAAATGTCTCCAAATTCGCCAAACTTAGTGTCAACAAGTCAAGAACGATGATACGAACCCAACGGAACTTCCAGAATTGAATTCCGAAGAGCCGATCACAAAATCGCCCGTCAAGTGGAGCCTGTGGGGCCCACGATACGCGATTTTGTCAACGTTCTCAGAATCGAACCAAACTTGGGTCACAGGACCAGCGTATTGCTACGAGTCCGATGGCGCAAGTTTCGTCTCGATCCGACGTGTGTACACAAAGTTACAGCGTGCTCCAGAATTGACGGATACGGGACGGTGTCCGCGAATACGCGTTGATCCCGGTGTGCACGCACATCCGAATCAGCTTCTGCGAAATCCCGCACGTCCGTATCGACGACGCGCACGTATCTGTGAAGACCGCGCGCGACCAAGTCGTCCCGTTTGGCGGGGCGTACCCAGTTCCGGGGTGAATCGGGGTGTTATTTTTTCTGTTTTTGGATCGCGGTGTGCGATCACCACAGGACGCGATGCCCCAAACGGTTTGTCCGGGCACCGAGAGGGTCATACAGGCTTCGCAACGCAATTTACGGAATCGAAAACAGAGCTACGAGCAAGAAGATACACGCACCTGAACGGGGCCCAAAAATTGGGATCGAAATCGTGTCCGACACGTGTCCGACACGTGTCGGATACAGGGCAAGAATTAGGGTTAGGGTTCAGGGGAATTAGCCGAGCTCCGGCGGAGGGCGGCGGCTGGGCGGCCGGGCTGAGGCGGAGGGGGCCGGGGCACGCGGCGCGGGGAGCTGCTCGAGCTGCTGCGGCCTTCGATGGCCGGAGGACGGCGGAGCGGGGCGCCGGAGGGGAGGAGCAGGGCTGGCTGGACGTGGCGCTGGCGGCGTGGTGGTCGACGGCGTCTCCGGGGCTGCCGGAGAAGACGCTGGGGGCGGAGGCTAGGGTGGCCGGAGAGGGGCGGACGAGGGTATAAATAGGGCTCGGGGGAGGAGGTCGTGGCCGAGGGGGTGGCCGAGTCTGGCGGCGCAGCGGGCGGAGGACGCGGCGGGCGGCGCGGCGTCGGACGCGGGCAGGGGGGAGACTGGGTCGTGGGGGAGGCCGGGCTAGCGGGTCTCGGGTCGGGTCTGGCGGATCCGACCCGACCCGATAGGGGCGAGCGGTTGGGCTAGGCCGGGCCCAATGGGCTGGGCCGGGCTACGGGCTGGGCCAGGTTAATATTAATAATAATAATAATAACAATAATAATAATAATAATAATAATAATATCATTAAACAATTAATTAATTAAATAATTATATTTAGGTGTTTTAAAAATAGGTCCGGGGCCCAATAAATTCTAAAAAAATTGTCCTAAGTCCAGTTTTTCATTTTACACTCAAAAATATTATTTTCATAATATTTTAATACTGTTTATTATCATTTAAAATTTATTTAATAATTAAAACCCTGTTTTTAAATTACAGAAAAATCCCAGAAAATTCCAGTAAATTGTGAAAAATCCAGTTTTGAAAATTTTGAAAAATCAGGGGGTTTACAGGCGGGGAGGGGAGGGGTCGCCGGAGAGGGGAGGGGGCGGGGATGGGTTCGCCGGAGAGGGAGGGAGGGAGAGAGAGAGAGAGAGAGAGAGAGAGAGAGAGTGGGAAGGAATACCTTGGTCTTTTTTTTTTTTTTTGAATATTAAGTTAGCACCTATCAAAAATGAGGGTGTCATTTTGGATAGTTTAGGATATTAAGTTGTAATTTATTTTTTTATAAAAAGTAAAAATATATTCATAATAAATTATAATAAAAAACTATTTAAATATTTAAATTATTTTATAATAATATAAAAAAAATTATTTTTCTTACAACCCACGTACATTTTAGCTATAGAAATGGCTTTGCTGTACCTCCAACCAAATGGCCCTTGATAAGGGCACTACTAAATTTACTCAGAGGCAGCCCAAATGTTTATCATTGATAATTACAAGTTTCTACTCCCAAAATTTACTCGGGGCTGTCTATTCTTGATTTCTTTTACAATCAGAACTGTCAAAATTTTGACAGTCATAAAAAATCAACATATAATTTTGACAGTCCTGATTATAAAAAAAATCAAGAGTGGACAGTCTCGAATAATTTTTTTTTTTACAGTCCTAATTATAAAAAAAATAAAGAATGGACAGTCTCGAAAAAGTAAATTTAGTAGTCCCTTGTCGACAGCCCAACCAAATACTTACAGCAGGTTCTATTACAACCAAATGCATTTTTATATTTTTATATTTTGTTTAAACAAAATTAAACCAAACCAAAACCCTTCTTCCCCATCCATACCCGGAAGAAGATAGAGACAAGAGGTAACACCTTCCCCTATCTTGTTTTCCTTAAATTAACAACTATTACTACTACTTCTTCTTCTTCTTCTTCTTCTTCTTCTTCTATTTTGAGTAATTATTATGAAGATAATTTTGCACTCAAAGTTCTATTGTCACTAATTTATAACATCTCATATTTTTTGACTTGATCAGACTGTGATGACCCTAACCTTGTCTCTGCTTAACACTCCAAATTTCACCAATCAATCCCGTAGTTGCCATTCATTACCATCATATGCACAACCTACAAACTTGTCGTCGCGCAAATATTGTACTGAATTTGGAAGCGGCGGTAGGGTTCGGAGAGGTCTTTGGTTGATTCTTGTTTACTGCTTTTATTAGTTTTGGAGAATTTATTCAGTAGGCCGGACTCACCATGTGACAGTGGTGAATGGTAAGTAGGTCCAATGGTAATGTTTTATTCCTCTAATTTAGTCTTACGATGAATTCAATTTTTATCAATATAATATTAACCATGTACCTTTCATCATTACCACGTGGTGAGTCCGGCTTACTGAATAATTTCTCCCTTTTTTGGTAATATGCATGCACTCGTCTCACTACATTTTATCTCTAGGTAGTCTGAGATGTGATCATTCTGCGCGTGGACTTGTAAGTTCTGGTGAGGAACGCCGTGTTGATATATTGGTATGTATGAAAACTTTTACTTGTTTATTGTTCGAATTGCGATATCATTTTTGACTCGCGTAGTTTGGTGTTGATTAATGGTTAACGCCAATCGGGTCAGGTAGACTCGATATTTTATGTAAAAAGGTTTGCAACTTTACAAGGGGGAGGTGGCGGGACGGGATTAGGTAATTTGAAAGAGGTACTTAATTCAATCGACAAGTTAATGCAATGAAAAGAAAGTATAGACAAACTCAAGGTAGGTGACATACTAGTCTTGGTTGTAAGTGACCGAAGGTCCATTGCGCCTTTGGTGAATAACGACCTAAGTAACATTTTACCAATGAGATTACAGTCGGAGGAAGTTCTTATTAAGGTTCACAGTATCGTTATCAGTTTTGACCCTTTCTATGAGTATCAGTTTCAGCAGTTTCCAGGGGTACCCCTCGGTGGTTTTGAGTCTGCAGTTTCTGCTATTTCGGCAGATACTGCAAACCATGGTCTTATTTCAAAATGGGTGATACTCTGAGCAAAGATCTTCACTAAATTAAGATTAATTTGCACGTATAAAATTAACAAAGGAGGTGATCTTGACTTGTTACACTTCCACCGGGAATCAAGCTTGTCATAGTTATGGGAGAGCTTTTGCTCCAAATGATAAGCTTTGCCCAAACATAGCCCCTTAGATAATTTAAAAAAAAAAAAACCCAGAAGACCAAAAATTGGATCGGCCCCTTGAAGATTCATTTAAGTCATTAGATGTGGAGTTAGTTTCAGTGTCAGCTGAAGCTTAAGACTGGTCGATCCTATCTCCACTGTCCTCGAAAATTAAGCACACTTGTATTCAGCTAGATATACAGTAATCTTAATATTAACTCTTATCTGATGTTGTCTTAACCTGTGCCTTCTTTTGTGTTTTTAGGAGAAAACTTGCAATACAACTAAATCAGATGCATTCCTCTATGTACAAACTCTCAGAGAATTTCCCGCTGAAAAACTCTATGGTGAGGTTGTCATTGTACGATTTGACTCTGATCTACTGCTAGGGCAATTGAGCACTAATAGTGTCTCAGTCAACAAAGCCCTTTCTACTATTAGATATTTGTTTGATGTTGGAGCCAAAGTACTGCTAGTCAGCAATTGGGATCAATCTAGGGATTCCACACATCTTTCTACGGATTCTTTTGCAGGTTAGTTTCATCCAGATCTCCAATAATGCAAATATATACTATAAGTTACTTTATTTTGATATGCAAGCATTTTTGCATGTGCTTTTTCATTTCGACAATCTTCCAGTACCTGGCTTCTTTTCCAGTCTAGTGAAATTATGGTTAAAAGAGGAGAGTTATACATGTCTGAGATATAGTTATATATCTTTTCCTACTTATTGATGAATTTCATTGAGGAATTGTGACACCTTTAAATCTCGGATTGCTACTTCTTTAACAGATCATCTATCATCACTTCTCTGTCTAAAAGTACTGCCAGCAAATGGTATCTCTGGTCCCATTCAGTCCAAGACAAAAGAGTTGGAAAATGCAGATGTTCTCCTACTTGAAAACTTAACAAATTTCAGAGAAGAACTTGCCAATTGCTCAGATTTTTCTGGAAAGTTGTCATCAGGGGCTTATATCTTTGTCAATGATGCTTTCTGTCTGTCTCGTAAGATTCTTGCATCAACTGTTGGTATCACTCGCTTTTGTTATGCATCTGTTGCTGGTTTCCATTTTGAGGAGGAACTGTTGCATCTAAAAGATGTCAGGAAGACGAACCGACGTCCATTTGTTGCAATTGTACATCCCTTGTAACTTTTTCTTGCATTTATACATCCCTTGCAACTTTTTCTGCAGATAGATTATACAGACTTGGATATAATATCTTTGTCATTTGTTTGGTCTATATTTTATTATAATAAACACTAAAGTTCTACGTGCTAGTTTGACTGACTTGTGACCTAGGGAGCCTTTTATTTAGCACATTCCATGGTTTACTCAGTGTTGAATAAGCAGTATGGATACGCACAGTTATTCCTTTATTTAATTACGTGGAAGATGCTGGGGGCATAAATGTTTCATTTCTGAGTTTAACAAATGCATTGCCTATCTTTCTGTGGGGGAATACACCTTTTCTTATTTTTAGTTTGAAGGATCAGATTTGCTTGGATGCATTCCATCCCCATTGGAATCCGAAGAGTACGACTCTGAAATCAAGTGAGCTGCTTGCTAATTCCTGCATATATCTGGATGATAGTCACAGGTTGGCTTTCTTGTCATGAATTCCCCCAGTTAAAGACTTCAGAATGGCATTAGTGCCTGTACAGTCACAAGGAAAACTTTCATGCAGCTAAACAAGCAAACAAAGGTCCAGTGGGCATAAGATTCGGTCCGTATCTTTGAATGTCCGTATCTATGAGTGACATCCCAGAACTTTACTACCCCATTATTTTAGCATGGGGCCATGTTAGTACATGTGATATATTGTCTATTTCCTAATAGAGGTTACAATTTTGTTACCTTTGTTACATTTGCTGAACTTGTATACCAGTAATGTGGAGGCTTGAGTGGTGACATGACATCTAACGTTGGATTACCCTATTCTTATTGCATTTCTATAGTCTGGTCTTCTCCTACAAGGGTAAATTTTGGTAAGTCTTGTTGCTTGCATCCTGAAAGATACATGTTTGAGTAGCGGAAATAGACTCTCCGTATATATGAGGTTAAGGGCTGCTGCATACATCTCGACTCTCCCCCTACCCTGCATAAGCGGTATCTGGGACACCTTTTTTAAGTAGTCATGTTTGGTAGGTTTGCCTTATGTAGTACAAGTCATTTAGAGATTAATGTGTCAAGTGCATGTGAATTTGCCTGAGCATTTTTTTTTTAACTTTATAATTGTTTCAAATTCTCTGTTTACTGTTTAGACAAGTCTAATTCAAATTCTTCTGATTGTAGTCTCACATTTCATTTGTAAAGATTTTTTGCTTAGAGTGCGTATTACAAACATCTAAAAAATTTACATGTTGAAGATTTTTCTTCCTATGTAGGCTCAAATTTATCCTAACTTGGTGACACTATTACAGATTGGAGGGAGCAAATTTGTGGAGAAGGCAAGTGCCTTGCATCATTTAGCTTCTGTATGCGATGGCCTAATTTTTGTTGGGATGATGGGGTTCCAAATAATGCATGCCTTGGGATTGTCTGTCCAATCATACTTTCTGGAAAAAGGTGCAGCTGAGGAGGCAGTAAAATTGATCCAGCTTGCACAAAGAAGAAGTATACCACTATATTTTCCTGATGATTTTTGGTGCATTAACGATTGCAACCGGACGTCGGTGGAGTTATTCCCTTCTGATAGTATCATGACTGGTAAGTCATATGTATCCAGTGCTTCTTAAGAATGGAGGTTTTCTAATTTTTGTTAGATTGTGAATTTAGAAGTTACTACAATCGAAAAACTCTATTGTTTAGTTCTGCTTTAGGCTTGAAAGCAAGATTTTAAATATATGCTGAAATCGATACCAAAAATGCTGAAACCAACCGATTCACCCACCCCCCACCCACTGATAGAAACTATATATCAACTATTCTTTCACAAGAATAAGTTTCAAGCAATAGTGAAGAAAATGCATTATACTACTGCTGATGGTTCACCTAATATTGATATAAGGACTACTAGAAGCATATATATAGGTAAAAGTTATATGGTTTCCTTGCTAAAGATTGAAATATCAACTTAAAATTATTAGATGTAGAAATAGTTTGGTACTTAGAATTGTTTCCATGTAGGTCAAAAGTTAAGATATTTACGAATCAAATAGTTTGTAATGAAAACTAACATCGGACTACATAATGAATACATGAAATTATGTTGTGAAGTGACATTTTACTTTTACCAATTTTATGCATGAAACTTGAAATTTCTATTGAATAGTTATAGGCAACAAACCAACTGATAGCCACTTGAGTCTGCAAAGCTATAGCAACTTTAGAAGAAGTTTTAGAGTACTCTGGATGAGACTTATTATCACCCCTACTTTAGCTACACGGTATATATATATATATATATATATATATATATATATATATATATATATATATGCTTCTAATGGTGTTGATGGGTATTATGTGAGTATATTTGACTGAGCTAAGATTCGAATCTTTGATTTAAGTAATTACCAGATAATCTTTGACATATCTAAAGAGTGTTTTATACATGTTAAGAAAGAACATTTTTCCGACATAGTAATTAGACAAATGGTTCTGCATTTAAAGGCTAACATTCTGAACCATCCTGGAAATTTTTTTTTGTCTTAAAGACTTTTATTTTAAATTCAAACTTAACTACAATATTTTAAATAAAAGGAGAGCACAAATTATAAGGAGATTTTCTTAAATGATGCAGATACAGTCACATAGATTTCTGCCTCATTTCTTTTATTTATCCAATTATGGTTCTAGACTCTGAAATATTGGAAATATGATCAACATGCGTGTTTTGGGTTGACGCAGATTTGCTCGTGGTGTTAGAATTGCTTTTGTTAATCCAACTTAGAAAGGCCAATATATATCTGTAACCCTGCTTGATATATATATATATATATATATATATATATATATATATATATATATATATATATATATAGTGGCTACAGGCTGCAGCAATGGTTGTAAGTTGAAGCTAGCAACAGCTATAGTGGCAAAAAATATATGTTTTTTAGAGGCGTTGAACAGTAAGCTCAAAGCTTCAAATATGATTTGTCTGGGGGTTCTATGAAAATTAACACCTTATGTGAGAATACCATGAGGAAGAAGCAAATCTACTATGCAAGTAAAAGAACATCTGATCCATTTCTCCTAGTGTAGCTGAGAATAGTTTTTGGCATTGCTAGTATTTTCAGAAATTAAACCTTCGAGAAGCACTTAAGTTGCCCACCTTTCCATAAATCATTTGAAATGTTTTATTTATTTAGGCCTACTGTTTAACTACCAATTTATGTGGCATGAACTCATTATTAGATGCTCAAAGTTATTAATGTTCTGATTATTCTGAAACATTAGCTTAGAATGATACATCCTTTATAGGGTAATGTTTGCAGCTGTCATTATCCTCTATTTGCAGTCCTTGAAGTGTTAATAGACAAATTTATTAATTATATAACTCATTAGTTTAGGGTGTTACTTCAGTAGTATGTGAATGTTTGCAGACATGACTTTATCCTCTCTTTAAACCTATAGAATTAGAAGCTAATAGTAGAAAGAGGTAGAGATGGAGTATAATCTTATTTTTCTTGTAAGGTCTCTTAAACATAACCTATCGCAAACAAACAATTTTCTCTGAGATTTGGAACTTGTGTTTGTCGTAGGTTGGACACCTGTGGATTTTGGGCCAATGTCAATGAAGGAGATTTTTTCTATGCTTTCAACATGCAAGGTACAAATAAAACATTTAAATAATTTCATTAGCATAAGTAAAACTAACCTATCATCTTGAACAAAAGCGACTTAAAACACTTGAGTTTGGGTTTGTTGAGTGGATGCATGCTATTTATAGCTTGATAGTGTATTCATCACCAAATCTGACATAACACATTTTAGTTTTCCAAGTTAGTGTGTTTCTAGAGTGGTGCAAGAACCTATAACTGGTCGTCTATCAACCATAATACGTAGTTATACGGTTGCAATCAATTTATAGCACATTTTGTCATTGCAGAATACATGGACTTTTGAGTTTTCTTTAGTTACCTAAGAAAACAAGAACTGACTACTAATCAATAGTCAAATGATCTAACTAAGAATGATCGATAGAGAAATCAGCATGCCACTTTATAATGCCTAGATCTTATAAGGATGTTCCCCAATAAACTCTTATTTCTCTACAGTGGAAGCTTTGAATATGAATAAGTATTTCTTGGGAGAAGAATTCAAATAAGTTTGGTTCAAGCAACCTAGTCCTTGGTACTGATCACCGACATGCTAAGTTGAACGGTCAAACTAGTACTTTGACTCTGGAAAGCATCGGGATTTGGAAGATGTTGTCACCTTAGTTCGGCATAGTTTTATGCTAGTGTTGCTTGTTTGGCCTTGAATCGACATTTTAATATATACTTTTACTTTGAGTCACATAACATACTTTGGTGTGCTTGTTTACTTAAATCTCGTCGATTTTTTAACTTTTGTACTTCCATATGTTACTATTTATTTACTTAACTCGATTAAACTTTTAATGGCTACTTCCATATATTGCTGTTTGCAGTTTTCATGCTGGTTTCTTTTAAAAACTTGCTGTGCTTGCACCATTCTTATCCTCGATTCATTTTGTGTGAACTTGGTATAATTGTACTTGCTTTATGTGTTGCAGAAGGTTCTATGGATTGGTCCAGTGAAATTTAGTCCATTAATACAACATACTAATGCAGCATCTGAACTGGCTTTGGTGCTTGAAAGTATAAGCCAAACAGGATGTGATGTTACTGTCGTTGGGAGTGTGGCTTGTAAGGCATTTGCTGAAACAGCAAGTCCTCTTTCATCATGTAAGATAATGAAAAGTGCATCAGTTGTGTGGGAATTTCTCAAGGGAAAGACACTGCCAGGAGTTGCAGCTTTGGACAGAGTACGCCATTTAACTTAGTGATTATTGTTGTGCTTTCTTTGGAATGGGTCATCTGTTGCCATATTACCACCTGTTTATAGTCAATAATGCAAGCCTTAGTTATTCTGTTCATGCATCTCGGAAACTGTGTTTCATAGGGTGCAACCATGGTTGGAAAATTTTATAGTTTAAATACTCTTCATATTTTAATTAGAAACTAATCAAATAGTTGTGAGTTTTATTGCAACAGTGAGGGTAGTTCATTTAGACTGGTCAATGAGTTTAACTAAATAAGTTGTGTAAAATTGTTTGCAATTCTATTATATGGAACCTTATGTACTTTCTTTCTTTTCTTGTAGGCTTATCCCTTTGACCTTGATTGGAATACTATCTTTCCGGAGTCAACTCAGCCCTTAGTTGTTGATATTGGAAGTGGTACTTTCTTCTGTAATTAATTTTATAGAATAATCCTCTCCCCCTTCTAGATTAATATAAATATACTGAAGATGGTCGATCCCTTATATAACTCATGAGATACAAGAGACTTGTATATGACATAAGTGAAGTTTGGAGATGGAGAAGAGAAGGAAAAAAATAGGGGAAGAGAGAATATGAGAAAGGAGATTGCAATGGCCTTAAACCCTAGGTTGCATCTCATGTCTATTTATATTGATATGCAATACACCCACAATTACTATTATACCCTCACTAGTATATACGCACGTGTGTTGCACGTATTTTATATTACTTAAAAAAATAATAGTTTATTAAAAGAGCAAACGATAATTTCTTAATTTTATTATAGGTGGAAATATAATAGGCAGGAGCATGAAAGTTGGGAGAAATTAAATGACGGGAATATGAAAGATTTTTCTTATCTCTTGGGTTCATGTCCCTACTTTGCATGTATTCTTTATTAACTTTTGTTTTATTTTCCAAACTACCTACTTTGCATACATGCATATCTTTGTTTTATTAACTATCATTTTCCAAGTTGCCTCATGCATGCATACATACATTTAATACATATTTAATTACTGTTTTTAATTACTTAGATATCCTTATCAACGTTAATACATATTGAAATGTAATGAAGGGTATTTTTGGAACAAAATTTTTTCACGGTGAAGCCTAGTTTTGGCATTATATAGTAGAATAGATTTTTTAAGTTGCCTCATGCATGCATACATACATTTAATACATATTTAATTACTGTTTTTAATTACTTAGATATCCTTATCAACGTTAATACATATTGAAATGTAATGAAGGGTATTTTTGGAACAAAAAATTTTCACGGTGAAGCCTAGTTTTGGCATTATATAGTAGAATAGATATGATAAATAATAAAATAAAATAACTCTTAACACCCTCTCTCAAGCAGGAGCATATAGATCAGACATGCCCAGCTTGCTACATAAATCAGAATATGGACCACGAGCAAGTGGTTTGGTGAGGATATCACCTAATTAATCCTCTGACCGAACATAAGGAGTGACAATCTGTTTCTTCAGCAACAAATCACGAACAAAATGACAATCCACCTCGATATGCTTCGTGCGTTTATGAAACACCGGATTACTTGCGATAAATATTGTCGACCGATTATCACAATACATCTCCATCGGAATAGGAATCATAATCCCTATTTCATGAAGAAGAGACTGCACCCACATCATCTCAGAAGCTGTATGAGCCATCGTACGGTACTCGGCCTCTGCACTAAAACGAGCCACAACATTCTGCTTCTTACTACGCCACGTGACAAGATTTCCACCCACAAACGTACAATAGCCAGAAGTAGACCTCCTATCACTGCGACTGCCTGTCCAATCAGCATCACTGAACCTAGTCACCGTAAGCAATTGGGAAGGTTTGTACAACAAACCCTTTCCAGGTGCACCCTTCAAGTATCGAATAATGCGAAAGATAGCCTCACAATGTGGTTGCCGAGGGGCATGCATAAATTGACTAACTACTCCAACTGCATATGTGATGTATGGTCGAGTAACAGTAAGATATATAAGTTTGCTAACCAAACGTCTATAATATCCAACATCCTCAAATAACTCTCCCCTGTCGGCATCAAGCTTGTCATGATAATCCATAGGAGTCTCAACTGGCCGACACTCCAACATCCCAGTCTCGGAGAGCAAGTCTAGAACATACTTGCGTTGTGACAGATACACACCCTTCTTAGATCGAGCAACCTCGATTCCAAGAAAATATCGAAGAAGACCCAAATCCTTAGTATGAAACTGACGACTAAGGTATGCCTTCAAGTCCACAATTTCAGCATGATCACTCCCAGATATAATGATATCATCAACATAAACAATAAACACGATAATACCTGCTGAGGAAGAATGGCAAAATACTGAATGATCTGATGTGGTGCGCCAAAAACCATACTGAATGAGAACTGAACTGAACTTGTCAAACCAAGCACGAGGTGACTGTTTCAGTCCATATAATGCTTTCTTCAATCGACATACGAGTTTTTTATTTCCTGCTACAACATATCCCGGTGGTTGATCCATATAAACCTCCTCTTGTAAGTCACCATGCAAGAAAGCATTCTTTATGTCCAGCTGATATATAGGCCATTGGTGATTAACCGCCACAGAAATAAGAATCCGAACTGAATTCAACCGACCTACTAGAGAGAAAGTCTCCATATAATCCACACCATATGTCTGAGTATATCCTTTGGCAACCAACCGTGCCTTGAGGCGCTCAACAGAACCATCGGGGTGATACTTAACAGTGTACACCCATATACAATCTACTGTTTGCTTTCCAACATGAAGTGATGTAAGCTCCCAAGTCTAATTTTGATGTAAAGCATACATCTCCTCATCCATTGCACTTTTTCAACCAGAAGATGACATAGCCTGCTTGTAAGTTTTGGGAATGGAAATAGAAGACAATGAAACAGCAAATGCTTGGAAAGATGATGAAGCACGGTGTAATGAAACATAGTTAGAAATGGGATGCTTATTCTTTGTGGTACAAATGCGTTTCTTTTTCTGAGAGCAATAGGAAGATCATCTTGATCTGTGGTGATGGGAGCAGAAATCTCAGGCACGAAAGATGATTGGTTGAGGGCTGAATTCTGCAGAACCACTGGCCTGTCCTTGGATCTCTGATAAACCTGTAAATGGGGAATTGAGACAGAAATTGATTCAGGAATGACCGCGAAAGTGATATGGAAGATATTAAATCTGTTGTAAAAGGAATACAACGGTCTCCTGAAGGAAAGAAAGGGGTAGACTCAAAGAATGTAACATCCGCACTGACATAATATTTACGTGACTGTGGACTGTAACAACAATAACCTTTTTGAGTACGGGGATAACCAAGAAAGACACTACAGAGATCTAGGAGCCAACTTATCCCGATTAGGTTCCAAGTTATGAATAAAAGCGACACACCCAAACACTCGAGAAGATAAGGAAAAAGGTGCGACATATATATGTAATATGGTAAAAGAAACTTTGTTATTTAATACAGATGATGGCATGCGATTAATTAGATAACATGCAGTAAGAACGGTATTTGCCCAATACTGTTTAGGGACATGCATATTGAACATGAGAGTTCGAGCCACATCTAAAATGTGTCGATGTTTGCGTTCGGCTATACCATTTTGTTGAGAGGTGTAGACACAACTGGTTTGATGAATCATACCACGATAAACACAGAAAGTCCACACGAGAACTTCTGAAACGCTCTTGGTCACCTTCGGATCACTCGGAAATCACTACGTGGAAGAGTGTTCACTGCGGTCGCATATCGCACTGGCTTCAAGCCGCATAGCACCTGGACGCATAGCTTGTAATGCCCCGTTCCCCCTATTCGGGGAGCGCGGCCAAGAAATACTTACGACCGTCCGAACGGGACAGATTGAATAAAGATCCTTTCCTCGTTATGGATTGGTTTCTTCGGAATCAGGTCCCATATACAATGGATTGTGCCTCGAGGATGGACTCGGCGGCAGAGTCGAGAGGGGCCTTTCCGTTGCGTTGGTTTCTTGTCCGTTTTCGTGCCGCTTGGATGCTTTCTTGTTGGTTTTATGACTTGCGTTTTCTTGAACGGTTTCAATGGATTTCATTGCTTTCGTTCTTAGGATTTCGCATTTCGTATCGAGCCTTGGAGACCGAAGCAGGAGGTATTGATCATCCGTTGGTGCGTGCAGGTGATCGTGTAGACGACGCGCGAGCGGAGTCTTAGGGGTCTCTCCTTCTTCTTCCTATTCAAACAAACTTGTGAGTGGCTCTATTTCGATAAGCACCTTCTTTCCAAGGGCTCCGTTCATAATAAAACTGACTCAGTTGGGCATTCAATCAAACGATACCAATTAAGTAACAAGTTGGATAACAAGATAAGATAAGAAGTAGGCTTGGAACACCCATTGCTTGTCATACAAACCTTGCATAAATTTATTGATGCATGCATGTTCGTTGGGTGTTTAATGGGTTGGTATCTCTTGATAGTTTAAAGTGTTCTTCTATAAACTGCTGTATGTTATTTCATATAACTGTTGGTTGATTATGATAGTACAGTAAAGCAGTTTCATACATGATGTTCTTTAAATGGCTAGTAAGTAAATCTATGAGGTAGAGTCATAGAAATGATCATGGGAATTCTTGTGCACAAGGGATCCAGGTTCCTGCGAGCGGTTCCGGGGCACCGGGCCGTCTCGACCCGGGCGGAATCTACTTTCTTAGTCCTGGGAGCGGGGAATTGTAGCGGGGCTAGCTACCCGCGCTGCAAGCGTCGCCGCCAGCCCAGACTAAACCCATGATGGCTCCTAAACAACAGAGAAAGATGTTGTGTATATTTAAACTGTGCAGACTAACTATGTCTTCATGACAGGGAAGGCTATGGTAAGTTGTACAGGTGGTTCAGACGGGACAGGTAAAGTCACCGAACGGTGGCATGTGAAGTTATGTTATTTTATTCTTGCATACCTGCTAAATGAAATCGGAACTAGGCAAGAATAGAAACCCACCTAAGAACATAATTGTAGCATACTCATTAGATCTCATCTCATGAGCTTGGTAAAGTTGAGCAGCTAGCCTTCACCAGTACTTTCCGAAGTACTGACCCTCGTTGTAGCAGGTTCCCCGGCGCAAGGCGACGCGGCGAGGAGCTGAAGCTCTCTCAGAACTTTTGGGATCCTTGGCGGTTCGTGGCCAAGACTTTTGGAGGCTCAAGCTAGAAGCCTTTCACCCTCTCCGTTGCTGAATATCGCTAAGGCGATGGTGCTTACTCGCACCCAAGGTGGTTTTGCGTTTTTGAATCTATGTAAAGGGACATAATGTATGGATCGGCTATCTCATTTTGCGTCCAAGTTTGTAAGCCCGTGGGGCATTTTATACTTTTGAGTCAAGCAATGTAAAAAGATGTTCATTATGAATAAAAGAGAAACTTTTCTATGCCTCAACCTTGTGTTATCTTATATGTCCACTCTGTTGCATTGTTCTAAAGAATATCCTTATGCCTAAGGCCTTGTGCACGCGCGCCCTACGCGTGCACGGCATCACGCCCGGGGGACGATTATCGATTAGCCGAAATCGGGGCGTGACATATTGGTATCAGAGCTATGCTTCAGATCCTTTGATCTCACAAAGAAAGTTTCTAAAGAGGACCTTGTTCCTTCGAGTAGACCCTTGAAATCGCTTGGCCAAAATGAGATACGTTCCATACAGTGAGTCCATAATATACCTTGAGACTAATACAAGTTACTTTCCTTTCAAGGAACGACTTCCGAGCCGGGTGCACAAGCGCAGATGGTGGCGCAAGTGCAAGCGAGTAGTTCAGGCACCTCGGGCAGCTCTGGGAGTCCAGCTGCCGCACCCTCTGCCGATCCGTTCGAGCGAATGATGCGTTTGATGGAGACGCAGCAGAAACAAGCTGAACTACGGCAGAGTCAGTTTGAGTCACGGATTGAAGCTCAATTCGTGGCGCAGCGACTTCAGGCAGATACACAGCAGAAGCAGATGAATAGTCTGCAAACAATGGTGACGAATATGGTCGCCAACAATCATTCTGCATCCGCCCCCGCAACCGTGCCTATAGTTGCTGAAGCCACCGGACCGCAGAATTCCCAGGGTACCTTACCCTCGGGCGAGAATGGGTCAATCGTGTCGATATCTGAATTTAAGAAGATGTGCCGTGCTACGTTTAAAGGCACCGAGGACCCATCCTTAGCAATGGACTGGCTGGTCGAGCTGGAGGACCACTTCGAAGCGCTGTGCCTAGACGAGACCAAGAAAGTGGCGTGTGCCCAGCTTCAGCTCCGACAAAATGCACATGATTGGTGGGATGTGCACAAGCAAGCTATTTTGAGTGAAGCTGGCACCACGGCTATCTCCTGGTCCGTGTTTCGCAAGGCCTTCGTGGAGGAATACCTTCCACCCGCCGTCCGTCGCGAAAAAGAAGACGAGTTTGCACTACTGAAGCAGGGAGACATGACGGTGCGTCAGTACGCTTCAGAGTTCAACCGACTTGCAAAATTTGCCAAGTCTCAGCTCGCCGATGCCGAAAGTCGTGCCAGAAAGTTCGAGCTCGGACTACGACCTTATATCCGTGCTCACGTCGTAGTGACTCAATATCGTACCATGCGGGAGTCCTTGAATCATGCACTGTCCCTAGAGTCGCAGTATCCTCCAGTTAGCACCGGCGCTGTGCAAAATCACAATCACAAGCGTCCTGCCAACACAGGAGGAAACAACGCGCATAAGCGCCATAACAATAACGGCGGCTCCCAAGACTCGAATCAGGGAAGAAAGCAAGGACAAAAGTGTGCCTACTGCCGCAAGCCAGGACACCACGTCAGCGAATGTCGCGCGAGCAAGGGAGGATGTTTCAGTTGTGGCAAGATGGGCCACATTGCTCGTAATTGTCCAACCCGCTCCAACGATCCATCTTCACACCGTCCGCAGCAGAATAATGACTCAGCTCAGGGTCAGGGGCAAACTCAACGAGCGAACCAGACACCGCAAAACGCTCAGGGCCGAGTCTATGCTTTGACTCGGGACGAGGCACTTGCATCGAACACGACGGTGTCAGGTATATTACTTTTTAATAATGTACCTGCTCGAGTATTGTTTGATTCTGGTGCAACACATAGCTTCATTTCGGCGGATTTTGCCGCCGAACACACATTCCCTATGACACCGCTAGGCTTAAACCTAAGTGTTAGCACTCCTTCGGGAGTAGATTTATCGGCTCGCTTAGTCTGTCGTGAAGGTAACATTTGCATCGGGGGACGGAGATTGTCATTAGATGCGATAGTTCTAGACATAAGGGACTACGATCTTATTCTGGGGATGGATTGGCTCGGCGCTTGTTCAGCTACAATCGACTGTGCGAAAAAGGAAGTCGTATTTCGTTTGCCTGGCGAGATCGAGTTTCGCTTCACGTGCAGTCCTGAGTCGAAAGCGTCGAATACCTGCATGGTGATCTCAGCAATGTCTGCTCGACGGATGATTCATTCCGGCTGCGAAGGGTACTTAGCGTCCGTTCGAGACACTCGGCAAGATTGCGCAAACGTTGAGTCTATCCCCGTTGTGGCGGATTTTCCTGATGTGTTCCCCGACGAGTTGCCAGGCATGCCGCCCGATCGAGAGACAGAGTTTACTATAGACACGTTCCCAGAAACTCGACCAATTTCCAAGACGCCGTATCGAATGGCCCCGGCAGAATTGAAGGAGCTTAAAGTACAGTTGCAAGACTTGCTAGATAAAGGATACATTCGGCCTAGTGTATCTCCGTGGGGTGCGCCAGTACTGTTCGTAAAGAAAAAGGATGGCTCGTTGCGGCTCTGCATCGACTATCGAGAATTGAATAAAGCAACCATTCGTAACCAGTATCCTCTTCCAAGAATAGATGATCTTTTCGATCAGTTGCAAGCTGCCACGGTATTCTCTAAAATCGACCTCCGTTCGGGCTATCACCAACTAAAGATCAAGCCAGACGATGTGCCAAAGTCAGCTTTTCGAACTCGCTATGGCCATTATGAGTTCCTGGTGATGCCGTTCGGATTAACCAATGCACCCGCTGCCTTTATGAGTTTAATGAACCTCGTGTTCCGGCCCTACCTCGATAAGTTTGTAGTAGTATTCATCGATGATATCTTGGTGTATTCGAAGAGTGAGGAAGAACATGCAGAGCACTTGCGGACCGTGCTACAAACTCTTCGGGACAACCAGCTATATGCTAAACTGAGTAAGTGTGAATTCTGGCTAAGTAGTGTATCTTTCCTCGGGCACATCATTTCTGCGGGAGGCATCTCAGTCGATCCGAAGAAGGTGGAGGCCATTGTCGAGTGGAAGCGACCTGCATCCGTTAGCGAGATTCGAAGCTTCCTCGGGCTAGCGGGCTACTACAGACGGTTCGTGAAGGATTTTTCCAAACTTGCACTACCTCTGACTCGCCTCACACAAAAGGGAGTCGCGTTTGAGTGGTCCGCCGACTGCGAAGCTTCGTTTAAAGAGTTAAAGCATCGCCTCACCTCTGCCCCGTTACTTGCACTACCAGACGAGATCTCGGGATTCCAAATATTTAGCGACGCGTCCGGACAAGGTTTGGGGTGTGTACTTATGCAGCGAGATCGAGTGATAGCCTATGCCTCCAGGCAACTAAAGAAGCACGAGAAAAATTATCCTACACACGACCTGGAATTAGCGGCAATTGTCTTTGGCCTAAAATTGTGGCGACACTACCTTTATGGAGTGCCTTGCCGAATTTATACTGATCACAAGAGCTTAAAGTACCTATTCACCCAAACGGACCTCAACCTTCGTCAGCGCCGTTGGCTAGAATTGATAAAAGATTACGACTTGACGATAGACTACACGCCTGGAAAAGGGAACGTTGTAGCGGATGCTCTGAGTCGGATCTTCGTTGGGTCTCTGTCAGTCGATCGCAGGTTACGAAGGGACTTAGAAGAGTTGGGCATCGAACTCTGAATCCGATATCGTGGCGCGCGGGTCGCTCAGATGCGATTCGTACCCAACCTAATAGAGCGGGTCACATCTACTCAGAAAGACGACCCTTTCCTAAGGAAGATGCACGAGCAGATTCTAGCGGGGAAGGCGAAGGACTTTGCAGTAGATGAAAATGGAGCGTTGCGGGTGAATGGAAGGCTATGCGTCTCCGATGATTCAGAACTTAGAAAGGAGATCCTTGCGGAAGCTCATTACGCGGCCTATATGATCCATCCCGGGAGCACGAAGATGTATAAGAACCTCCGAACGACCTTCTGGTGGCACGGCATGAAGAAAGATGTCGCACTCTTTGTGTCCCAATGCATAACTTGTCAAAGGGTGAAAGCAGAGCATCAGAGGCCGGGCGGGGAGATGCAAAATCTTGCTATCCCGGAATGGAAGTGGGAGCACATCTGTATGGATTTTATTGTTGGCCTGCCAAGGACGCAACGGGGGAGCGACGCAATCTGGGTTATCGTCGACCGGTTAACCAAGTCTGCACACTTCATTGCCATCAAAAGTACTTGGAGCGCCGATCGCCTCGCCCAGACCTACCTTGACGAGATAGTCCGGCTGCACGGAGTGCCAGTTTCTATAGTATCAGATCGGGACGGGCGATTCATCTCGCGTTTCTGGGAGAGCCTTCAGCTGGCGATGGGGACCAAGTTGAAGTTTAGCTCAGCCTATCATCCACAAACCGATGGTCAGACGGAACGAGTGAATCAGATACTAGAAGACATGTTGTGCCTCTGCGTGATCGATTCGAAGTCAAGTTGGGACGTCTACCTGCCGCTGGCCGAATTTGCATACAACAACAGTTATCAGTCCAGCATCGAGATGGCTCCGTACGAGGCTTTGTATGGGCGGAAGTGTAGGTCACCAATCTGCTGGGACGAAGTCGGAGAACGGCAAATCCTTGGGCCGGAGCTGGTTGAACAAACCGTACAAAAAGTTCGGTTGATTCGTGAACGGTTGAAGACAGCACAAAGCCGACAAAAGAGTTATGCCGATGCTCGACGTCGCCCCCTTGAATTCTTTGAAGGGGACCATGTGTTCTTCAAAGTCTCGCCTATGCGCGGAGTTATGCGATTCGGAGTAAAAGGAAAGCTAAGTCCGAGATTTGTTGGACCGTTTGAAATTCTCAAACGGGTTACTCCGGTCGCCTATCAAGTTGCTTTGCCGCCTGCCCTATCAGAAGTACACAATATTTTTCACGTTTCACAGCTGAGAAAGTTTGTACACGACCCGAACCACATAGTCGACTTGGGTCAGTTGAATCTGCAAGCGGACTTGTCGTACGCGGCAGAGCCTGTCCAAGTTTTGGATCGTAAAGAGAAGCAGTTGCGGAACCGAACCGTCTCGCTAGTGCGCGTCCTGTGGCGGAACCACTCGGTCGAGGAGTCGACCTGGGAACTTGAAGCTGATATGAGGGAAAGGTTCCCCTCATTATTCCTTAGTGGTAGGTTCTATTCATAAGTTTCGGGACGAAACTTTCTTTTGGATGGTTATGATGTAATGCCCCGTTCCCCCTATTCGGGGAGCGCGGCCAAGAAATACTTACGACCGTCCGAACGGGACAGATTGAATAAAGATCCTTTCCTCGTTATGGATTGGTTTCTTCGGAATCAGGTCCCATATACAATGGATTGTGCCTCGAGGATGGACTCGGCGGCAGAGTCGAGAGGGGCCTTTCCGTTGCGTTGGTTTCTTGTCCGTTTTCGTGCCGCTTGGATGCTTTCTTGTTGGTTTTATGACTTGCGTTTTCTTGAACGGTTTCAATGGATTTCATTGCTTTCGTTCTTAGGATTTCGCATTTCGTATCGAGCCTTGGAGACCGAAGCAGGAGGTATTGATCATCCGTTGGTGCGTGCAGGTGATCGTGTAGACGACGCGCGAGCGGAGTCTTAGGGGTCTCTCCTTCTTCTTCCTATTCAAACAAACTTGTGAGTGGCTCTATTTCGATAAGCACCTTCTTTCCAAGGGCTCCGTTCATAATAAAACTGACTCAGTTGGGCATTCAATCAAACGATACCAATTAAGTAACAAGTTGGATAACAAGATAAGATAAGAAGTAGGCTTGGAACACCCATTGCTTGTCATACAAACCTTGCATAAATTTATTGATGCATGCATGTTCGTTGGGTGTTTAATGGGTTGGTATCTATTGATAGTTTAAAGTGTTCTTCTATAAACTGCTGTATGTTATTTCATATAACTGTTGGTTGATTATGATAGTACAGTAAAGCAGTTTCATACATGATGTTCTTTAAATGGCTAGTAAGTAAATCTATGAGGTAGTCATAGAAATGGTCATGGGAATTCTTGTGCACAAGGGATCCAGGTTCCTGCGAGCGGTTCCGGGGCACCGGGCCGTCTCGACCCGGGCGGAATCTACTTTCTTAGTCCTGGGAGCGGGGAATTGTAGCGGGGCTAGCTACCCGCGCTGCAAGCGTCGCCGCCAGCCCAGACTAAACCCATGATGGCTCCTAAACAACAGAGAAAGATGTTGTGTATATTTAAACTGTGCAGACTAACTATGTCTTCATGACAGGGAAGGCTATGGTAAGTTGTACAGGTGGTTCAGACGGGACAGGTAAAGTCACCGAACGGTGGCATGTGAAGTTATGTTATTTTATTCTTGCATACCTGCTAAATGAAATCGGAACTAGACAAGAATAGAAACCCACCTAAGAACATAATTGTAGCATACTCATTAGATCTCATCTCATGAGCTTGGTAAAGTTGAGCAGCTAGCCTTCACCAGTACTTTCCGAAGTACTGACCCTCGTTGTAGCAGGTTCCCCGGCGCAAGGCGACGCGGCGAGGAGCTGAAGCTCTCTCAGAACTTTTGGGATCCTTGGCGGTTCGTGGCCAAGACTTTTGGAGGCTCAAGCTAGAAGCCTTTCACCCTCTCCGTTGCTGAATATCGCTAAGGCGATGGTGCTTACTCGCACCCAAGGTGGTTTTGCGTTTTTGAATCTATGTAAAGGGACATAATGTATGGATCGGCTATCTCATTTTGCGTCCAAGTTTGTAAGCCCGTGGGGCATTTTATACTTTTGAGTCAAGCAATGTAAAAAGATGTTCATTATGAATAAAAGAGAAACTTTTCTATGCCTCAACCTTGTGTTATCTTATATGTCCACTCTGTTGCATTGTTCTAAAGAATATCCTTATGCCTAAGGCCTTGTGCACGCGCGCCCTACACGTGCACGGCATCACGCCCGGGGGACGATTATCGATTAGCCGAAATCGGGGCGTGACATATTGGTATCAGAGCTATGCTTCAGATCCTTTGATCTCACAAAGAAAGTTTCTAAAGAGGACCTTGTTCCTTCGAGTAGACCCTTGAAATCGCTTGGCCAAAATGAGATACGTTCCATACAGTGAGTCCATAATATACCTTGAGACTAATACAAGTTACTTTCCTTTCAAGGAACGACTTCCGAGCCGGGTGCACAAGCGCAGATGGTGGCGCAAGTGCAAGCGAGTAGTTCAGGCACCTCGGGCAGCTCTGGGAGTCCAGCTGCCGCACCCTCTGCCGATCCGTTCGAGCGAATGATGCGTTTGATGGAGACGCAGCAGAAACAAGTTGAACTACGGCAGAGTCAGTTTGAGTCACGGATTGAAGCTCAATTCGTGGCGCAGCGACTTCAGGCAGATACACAGCAGAAGCAGATGAATAGTCTGCAAACAATGGTGACGAATATGGTCGCCAACAATCATTCTGCATCCGCCCCCGCAACCGTGCCTATAGTTGCTGAAGCCACCGGACCGCAGAATTCCCAGGGTACCTTACCCTCGGGCGAGAATGGGTCAATCGTGTCGATATCTGAATTTAAGAAGATGTGCCGTGCTACGTTTAAAGGCACCGAGGACCCATCCTTAGCAATGGACTGGCTGGTCGAGCTGGAGGACCACTTCGAAGCGCTGTGCCTAGACGAGACCAAGAAAGTGGCGTGTGCCCAGCTTCAGCTCCGACAAAATGCACATGATTGGTGGGATGTGCACAAGCAAGCTATTTTGAGTGAAGCTGGCACCACGGCTATCTCCTGGTCCGTGTTTCGCAAGGCCTTCGTGGAGGAATACCTTCCACCCGCCGTCCGTCGCGAAAAAGAAGAGTTTGCACTACTGAAGCAGGGAGACATGACGGTGCGTCAGTACGCTTCAGAGTTCAACCGACTTGCAAAATTTGCCAAGTCTCAGCTCGCCGATGCCGAAAGTCGTGCCAGAAAGTTCGAGCTCGGACTACGACCTTCTATCCGTGCTCACGTCGTAGTGACTCAATATCGTACCATGCGGGAGTCCTTGAATCATGCACTGTCCCTAGAGTCGCAGTATCCTCCAGTTAGCACCGGCGCTGTGCAAAATCACAATCACAAGCGTCCTGCCAACACAGGAGGAAACAACGCGCATAAGCGCCATAACAATAACGGCGGCTCCCAAGACTCGAATCAGGGAAGAAAGCAAGGACAAAAGTGTGCCTACTGCCGCAAGCCAGGACACCACGTCAGCGAATGTCGCGCGAGCAAGGGAGGATGTTTCAGTTGTGGCAAGATGGGCCACATTGCTCGTAATTGTCCAACCCGCTCCAACGATCCATCTTCACACCGTCCGCAGCAGAATAATGACTCAGCTCAGGGTCAGGGGCAAACTCAACGAGCGAACCAGACACCGCAAAACGCTCAGGGCTGAGTCTATGCTTTGACTCGGGACGAGGCACTTGCATCGAACACGACGGTGTCAGGTATATTACTTTTTAATAATGTACCTGCTCGAGTATTGTTTGATTCTGGTGCAACACATAGCTTCATTTCGGCGGATTTTGCCGCCGAACACACATTCCCTATGACACCGCTAGGCTTAAACCTAAGTGTTAGCACTCCTTCGGGAGTAGATTTATCGGCTCGCTTAGTCTGTCGTGAAGGTAACATTTGCATCGGGGGACGGAGATTGTCATTAGATGCGATAGTTCTAGACATAAGGGACTACGATCTTATTCTGGGGATGGATTGGCTCGGCGCTTGTTCAGCTACAATCGACTGTGCGAAAAAGGAAGTCGTATTTCGTTTGCCTGGCGAGATCGAGTTTCGCTTCACGTGCAGTCCTGAGTCGAAAGCGTCGAATACCTGCATGGTGATCTCAGCAATGTCTGCTCGACGGATGATTCATTCCGGCTGCGAAGGGTACTTAGCGTCCGTTCGAGACACTCGGCAAGATTGCGCAAACGTTGAGTCTATCCCCGTTGTGGCGGATTTTCCTGATGTGTTCCCCGACGAGTTGCCAGGCATGCCGCCCGATCGAGAGACAGAGTTTACTATAGACACGTTCCCAGAAACTCGACCAATTTCCAAGACGCCGTATCGAATGGCCCCGGCAGAATTGAAGGAGCTTAAAGTACAGTTGCAAGACTTGCTAGACAAAGGATACATTCGGCCTAGTGTATCTCCGTGGGATGCGCCAGTACTGTTCGTAAAGAAAAAGGATGGCTCGTTGCGGCTCTGCATCGACTATCGAGAATTGAATAAAGCAACCATTCGTAACCAGTATCCTCTTCCAAGAATAGATGATCTTTTCGATCAGTTGCAAGCTGCCACGGTATTCTCTAAAATCGACCTCCGTTCGGGCTATCACCAACTAAAGATCAAGCCAGACGATGTGCCAAAGTCAGCTTTTCGAACTCGCTATGGCCATTATGAGTTCCTGTTGACGTGCTAAGTGCGCCAACAAAGCGCCACTTTACGTCCTTGAGTCCGAGTCGCTAAGTCCCTTCGGGGCTTAGCTTCTAAGGAAAACTTTCCAAAGGTGGTGACAAAATTAAGATTGTCATAAAGGGGTTCACACTTAATCCCTCTAGGAAAGTCAATCCACATGGGCCACCACCCCATGTGCATATACCAATACTATGCAAAGCTATATATTGAGATATACACATTGGTGATTTTTCGTTGTGGGACTAAAACTCCCAAAGCAAATTGAAAAACACCAACAATCCCCCACATATATCACAATATATGGTCGAGCGTTCCTCACAGTAATTGTCCATCATGCATTAGGATAGATGTCGCCCACGACTTGAATCTTCCAGCATGGGTCAAACAACAGTACGATGCAAGAATAGATTAAGCCTTGAATTCTGAACCATAGCTGTTGTTCTTCCCACTCGCACAATGACATCAGTTGTGCCTCCGGTCGCACATTAAAGGCCCTGTGCTGACCTGGTTTCGGTGTATGTATCTTGGGTGTCTACAACTTTACCCTCAAGAGACGGCATATCTCTGTCCATATACTTATGTGAGTTCCTTTTAAGAGAGTTTAATCTTTCCTAGCATGAGGCATTGCGCTTCTGTGCAGTGCTACGCCGCTATGGCATGGCTCGCTGCCGAGGTTAACTACCTCTTGTGGTGTCACCCACAGTAGCGTGAGGTCGATAGCCTCTTAGTAGTGTTGTACTACTTCCCAGCATGAAGCCTTGCGCTTTCGCGCGGTGCTACGCCGCTGTGACATGGCTCGTAGTCGAGGTTAACTACCTCATGTGGTGTCACCCACTGTAGCATGAGGTCACCGGCCTCTTAGTAGTGTTGTGCTATAACTCTATCTTTTCAGCGTTAGGTTACCTGCCTATTTGCGGTGCTACTGCCGCTGTGACATAACTCGCAGCCGAGGCTTTACATCTTTTACCTCATCGTGGTGTCACACCACTGTAGCATGGGATACAAGTCCCTTGTAGTGCTGAACTACACGTGCTTCCTGCAGCGCACGCCGGACATTCACTCTGTCCGAGAACTCATTAAGACGTCGAAGCCACCCTTACACAGGATTTGTTCTATATATATAAATATAAGGAACAAGTAGTAGACCACAGTGGTTCTGGGTACGTATCCCATCCTGTCCTGAAAGACTATCCACTGTGCCTGATATTTCCACTGTTGCAACTGCCTGGTTGTCGCAGTATATCGGTACAGCCGGAATCTGCGCACCAACCATAGGAAGATCGTACATGAGCTCCCGAAGCCACTCTGATTCATCTGCTGCTGCCGCAAGTGCATAGAACTCAGACTCCATTGATGAGTGTGAGAGCATAGTCTGCTTCTTCGACTTCCACGATATTGCAGGTCCACCCATTAAGAAAATATATCCTCTTGTGGATCTCTCGCTCTCTTCTTCTGAGCACCAACTAGCATCACTGAAGCCTTCTACCACTGCTGGATCTCCGATGTAGTAAAGTGCATACTTCTGAGTCTTCTTGAGGTATCTCATCACCCTCTTCACAGCTTTCCAGTGTTCAACACCTGGGTTACTCGTGAATCTACTCAGCATCCCCATAGCAAAAGCAATATCAGGCCTAGTGGCATTCGTAGCATACATCAGACTACCGATGATACTAGATTACTCCAACTGTCTGACGTTTTTTTCCTGGGTTAGGCTTCAGTTTCTTCTCCACGTAGTGAGCTTGTGACAGAGCAAGCCCATCTTCTGTCCGGATTATCTTAATCCCAAGGATGACATATGCTTCTCTCATGTCCTTCATACTGAATTTAGACGAGAGGAACATCTTTGTTCTAGTGACACATTCTTCATCCGTACCTAGAGTTAGCATGTCGTTCACATAGAGACAAACGATGACACCTCTATCACCAGCGAACTTCGTGTACACACACTTATCAGTTTCGCTGACCTTGTAGCCATTTGATCTGATGACTTTGTCAAACTTCTCGTGCCACAATCTGGGAGCTTGCTTCAGACCATACAGAGATTTTACCAGTTTGTATACTTTGTCTTCAAGACCATTGACGACAAATCCTTTTGGCTGCTGCATGTAAATCTCCTCAGTCAGTTCACCATTCAGAAATGATGTCTTGACGTCCATCTGATGAATCACCATGTTGTGAATAGTACCTAGAGCAATCAGCATCCTGATAGTAGTCATCCGTGCAACAGGAGCATAGGTGTCGAAGTAATCAATCCCCTGCATCTGAGAAAACTCCTTGGCAACTAGCCTGGCCTTGAACTTGTCAACAGTTTTGTCTGCTTTCATCTTCTTCTGAAAGATCCACTTGCATCCGATGGGTTTAGCCCCTTCAGGCAGATCGACTAACTTCCAAGTATTATTAGAAGTTATCGAGTTAAACTCGTCATGGACAGCCTCTTTCCAGAAAATAGCATCTCTGGTCTTTATTGCCTCATCATAGGTAAGTGGATCAGCTTCCAGGTAATAAAGTCTTCTCCGAAGTTCTTCGGCCTCACTCGCTTTGCTCTCGGCTCAGCGGTATCTGGTTCAAATGTTGTCTCATCAACGATAAATTCTTCTTGGACTACTTCTCTCTGAGAAGTACTTGCCTCATCTGTGCTAGCAGCATTCTCCGGGACATCCGCGAGAACAACATTCTTGTGCCTAGCAAACTTGTCTTCAAAGAATTCCACGTCGCCAGATTCTATGATATGATTAGATTCGATATCAAGGAACCTCCGAGCATCACTCTTATCAGCATAGTCCAGAAATATGGTCTTCGTAGTTCTCGTTCCCAGCTTCTGAATCTTGAGGTCTGGAAACTTCACATACGCCAGACACCCCCACACTCGAATGACATTCAAGTTGGGTCTGACCTTGAACCAGAGTTCATGAGAAGTAATGTCAGATGTCGCGAACGGTACTCTATTCAGAATAAACGTAGCCGTAAGCGCTGCTTCTCCCCAGAAGCACTTTGAAAGTCCTGTTGTCAGCACTTTGGATGTCCTGTTGTTAGCAACATGGAGTTCATCATCTCTGTCAGCGTCATGTTCTTCCTTTCTGCTACATCATTAGATTGGGGAGAATACGGAGCAGTTGTTTCGTTGACAATTTCATGTTCTTTGTAGAACGATGCGAATTCCAAGGAACGATATTCTCCGCCTCGATCACTTCAGAGTCTTTTAAGTTGTTGACCGGTATTTGACGTTCTGCTTCAGCCTTAAAGTTCTTGAACTTCTGTCACGTCCGAGTCCCAAAACGTATGGGACCAGACACGTGGCAATGGCCAGCTCGTACGACTCCGTAGGACTTTCCAATTTATTGGGCCCGACGAAGTGCACTTACGTTGTCCAAGGTTAAGTGATCCAGCTAAATATCTATTTCTAATATCCAACAACTAAACTAAATCTTAATCCATAGTAAATAAAATATCAAGAAGGAACGTTACGCATCATTAGTCTGCAGCCCAATAATACAGCCGTTCGAATAGACCAAGAGATAATATAGGCCTATAAACACTAGGCTACAATAGCAGAGTCACAATGGAAAAAAGTACATAACTGTAATAGAGGAAAGATATAATGATACCTGCAAGGATGTCCAACACACCACCAGATGAAGCCTCATCCAAACTGCTCAAATAACCTGGAAGGGAACCAGGTCCTCAGGGGGACGTAAAAAGATACAAAAAGTACATGCCATAATGTAAATACTGAGTAAAGTAAATCAGGGTGAACTATCCTCCTAAGTGAATGCAATTTGAGGACAACTTAGTGCGTATGGGTGGGTGTAGGTTAGACACATGCTGAAGTAATTCACCAATCAACGTGACCGGCTAGTATATGCCACATATGTCCCCATAACAAGGGCCCTCGCGTATGGAATGGCGCCCATAAGGCTCCGAAGAACGCGGCGCCTGAATATAGTAACGTCTGTATCGCTCCGAAGAACGCAGAATCTGCATAAATAATAACGTCTGTATCGCTCCAAAGAACGCGAAATCTGCATAAATAAAGAGGTGGGTGTCCCATACGCCTACTAGTTGTCCTCCCCGTCCAATGCCAATATACAAGTCTCAAGTACAACGTGGACATCTCGTAACTATAATGCAAGTCACCTAAAGCAATACAACTATGCTAAGTATCATCACACGAGCTACTCGCACCGATGGCCAATCGAGTGCGTAAACCCGTGTCCTATCATGAACTCACTCCGTGACGTGAAATGATACGTGTCAAGGCCTCAGAGTTATAATGATAACTCCGTCACTTAGGGTACGTCCACTAGACGCTAGGTCAAACACAAGTCCTAACGTCGACGCCTTCGTCGACCGCACCCGAGTCATTCTCGGACGCGCACGGTTATATAATATTTAGAGCACAATATATAATATTAACTGAATTTAAACAGTACAACAAGGCAAGATATGCTTGCCTGGAAGCCAGGCGAAGATTCGAACTCGCCATGGAAGTAGCAGCGCAACAATAGAAACTGGAGCCGATATCCCCGGATGTTGTCACAAATATCACCAACAGTCCCGGAATGAGTGAGATACTCAGAAAAGCATATACATACGTCCAATTTGGACACGGGGATAAAAATACAGTTTCTGGTCAACACGGGTCCATAAGTGGGCCCCGTCTTGCACCAAAAAATGTGTCAGAGACAAAGTTCTCCAAATTCGTTAAACTTAGTGTCTACGAGTCCAGAACGATGATACGAATCCCACGGAACGTCCAGAACTGGATTCCGATGAGCCGATCACGAAATCGTCCGTCATGTGGAACCATTAGGCCCACGAAACGATGTTTCGTCAACATTCTCAGAATCCAACCAAATTTAGGTCACAGGACCAGCATAACGTTGCGAATCCGATGGCACAAGTTTCGTTACGAAACGACAGGCACACACGAAATTAGGACTAGTGTCAGAACAGGCCGATACGATGCTTTTCGACGGATACGCGTTGATTCCGGTGTGCACGCACATCCAAATCAAGTTCCGCCAAAGGCCACACGTCCACGTTGATGATACGCACCTTTCGGTGCAATCGGTACACGACGAGGTTACCCGGATTGACGAGACCTACTCCGTATCGGAGAATTTTATTGTTTTATAAAACAGTTTTTCTTATGAATTGGCACTCAATTTACTAACAATAGAAATCAAATTAAATTATTTCAAATGAAGACATTGAAAGAGGGTTACATGGAGAGCATACCGGAGAAGGCATTTCGGAAATCGGTTGAGCGTGGAGGGAGAAATTCTGACGCGAAGTGAGGGTGAAGCTTGGGTCTGCTGTCGAGGGGGTGTGCTCCGACCGGGGGGGGTGTTCTGGCGGTCGCAGGTGGTCGAGGACGCCGTGGAAGGGGTCGTCAGTCATCGGGGATGCTCCGAGGTGGGTCGTTGGTCATCGGGGGGTGCTCCGGCAGCCTGCTCCGGCCATAACAACAACGACAGCAGCTACAGCAGCAGTAGGCGCAGCAACAGCAGCTGCTGCGGCAACAGCGGCTCGGCCGCGGGGTCCAGGAAGGCGGCGGCCAGCGGAAAAACGCAGCAGCAGCTTTAACAGCACCAGTAGCGGCTTGAAGCAGCAGCAGCGGCGGCAGCTCACCGCAAGGAGGACGGCGGTCTGCTGGTGGTGGTGGTTTGGCGGAGATGATGGTGATGATGATGACGGTGGCAGTGGTGGTGTTCGGCGGAGAGGGCAGTGATGATCGTCGGGGAGGTGATGGCAGCGGTTAATGGTGGTTGGCGGTGGTGATGGCGAGGGTGGTGGTCGGAGGTGAGGGCAGCGGTGGTGATGGCGGTGGGCGGTGGTGATGGCGAGGGTGGTGGTCGGAGGTGAGGGCAGCGATGATCGTCGGGGAGGTGATGGCAGCGGTTAATGGTGGTGATGGTTGTTGGCGGTGGTGATGGCGAGGGTGGTGGTCGGAGGTGAGGGCAGCGGTGGTGATGGTGGTTGGCGGTGGTGATGGCGAGGGTGGTAGTCGGAGGTGAGGGCAGCGATGATCGTCGAGGAGGTGATGGCAGCGGTTAATGGTGATGGTTGTTAATGATGATTGCATGTTGAGGGAGAGAGGGAGAGGGTGTTGGTTTAATGAGGAGAGAGGGAGAGAGTGTTGCCTAGGGATTAGGGCCGACTAGGTTCCCAAGGAGGAGGGGTTTTCATGAAGGAATGGGTGGAGGTGATGTAATAAAGTTTGAATAAAGGGTTAGGATTTAAAGTAGGCATATTTGATGTTGCATAGTACCATGCAAAGAGAGAGGGAGAGTATATGTAACCGGTCAAGCCTCAAGAATTGGGTCTTCTTCATTTGTTCCAACCAATAGGAGGTGGACACATGGCTAGCTATTTGCACAAAAGTCCCCAATAGTTTAGGACTTGCACAAAGAGGAAAAAGTGGATTTGATGTGAAAAAATGCCATGGTTGGTGTGTTGTAGTGGGGGAAATTGGTGTGTGGTGTTTTGTATGAGTCATGAGGGTGTGAGTGGGGGTTTGGGTTGGTGTTGGGTCTAGTTTTGGGTTTGATTGAGTCATTGCACAAATTTAGTTAAAATTCGTGTCAATTGTGTTCTTTAATTAATTGGAAGTGCATAGGATTTGAATTGGATGGGACACAAGTGTCATGGACGTATTAGACTCAAAATAGATTATTGATAAATATTAGGTTGCAAGGAACGGGTCGAGATTGTGTCTCCAATTTCGATAGGAACGGGCAAGGATGCAAAGTTGGATTTAAAATTAGAAAATGTGCACAAATATTGTAAAATTAAAATGAAGCACAAGAGAGTGCAATCACGAGTGACACAAATGTCAGGATTAAAGATTGGCTTGTCTAGGTCAAGGATGTGAAATTTGTTGGAAAGCAAATGCTAGTGCATTGCTTTAGATATTTAAACAACGGTAATGTGCAACGATCAAATCAAAAATCAAAGAGGCGATTTAAATAACTCCAATAATTATTCCAGAATAATTCTAAATAAATCCCTAAACCTAGATTTTGGGTCAGAGGGTTTACAATCTATCCACCTTAGAAAATTCCGTCCTCGAAATTCAAAATCCATCTCCCCAACAACAAACTCCACGTATCTCTAAATATATAACCACAACTTGGTACTTAGTCCTACTATACTCTCTTTACCTTAAACTGCTACATACGTACAGTCTAATCATCTAAGGCATTTGGTCCTCTAAACATCTTCTCACCATCATGAACTCTCGTCATTGTTATCATGCTAATCATCAACCAGAAAATTACCACATATAAGCCTAGGTTACTCAAGGATGTTGCGACACAATCTAAGTTTGAAACTTCTAATATCTATAAAGAAAATAAGGTCATTTTTTTACTCTCAAAGGACTGCAGGGGTTAGGCACTAAAATTTTATAAGCACAAAATTCTCAAGGCCACTTATGTAGTATCTAAATTCATTTTTCTGCAACTAAGACGGTTAATATCTCAACATTCTTTCCTAGGTATAACGGCATCATCCTATAGTATCCACAATGGAATCATGCAACCTAACTTCTTATAATCAGTCTTAGCAGCATCAAGTCTAATCTAGCCAGTCAGTCATACCTAGTCTAGAAGCTCAACTCGAACAATTTCTAGGATAAATATATGTAATGAAATACAACATAAGTCTCTATTCAATACATAGTAATAAGAATATATAGAAATTATGTAATAAATATCTATTCAATCATTCTAAATATCCTAGAATAAAATATAACAAATACAATAACAAGAATACGATTCCTAAAATTCATCGGCTAGGGTAAATTGGAAATAGGTTCCCATAACACCACCTACTACTAAGGATTAGGTTCCGCATGCTCGTCATATTAGTCAAAAATCTAAATCTCTATCCCTAAGCGGTTTATGTGTAAACTTCAATATTCAGCTATCATTCCTATCAGACTTCTATCTTCCATTTACACCCCCTACTCAGGTGTCAATATATAATCTGAGAGTCTAGTGGTAATCCTCTACCGATTGACCAATAAGTCAGCGTGTGATCTAACCCTGTATTTTATTCCTTGAAATTCGTAGCACTTCGAGGCTGATCAACAATTTCTACCTGCACTAAATCCTCGAAATTCCAAAAGTATTACAATTCATAAATACTATAATTATTATCCCTCAAGTCCATATCAAAAAAATTCGTCCTTGGGTTACGTGACTCTAATATATTTTCCTTATCATTTGTTTCCTACACAACTTCATATCTTTCTAGTACGTTGATCTTGTGTTCAACTCTAACTCCGTCAAGCATGGCCCAGTACCTTCCGCTTCGTAGTATCGATCTTCGAGGCAACTATCGAGTGATAAAATTTTCAGTCTTTCCTAGATCCTTCTCTTAATTTAAAAAGCTCAAGGTCAGATACTTGTCGCGAATCTCATCTTGTTGTCACTCTACCTTTTTACCTCGAACATGAGATTTCTCCTAGTTTACTCCATGCATACCTTCATCCAAACTACATGGGTACCATCTTGTTTATAACTAGCCATCCATTATAGGTAGTTCACGATATCCAACTCAAGGCTATAACATGTCGATACTCTCATCCTTCAATCTAATTGCTCTATTTCAGATATTAGCTCAACTAATCGAGTAATCAAAGGTGAAAACCACGAGCCCAATAGACACTGGCAACCCAAACAAATCAAGTATATCTAATCTGATTCCAGAAGCTATACTCTAGTACCTAAGTTGTCAAGTCAATCAACAACTAATCTAGCAATCCACATATCTATTTTAGCCTAGTCATATAATCATCTTTACCTAAATGGTGAAAATTTTCTAGGCCTGGTACTGTAAGTCACAAGGCAACTAGAGATTAACCACTATGGTTTGCTACATAAAGTGCTATTCCATACCCTATTTTTATTAGTATCCGATAATCTTCTTCTAGATGTGAGTCTAAAATTTTGTCTTCTCAAGTTCATAATGTCGTTCTTTGTATCACTATCATGAGGCTACAACTAATTCCTTGTACCACTATCATGGGGCTACAACTAACCCTAGCATCTAGCTATGTCTTCCCCAAATTATTCTAGAGCCTTAGAATCATACAATCTTTCTAGCTTCTAATACTTACAAATCACTACTACCTTAAGGAAAGGTACGATTTTATCAGTTCCAGACGTCTACTATTAGGTTCAATTCTCATGCTAACAATCTATACTAGCTCTAACATCTAGAAAGAACCTATCAACCTACCCTACTAAGGGTAACCATCTTCTCATAAAATATCACATCAATCATACCTTCTTCCGTCCTGACTAGAATCTGCTCCTGGAGGAAATCACCGTGCGCGAGCATCCATCTCTCCGAAATAAGGAAGATGAGAAACAATAATAACGATGTCGACGGTAAATGAACGAATTACAATAATGAAGTCCAAGGACGACGATCGAATACAAGAGAAGTTTTAAAATCAGTTGTGGATTGAGATCTTATTCAACATTAATCCTAAGTTGCAGGCTCGTTTGGCACACTAACGTAACCGAAACGATATGCTCTGGCCTGCATGGGCCACCACTAAAACCATGGCACGCCCCAGTCCCAAAACGTATGGGATCAGACACGTGGCAATGGCCAGCTGGTACGACTCCGTAGGGCTTTCCAATTTAATGGGCCTGACGAAGTGCACTTACGCTGTCCAAGGTTAAGTGATCCAGCTAAATATCTATTTCTAATATCCAACATCTAAACTAAATCTCAATCCATAGTAAATAAAATCTCAAGAAGGAACGGTAAGCATCATTAGTCTGCAGCCCAATAATACAGCCGTTCGAATAGACCAAGAGAATAATATAGGCCTATAAACACTAGGCTACAATAGCAGAGTCATAATGGAAAAAAGTACATAATTGTAATAGAGGAAAGATATAATGATACCTGCAAGGATGTCCAACACACCACCAGATGAAGCCTCATCCAAACTGCTCAAATAACATGGAAGAGAACCAGGTCCTCGGAGGGACGTAACAAGTGTAACGTCCCGCAACTGCACGGTGCGTTACGCTGAGTCAGAATGAATGAGGCAATAGCTGGTTACATTTCAATTTGTTGGATTTGGGAATAAGTATTGATTTAGTTGGTTTCATGTGCAGATTGCTAGCGGAGTTCGATGGAAATTAGGTGTTCGTTCAGTGCAGTACTGAGATAGCTGTATTGGAGCGATAATGATGTCTTCCTTAGTCTGATCGGTCGGATGGTTTGTAAAGTACGGCCTGCTCGCACGGTCATACCAGTTGAGTAGATCGTGCTTTGCATCGGACCACGGGTTCAAGGGATCGGCCGTATCGACAGGAAATGATGCTTAACGGGATCAACTTGGTGAGTGGGCTCTGTCCCTTCTCCTCTACTCCTTCATGCCTAATAATATGAAAAACACGTAAAGGCTTGAACACTTGGACTGGGACTTGAAAATTACTACATTGTGGCGTGCATAGAGTGTATGTCGTTTGCTTGGATAGGAATTGTGGCTTGAATTAGTTTTCGCGCAGGATAGTTGGAGCTAGAGTTGGATTACATTTGGGGCAGTTGGAGAAATGATTGGAATTATGTTTGGACAGTTGGAATGATATATCTTGGTTGGAACATCGGGAATTCGGACGAGCGAGCGTGCATTCGTGCACGAGTATCACTTGGACGCTTTGTCAAGCAAAGCGTGCAGTTGTGGTTCGAAACCGGACAACTGCATCGGCGAGGGCATTGTGCCACTGTTAGGGCATTGTGCCACGGGATCGTTGTGGAGCGAGGGGTGTTGCACCAATTGGAAACACTGTGTCGAGAAGCGGCATTGTGCCTATGGGGATAACTTGGGATTTGTGCCTTGGGCTGTATGTTGGAGAATAGTTATGGATATTTGGTTGGATTTTGGTTGGATGAGTCTAGAATCGTTTGGTGGGGCGAGAATGCTCGATCCTCTCGTCATACCTACTTGGTGTATGCATGTCACGGACAATCTGTGTTGCACGGGATTTGGTCTCCTCGAACAGGAAGGCTCCGGGGCACCGGGACCGTTCGGCTATGGGGGAGACAATTGGTAAAGTGCTTCGGGCGCGGTGTCGGCGGTTTAATGCGATTCAGGCGGGCTCGCTACTTAGCGTTGTTTCGAGTAGAACTGCACTTGATCAGTCCGATCAACGTCCTTTATGGCTTGGCTAGTGACTTTATATAGATAAGAGTTGGTTTGCTTTACTTTGGTTTGGTTCGTGCTTTTTCGTGTAGGCGGCGGCCACCTTGCCTCGGCAAGAGTGTGCATATCGAGATTGGATTATGGTTTGGATTGAGGATGGATATTGAGGCTTGGAAATGGTTCGATAGGTTCTCGTGTTGCTTAGGTTTGAGTAGGACGGTTTGCATGCTAGTTTCCTTCGAGTTGGTTATATATTGCTTGTCGATTGGTTTGAGTTGAATGCTTGCATGCTTAACTTGCTTTACAGCTTTTCTTAACATGTCATACCTATGCCATGAAACGAATCTAAGATTCAACTAGAAAGATCACCATATAACTGTTTGCATTCACTATTTTACTTAGTGTCGGCTTAGACGAGTGGGTTATCCCGCTCACCAGTACGGCTGTATACTGACCCACGTTTGTGGGCATTATTTCAGGTGCGCAGGTGTAGTGGCGCTGCTTGGATATACGGGACATAATATATGAACGGTAAGTACCTTTGTGGGCTAGAGAAAAGAGCAAGAGTATTACATCGCCTTTGTGGCAATCGCCTTTGAGACAATTTTATTTGGACCTTATCGAGAGCTTCGCTGCGTATACTCTGATGTGTACTTGGTACACAATACTTGACTTTCGCTGCAACTTGGTCGTTTTGATGATAACTTTGGTGTTTGACAACATCGCCTTGTACGAGCGCAACATCCAGGCTCGTACGGCATCACGTCCCGATGAGAACGATTGTCCTGCAGGAGCGCTGCAACGTGGTGATTCACGTTCAACGGGGACTATTGAGCTTGCGGAAGATTGGGGCGTGACAACAAGATACAAAAAGTACATGCCATAATGTAAATACTGAGTAAAGTAAATCAGGGTGAACTATCCTCCTAAGTGAATGCAATTTGAAGACAACTTAGTGCGTATGGGTGGGTGTAGGCTAGACACATGCTGACGTAATCGACGTGACTGGCTAGTATATGCCACATATGCCCCCATAACAAGGGCCCTCGCGTATGGAATGACGGCCATAACGCTCCGAAGAACGCGGCGCCTGAATATAGTAACGTCCGTATCGCTCCGAAGAACGCGGAATCTGCATAAATAATAACGTCAGTATTGCTCCGAAGAACGCAGAATCTGCATAAATAAAGAGGTGGGTGTCCCATATGCCTACTAGTTGTCCTCCCCGTCCAATGCCAATGTACAAGTCTCAAGTACGACGTGGACATCTCGTAACTATAATGCAACTCACCTAAAGCAATACAACTATGCTAAGTACTATCACACGAGCTACTCGCACCGGTGGCCAGTCGAGTGCGTAAACCCGTATCCTATCATGAACTCACTCCGTGACGTGAAATGATACGTGTCAAGGCCTCAGAGTTATAATGATAACTCCGTCACTTAGGGTACGTCCACTAGACGCTAGGTCAAACACAAGTCCTAACGTTGACGCCTTCGTCGACTGCACCCGAGTCATTCTCAGACGCGCACAGTTATATAATATTTAGAGCACAATATATAATATTAACTGAATTTAAACAGTACAACAAGGCAAGGTATGCTTGTCTGGAGCCAGACGAATATTCGAATACGAACTCGCCATGGAAGTAGCAGCGCAACAATGAAAACTGGAGCTGATATCCCCGGATGCTGTCACAAATATCACCAACAGTCCCGGAATGAGTGAGATACTCAGAAAAGCATATACATACGTCCAATTTGGACACAGGGACAAAAATGCAGTTTCTGGTCAACACGGGATCCACAAGTAGGTCCCGTCTTGCACCAAAAAATGTGCCATAGATAAAGTTCTCCAAATTCATCAAACTTAGTGTCTACCAGTCCAGAATGATTATATGAACCCAACGGAACGTCCAGAACTGGATTCCGATGAGTCGATCATGAAATCGTCCGTCATGTGGAACCGTGGGACCCACGAAACGATGTTTCGTCAACGTTCTCAGAATCGAACCAAACTTGGATCACAGGACCAGCGTAACGCTGCGAATCCGATGGCGCAAGTTTCGTTATAAAACGACAGGCACACACGAAATTAGGACGAGTGTCAGAACATGCCGATACGGTACTTTTCGACGGATATGCGTTGATTCCGGTGTGCACGCACATCCAAATCAAGTTTCGCGAAAACCCACAAGTCCACGTTGACGATACACGCCTTTCGATGCAATCGGTATGCGACGAGGTTGCCCAGATTGACGGGACCTACTCCATATCGGAGAATTTCATTGTTTTATAAAACAGTTTTTCTCATGAATTGGCACTCAATTTACTAACAATAGAAATCAAATTAAATTATTCCAAATGAAGACATTGAAAGAGGGTTACATGGAGAGCATACCAGAGAAGGCATTTTGGAAATCGGTTGAGCGTGGAGGGAGAAATTTCGACGCGAAGTGAGGGGGTAAAGTTTGGGTCTGCTGTCGAGGGGGTGTGCTCCGAACGGGGGGGGGGGTGTTCTGGCGGCCGCAGGTGGTCGAGGACACCGTGGAAGGGGTCGTCGGTCATCGGGGATGCTCCGGGGTGGGTTGTTGGTTATCGGGGGGTGCTCCGGCAGCCTGCTTCAGCCATAACAGCAACGGCAGCAGCTTCAGCGGCAAAACGTAGCAGTAGCGGCTTGAAGCAGCAGCGGCGGCGGCAGCTCACCGCGAGGAGGACGGCGGTCTGTTGGTGGTGGTGGTTTGGCGGAGATGGTGGTGGTGATGATGACGGTGGCAGTGGTGGTGTTCTGCGAAGAGGACAGTGATGATCGTCGGGGAGGTGATGGCAGCGGTTAATGGTGGTGATGGTTGTTAGCGGTGGTGATGGCGAGGGTGGTGGTCGGAGGTGAGGGCAGGGGTGGTGATGGTGGTTGGCGGTGGTGATGGCGAGAGTGGTGGTCGGAGGTGAGGGCAGCGATGATCGTCGGAGAGGTGATGGCAGCGGTTAATGGTGGTGATGGTTGTTAATGGTGGTTGCATGTTGAGGGAGAGAGGGAGAGGGTGTTGGTTTAATGAGGAGAGAGGAAGAGAGTGTTGCCTAGGGATTAGGGCCGGCTAGGTTCCCAAGGAGATAGGGGGTTTTCATGAAGGAATGGGTGGAGGTGATGTAATGAAGTTTGAATGAAGGATTATGATTTAAAGTAGGCATACTTGATGTTGCATAGTACCATGCAAAGAGAGAGGGAGAGTATATGTAACCGGTCAAGCCTTAAGAATTGGGTCTTCTTCATTTGTTCCAACCAATAGGAGGTGGACACATGGCTAGCTATTTGCACAAAAGTTTCCAATAGTTTAGGACTTACACAAAGAGGAAAAAGTGGATTTTATGTGGAAAAATGCCATGGTTGGTGTGTTGTAGTGGAAAAAATTGGTGTGGTATTTTGTATGAGCCATGAGGGTGTGGGTGGGGGTTTGGGTTGGTGTTGGGTCTAGTTTTGGGTTAGGTTGAGTCATTGCACCAATTTAGTTAAAATTAGTGTCAATGGTATTTTTTTAATTAATTGGAAGTGCATAGGATTTGAATTGGATGGGACACAAGTGTCATGGACGTAGTAGACTCAAAATAGATTATTGATAAATATTGGGTTGCAAGGAACGGGTCGAGATCGTGTCTCCAATTTTTGTTAGAACGGGCAAGGATGCAAAGTTGGATTTAAAATTAAAAAATGTGCACAAATATTGTAAAATTAAAATGAAGCACAAGAGAGTGCATTCACGAGTGACACATGTCAGGATTAAAGATTGGCTTATCTAGGTCAAGGATGTGAAATTTGTTGGAAAGCAAATGCTAGTGCATTGCTTTAGATATTTAAACAACGGTAATGTGCAACAATCAAATCAAAAATCAAAGAGGTGATTTAAATTACTCCAATAATTATTCCAGAATAATTCTAAATAAATTCCTAAACCTAGATTTTGGGTCAGTGGGTTTACAACTTCTCGAACGTTTCGTCTTTCAACTTGATAAGATATACAAACGCGTACTTCGAGAAATCGTCAATGAAAGTAATGAAATACTTCATTCCGGCCTTTGTGGAGAATTGTTTGAAGTCACAGATATCTGAGTGTACCAACTCCAAAAGATCTGTGCTTCGGTTCACCCTTCTGAACGGCTTCCTGACGATCTTCGTCTGCGCACAGACTTCACATTTCTTCACCTCCTTACCCCCACATTTGGAGATAAGGCCTAGACTAGACATCTTGTTAATGCGTTTAGAATGCACATGTCCTAGTCTATTATGCCACAACTCAAGAGAATAACCAGAAGTAGAGACTGCATTGATACAAACAGAAGGAGTTACAAGCTGCAGTTTAAATATCCCTTTGGTATAGAAAGCTTTTCCGAAGTATGTTCCCTTGTAGGACATCACCATCTGACCGGCATTGATATCCATCCTCAGGCCCGCCTTGCACAACACTCCAAAAACTAGATTCTTGGCGATCATTGGTACGTGTTTCACATTCTCCAGTGTAAGTGACTTTCCAGAAGTCAGCTTCAGCACTATCGTTCCGATCTCCAGTACTGCAACTTGAGACTTATCCGCCATCGAGACTTTCTCATAGGTAGGTTCGTACTTGGCGAACAGCTCCTTAGAGCACACGTGGCAAGATGCACCAGTGTACACCCACCAGTCAGTGTCCACGCCATGTGACTCAACCTGCGCAATCATAGCAACTAGGTTAAGCTCACATTGCTCTTTCGGTTTAGGCTTCGACCTGCAGTCGCTCTTGTAGTGACCCTTCTTGCCACAGTTGTAGCACGTCACATCAGTCTTCGGCTTTGGCTTGAACTGAGCCGACTTCACCTTCAGCTGGTTGAAGTCCTTCTTCTTCTTGTAGGAAAACTTTTGCTTCCCTTTATAATCGCTTGCATGTACCATTGGTCTTAGCCAACTGCTTGGACAAGGAGTCTAACTTTAGTTGTCCTCTGGCTTCATCTTCAATATGAATCCAGTAAAGAAGATCTTTGAACTGGATCTCTATTTTCTTGCGGTACATGTCAGTCTTGAACTTGATCTAGCCTGGAGGAAGTTTGGTGACGATAGTCCCCACCATAAATTTGTCTTCCTGCTTCATGCCCTCTTCCTCCAGTTTCTGCTGCATCTTCAGAAGTTTCTTAACTTGTGGTAACATCACCTTCTCGTCCTCAAATTGTAGAGAAGAATTTTTCGACGAGATGGATTTTAGACATTTTTCGTCAGTTTTATAGTGCTTCTCAAGAGATTCCCAGACATCTCTTGCCTTCTCCTTCTTGTTATAGGACTCTACCATCGAGTCGTCCATAGCATTGAGAATCAACAACCTGCAGAGGTCGTTGTCTTTCTTCCACTTAGTGCATCCTGCGCCATGCCAACGGCAATCTCTCCTCCATCTTCGGGAATGGCAGGTTCAAGATCAACCAACACATAAGTAACATTGACAAGTTGAAGATTCAAGGAGATTTTCCTCTTCCAAATGTTGTAGTTTTCGCCATCAAACTTCTCAAACTTGTGAAAGCTAGTATCGAGAAGGTTTGAGCAGTTGTCCATTCTAACTCGGATCTTGCCTTGAGATTGTTAGTGCCGAAGCCAAATCATAGTAGAGGAGGTCAACAAATTGTAGAGACTCACTCAAGAGTTTGTCTCCTACAAAAGTTGGTGCACTGAGATTCACTCGAGAGCACCTCTACAGTGACACAACTCCACAGCAGCACTAAACCACAAACAGGTTACCAACTGACGATCCAGAGAAAAAGCAGATACAGCAAGAATCAGAAAACCATTATTCTCTTTACGTTCGCAGACGCTACAACGAGAAGGAACGGGAAGAAGAAAAGAAATACAAAGAAGAAAACTCGTTGCTGGGGTGATCAAAACCATCGGAGCTCAAGGCAAGATTCGCGCTAAACAACGAACTGCTCCCAGGATCCAGTAAGTCCATACGAAAACTTCTGGAACGCTCTTGGTCACCTTCGGATCTCTCGGAAATCACTGTGGAAGGATGTTCACTGCGGCTGCATATCGCACTGGTGCTCTCGGTTTTTTTTTCTCATTTGAAAGAAAGAGAAACTCCTCTCTATATAGAGGAGAACAGCACATATGCGGCCTGAGAAAGCTCAAGACCGCATATGCGCTATCCGACACCATGTCGCATGCGTAGCCGTTGCCGCCGCCGTCGGTCACGCACCACGAGACAACGCTGAAAGCAGCAGCCACTGTGCATAGACACCCTCGCGCCGCATATGCCGCATAATCCGGAAGGCACGAATAACCATGCTCCGCCAATGGCAAACCCTGTTCCTCCACAGCGACTCGTTCATCCAAGCTCGCTGGCCGCATAGCTCCAGGTCGCATAGCACCTGGACGCATAACGCCACGAAGCATGCGCCCTTGCAAGCAACCGTGCATACAACTCGCGCATAAAATGAGCGTATGAGCGCCATGCGACGATGCTGACGTGCTAAGTGCGCCAACAAAGCGCCACTTTGCGCCCTTGAGCCCCAGACCGAGCCCGAGTCGCTAAGCCCCCTTCGGGGCTTAGCTCCTAAGGAAAACTTCCCAAAGGTGGTGACAAAATTAACATTGTCATAAAGGGGTTCACACTTAATCCCTCTAGGAAAGTCAACCCACATGGGCCACCACCCCATGTGCATATACCAATACTAAGCAAAGCTATATATTGAGATATACACATTGGTGGTTTTTCGATGTGGGACAAACTCCTAAAGCAAAGTGAAAAACACCAACAACAACTAGTTGCCCTTAAGAATTGCACGTCATCTTAAAGGGACTATGAGGCTCTAGGCACTGAAATTTTCTGGTTTTTTTTATTTATTTTTTTATTTTATAAAACCTATATGATTTTTGCTTGCCTGAGCTTGAAATATATAAATATATTTATAAAATCTTCTGGAAGCATGTTATCTCTTATATATATATGTACGTGTGTTGCACGTATTTCATAGATTATTATTAGGAATACTAAAAGATAGATGTTGTAATTATTCTAATCCTTATTAAGACTACTTAGGAAGACTTTAAAACAACTCTCTTAATTATTCCAAATTTATTATTATATAAATATTATCATATTATTATATATATTATTTTATACCTGCCTGCAAGACTATTTAGGAAAATCAAAAGACAGGTCCCGTAATTAGCTAGCTGCCCCTGTTAATTTTAATCAATAATTTTAATTAGTAAACCTATGCAAGGGTATATTTGGAAGAAGAAGAAAGTTTCACAGTGAAGCTGGAACTTTTCTCATTATATAGTAGTATAGATAACATTGTATCAGCCAATTCGTAATGCATGAATGAGGAACTGTATGAATACAACCATGCTGGACCCTTTTGAATGAGACCACCTAGTCTTCGGCTTAATTTGGTGTGCTGATAGTGTAGTCTAATTTGGAATTGAACTGGTCCAACATTAGAACTCCCCAGAAAAAAACATTCTCATGGTGAATGTGCTCTTACGTACATATGGAATCATCTTTGGATATAATATGAAAATACAAAAATCTCTATTTGATAGAATTGTCGTACTATTTGATGACTTGTTCTAGAAAGCAAATATGAAAATGCTATTAAGCTGTTGGATAGTTCCTTGACTTATTCACTTCATATTCTTTACAAGTCTCCTTCAGAAAAGTGCTCTTATTTACTGTAGGAAATGGTTTGTTTCTTCTACAAATGGCTAAAAGATGGAAAAAATTGAACTTCCTTGGCCTTGAGATCAATGATAAGGTAACTTTTGTGTTGTATCTATTACCTGGCAAAATTATGGTTTTCCTTAACTTTTACTTTTCTTATTTTCATTTTGTTGTTGGCAGCTTGTAAGGCGTTGTCTGGATAATATTGCTGAATCTGACATAAGAAATGGGTAATTACTCTTTTCGGAACACCCCCACCACCCCCACCCCCACCTCCCAAACCACTTGTTGTAATACTCGTCTTGTGTTTCTGGATGCACATGGTGAAAATTGATTTCCTTGGGTTGAGTTAGTGAAAGGCTTCCTAAACGCGTGCTAGGAAACAGGGGAAGGTGGAGGGAGGGAAGGGCAGTTTGTGTGTGTCTAGGGTTGGGGGGATGCTCACAGGGACAGGCAAGAGGATGTCGTCGACGATGCATTGCAGGGGTAAGGGACATAATTCTGATGTGTGTCATTCAGTTCAGGGAAGCCTTTCTGAAAGAGCCTAAGGTAGTTTAGTTTTTTATGGTAAGCAGGCAGAGGAAATCTCAGGACATTTTAGAGGTAAAGAAAAGTTAGTTTGTAGACATTGTTGATCTGCATCTCCTTGTCATTGCCATCACATTATCGTCAATCCCTCCAATCTTTCACCCCCATTAAAATAGGATTTGCTATGGAACACGTGTAAGAGTCCCAAGTGCTGTCAAATTTATGTCAAACCTCTCAAATTTGGTGCGAGTTTTGGTCAAAACAACTATGGATTAGGACTCGGCCATGCCTTAAATTTTAGAGGTTAGTTGTTTGCTAAGAAGACATTTCATAGGCTACGCACTTCAACTTCTCCCAGTCAGGGTGCAATTAACTAAGTGTTTCTAGGTAGGAGTCTAGAAACGAGGATCAGTGAGAGACAATTATGGTGAATTCCATTCAGCTCCGAGGTATTAAGTCAAAGAGCCCTATTGGAATGAGATATACTTCATGTTTTACATATTTACAAATGAGATGATATTTGGAGATTATTTATTATTATTTCTGTAGTTATTTATTATTATTTCTGTAGTTATTTATTATTATCGTTACTATTATTGTTGTTAATATTGTTATTATTATAAACGTCTAGAGATAAATATAGCTCACTTTGATGGTGGAAATTTAACACTTATTTTCTAATTGCAAAGGTAGCAGTTTGCATTTACTTAAGGTTTTGACTCGTGGTCTTTTCCATCTTTATCCTTATTAGGTATTTCATATCAACTAATGCAACCTCTACATTTCGCTCAATTATTTCAAGCTATCCAGGAGATTTAATCCTTGTTTCAATTCAGGTATGATGTATTTAACATTTCATCAATCATCCTTCTTGCAAATGAAGTTAAATAATGAAACTATAGTGCAAAACACGATGAACGAGCATTCTACTACTGTGATAGTTCCATGTATTTGAATAAGGGAAGAGAATTGTTGGAACTGTCTATTCATTTGCCATAAGGACTAGTAATGACTATAGACCGGAGAAGTCGGCTTCTCCGTGAGACGCTAAAAATAAATGATTCATCTTAGATATTTTTTTGTTTACCTCAATTTATTGCCGAAGTACTATTAGATGATCATATGTAATATGAAATTTAACCCACATCAAAGAGATCCTTTTTAATATATGTCAATTCCATTATAACATAAATGGCAATACATATGGTTTACTTGGAAGCAATATAATCCACTAAGAGTAGGTTAGCACTAACCTAACCTGACCTCTGAAATTCTCAAGCCAAACTGGACTCAAGTCTTAGTCTCTTAGATGGCTGAGTGTTCCATAACTATCGGGGTTGGACTGGAAAGACAACGGATAAGAGAGTGTGCCATGTCTGAAGTTGGTTTGGGTTGCAGGTAAACCGTAGAGAAAATAAGAGGTGAAGGCCTGCTGCATAGGGATGGACTTTGCCAAAGAGCCCCCCTAAGAGGTGGATCCTCCAGCTTGTGAGATCCCAAAGGCGGACCAGTGGAGTTGCCAGTCTCGGCACTGACAACCCTGAGTATTGCACTCAATTGCAGCAATGTCATGGTGCAGTGCAGGTTCACCAACTCTGCATGGTAGGCCGTCAGCAGCAGGAGTAGCCTTAGACAAAGTCAACAACAAGATTGTGGTTGCGTTCAATTTATTGAGGCCTCAATTTTATATTAAGAAGCTGTCAAGAGTCATAGAAATGAAAGCAATTCCCTATAGCAAAATGTATGATCTTACCTCGTCTAGATCTCTTTATAGTTTAGGGGATCTTGGAGGGTGCTCCTTGGTTGCATGAGCTTAAACTGCATATCCAATATGTAGTTGTACCTATCTACCAGCTGGCCATCTAGGTTTTATGGTATGACCCTGATGCTCATAGTTACCTTAGCTAGGATATTGGCAACACAAAGAGGATTGACGTCACATCGACAACCGGTCATAAAAAACTTGTCAAATCTGGAGCTTTCTTATGCACCATAGCCGATTCCATTCTACTGAGAGAAGGCTTAGATGATGATGAAGCTTTCAAGAGAACTTGAGGTCAGTAGAGGACTATGTCTGTGCCTGCATTACTTGTTAGGACAGTTCAGTTTAAGTACTGGTGTACAATGAGCTGGTGTTGCTAGTCTTTCACCAAATTTTGGTTAGTTTGGTGAATTAAGTATCAGACAACAAAAGATATTTTGATCAAATCAACTTGGATATGAAATGCACTCTCTTTCTTTGCTTCCATGGATAGATTAGACCATTTTCACTTCTGTTTCTTATTTGGCCTTGATCCTTTGTGAAGGTCTATAAACCCTCTCCAGAATTTATTGTAAACTTGTCCCCTCAATTGTGACTTCCATATACTTGTGTAAAATTTTCATGTCTTAATAATAATTTACTTGTATGTAACCTTTATTGGTTGTAAATTCTATGAACTTGTCATTTCTTTCTTGAAAATCAGTAGATAGGGATTTAAACATTTCAGTATCTTACTTTATAATAAAAAGAACCACGTCTGAGTATTGTTTTCACTACGTAGTGCCCTGATCCTGATTTCAATAAGGAAGTGCATAGATGGAAAATGGTCCAGAGGACGCTTATCGAAGCAATCATAGATCTTCTCAAAGCAAATGGAGAGGTATCACTTATCACTATACTTTCTTTATGAACCTATTTCTCTGTCTAAAGTAACATGTTCTGCATTGTTTTAACTTATTGGTTGGAGATAATTGCTGTAATTCTTTCATTTCTTTAGGTAGCAATCAAAGTTTCCCACCAAACTTGAGAACACTGATTGATTGATACCTCTACCAAATCACTAGCTTTCATATGCTGATCAGTGTCCAAAACTAAACTGATTGCAGATATCAGACATCTAGATGTTCTGTTAGTTTTTTGCCAGTATACAAACCTGGACATAACGTTACTCACATCGTCTATTTGTGTGCTTCTTAAACTTTCTAACAGTTGTATCCTTAGTTGTTTGAATGACCTTTCTCCAGAGGAACTGTAGATTTTAAACTTTCAACTTGGATTTGCAGGTCTTCTTACAGTCGGACATCGAGTCTGTTGCCACACGAATGAAGGAGCAATTTATTATGTACGGAAGGGGGCGACTTGTCATTGAGGGGGGTGACGAGAATGGATGGATCCCTGAAAATCCGTTTTGTGTGCATTCAGATTGGGAGCAACATGTTATAGACCGAGGAGCGCCCATGTACAGAGTGATGCTTAGGAAAGTTGGTGAACTGGAGAGCAGAGCATGATAGGCGATAGAATCCGTGGCAGCATTAGGATGTTTCAGGAATAATAATTGCTCTCTTGGTTACTCCTTTTAGCTCCATTTGAGTCCCTTGGATACAAAAAAAGTGGCGAAAATTTATGTAATGACCTTGGTATTTATGTTTTGAGTTTCACAGTGAAACATTGTAGCAAATATTCATTTGTATTTTAAATAATTCCATATTGTAGCCCGAATTTGTATGTTACTAATGTGGAAGAAAATTTTACTTGATATTGGTGATAATTAGTCAGGTTTCCAACATGTGACCATTAATTCTGATTGTTGGCTAATGGATGGTAAGAAACTGATAATTAGGAGAAAGTTCATGGTATTTGTGTGAACGAAAGAAAAAGTTCAGAATAACTTCTGAAAGCAACACTTTGGAAATTACCAATGCTGGAGTTGATTTTAAGCATTTCTACAATTATGCTGGTTGATTTAAAGCAAATTAATGCAAGAGGTGCTGAAACATTGTGGCAATCCTACCAGAATATATCATTTTATTAAAATGAGTTTTCATTCTTGAAGTTATCAGGTCATATATATCAATAGAAACTAGAGTTATTTGTATTTACCCCCATTACTATTCTATAATTGTTTCCTTCCCACTTTTAATTTTATTAGTGATATCCCCATTTAGGTTGCGATAATGTAATTGTAATCGTAATAAAATTGAGTTTGTAATGTTATGAAGTTACAATTACATTACCATGTTTTGTTGGGACATGTAATCAAATCATGTAATGTAATATCAATTACATTCAAGTGTTTGGTTTAACATGTAATGGAATGGAATAATAGTCATTGTAATTTGTATCATTTTGACAAATATATCCTTGACATTCATATTTTCTTTTTTTGTCAAATTTAACATTTTGACAGATAAACAATCATGCATATTTTTGTTTTTGTCATATAATATTTTTGGCCAAACTTAAAAAAAAAATTGGCCAATTTTTTTATTTTTGTACGTAAAACATAATTCTGATCTATTGATGGACAGATCATTATAAGTCAAATGGATTTGTAAAGTTACAAATATGTTGCATACTTGCAAGTTTGCAACACTTTTGAGTATTTGGTTGCACCTTCAGCTGTAAATGAAAGTAAAATATTGTTATCATTATGAAAAATTAACCAATTATTGTTTTTTGAGTCGTAAGTACAAAATTCTTATTTTCTTGCTCAAAATAATTCACAACAAAATAAGAATTTCCTTGATCATGTACTAGATATTACATTTAACTGTATTCGTAGTATTGATGTGAAAAGAAAAGAAAGGAAACCAAATGTATATCAAAATAACATTATATGGTGTCATATGACCAACATATCCAAGATCTTACGACAACGAATTCTTTATAGTCTAACCAGTAATAGATACAAAGATATCCTAAATAATAGAAATCAGAAATCAATATCCATAGGAATATAAAGATTGGATACTATATATATATATAGTTCTCCAATCTTTACATTTTTATTGATATTGATTTAGATTATTTAGGATATGTTTATACATGTTAGTGGTCAGATGACAATGAATTTTTAGGCATGAGATTTTGAGGAGGATAGTGATGTGTCGGTGGATTTGAACATACTGTTTCATGTTGTGTCTTTCTCACCCATTACTATCTCCGAATTGCTATCCTTGGTTAAAGAGTGTATACAAAGATCTGGAAAAAAAAAATTACTGTTGTAATGTCCTAAAAAGAATTACTGTTGTATTGAACTTTTTTTGACTTTGATATGCTTTATTGCAAGGTTAAGTTTTTCACATGAAAAATTGTTTCTATTTCATAATTGATGAGGTTAACTTCTTCTTTTTGTTAGAATGTCATATATTATGTTGAAATGTTAATTGATGTTGGAGCATAGGCCTTTTCAACTTGAGGTACTGATTTTTCTTTTTCTTATGGAATTGAAAATTATTTATGTTGAGGTATTTCAAATATTCAGTCTAACTCATTTAGAACTATTACCTTTAGTATTTTTTTATGTTGTGTATATATATATATATATATATATATATATATATATATATATATATATATATATATATATATATATATATATTGTGTAAATGTTATTTACACTAACTACTCCTAAGTTTTGGACTTATTACACAGGGTCCCCCTACTTTTAAACTAATTACACTGACCACCCCTCCCTTTAGAAAAAAAAATTAAAAATAGGGATAGTTAGTGTTATAACTTTTTATTTTTATCTTAAAGTAGGGGTATCCAGTGTAATAAACATAAAGCATAGGGGTGGTCAGTGTAATTAGTTTAAAAATAGGGGTACCCCGTGTAATAAGCCAAAAATTTAGGAGTAGTTAGTGTAAATAACCCAATATTGTAATTCAGTATCTTTCAGACTTGGCTGAAAATCTTAATACATATTGTATGATAATAAATATACACAATGATCGATTTATTTAGTAAATAGTTGGTTGCTCCTATCATAGATCTTTTGGCAAATTTTTAGGATATAACTTAAGTTTTTGGCAAGCTTACTATTATTTTAACTGATGTTATCGGTTTTAATTTAATCACATGTGAGTCTTTTTTCACGACCACTTAAGATCAGAAGAAACATATTATTTTAACTAATTGACTATCTTTTATATGAAGACTTGCTCTTGGAGAAACCCTACTTAATGTCGGTACAGCTCGTGTTTACCTTTGTGCTCCTCATTAGGTTTTTGAGGTAAAATCTTCATTCTCTTGGAATACTTGATTTTATGATAAGCTTTTGTTATTTTGTTTAAATCAAAAATGGACTTAATTTGATAAGCTATTCTTTTTTGTTGCCTTTTGTTGTTCCTATCTTCAATTATGTTGCTTATTCTTAACACCAAGATCTTAGATATACATATAGATGGCTTGAAGAATATTTTAAGGATGAATTTATCTTTGGTGAATCCATCAGGAAGAGATACTTAGAGGGTTAAGTCTGGTAAGAGTTGTAATTTAATTATTGTGGCTTTATCAAAAATCAACTACCCAAATACATTCATACATAAAATAATCATCAAGAATACATCAATAATAGCAACAAAAAACTTACAAAATGCCCACAAAACATTAAAGGACTTGTGGGACATAAGCACAAGGAACCAATTCATAAATGTAACTATGACGAATTAAAAGCGGAGGGGTGATGCATTAAAAGCTATAAACAATACCAAGAAACAAAAAATATACAATCAAAATTCATTAGTCATGGATCATAGTATTCTTGTTGGTGCTTCCAATGCTAAAAGAATCACCAAATAGTTAATTGAAAAAATGGTTTAGTAAATAAGAACCACGAATCTATGTCTAACCTTAAGCAAATTCATGCACATACAACCGACGAGAATGTGTATAAGAATATGAAGCGAGGACACACTTAACCGAGTAAAACTTTGATAACATGAGAAATTTAATATCAGAAAATTTATTTACAAAAAAAGAAAAAAAGCACCAAATATATATAGATTTCTTGGAATTAGCCCAAGGAATGGAGGAGATTTCTGTGGAGGGGTTTTGGGGAAGGACGAAGGAAGAAACCCTAATTTAAACGAGAATGTAATTTTAATTACTTATCTTCATACTCTGACTAATAATTTGGAAACAATAATTACAACTGACATTATATTGACACATAAACATTATATTTTGGATAAATGTGATGAAAGAAGATTAGACAAACCATTCTAGAACATAATCACATGTCATTAGGGCTCACCAAATACACCTAATCAAAACCCAAACTAAATTTAACCACTTACCATACCCTCAACAGAACATAATCCCGTCTGAAATGAAAGATTTCTCCAAAACGGCAAACGAAATATCGTTTCAATCACAATGTTTACCATTTACACCATAACAAAACAAGACAGAAAAGGGCAAAAGCTGAGGGCACGATTGAGTTTGTCATTTCAATTGAGAACCAAAGTAGAATCATAAATCCAAGCATATGACAAAAAATGTTATTTCCAACTCGAAGCCTAAAATTAAGATGTATATTGCTTTTCTTTTCCAAGTAACAGTCGGCCTCATGTTCTAAATTCTAATTTATAACTCGTCTAAAATTGTGGAAAGTTTGCACCAACAAGATAAGGGTATTATTTTACAGGAAAGTATACGCCATAGTAGTTGACCAACAAGTTCCAAAATGAATATCATTTTTCCCCAAACACCATAGTACAAGCTCACACATTATTTCATATCACTATTGTAATTAACATGCAAGCTCCAAAGTTGATTATCGTTGTTGCCCCAAACACCATAGTACAAGCACATTGCATATAGGTTTGAGGATGGATGTTGAAGAGTACATTTCCAAATCCGAATGTCAAGAAGATGGTAGCTTTTGTGGCAATCTCTTAGCTATCTCCTAAAAGAAAACAAAGAGCGGCAAGAAATTAATTACCTCCAAGGAAAAGCATGTACAAATTATAGTGTGTTTATCTAGTGTGAAAACATGTTAAATATAATGATAAATGTTTTCTGCTCCTAAAGTTGAATTTGCGGCAAATAAAAATAAGAAATAAACTAACAAATAAAATCATGAGATCACCCTGATATGACCAATGATTTGTATCAACATGTTATTAGTAACCACTAGAAGTCATGCACATGAACACACAAGTTTTGTGTTTTTTTACTTTTTTTTCCTCACGTTTTTAATGTACACTTGCATGACAAACCTATTTTGAAATAGTACAAAGTATTTACAGAACACGTATCGACATTATATCCCATGAGTTTTAAGTTTCCAATTTAAGATAAGAATATAAAAGTTGTAACATATTGATATAAGTAAAAGTTTGTTTAAACAACTTTACACTAATTTAGTCACTCTAATCTTTTTAATAGTTTGTTCTCAACATTGTTAGTTTAACTTTCAACCTATTACCATCTATCTCTGTTTGGCTTCCGTTTTAGCTTGTTTCTCAAACACCTTAGTAATGTCTTGCCTTGAAGTACAAGTTTTTGAAGCTACTCCTACACAAAAACCTGTTTGAGGAGGTTCACTTTCATTGTTACTTTTTTGACATTATTGTTTCCATCACTTCAAATTTCAGTAAAACTTGCGTAACTAGAACTTAAAATTATACCGAGAGAGTTTGTAAGCTTATTTATAAACTAAGCTGAATCTCCACATGGTATCATCCCACCGGCCATACATCCAACAAAAGTTATCCATAACTTGTTCAACCAGAATTTTCTTTTTGTTTCAGACTCTGTCCTAAAGTTTGTTTAAACATTATGCTGATTAACTGGTTTGGAATTTTTTTATTTAAGAAATATGTTAAATATTATGCTAGTATCACTTGAAAATAATTATTAGCCAACATATCATTAAAATCAAGTACAATATATATTGTAAAGCCAGTCATCAACTAGACCACACCATCAATGATGAAACCACCAAAATAACTGCACTAAGTTTTCAAAAGCAATAAGACTACTACTACTAATTGAAGTTTAACAAAAAGACTTAATGCACAATATAAACTTCTTGCTTCTCGTAGGCTTGAATGTCCTAAAGCAAGAGTTTGGTCTTCTTGAGGCCGCAAGCTATTCATCTTGTTCAAAACAACCACATTGATGCTATAATAATTTGGAAATGAGAAAGCTCTAATTGTTATTTTCTTGTCAGGAAGGAAGTTTGTCAACATTATGAACTAACAACATTATGAACTAATGTAAAATGTCATGTCACATGTCACTTTGACAATAGATGTCTTTTTTATTATAAATTTATTTTAAACCATATAACCCAAATATAAGCTTCCATACAAAGATCATAACCTATTTTAGCACTTTTTTTAGATGTTTCTTTCGCCCCAAAACTAGAACAAAACTTTTGAGGTTTGACAACGGCCACAGTTTGTTGTAAGGCATCTAACAACAATTTATTTAAAAACCCTCAAAAGTAAAACAATATTCCTTCCAAAGAGGAATAAAGTTAAATTATTACATATTCTCAAAAGTCATTGTCGGCTAAACTAAATGGACATAGTCTAAACTTAAAACATGGATAGAAACATCAAAGACTCGTAACTAATGATAGGTACTAACAATTCCATTGCCCCTCTTTCTAGAAAGTAGTCACTACCTGAGCCACAAAATATGTTTTTTGACCAATAGCTACATAAATACAAATTATATGCAAATATATCCAAAATTATATTTGAAAACTGGTATTTCTTTTGTTAACTATAAAGGACTGTTTTAAAACCAATAACGTAAACTACTAAACAAGATTAACCTACTTACGTGGAATGTCACTAAGGATCACCGACAAACTAGGTTCACTCTTCTAGAGACCCTATAGAAAATATGATATTGAAATGCAATTATACTTTACATTTAGTGCTACATTAACTATAAGTGTATTAATATCTTCTGGTACACCAATACTTAATTATTATGAAACCCTATAGACTCGTATTCTTATCCTGACAGAGTGTAGAAACTCTTTATCAATACCCTATATTCGTACATTGTATTCTTGTCGTTTAGTTGAGACCGATCTAATTTGAAATTGTGAATTGCAATTCCTTTGTGTTAAAATTATTAAATCAGCTTCTAGCCTTCTAATTTTGTATTTCTAGTAAGGTCTAGAACTAAGCTATATTATTCATGCAAAGGTTTAACCAATGCATTCTCCGAAACCATCGTACAAAAGTACGAAACTAGTCCGAACAGTCCATTACATTGCCTAATGGTTCTTGGTTCTAAATAAAAGACCTGGAACGTAAGGTTTCCATTTTTCTTACGTATATTATAAAATAAGGAATCAGATAATGAGCATACATACGTCCGTCAATAGAAAGCTAAAGCTTTCATTATGGATCGATAGTTTCTTACTTTTGTAGAATAGCTTTTAGAGACAACAAACATATAGGTATAGGTCATAATTAGGTGGGCCTACTCTTTAACCAAGAGATGACTCTTCTAAAGGATAAGGTCTGCAAAAGATGAATGATAGTGCTTTAGGGCTAGTTCCGTATAAAGTCATGTCTTGGTGGTCTAACAACAATATAGGTTCCAATCTTTGCACAAATTAAAAAAACACAGATGAATCTATAATAATATTACATGGACTTATCCATCTATAGTTAGATTAACTGAACTCATGTTCCATCATGCTTCTTTTGTTCTTGACTAGACTATCGTAAAAACATAACTGTATAACAATAAGGAAAACTTTTGGTTAGATGTTTCATATCTTCATTGCTCTCTTCCTTTCTATATTCTTCCTGCAATATGCTCCAATATTCAGCCCTCCTCCAGCAATAGCTTTTAGATGGATTAACTCTTCCCTTCAACCCCTTGTGTTTATAAAGCATTGCAAATTCTCACATTCCATATTTTTTTACCTTCGATTAAACATACATTCCAAGTTTAATTGTCCAATTAAATATATGTAACTTCAATTTAACCTTTCAACTTCTAAGTAAACTTGTTATACCTAAATACCGAAATAAATAATTGAAACCCTATTAATGTAAACTTTCATTTTCATGTCATATTGGAAATAATTCAGAATTTAATTTAATTAGCACTAGTACCTAGGTTGCATGGACACAGATGACGGATTCGGAATTTTACATTTTTAGAAAAATTTGGGATACGGTTACGGGTGCGGATACAATTATATATACGCATGAGAACGTATTTATATTCAATTCTAAAAAGTTCTAGAACAGATTCATTGCAAAAAAAGTCGTTGCTTTCTCCTATCTCAATTATATTTAGCACAATCATAAACATGAAAAATCACCTTGGGTGGTTCATATCTAATAGGAGTATTATGTAAGTATCCTATCCAATATGTGTTGGATACGGACACGGATTCATCCCCCTCCCGGAAGAGTATCCATGTAACATAAATTAATACTGATAACATCCTAGCTACTAGTAAAACTAATTGCATATAGCTTCTTTTAGACCATACAAGTCAAATATAAGTTGCCATACAAAGATCCTAACCTTTTTTAGCACTTTTTCTTCTTCTTTGTTTTGACTTTTGACCACTAAGCATTAGTATCACTAGGAAAACCAACCTTTCAAATAATTGCTAAACTAAATCAAATATTTTTGATATAAGCACATCCATTAAAACATAGAATGCTGATTCATTGCTAAAACAATAAAAAGGACAAAATGTAAAACAGATACTTCTCATCAGGTTATTGCCAGTAATAGAAATTTAAGTGGACTATATTAATAGATATATTAGTTAATGGAACCCCACTTATACAAGAAAAAAAATTGTAGCAGAATAATGTATAATAATAAAAAAGTTTAAATTTAAGTGGACTATATTTGATAATAACTAGATATTTAACTTCAATAGTAGTAATATTAAGTTAATGGAAATTAATAGATATATTAGGTAATGGAAACCTGATGGAACCCCACTTATGAAGTTTCTGGTTTCCTACTATTGAAGTTAAATATCTAGTTATTATCAAATTTCCTTTCACCCTATATGTTATTTAATTTCAAGTTCATTTTGGAAGTCTTGATCTAACTGATAAAGATTCTGATTTCGGGTTTCTGTCATGATAACATTTTAAATGGTACTTCCAAATGTACTAATCATAGTTCTATTGGATGACATTATTAGTTGGTTCATGAATCATAACTAGAGCCCTTTCAATTTTTTTTAAGTATTCTATTATCTTATATATCATACGAAAAGTTTTTGACTTCACGTGGAACTCTTATGTTCCAAAAGTGTCATTATCGAACCTTTATATATATATATATATATATATATATATAGAGAGAGAGAGAGAGAGAGAGAGAGAGAGACTTTCGTACGATGGTTTCGGAGAATGCATTGGTTAAACCTTTGCATGAGTCATATAGCTTAGTTCTGGACCTTACTAGAAATACAAAATTAGGAAGCTAGAAGCTGATTTAATAATTTTAACACAAAGGAATTGCAATTCACAATTTCAAATTACATCGGTCTCAACTAAACGACAAGAATACAACGTACGAATATAGGGTATTGATAAAGAGTTTCTACACTGTTAGGATAAGAATACGATCGATATCCTTGCTATCAGGATAAGCTTCCTAATATTCTCTTAAGTGGGAAGAGAGAAGATAATCCATGTAAGCATCTTAAAAATAAAGTTTGCAGACACATCAAAACAGTAACTCGGGTTTCAAAATAATTAAGTAGTGGTGTACCAGAAGATATTAATACACTTTTAGCTAATGTAGCACTAAATCTAAAGTATAATTGCATTTTAATATCATATTTTCTATAGGATCTCTAGAAGAGTGAACCTAGTTTGTCGATGATCCTTAGTGACATTCCAAGTAAGTAGGTTAATCTTGTTTAGTAGTTTACGTTATTGATTTTAAAACAGTCCTTTATAGTTAGCAAAAGAAGTACCAGTTTTCAAATATAATTTTGAATATATTTGCGTATAATTTGTATTTATGTAGCTATTGGTCAAAAAACATATTTTGTGGCTCAGGTAGTGACTACTTTCTAGGAACGAGGGGCAATGAAATTGTTAGTACATATCATTAGTTACGAGTCTTTGATGTTTCTATCCATGTTTTAAGTTTAGACTATGTCCATTTAGTTTAGCCGACAGTAACTTTTGAGAAGACGTAATAATTTAACTTTATTTCTCTTTGGAAGGAATATTGTTTTACTTTTGAGGGTTTTTAAATAAATTGTTGTTAGAGGCCTTACAGCAAATTGTAGCCGTTGTCAAACCTCAAAAGTTTTGTTATAGTTTTGGGGCAAGCGAAACATCTAAAAAAGTGCTAAAATAGGTTATGATCTTTGTATGGAAGCTTATATTTAGGTTATATGGTTTAAAATAAGTTTATAATAAAAAAGACATCTATTGTCAAAGTGACATGTGACATGACATTTTACATTGGTTCATAATGTGGACAAACTTCTTTCCTAACAAGAAATAACAATTAGAGCTTTCTCATTTCCAAATTATTGTAGCATCAATGTGGTTGTTTTGAACAAGATGAATAGCTTGCGGCCTCAAGAAGACCAAACTCTTGCTTTAGGACATTCAAGCCTACGAGAAGAAGAAGAAGTTTATATTGTGCATTAAGTCTTTTTGTTAAACTTCAATTAGTAGTAGTTGTCTTATTGTTTTTGAAAACTTATTATTTTGGTGGTTTCATCATTGATGGTGTGGTCTAGTTGATGACTGGCTTTACAATATATATTGTACTTGATTTTAATGATATGTTGGCTAATAATTATTTTCAAGTGATACTAGTATAATATTTAACATATTTCTTAAATAAAAAAATTCCAAACCACTCAATCAGTCACCAAATATTGGAATACTAGGATAATCCGTACATAAGAAGAGTAATGTGGTTGCACCTATTTATTTAGAAAACTTTACCACTTAGTATGCTCTAACTACACCTACCTGCTTAAGAGCGCAATATCCGTTAGGACAAAGTCTGAAACAAAAAGAAAATTCTGGTTGAACAAGTTATGGATAACTTTTGTTGGATGTATGGCTGGTGAGATGATACCAGGTGGAGATTCAACTTAGTTTATAAATAAGCTTACAAACTCTCTCGGTTCAATTTTAAGTTCTAGTTACGCAAGTTTTACTGAAATTTGAAGTGATATAAACAATAATGTAGAAAAAGTAACATTGAAAGTGAACCTCCTCAAACAGCTTTTTGTGTAGCAGTCGCTTCAAAAACTTGTACTTCAAGGCAAGACATTACTAAGGTGTTTGGGAAACAAGCTAAAAAGGAAGCCAAGCAGAGATAGATGGTAATAGGTTGAAAGTTAAACTAACAATATTGAGAACAAACTATTAAAAAGATTAGAGTGACTAAATTAGTGTAAAGTAGTTAAAACAAACTTTTACTTGTATCAATATGTTACAACTTTTATATTCTTATCTTAAATTGGAAGCTTAAAACTCATGGGATATAATGTCGATACATGTTCTGTAAATACTTTCAACTTATAGGTAACTTTCTTCGAGTAAATACTTTCAACTTATAGGTAACTTTCTTCGATGTAGCTACGCTAGTAGTATTATGGATAAGAGTTTACAAGCAGGCATATTGCTCATATATTATGATTTGAAGGCAAGAAGGTCAAATTTCAGTGCATGTCCATACCTCAAAGAGTTGGTTGATGTTATCAGCTGTCTTTGCTGATGTTTCAATAAAGAACATACCATTCTTTTCGGCATATTCTACAGCATCCTTCAAATACAAAAGATGGTATTAGACTAAAATTTCAATTGTTAATCAGAAGGGGCCAAGATTGTGAGTCACCTGTGTCGATACACTTCGATTTTCATGGAGATCAGCCTTGTTGCCTGCCAAAGCTATAACAATATCAGGACTTCCATGCTTCTGAAGTTCCTGTTAGATGTAAAATATCATGTGACAAATATCAAGAAAGCTAGAAATGTAAACAACTAATAGGAGATAACTAGCTATAGTAATATTATGCAAGTTGTTAACACAATTAGATAGGCATCTAGCATTAAAAGACAACATGAATGGAATATATTTTTCAAGAATTTGTTTGTTATTTTAAGCTAACCATAAACAGAAAACATTGATTTTGAATTGTAGAATGCTATGGTCTTGAAAATTGATAAAGTTCTGAACAAAACACTATCGAGGTTTAATACCTCTCTCCTTTTGTTTGTTGAATGAATTTTTTTCCCTTTATTCGTTTGGCCTGGACTGTTTATCTTTCATAAAGGACAATGGTTCAGCTAGGTGGGATAGCTGAGCCAGAGCAGAAGAGAAGTTAACATACACACACACACACACACACATAGGAAGACTGGTATCCCCCTTCTCCTAGAAGTATTTGTTCTTCCTTTCATTTGTCCCATCCTTGCCTAGTATCCTTCCTTTTTTTGTAGGCCTATTGTCTAGTAACGAGGATCTATCGATCTATCATATACCTATATTGTTTGTGTATAGACTTTGTTTGTGTATGGAATTTATGGTTTCCATTGGTGCAAATCCAATCACCTCCATTTGAGATGAGAAGAAGTTTCCCATTGGTAGAAAATAGCATCCATCAAACGGAGGAACTAGTATTATAAGAAGCAAAAAATCATGTGAAGAATTCATGGTTAGAGGAAAGGAGAATCTGGTTTGTCATCTGAGGACGAGCTTATATGGTCCATACTTTGGAAGATGTAAATCAGGTCTTGGTGTGCAGGATATTGGGCTATCAGCTTTGGTTTCATTTAAGGTGGGTTATGGAAAGAGCAGGAACGCAAGTAACACTAAGAAAAAAAATTGTGGTGAGGATTATAATTTTGATAATTGAAACATATCAAAATTAACATACTCGTACTTACTACACTAGTTACGGAAATATAAACTAAAACTACACTTGAAACAGCTATATTCATATTGAAATCACGTCCTCACTGAGTAAGCCCAAGTAACTCAGAGAATAAAGAATATAAAACTTTGATTCTGTCATATAACCATGAATTGTCAGTATTTTATCCCAACAAATCAAATGTAGAAGTAGAACATGACAAATGCACAACAGATAATGTAAATACTGTGTACAAATATGCTTATAGTTAAAAGGGCATCATAAAGGTTCCATTCAAAGTGTGTACAAATATGTTGTCTGAGTTAAAAGGATATAATAAAGGTTACATTCATATAGGCTAGAAAGAAAACTGTATATACACATATCAATATGGTCAAGTTACAATTTTGGACAAGTTATCAGAGATGGAGCCATGAACATCATAAGTGAGGGGGCAACCATCATGGAGCTTCAAGCCAGAGGGGGTAACCTACATGGACGACAGAGTAAAAGCATGGAAACCCTGAGGAAAATAATGGTTTTTTTTACTGAACGAAGGGTGGGGAGCAGTTTCTCTCCCTAGCCCCCGACTCCGGCCTTGACTACTGTTACTATTATATAACTATTACTACCGTTGTTGAACTTAGTTTATTCTATTTTGTATACTTGCACTTGTTAAGCAAAACTGCTTGTAACTAATTTTGTGAATTGCCAAACAGATTTTATCGCTCAGCAGCGTAAGATGCCTCATATTTTAAAAATCAGCTATTAGCAAATAGTTTCACAACGAAAAATATCTCCAATACATGACAAGTAGTTTGAACTTCACATTAAGCAATCTTGTTCTCACCCTTAAGGCTGAGCATTATTCAGTTTTGGGCCGAAAACCTAACCTATCCCAATAAGGGTTTCGGTTCGGTTTGGAAACAATTCGGGTCCGGTTCTGATCTGAAAAAAACCAAAAAACCTTATTCGGTTTAGGTTTCGGGTTTGGATTTCGAATTAGAATGTACAATTACCAACGCTATATATACCTAAAAAAACTTAACTCTCATTTCTCATTCTCTCTCCTCTCTAAACCTTCTCCCCCGTCATCGTTAAACCAGATCCAAAGAGAAACCCTAATTCTCTCTTCTCTTCCTCTCTTGAGCTTTTGAGAGTACCTCCTCACCCTTTTTTCGTCTTTGCACTCTTTGTCCTCGTCAAGTTCCTCTCCTACCTCACCCACCTTGCAGGCGGAGGAGGACTCGTCCTCACCGGAATCGCCACTCTCTAGCGTCTCGTAATGCTTGCGGTCATGTTGTTTAATGTGGGGGTTCTTATCGTTGCAATCCTCGGTCACACCCTGGGGCCTGGAGTTCTATATCTTTGGAAGCAGAACCATCTTGGGCTGAGGTCGTCGAAAGGAAAAGGCACCGGCACCGAAAGAAATTCTTCAGCACAAGTGCTAGCTAGCTTTGGGATGTTTGTATGTCTGTCTTGCCCATTTCTTTCTTTCTTTATTTATCCACCAATGTTACTAGTTTGCAATTCCTTTTTATTTCCAGTAACAAAACAAACAAGAGTATGCCATGCCATCCAAGTGTTTGTGTTACTACTCCAGTGATACCTGCTCTTTTGGAGATACCTACTCTTTCGGCCTCCTTGCTTTAATCCGAACAATCATATATATAATACTTCTCTAGTTACATGCTTATGTCTTAGATATTCATGTGCAACCGAATAAACCGAAAAATCGAACCGATTATTTCGGTTCGGTTTAAATTCGGTTTTTGACTAATTCGGTTCGGTTTCGGTTTCAATTTTTTTAAAATCCGGTTTATTCGGTTTTTAGAAATTCGGTTCGGTTTGAACCGAATAAAACGAATGCTCACCCCTACTAACCCTGCACATTAACACGAGCTAATAAGTTGTCAACCAATGTTGCTCTTGACCAGCTACCTATACCCTAGCTTTAGCATATTATTATTTTAAGGATAACTGTAAAACCTTCAGGTGGTCACTATTACCAAATTGAACCCTCCTGATTTCTGAAACTATTGAATGTAACTACTTATAAAGAAGTTTGTGTAATAATCATTTAACAACTTTTGCTAAAAGGAAAATCCTAAAGTATTTTTGCTCTAAACATTTAAAAAACAGGAGACTTGATTAACACAAGCTTTGCATGTTTGCAAAACATAACTTGCCTGCTAGAATTGAAAGTCTATTAAGAATCTTCTCCTCCTTTTTTTACTGCCCAAAATGGACAAATTAGAAAGCCAATTTTAGTTTAAGTGAGAAAGAACAAGTTCTTCCTTCCCATTACAACAGAAGTCTTGAGAAACCTACACAGGACTCTTTGATGTACAAGAATGATCAACATATGACCTATTAAGGATTGGCATGTTGGATAATAAAACGGTAGATAGGACCCAATTGTGTAACATGACTAATCTCTCTCCAGAGTTGACATAGTGACCCTTCCTTTGCCTATACAAGATGCAAGGAGAGAATAACATGCATGGTATACTGTATATTCCAGGGGACAAATCTTCTCCATTAAGAGAAGACTTCATATTCCTTCACTATCAACCTCACTAACAAAAAGTTGATAACTCGTGATAAGTGAATAAACACCATTAACTCCAGCATTAATATTACTTACACAACATAGAAATGAAATTCAATAGAAAGGAATGCCAATTTTAGAATATCAACTCGAAGGTACAAGAGGATACCTTAACCCAGTATTTTGCTTTATGAAATGACTCTGGACATGTTATGTCGTACACAACAACTGCAACAGCTGCTCCACGATAGTAAAGGGGTGCCAATGCAGCATATCTAGCCACAATAGAAACAACGAAAATAGCAAATAATTTAAGAGTTACAGTGTATTCTTCGTAATGCTATATTATACAATAGGGGGTATGCAAGAGAGCAAAATATAAGGCTGCATCATGAACAAACTCAAATTTATTAGCAACATTGTCAAAAGTTTTAGAGAAAATCTGAGTTCCACTCCACTTTATTTACTCATATTCAAGGTGCACCCCATCCGATTACCATAATGCATGACATCCCTACTTTTGACAGAAAATAACAGTCAACTGTTTGACTGTTAATTTTTGACCGAAATATCCTTCCCTTTTCTTTCCAGCCCCTCTCCTCCCCCCCCCCTATGCCCTCCAGCGTGCACCCCCGCCACGCGCCCTGCTCTCCCCTCCCCTCCCCGCCGCAGGCAGCTGGAGCCCGCCCGCCCCCCTCCCTCTCTCCTCCCCCCTCTTCCTCTTCAGAATCGAGATCGAGCTCGTCAGCGTCGAAGCCCTCGAACTCAGTGGCGGCGGCCATGGCGGAGTGGCAGAAGAGCTCGTGAGTGAGGAGGGAGAAGACGGAGATGCCGCGATGTGGATGAGGGCCCCGCCATGGAAGCGCGGTCGAGCTCAATGATTCTTTCTATGAGGCTTCACGAGAACCTCTCCAATGACATTGTAACATTAAACATTCACATCGCTATCCCTTCATCTCCTTCACATGAAAGCATACCTACACCTCTACCTTGCCCCCTTTAGTTCACCTGAGAGGTCCCAACAGTGCCTGGCTGCCAGCTACGTCAAACACAAGAAAGTTCCCAAACCAAGCAATTAGCACATCTCATTCCCTTCTTGATCTCAACTACAAATAACTTCAAGACCACGGCAGCACTGTGCATGCTTCACTACAACAAAAAGTTATGGAATCCGAAGGTGAGAGGAAGGTGTCATACCCGCTGGAACCCCACTCCTACTGCCTACTCCATGAGATAGGCAGCGGCGTGAGCGTCGTGGTCTACAGAGCCACATGCCTAGACCTCGATTCAACCCTCGTAGCGATCAAGTCCATCGACCTCGAGCGCTCTCGTGCCAACCTCGACAACATCCGAAGCCAAAGCCATGGCCCTCCTCTCTCACCCAACCTGCTCTGCATCCACTGCTTCTTCCTCGTCAACAGCAACCTCTGGGTCGGCATGTCGTTCATGGCCGCGGGCTCCCTCTTTCTCCGGCGCCGGGGAGGGGGGGGTCTCCGGTTGGAGTGCGCAGCGGGGAGAAGAGCAACGCAGCGGTGGGAGCACGCAGCAGCGAGGGGGGCAGGGCGCGCGGCGGCTGGGCCGCGCAGCGGAGAGGGGAGCAGTGCGGGGTTAGGGTGGGGGGAGAAGACGAAGGGGGTATTTTTGTCCAAAAACTTTGGTCAAAGGAGTTGACCGTGAGTTGGAGACGGTTTCGGTCAAAAGTACGGGGTGTCATACATTATGGTAAACGGATGGGTGCACCTTGAATATGGGTAAATAAAGTGGGGTGCAACTCAAATTTTCTCAAAGTTTTAAAAGAGAAAGAAAAGGGAATATTATTTCAAGTTTTGCATGCTCATCTTATACTGAGGCAAAACATTGCAGCAAAATAGTAAATGCCATCAGCCAAGCAACTCCACAACAGGTGATAATTTATGGAGAGTTATCAACATAATTAGTGAAAGTGAACAATCCCATTATTCAAACAAGTACCTTTCCTGGCCAGCAGTATCCCATATTTCAAACTTAATTGTCGTAGAGTCCTGCAAGGCTAATGTTTGCGACAAGAATGATGCGCCCACTGTTACCTAACACCCCTCAAAAACATGAGGACCAAAAGTAAATGTTATGAAATATACTAGGAAAAAAACCTCCAAGAGAAGAAAAAAATCACAAGCAAATTACAATAAGATAAATATAGTGATAAATGAAACGTGTAAACACGGAGACACTTGCAGGTTTACTGCCCTGTACAGGTCCAAATAATTGATTTAAAGTGTTCACCTTGGAAGTAGGGTCAAACTGACCACGAACAAAACGAAGGACAATGCAGCTTTTACCAACACCTGAATCCCCTAGCAACACCAACTGCACAAAATAGGTTCAGAAGCAGATAACAGAATCAGATTTAGTAGTGCAAACAAAGCACCACTATGAAAGAAAGTGATAAACTTAACTTCCGATTGGACAAGGATACATAATCATTAGAAGCTTATCACATTCCTTTAATATCCCTATCAGCAAGATATCACAATGAACAGGATTCTACTTATGACTCTAATAGTATGTATGAGATGAAGATAATCATAAATAGATAACGTGGTAACTGTAAACATAAGGGTAAAGTATATGTCATACTGATTTTGCAAATGTTCGACTTATGTTGATATGCAAATGGTGTTCAAAGAAAGAAAGAAAAAGATGTGATGCTTGACCATTACCATCATTCAAAAATTTAAATACGGGACCCACCACAACTACCCTCGTCATATATATCATTAAATCTAACCCCCTTAGAAATTTATACATAGTAACCACACTATTGATGGAAATGCATCGCCAGAGGTTGGCTGAAGGTGCTTGAGGGGGTCGAAGACAGAGGAATGACTGCTTCAAAATGTTCGGATGCTTGGACATGCTCACCAGACAACAAGAGGTTGTTCGGATGGCAGGTGATGGGATTCACATGAATTGCCTATTTGGTATGTCAAGGAAGGTGATGTCAAAAACAATGATTTATTTTATATCCCTATATTTAGCATTCTTGCAAATGGTAATGCAATGGACACAAAGCAAACTACAACTCACATTTGGTCTCGCAAGATGGTACACGGTTCATCCCATGTATCATGGATTCAGGATGATCACAACAGGTAAAAATTACAATGGTCAGATATCAGATGCATTGCACATAAAGAGTGTCATATCTGAATGTCACTTTTTCAGTCCCAACAGTGATTTGAGAGAGGGTGACTCTAATATGTAATCATTTTATGTGGCACGTTTCAATTGACCACAAAATAAAAGGCCCGCGGATAAGGGCCAAACTTTCAATCATTTATTGTAACCAACCAAGAAGTTATGGAACACATTTTGCATCAGCGAGTCGGAACTTTATATACAAATGATTTGTTGTAACTCATCCTTTATAGGCCCCTGAACTAGTCCTTTTTGTGCTGAACTACATATCATGGAAGGGGGAGCTATCTTAGAGTGAATCATGTCGATTGATGGATGTATCTCTCAGCCTGTCAGCACCTGGCTCGGAAGCTCGTGTCGTAAGCAAGACATTTTGGTGATAGAGTGGATTCCTTTTATCCTTCGACGCCTTGCTTTCATTTCAAGTTCAATCCTTCCTTCGCCGCCCTTCACCTCAACTTCCTGAGCCGATCCACCAGCCTTTACATCGCGCAATTGCTATTGGGATTAGGCTCAAAACACGAAATTTTAAAGCGAAAGACTTTCCAGTTTTTGCATGAAGCTGGTTGTGCAAAGTTTCTTTGTTTGTTCAGACAGGCATGCATGATAGTACTCAACTACTGCAAACTAGTAAGGAAGAGTTTTTACGGCAGGTGAATACTGAATAATCGAAGTGAGGCGATCGAAGAGAGTAGTGAGACAACCGAAGGGAGGTGACCGTTAGGGAGGTAATAGAAGGTAAAGGTTAAGTAAGCAATATTCAACGTCGCTACGTGCCTTAAAGAATAGTCAACATAGCGGAAATAATGAATACAACGCGGGCCCGCGAAGCCGGGATTTCGAAGGATCTGAGCCGTGAGCTCTGATCTATTCCCCCCACCAGGCCTAGCTGCCGCTATGGCTTTCCATGCGAAGGAATCGGTTGGTTTGACTTGGACTGTTAGAGCCGACTCCTGGGGAAAGTACTTCTATATGTATATGTAGGTCACTCGGAATCAGTCATGTGCTACAACATAGACGCCTGCGATCGAATCCTCGATGGTTTGTTGGCCCAGCTGAGACTTTATAATGACAACTCATAATAATAACTTTCTAATATGGTGGCTTAGTTATAATAATGTAGCAAAATTGCACCAAAAAGTCCTGTCAAAACCTAGCATAAACCTTCAAATTGAAAAGGAAAAAAAAAAAGTATGATTAAGGTATTGTTTTTCAGGAAAGCATAAAAGCAACCTAGGAAAACATATGAATCTTCCATATTATTATGATGGCATGAGAAACGAATAAAATAGAACATACAGGTAGCACAGGAAATAAATCAATTATTATGTGAATTCCAAGTTTGAAAATGAGACAAGTAGCTATAGTACCTTGACACGCAAGGTCTTTGAGTCAGTAGCAGCAGTCTCACCATTCAGGCTATCTACCCGTCTAGCTTTCCTATCTGATAAATGCAAAAGTTAATTTCACTATTGGTTGGTTCCAAATATTAACTTATCAACTATTACTGTTCTGCATTTTTCAGAGAAATAGAGGAAAAGAAGACATACTAAAACTGAGTAAATACGACTCATACATAACTTGATTTTAAATATTTGCATACAAACATCTGGTTTTTCAGGTTTGTGAAGTTAAGCTATATTATGGTCTACCTAAATAAATGCAACAATAAGGACCCATATAAATATTCCTCAAAGTTCAAAAGGGAAGAAACCAAGGAGTATATCAAGTGTCTACACTTCCTACACTAAATATTATCGAGAGGGCTTGCGAGTTGTCATACCTCCAGAGTCCAAACCTGGGGACATCTTTAGCACTTAACTAAATTACAAGGTTCTTATCAAAGATTTTGATAAACTATAAGGACTTCTGGCTACATGCCAATTTTATGCATATATCAATTATCGAGCCAAGTTTTGTTAGCTATTTCTTCTGTTAGATTCTTTTGGATGCTCCAGCATGTGAGGGGAAGTTTTCCCATTCACAGACACTATGGAACAAAAGAACCCCCAGAAGCTTGACTTTCTCAACTATCTTCTGTATCTGAAATGTGCAAAACAAGCATCTGGAAACAAAATTACATGATAACATGGCACTTAGGAAAATTTAGAGAAATACATCATTTGGAAATTGATTCCATAGTTGGAAAGGAACCTCTAGATTGCCGATGCATATTGTTGAAGTTCATAGGAGTTCAGATTAACTTGGGATTCGTTCTGGGTAGGACATAAGCTAAACGGACTATTGTGACCAAGTGAGCAGGTAATAAAGAATGTCTGAAGGCATTTTCATAGTTTTGCTCCCACAGCCTCATGGTATATGGCTCGTCAGGGATACCAAATCAAAAGCTGAATTGTTATTGACACAGAGCAAACCAACTTTCATTAGTTATTTGCGTGTTATATTCTTTTGGATGCTCCAACCTATCATAAGATTCGGCCATTATCAGCTACTATGAAATAAGGGAATCAGAAGAAGCTTGAATTTCAAGTTTCAAACTTCTTGTGGACTGGGTAAAGCTGCAAAGTACAGCATCTGGCGACAAAACCGTACTTGAAAGTTATCGCTTAGGAAATCAAGAGGGGAAAAAAACACTAAGTGACTACGTATCTCAAAAAAGAATGTCATCTTGTCTCTTTTCAACTTTATATGAAACAAGAAGGCTGATCCTTGCTGCTATAAGTTACAAACTATAAAATAGCTAGGCATATGTTCTGGCTAGAAAATTAGCTAGATAGACTACCGCCACTAAGAGTAATAAGTAATCCCTGATTTGCATTGTTTGATTCCTTCGCACAACTTTGTATGACATGTTAGGGGCTGCAGAATCTAAAGCTGTGTTGTCAGTTATTTGTATGTTAGATACAACAAATGCTCCACCATATCATAGATTTCTTCCATTCTCGGCCTCTATAAAAAATATCACACAATGAACACAAGCTTCCATTTAAAGTTTCAACAGATCTTGTGATAAACCAAATCTGCAGATTAAACTACATTATGAATTATGGCACTTAGGAAAATAAAGACAATTATATGGCTCCAAGTTCGAAAAAACTGTCAAGAATGCCGTTGCACCTAATTCTAAAACATGAAGACTGCATCCTTGTTGTTGGAGTTACAAAGATTTGTTGTTGAAGTTACAAAGACAAAAAGTTAACAAGAGAATTTGCTTCAGGTAGGAGATAGTCTAGATAGACTATAATTGACAAGAAAGCAATAAGCAATTCCTAAAGTTTCTTCTACTGATTTGTGTCTTTCTAGATATAAGAATTGGTAGGGTAATAAATCTAAACAGCATTTCTAGCAACAAGTTTGACATGACAGTGTTTTGTTCATAACACATGGTATGAGTAGTCATATTGACAAGGTACCGATGTCTATTACTTAAGGGTGGTTGGAGAGCTAGAAAGATCAATTTCCATTTTAGCCGATAAGGTTCTCATAACAATTGCTAGTAAGTTTTTCTTGAACTATGATGTATCATACTTTCATTTATTAAAGGTCTGTGCAACAAGTCTTTTTCTTTCTTTCTTTTTTCGTAGGACTACATTCCGCACATCTGGCATCTCGATAAGGACCTACTTGAGAACACGTTCTATTATCTCCAAACCAGCACTTAGATAGTAACCTCTAGAGAACCAAGCTTTATAAAGAATCAAATGGATAATCTAGACATGTTCTTCCCGACCAAGTAAAATTGTGGGGGAAAAAACAACATATTTAACAGTTGATCTAAAAACTCAGCCACAAGCATGATTGGTACTCCTTATCCTACCAAACTTCCTCCTTTTGTTTTGATGACCTAAATTTAGCATGCCCTAGTTTTGGGGATGATATGTTACTGCACAGTTCCAATTTTTTCCCTAGGTTCATTTCCTAAGGGTCAAAAACTGTATTTCGTCTTGGATGGAGATCAAAAGTTTCAAAATTGGCAACTTGCAGCTGATCCATAAAAGAACAATAACTGTATTGATTATCTAGCTGAATGAAATTAACAAGTTTTAGATTTAAAACAAAAATACTCTAATCAGAAGAATGTTGGAACAAATTGACAATAAATTGACTGGACAAGCATTGTTGCTGTCTAGGAAGCAGGAACACTCCAGAAATCTAGGACATGTCGTGTCGGACACACGACAGACTCAAAAAATCTGGGCAATGTACTGTAGGACACATATTGGACATACGATAGACACTCCAAAATATAATAGAGCACACCAAAATGGGTGTTGCATCCCTGCCGACCATGTCGTATCCTTGTCGTGCAACATTGGTTGCTGCTCTTTACCTAACAGAATTCTTCCTTGCGTCGTAATGACATAAAGTTCATATGTTCTTCCAAACCCTAGATTTTGGGAATGAGATTTACTCAAAGTACTAGTCTTTTCTCTAGTTTTCCGTTTTGAAGGATTCAAAAATTGCAAAATTGGGAACTTATGAAAGCCAGAAACTACATTGAAACTTTTGCTGAATGAAACTCACAAATCTTGTATTCGAAAAGAAAGTAGATCCTAACTAATAGTATCATTACAAATTGACAATAAATTGACTCGACGAGTATATTAGAATTCTCAAAAGGGGTTAGATTGGGGGGAAATTCAAACTTGGCAAGATGGGGTCGAAAAGTTTCAAAAATGGCAACTTGCATCTGATGCGCAAAAGCCCCAATAACCAAATTGAATCTTTCATAATAAAATTAACGAATTTTAGATTCCAAACAGGAAAACAAGCCCATAGCCATGCAAATTGACCAAAAAAATTGACTGGAGAAGTAGAGTTTAGTTTCAGCAAGGGATTAAATCGGGAAATGTTTCAAAATTGGTAAGATGGGGACCAAAAAGTTTCAAACTTGGCAACTTGTACCTCATCCACAAGAGCCCCAATAACCAATGAATCTTCTCTCAGCGAAATTCACGAACTTTATATATTCAAACGAAACAGTGAACCATGATCGGAAGAAAATTGGTGCTAATCGACAAGATCTCCGGTTCCAACAAGAGATCAAATAGGGGGAAAACAATTCAAAATTGGCAAGTTGCATCCAATCCCATACCAAAGCCCCAATAGCCGAATAGCAAGTTTTTCCGAACCAATTAATAAATTTCGGACTCCAATCAGAATATAAAAAATAAAATAAAAAAAAAAACTTATCAGAAGAACAATGGTGCAAATTGACTGAATAATTAGGGTTTAATTTGGGGGGGAAGTTCCAATCAGTAAACCCTAGGAATGGAAGAGGACGAGGAGAGAGGAACCTGGAGTGGAGGAGGAGCAACCCATCGGGATGACCGGAGGCGCGGCGAAGCCTCCGATTTCGCGGGAAAACCTTCTGTGCTCACGGAGAGGGAAGAAGAGATGGTTGAGACATTCGACCAGGTTGTTGCTTAACTGCTAACGGGTCGGGTATGCGCAAGATTTTGAACAATTCTTGAGATAATCCCAAATATTTAATTTTCAAAAAAAAAAAAAACTAAAATCACTAGTCGTGTTGAATTAAATGTGTTCTTTACACGAACTTTAGTCGAAAATATCTTGATTTTAAACAACAAATAAAAAATATATTCCTGTAATATTATTGAAAAACTAGTTAAAATTTTAATTTATATTAAATTAATTTATGTATGATTTGAATATATTTTAATTAAGATTTTAGATTTCGCACATGTTTGTTAAGTTTCAGAAGGCATTGAATATTAAGTACAAGTTTGTAGTTTAAAATCGTCTTCTATTTGCTTAATTTTTGTTGGATTTTTAACTTTTTAATTGCTGAGATATATTTATCTGAGCAATCTCTTCTTTAAGAAATTTTATTTGATTTTCTTTCAGATAAACTTCATTTAAAATTTTAACCATTGGATTTGTCATAAATTTAAAAGTAAATTTTTTTGTCTTTATAACAAATAGTAATTCCATCTTTATTACACAAAAATAGATCAAATAATACAGACAAAAGATGGACATGTGGAAGTAAGATTTACTCCACAAGATAAAGCATGAATTTCTATTTCATAAACTTAAACTTGTGATCATAAACTTGCTTTATAAACAATAAACTTGTCTTGTAACATAAACTTGTATATAAACTTGTCTTGTAAGTGCCGCAGCACGCATAAACTTGGTCAGTCATGGAGCCCTTGCCTAGCAGGGTTGTTCCATGTTACATGGGGCCCTTAGAGATCGGGGTAGCCGGTAGCGCAATATTATTCCCTCCCAATGATCTAGGTAAATCTTATCTTGTTTAATCATTACTAAATTATTTCAAGTTCTCGAGTCGTGAACACTTGAGAACTTCCCTAGAATGACGAGTACGAGCTTTTCACGAGTTATCGTATTCGCGACACGGGATACATTGGACAATACTGACACTCGATCGTCCGATGCCAAATGCAATAGATTTTTATACACAAAAATTTTTACGGTATCGTGAGGATTGTGAACTTGTACATAAACTTGTCTCGTGAACTACATGCAAAACTTATCTGGTAACATAAACTTGTACCAACATAAGAAAGCACACAGCAATAATCACTAAGAGGAATTATTAAATGAACATACTAAAAAGGAACACAAAATGTGCATAAGGATTCCTGGCCGCATGCGCCCATGGGTCGCATGGACTCACTGGTCGCATGTACCCACTTGTCGCATGGAGCTGGACGCATGGACGAACTACCGCATGAACCAATTGGCCGCATGCAACAGGCCGTCGCATGGATAAACTGGGCGCATGCTCAAGGCAAAGTCCACTCTTCAAGACAAGTGTTAAGTGATGGGTCATAAATGCGTGTCAGAGAAGTGACCGATGTGACATGCCATAAATGCGTGTCAAACAAAAGCATAAAAAGGTGTGCACGAAAAGACGTGCAAGGAAAATACACATACGTCGCTTCTAAGTTTAACGACAGGCTGGCTGTCACGATCCGTCCCCGAATAATTGAGCATGGACTGTGGGTACGTCCAGCCTACGTCGCAGCATTGGCGGTAGAACGCTTTCTAGATCTATATACTAATGATTCACAATATATAGTGTCATCTTTATATCAATATGAATACTCAATCACAATGATCTAAAGGGAGAATGAATAAGAAGATAATCTCTTTTATCCTGTCCAGATAAGAGATTCCCACGGGACGGTTGATAAGGAGTTGGTAAGCGCATTGACTTGACTTCTCCTCCACCGATCTTGATGTTGAAACCAATCCACGGAATGGGGGAATAAGAAGATAAGGAAGCAGGATTCATTGGTGGCTATTCCTTCCATTCCTATGCCGAACTGCACAATCTTATCCATCCATTTAGAACTTCACCAATATGTAGCTTTTGACCCCCCATCATGTTAGTAGCTAGTTGAGTTCGAGCATCTGTTGTTGTTGTCAGTAACGAGGCATTGTATTGCCCTCCGAACGAACGAATTAGCTAACAATCCACGATAATAAAATATAATAGAATATTATACACCACTATGAATCGTACGAGCACGTCCACTGTCACCCCCCACCGCGCTTACGGCTCTATACCCCAACCCAACTTGCTCTGGCCCCGGGCCCTCCCGCATCTCTTCCTCGGTAATTCGATTCAATTCCATCCGGTTGGTGTCACGCCCCAGTCCCAAAATACGTAGGACTAGGAATACGTAACATGCCCAGCCGTATGTATACGAACTCCAATATATGGAAATCATATACACACGTACGCTGTAAATGAATGCAATCCACCAGTGGTAATATACTGTCACAACAAGTCATACACAATCTATATCTCATCCACAGCACAAATAATCAGTAGGAATAAAGAGCTAAATAATAACTGCATATTACGGATAAGTATCAAGTCTGATAGTCCGGTGGAAACAAATCCACTACAAACGACTATACTGAAGTAGAATAAAATCTCTAAACAGTGGAAATAATCACAGCTACTCTGAGGGTAAGACCTCCTCAGTCAGGTGACTACCTCTCTTCTGGATGCGAAAGAAGTGAGGCAAGCAAACCCACGAAGCGGTGATGGGAGATAATAGAAGAAAGTTTCGCATCCAGAAGAGAGGCCCGAGAGAGCGGTTCAGGTGACTACCGGAGTCATTGATAAAGCAGGTCAGATGGGCTTAGTAGGGCTCGAACGCACGAATTGATGCAGTTCCAGATCCCTTATAGAAATTAATGGGTGACCCACCAGGCCCAGTATCAGATACTATAGTTGATCCATCAAAAGCACTCGTGAGAGCACGATAGAGACTCAACAGTTCTAGGAAGTCCTCTTCAAGAAGAAGAAATCTCTTCCTTTGAATTGGGGATGTTTAAGCTACAGATAACACTCTAAAGAAATAAAACTAGACATGATCTGGAAAAAAAATACTAGCCTAGATCTTGTCAGGCCCCGGGCCCAGAATACTGGAGAGCGGGGGCATGACAAAAGCCATGTACGTATATCAAAGTATAAAGGTACCCCGAGATACGGTCACGGTTGTCTATAAGACAAGTGGGAGGACTCTAGCACGCCACTGACGATTCATATGGTCGGACAATCATATCTCAATACAATCAACATAAGAAATAATAAAGAGCAAATCATATATGCGATGGGTAAGACGTCCCAAACACATATGCATACATAATCATAAGAGTTGACATAAAGTAAACAAGAAACCAGTAAAATAAATATGGACATGTGAACATGCAATGTGCCGGAACAATAACTAAGAACATGTAAGGTATTCTGGGACATGTGAATGTGTACAGTGCAAGGGTCAACTATAGCATGTGAGTACAGGTTCTAGGACATGGCATAAGAAGAGAATATGTGAGTACAATATCTAAAAATAGTAACTATAAAACTAACGAAACCCGTGAAAAGTAATAGGCTTGATTTTTTACCTTTACATCAAATAAGGACAAAAGGAAGGAACCACCCCAATTACCGTTCACGTGTCCCAATCTACATCTACAACAATAATGATGTGAATAATAACTGTAGAAAAGGAAAAGCCGGCAAACGACAAGAGAGCTTGGAAAACTTCTCAAAATAGGAGCCATAACCCTTAAACCAAACAAGGATCGGGGTTATGATTCTTTTTCCAAGCAGATCTTAGCCTTTGGCAACCCACCGGTACATATGACAATACGAGAAAAGAAAATATACTGGGTAAGCAATAGTAACAATTAGTAAAGTACGGCCAAGCAATGTCTACGACTTGATACCATTAGCTAACTAGGGTTATCACAAATCCTAGTTACTAACAAATACAATTTAGGATTTTTATACGGTCGCATGCCCTGCAGACTGTCCATGCTACCCAAATGTCGGACGATAATTAAAGTAAATAATAGTAGATACACCACCCCCATGAGAGATGTGCACCTAATCCAAGTCACACAAAGATGAACCTGAGTAAATTTGTATATATAATGCTCCACATGACGGTGAGATGGAAGTGTTCCCTATACGACGGCAGGCTACAAATCTATGTAGCAGTAAAATATTGTCGGGACACGGGACTTTGCATGCAACCTGAAGATCATTCCCTCTCATGCTCTAATCATTCAAGCTAGTTATTAACCTTAGCAGTTTATTTCGGGATTCTTGGTGTGGCATTCCGCAGAATCCACCCTAGATATGATGCAAGACAAAATAAGACAATAATTTGACAGTTACAAAGCACAAGTAAAGACAAGCCGCAATAGGAAAATATATAAACAATAAAACAGGAATGTGCCACTGCGAGCCACTATCTAATATATACTGGGCATGTGTATAATGGGTAAGTGTCCCATAACTATACACGGCAGGTGTATAAAGGGTAAGGGTCCCCAAACTATACCAGGTAGCGGGTCTGGGCAGTTGTATAATGTGTAGGCATCCCCTGACTATATACGGCAGCTGTATAAAGGGTAAGGGTCCCCAAACTATATCGGGTAGCGAGTCTGATATGATGTATAAAGGGTAAGAGTCCCCAAACTATACACGACGGGTGCATAATGGGTAAGGGTTCCCTAACTATACAAGATATCGGGTCTGGTCTGATATATAAAGGATAAGAGTCCCCAAACTATACACGACAGGTGTATAATGGGTAAGGGTCCCCTAACTATACAAGATATCGGGTCTGGTCTGATGTATAAAGTGTAAGAGCCCCCAAAATATACACGGCATATGTATAATGGGTAAGGGTCCCCTAACTATACAAGATATTGTGTATGTACAGTGAGGCATAAGTAAGCATATAAGACGGTGTAGAGACATGGTGTCAGTAAAGGATATGTGCTCATGTAAATATATAGAGTGTACAACCATTTTCTAGCTACACAAGTCATATAATAATGTTAAAAAATTATTAAGGTCAAGGGAGGTCTCAAAAACGGTAAAAAATAGTCAATTTCAGCAAAAATAGCCTAAATCGAATTACCGACGGATTACCTCGGATTTGTCACGCCCCGATTTTGCCCAATCGATAATCGTCCCCCGAACGTGATATCGTGCACACGTAGGGCACGCGTGCACAAGGCCTAGGCATAATGATGATCTTTAGAACATATGCAACAAAGTACGCAAATAAGATAACACACATTGAGGCATAGAAAAGTTTTCTTTTTATTGATAATGAACATATGATTACAGACTCTTGACCCAAAATGAGAAGGATGCCACACGAGCTTACAACTTGGATACAAAATGAGATAGCCATTTCATACATCACATCCTTTACTAAAACTCAAAACAATATAGACACCTGCTGGCGAAGCTATCGTCTTGCCACGGAGCCGCATATAAGGGTTGCGCTTGCTCCAAGTGCTTTGTACAAGCTCCAAAAAGTCACGAACGGAATGCGTCGGATACTAGACTGGTTGGGGAAGGAAGAAGCTTCAGCTCCTCGCCGCGTTGCTCGGGCTCGGGGAACCTGCTGCAACGAGGGTCAGTACTTTAAAAAGTACTGGTGAGGGCGAGCTAACCCAACTAACCAAATCCAAGTTTGTATATATGAAACATGCAATATTATTGTGGTATTTCTATCTTGCCTTAGTTTAATTTACATCCAAGCATTGAATATTCGATTTATAGGACAAACATGCTACTGTTAGGTAACTTTTACCTTCCCGTCTGAATTATCTGCATAACACTTACCATGTCCTTCCCTGCTACGAAGATACCATTAGTTTGAGCAAGCAATGTAGAAATATATGTACATTGGGTCATGGCCTATCTTTGCTACCGTGGACAATAGCTACAGTAAGCGGTGACCCTTGCAGCTCGGGTAGCCCCGCTACAAGGCCTCCCCCGCCTTACCCGTGCTAGTCTTGCTAGCGTAGCTATCCGAGTTCCGCCCAAAATGAATCGGCCCGGGCACCGTTCGCAGGAACTAAACCTTGTGCACAAGTTGTCCGACCGAACTACGCATTGACACTAAATTAATAGATAAAGCATTCAAAAACACAAGAATGTGTACATCTACTTTAGCATAGTGCATTTGGCATAGTCTTCCTGTCCAAGTGATTGCATTTCAAGATAGTTTGCACAATACATCTGTACAGTTATATAGAATAATTCTAGCTACAACTGAAACATGAATATATAAATGCATAGCGGACAAGCACGCATCAATGTGATTGTTTGAGAATTCTAAGTGACAAGCATTTCAAGTGTTTCAAGTCTAACTCATCCTTCATTTGACTCAGTTTTATTCTTATTATGATATCGTTGGAGCGGGATGCATAATGAGTCAATTATTATTTAGAGTGAAGACTTGGCAGAAGGGTGCTAATCGAAATAAAGCCACTCACAAGTTGGTAAACAAGGAGAAGAAAGGGAGAACTTCAAGACTCCGTGCATGCGTCGTCTACCCAATCACCTGCACGCACCAACAGATGATCAATACCTCATGCTTCGGTCTCCAAGTTCGTTACGAAATATGAAATCCTAAGAAAGAAGGCAATGAAATTCATTGAAACCGTTCAAGAAAACGCAAGTCATAAAACTAACAAGAAAGCAACTAAGCGGCAACGAAAACGGGCAAGGAAACCAGCGCAACGGAAAGGCCCCTCTCGACTCTAACACCGAGTCCTTCCTTGAGGCACGATCCGTTAAATATGGGACCTGATTTCGAAGAAACCAATCCATAGCGAGGAAATGATCTTAATTCAATCTGTCCCGATCGGACGGTACCAAGTTTTTCTTGGCCGTGCTCCCCGAATAGGGGGAAAGGGGCATTACAGGATTACCGATGGATTATCCGATATAAAACATCAGCTTTGTGGCCAAAATTCAGATATTCTGTCGGTGATCCGCAAATTACCTTCGGATAATCCGAAACTGCACAGCAATCCGGACTTGAAATTTTCTATAACTTGTTTCGGCCATAAAAACTTTATTTTAACTCAGAGTTCAGACTTTCAAAAGTCAAAATTGAATAAAATTAAATTTCCCACAACATGGGATCATTATATTTCACAAATTTAAGATTTGATAGACCAATTCCTTAAAATACTCAAAAAATAGATTTTTGGGGAACCGAAACGTATTCTGATCTCCACCAAACTCCAAACCAAAAATATACTAGGCTATGTGAGGGTCTCACATAGAAAATGGGACTAAAATACACAATAAAAATAAGGGTATCACTCACAATACCGAGATCACACCCTGTGTCTCACCGTTAGAACTAAAAGTGGACATTAACATAGACACATATTAAATCCATGGAAATAAATCAAGCCAAGAACTAAAGTAATAGAAAATAATGTAGAAAATTTTCTATCTAATAATATTCAAGAAATAATGACAATAGAGAAATCATAAATCTAAGGTTCATATATTTTGCAAGATGTACTTGCCTACAGTCGAGCTCGAAGCCTAAACCTTCTACTCCACCACCAAGAGGGGTTCAGAAACCACACTCCTAGGCCTCAAGACCAAGCTCTTATCTCCCGCAGAAAATGGAGAGGTAATAAAGAAGGAGAGAGATAGGGAAGAGAGAGACATGGAAGAGAGAGAAAGAAATGAAAAGATAGAGGAGAGAGAAAATAGATGAGTATATATAGAATTTGAGAATTAATCGTGTCCATCGGATCTGCCACGTTAGCGATCCAAGTCACGATCCAAATCGATCTCATCCATCCAAAAAAAACCATATATCCATTGTATAATAGGATGCTCCAGAACCAATAAACGATTGGATAATAGAGTGAATCGAGCACTATTCATAAAATATTCAAACACTATTCATGAAAAAAATATCCCAGACGGATTTTTAATCGAAATTCAGCCGATTGCCGGTGGATCTTCCGAGTGAAGGAAAAAATTTCAACTTCAAAAAAATTCCATGGTTATCCGTTCTACTCACGGGTCCTAACACGGGTCTATGGTAATGCCAATGGTCTCTACTAGTCAAGGGTAGTCTCTAACATCAAAAAAAATCCAATCACGAAAACACAACAAGTATGTAATGCATAAATATAAAACACAGCCTAAGTTGATTTTTCAAGAAGAATTTTAAATACCAAAAATTCAGAAAATAAAATTGTAGAAGCATAAAAAATAAGCTGCAGAATTATACGCAGTATGCATAAAACCAGCGTAAAGCAGAGTTTCAGTGCTGGATGGCGTAAGACATGACTTCAGAGCCATTGGCGAACAACAGAGCTTCAACGTTATTCAGCGTAAAATATAGCTCCAGAACAACCCGCGTAATGCAGTATTTCCAGACTGCTTCAGCGTAAAAAGGTTGTTACATCGCTAGTTCGGCGTAAAATCTATCTGCTTTTAATGCAACGAAAAGTTGTACGAGGGACTCTTCGTATTCCTCGAATGAACCTGTCAGATCATGCAGTGAACCTGACTCCTAACAAAGAGTACTGTACAGCGATCGAGAGGACGGCTGTAATGATAATTTGACACAGAATCCCAGACTGTCGTCTAGTGACATAACCCTTGATATAAGACGTCATTTACGCATTCAAGGAATACGCTGCCTAGTTTTACACAGGCAGACGTGAGCTTTTACGCTCAGCAGGAGATAAAATGAACCGCCACGTCAAAAGTTGCTCTTCGTACAGAACTCGAGGCACGTCTCTGCAGTTAATGCGCGTGATGAGAGCAGATCTCTGCATTTAATGCACGAGATTTGGTTTTACTTTCAAAGACTGGATGAGCCATAATTATGGCTAATATGTCCACATTACCACCCTTGCATATTGCGCCATCAGGCTATTTTCAGCTATAGGAGCACGATGTATGCTATCTTCTTGAAATACGTCGACCTGGCTATTTTCAACTATAGGAGCACGATGCACGCTATCTCCTCGAAATACGCCAAATCAGGCTATATTTGCAAAGCATTAGGCTTCTACGCCTATTTGGCTTCTATGCCAACTTGACAACTACTTGGCTTCTACGCCAACTTGATAGTTATTGGGCTTCTATGCCTACTGGGTAGTGCCTCAAATCCCGATCCGACCGGGACGAGCACTATGTAATTGGGCTTGTGGCTAGTCCGTCTGAGTCGTAACTTAGATCTCGGCATCTTCTTGCCACGGACGAAATGCGATGATCCTTTCCAACTCATGGAAAGGCCTCTATTGAAACGAGTCCAATAGTTTTCGTATTTTGGTTGATTGGTTTTCTTGATTGCCGCTTTGGGATTTTAATTTGGTGTTGCTTTCGATTTGCTTGGTTTTTGCTGCTGGTTTTATCATTTGGAGCTTGGATTTTGGGGAGTTCGACAAGGAAGGATAGGCAAGATTTCTAACTCGGTGCTCGTGTTGTTTCAGGTCCGCGTAACTGACGTTTGATCGTCGCTAGCGGGATTCCTTGTTTCAGCCTCTTTTTCCTTAACCAGTGAGTGGTTTGGTCCCTTCTTTCCTACTTCTTCACGCCAACATCTCTAAGTTTTAAACGTTCACTCGATGATGCCCGGTTGGACGCCTAGGAAATCCTTAGCCACAAGGCATGCCAGCCACTAAGAAAGGAACATGGGAATTGTAGACTATTTTTATTATATGCTTGTACACATTATAAACTTGGGTATTTCGTAAAGGAAAGTTGGTTGTTGGTGGCGGCCTGGTGCCTCGGATAGAGTTTAGACTTATGGGATAACTGAATCGGAACACCGCTTTAGAAAATATGAACTGTTGCATAAGATATATATGTTGCTGCTTTACTTCTTCTGTTTATTTCGATGCATTGTATGTGATATGAATTATTCATGCATTTGCATGGTCTGGGACAACTTGTGCACAAGGTTTGGCATTTCCTCGAAATGGCTTTCCGGGGCACTGGAACCGTATCGATCCGGAGGGAAATATTTGATTCGTGCTCGTCACGATGCATAGCGGGACCTCCAGCAGGGCTTGCTACCCGGGCTGATAGGGCGCGCCGCTAATACTTGGAATATGTCCCTAAGGTGTCGATCACACCAATGACCGCATAGAATAGAACACATGCTAACTTATTATCTTATGCAGATGGTAAGTATAAATTGTGTTCGTTGTAGGGAAGGCGTGCATCGGTTAAGTAAGCAATCGGTGTACTGGTTGGATTCGATGCTATTTTTATTCCTATCAAAACATGCAACTGATATGAATTGATTTCACTTGCTTCCTTATAGAAGATATCTTAATGCATGCTCGCCCCTAACCAGCTAGTGTCGATTTAGTCGAGTGGGTTCATCCCACTCACTAGTACAAGTTGAGTACTGACCCATATTGTGGGCAACTATTTCAGGCAATCAGATGGTGCAACGCTAGTGCATAGCGAGGAGGCGTTAGGAGCACCTCTATTTTGAAGTATAGCTGGAGTCAGTTCATTTTGGAGGCATGAACTTCAATCTATACAAGGGCGTAATGTACAAACGACGTGGACTATCTGACGGAGCGCGCCCTACATTTTGAGTTATCTTTTGTAATGCAATTCAATAGCCGAGAAGGCGCATCAATGTAAACTCTATGTAAATTACTCTGAATTATCAATAAAAAAGTATGTTTCTTCCGCACTTGTGTTCAAATCTCTGTGAATGTGTTTTATAAATTGTGTTTCAAAATGGGTTCCTAAAACTGCAAGTTCTTACCTTGTGCGAGCGCAACCCCAGGCTCGCACGGTATCACGCCCCAGCGAGGACGAATAGGTTCCATAAAGGATTCGGCGAGGACGAATGACCCTTTCGGGATCGGGGTTTGACATACTGGGCTTCTACGCCTACTTGGCTTCTACGCCAGTATGACAACTATTCGGTTTCTACGCCAATCATCTCTACGTAAGGGGCAGTTACCCACGTGGCTTGTATGACGTGATCTTCGCAGCAGTTATACGCGTTATCTCATAATGGGACACGCATCACACGCAGAGTCGAGAGATCATTTAGACGTGGGTAGCAGTTATCATAACCACCGCGTAAAGAGCGCCCCACTCTCCACTGTTCGACTTCTATGTCGATTGGACGGTTACGGCAATTGGACTATATAAATAGAGACCTCTATTGACAGAGGTCAGGGGGAGAGATCGGATTTTATTTTTGAGAGAGAAGATCCTAGAGCACAGACAGAGGGGAGTGATTGACGACTTTGGCATCGAGCATCCAATCCCTCTTACGATTTTTGAAGCTTCTCCTTCTTCTACAACACTTCTTCGTCAACGTGTGGTCCAAGGGACAAAGTGATCGACCGCAGATCAGACTCCTATAGCAATACTTACCCAGATTAAATTTTTGTACTTAACATCCTCGTATAGGATTAATTGTACTTCTTGTTTGTAAACCAAAGAAAGGGTTTCGTATAAACCTAGTTTGATTTCTTTCGTTTATTATCAAATACAAGATGGCGACTCTGCTGGGGACTACTTTCTTATATGACGAGAAAGCCATTGCTCAACACGATGCTGTATCTGTAGGATCAACGAAGAAGACCTTGGTCATCCAATTCGACCAATCAGCTTATGAAGACATGCTTCAAGCTGGGGGTAGCTCTCATTCCCTCTCTGTCAAAGACAGAAGGAAATTACGTAAAGTATGGATGCCCCGGACATCCTCTACCATTCCTGTGAACCCTCTCACTCCGACCAACAAGGTTGTAGCATCGCAACCTCCGCGCCCTGCGCGTAAAACTCAGTCTCCCGTCTGTGACGTGGCAGACAAAGCTTCTGGCAATGCCTCGGTGCCAATCTAGAAGTCTACTCCGCGCCTTGCGCGTAAAACTCTGTCTTCCGTCTGTGACGTGGCAGACAAAATTTCCGATAATGCCTCAGCGCCAAGTCATAAATTCCAAAAGTGCCCCACGCGTAAAAATACATCTCTCCTCTACAAGGAGATAGATGGTCCCTGCAATCACCGCAAGGGAAAACAAATGGTGGATTTCCCGACCTCTCGGCTTTTACGCCATCAAGAGGAGAATATGCCCGCTCTTTAGATTACGCGGAATGTTGATGGCCGATTGAGGACTTCCTCAGTTTTACGCCAACCTGGGCAAAGTGCCAAATTACGCCAGGATAAACCTCCCAGCATAAAGAAGACCCAGTGCAAGGGAACATACGCTCCTCATGGATCATGTGCTACTCACATGGCTGAACTGCTCTACTCATATGGCAGAGAAAGTGTTCTGGTTCCTAATCTCCACAAGCCCAATGATGTAAAAAGGCAGAATAAGTCTTCTTCTTCTTCTGCTAATATCGCTGATTTGCGTGATTTCTTGATCCAGAAACGCAAAGACAGGGATCAAAATCAAGATTTAGCGCCCTTGACTTCCAAGCATGGAGAGATCATGTGGGAAGATGCGTCAAGATCTAATATCGTCATGACATATGGGCCACATGAAAAATCTGTCTTTATTATTCTACCGACTCGCAACGATCAGCATCGAATAATCTTCGGTCGAATGCGGAATAGACCGATTATACAAGAAGAATCTCGCGAGTCCGATGCTGGAAAAATGCAAATCCACAGATATAGCCCTCAGTCTTTGAGGATTATGCAAAATATGGGTTATAATTTGAAGTTGAAACAAGGCCTCAACTATGGAAAAGGCAGACGAACAATGTTGCATGGTAATCCTTACTGTCAACGAACTCGTTTTGGGTTGGGGTATATTGCATCTCTTGCAAACTCCAAACCTCCAGAGTCTGATCTTGTAATACCAGAGGCAAGTCCTTCTAAATCAACTTCTGTGGACAAATGCCACGACATGTCTGGGGGTAGTCTACCTCGACAAAATAGGGCAGCATCCAAAGCTGGGGGTAGAATTCCCTTTGATTCCGAAGATGATGCAACGATGACCATCTTCCCGGAAGACCGTAAAACTCAGGCATCGGGAGCCCGAAGGCCAAAAGAGATTTTCTCCTTCAATGATGATGACATCATTGAGATCTTCAATATATTAATGAAGGAACACAAACTTCAACTACCCAACATCAGAAACCCTGAGAGGGCTGGCAAAGTAGATGACCCAGATTATTGTCTCTTTCATCGGTACATTCATCACCCTACAAGGGCGTGCTATGTACTGAAAAGGAGAATCCAGGAGTTGATCGATGTCACGCCCCAATCTCCCGCGAGCCCGATAGTCCCCGCTGAACGTGAATCACCATGTTGCAGCTCTCCCGCGGGACGATCGTTCTCATCGGGACGTGATGCCGTACAAGCCTAAAGTGCGCTTGCACAAGGCCAAAGCTTTGATACAAGGGCAAGTAAGCTATTCGATACTGAAGCAGTGGCACATAACATTGCAGAAAAGTGAAGAACTCAATGGCATATGAAAACAGGCTCTTTTATTGATAATCGAAAGTGTTACAAGCGGCACATGGCCGAGATTACAATTCTCTCAAGCACTCTTCTCTCGATTATAATAACACCATTCCATACATTATGTCCCTCTATACAAAAGCAGCTCAAAGCAGGCACAACTCGATGCGGCTCCAGGCATCGACTCCAGATTTTTGGCTCCTTGGGATGAGGCACGGCTATCGCTTCCTCAGACAAACGAGCACCTGAGAACAAGCAAACTGTTGGTGGGTCAGCACTTTATACAAGTACTGGTGAGATAAAACAACTGAACATAAGTTACACCCCTTGAAACCCACACTAAGTAATCATGTGGCAAAACATTGCATTACTAGTGATCTTGCTAGTTTTACTTAGGTTCATTTCATGCAGTTTACTAGCAGAGTCATATTTATGTGTATTTGGAAACATCTCTTTGAAAACATAATTTAAACAACCAATCAATCGAGGCAACCAATTCAAGCACGAGGAATCCTGTTCGGGTGTGCGCAGCGTGTTCGGTGAACTATATCCAATGATTCTAGGGACATGCAGCATTTAGGGACCATCAATCATTTAGGGACCATCAATCAAGCAAGCACACAAGTTAACTATCAATCAGAGGTCGGTCCCCGAGAAACTCAGGATCGGTAGCAGTAATCCAGCTAACCAATGACTCACATTCTGATTCTATTAGCAGTTGTGGTACATGGTTGCACATTACTGCCATTATAGCAGCCGTAGCCAAGGTTCAGCTCTGCACTAATAGTCATTGTCCGACCGATGCAATGCATGAAGCCCTAACTGATAGTCTCTACAATGCAGACAAAATGAACAAGCAGGCTTATGTATAAACTCATATTCATTTCTTACCCACGGCCGAACGGTTATCCCTGTAGCAGACATACAAGTTAGCAACAATTTGCATAAACATATATGTATACCGTTCTTTAGTTTCCTATCCGTCTCTGCATCAAACAGTTAGGTATGCAAGAAGGTAAACCTAGCATGCGCCCTAACTACCTGAATGCAGCTATCTCCATGAACTTCTCTAGTGCAGACTCAACTCTTCTCAACAGAAGCACCGCCTCCCATCTAATAGCCACGTCCCCCTAGATCCTGTAGGACCGGAACATCAGGGCGCACTATTAGTCTTACCCCATCGAATCTCCATCCTCCCTTCTAAGATCCACGCCCCAAGCTCAGGACGCGTTATTAGTCTCCCACATTTTGTTTGTCCTCCATCCACCGCAAGCACCCACATTTCACTAGCACATCTCTTTCACAATAGCAACACAACGTGACAAGGCCACATTCACATTCACAAGCATATAACAATCTAATAGCATAACCCCCAAGATCCCGAAGGACCGGACGTCAGGGCGGACTATTAGACTCTGCACACACAAGACAAGCATACTCATTCCTTTAAGCTTAAGCATTCAAGACAAGCCATATAAACACGATGACAAGCAAGCATATAAACGATCTTTCAGTTGAGACTAGCATGGCACGGGTCTATTATCACATCAAATAAAATATGCAGTTCTATCTTCTTAGCATAGCAATGGTTCTATCTTATTTCGGACAAGCATACATATTCTCTTAGTTAGGCAGCGTATTCGTTTCAGTGACAAGCTATGTGAGTTCTCTTATTAGCATGCTGAGTCGGTTCTATCATTTTCTTATGTAAACATTCTTCTTTAGCAAACAAGTATTTAAAACTCAGATTCATTATTAAGTCGTGCAAGAATCAGAGAATGCAGTTCTGCCCACTCACCTTGATTAATCGGTCGGGAACTCTCCAAGAAGACTTTCGTTCGAGCAAGTAAGGCGATCCCACTTGTACATAGCGCCGACGCGGAGCGGGGCACTACAATCGATGCCAAAGTCGTCACTTTGCATTTATAAACGAGGGGACAATCCCTGCAAATTAATTTCACTCTAACGTAACAATTTGCTCCCTCAAGAAAATACCGGATGATGAGTCCCTAAAAGTTTCCCCAGCGGATTCTTCAGGTCTATCCCCACTCAGGAAAATTACTCCACAGTGAATTCTTCAGACATGAGTTTACGTCCATATTACCTCTGAACTATTGTCCAAATATTTCTTTGTTTCCCCAGCTGAATTTGCCATGTCCAAGTGACCTCTGAGCAAACCTTCCAGTTTGTGGCTATAGATCAGTTCACGTCTATATTACCTATGAACTACGTCTCGCCACTTTCTCCAGCAGAGTAAATCTATCACCACAAAAGTTTGTCATGTCCATATTACCTCTGAACAAACCTTCCTGGTCCGGCTATCGATTATCATGTCCATATTACCTCTGATATCGGTTGTCATCTCAACTTAAACACCCGTACTTAACTTTAAGTATGCCAGTGGTGTTAAGTCCACAAAAAACTGCCATGTCCATATTACCTCTGAGCAAATATATACCTCCATCCCCAATGGAGTCACAACTCAAAAGTTTGTCATGTTCATATTACCTCTGAGCAAACCTTTCGAGTTTTTGGCTATCGATTATCATGTTCATATTACCTCTGATATCGGTTGTCATCTCAACTTAACACCCGTACGTAACTTTAAGTACGCCAGTGGTGTTAAGTCCACAAAAACTGCCATGTCCATATTACCTCTGGCAGGGCTTGTCCTAAACTTATTACTTGCACTCTCGTGCACAAGAAGTAATAGGTCCACAAAAAAAACCTCCCTGTAGAATATCTGTAGTGGAAACGAATTGCTCATGTCCATATCACCTCTGAACTATCCTCATTTTTCCCAGCGAAGAAAAAGTCTGTCCATGACCAACCTCCACAGAGTCGTATTTTACCGCGTCTATATTACCTCTGTCAGGATTTGTCTCAAACCTATTACTTGCACTAACGTGCGCAAAAAGTAATGGGTCTACAAAAAATCTCCTAGCAGGATGTCTTTACCAGCCATAATACCTATCACGTCGCCATTACCTCTGATAGGGCTTGTTTCGAACTTATTATTTGTACTTAACTTGCGCAACAAATGATAGGTCCACCAAAAATCCCCCAGTGGAATGTCCTCAACAAATACGGTATCGTACTATGTCCATATTACCTCTAGTACAATATTCGAAGTTCGTATAAACAATCATAAAGAAATGGGAGGGCCCTTATATGATTGCAAATGGCACTTACAAATTAGCCAAGTCTAATAATTTTTTTTTGGCTACTATCAACTGCAAAATCCCGAAGAAGTACTATACTTGATCTCCTTCGTTTAACGGAGTATGATGAAGATCTTATTCTGACAATACCATGCACAAAGGTTAGCTAGATCATATTCTATCAGATTCGTATGACCTCTTAATAGATATACTTAACTAATTTGTAAATCTATCAGTTCATATTACCTCTGATAGTGTTTAGTATACAAATTTAGTTGGATTATATTCAATCCGGTTCATATTACCTCTGAATAGATTTACATTCAGCAAAACCTTAACGAAAGTATGTCATGTTAATGATACCTCTGATATCACTTTCATCTTAGCCTATCATATTCTAAAGTGATGGGTCCACAAAGTCAGAAAATGTGTCTTTATTATCTCCGAGAAATTACAGGAGAAACAAAAAAGTACATCATTGGGGAGGAGCAGTCAAATCACGGATCTGCTGCGCCAGAGCGACCATCCTCTCATTCCTGGAGTTCAAGACGTTAGAGCGAGCCCGTTCCAACCTTGCCTCCTTATTATTCAAGACAGACAGTTCAAACCGAGCATGTACAAAACCTGCGTGGATGATACCCGCATGTGCCAGGTTCTGTTGAGCCGCTTCCATTCGGTCCTTCAACACATCTCGAGCTGCCGATGAAGCGAGAGCCCTCTCCTTTGCCTGAGCGAGTTCATCTTCCAATTTGCGGACCCTCGCTGCCTCTTCCTCATATTCGGCCTCGCACTTAGCCAGCTGGAGAATGACATACCTCAATACGGCATGCTCTTCATTCATCTCTTGCTGCTGTGCCTCGATAGATTTGCTCAGAGTTTCCATCTCCCCAACAAGCCTCGCAGTCAAGGAGTCGTACTCAGCTTGAATCATATCATCAACATTGTCTCGAGACAATTGCAAATAATTGTTAATAGGTTGTTCTAAACCATTAACTATTTGCTCCAGCGCATCAGCTCTCCCAGCGTCGTTAAAATTTCTGATCGGCGCTATCGCAAGCTGGGAGGACATCTTCAGAGCCTCGAAGCCTAGATTCTTCTCCCACACCATTGATATCAGCATTTTCAAAGTGATATAGAAAACGCTAGTATACTGCTCAACTAGCATGGCAAAATTCGAATGGACGCTGGGAGTGGCTGCGATATCGGTGAATCCCCTTCCAGGAACGATTGTAGAGGGTGTCGTCACAGTCGTCGCTTCAGCAGATGGCGCGACAAAAGTAGAGGCACCAACAACGGTTGAAGTGGCTGGCATACTCAACAAAGGAGGCATAGTCGTGATGACAGGCTCATCTTCCTCTGAAGATATCGGGACTGTATTGGGCGAGCCGGCACCAGAAAATGTTGCCTCTTCAAGGTCGAGCATCGTCGTTTCATCGGCGGGAGCCGCAACAAAGCCAAATGTTGCGTCGATGCTGCCCTCCCAGTAGATGTCTTCCCCTGCAAAGAAGACAAGAGAAAGTTAATATCAAACTGATGTTAATTTTCCTAAAAGAGGCATAAAGACGACATTTACCCATGGCCGATGGTATATATGTCGCGTCCGCAGCCAGTACAGCTAAATCATTTCTTAATGATGCTAAGTGAGCTGTCATACCTGGAGAAGGGGTGCGCCAACTGACACTGGTAGGTATTCTTCCAGGTCTTCACCAAGATCCACTCGAGGCTCATCGGGTGAAATCTCGCTGGATATACTTACAGACGCGGCAGGGGAATTTAATGGATCCATCGGGGCATACTTAAGCTGTATTACAATGATCAGGGTTTACTAATCTCATCCACAGAATAAACATAGCAATATCAATAAAAAGAAATAAACATCAACCAGTCACAAGTAAATAAAATCGGGGAACAACCCGATATTAAGTCTGTTACAAATGTTCATTAAACAAGAAAGTAAATAACAACACAGACTGAGTATGGAAGAACATATACTCAGGAAAATCTATGGCAATCACCTAGTCTTCGGTTCCTGGTTCTGCTCCAGTGCCTGCTCCTGAACCTACTTCTGCTCCTGCTAATGCACCTGTCCTGTAAACCTCATAGTGGATCTCCTCTGCTAAACCTGGGAACATAATCCGGATCCAGGTCCTCAGGGGACATAGCAAGGTACAAAATAACTCAAGCCAAAATAAATGCAGTGCAATAGTAAATAAAACAAATAGGGTAAACTATATAACCATCTATGTGAAATGCAAGTTGAGAGCATCACTAGAACTTAGGCTGATACCACTACAAGCTGTAACCTCCGATTTCCAAATTTCCGAAATAATTAGATTTTTAATTTATTTTAAATATCAAGTTTATAAAATATTTTCTCCTTGAAATTTTTATTAGATTTTGAACAATGTTCGATTTTAGAAGGTGATTTAAAATCTTTTATCAAAATTATTTTTCCTAAATGTCGCTTTCTTATAAAATAAATAGATAAATAATGATGTAAATATAATACTATAGCTTCGAATATTTATTGGCTTGAAATCATGAAATTATTGTTTTAAATAAAAAAATTTATTTGAAGGACTAGTTGATAAAATATAATAAAATTTTATATTTATTGGGATAGTAAATAAATAAATTTCATACTTTCTAAGATTTTGCAATATGGATTAATTAGTAGCTAATTGGGAATCAGTTAGCTTTCCTAAAATATTTTCTGAAATTATAATCTTTTCTTTTTAAAATTTTACAAGTTTGCCTTTTCCCATTAACTAGCCAACACACCCTCATTCCCACATGAAGAACTTATTCATGTATAATCTTGGCCATTCATTATTTGGGCCAATCATCACCCTTTATCCCACACCCTCTCTCCCTATTTAAGTCTCTCATCACCATTCCCAAGAAACCCTAGCTAGCCCTCACAAATTTTCACAAGCCATCAAGCCATCACCATTTTTGTGTGCTCGTGTCCGTGTGTCCAGCATTACCGTGTCAGCCGTGTTGGCCTCGGGTCCGACCCCGGATGTCCTATCGTATCCATTCATTTTCTGTGTCCGGTTATAATATTACAACCAGATTTTCGTGTCCGACACACCCGGACACATCCACCTCCACCACAGCAAACATCATCCTCGTGTCCACCATCTGGACACATCCCTACCACAGTACATCATTTTTGTGTCCAACACCCGGACACGTCCACCCCAATACCACAACACCACCATCGTGTCCAGCCTCGGACACGATCCACCCCGACACAGCAATCCCAAAACTCTAACCTAGATTTCGACCGCCGCCTCAGATTCGTCGAACGCCGCCTTCTCGAACCGAGCACCGCCGCCTCGAGCAGATCCGCCGCCGCCTCAGATCCGGAGCCGACGCCGTCGCTCTCGAGTTCCACCGCCGCCGCCGAGAAGAACGTCGACCACCGCCGACGCCTTGCCGGCCCGACCCCGGCGAGACCCCACCGCGCCGACGCCGAAAAACCCCTCCCCGACGTGAGTCCCTCTTTCCCTCTTTCCTTTTTTTTCGTTTCAGAGGCTGTAGTGATAATTGTTAATCAGTTAGTTATATATAATAGATTAGTTAGTTAATTAGATTAGTGGTTAATTAATTAATCAATTAGTATAATTATATTAGTTTAGTTTAGTAGTAATCAGTAGTTAATTTATATTAGTTATAATTAGTCAGTTAATTATTTATTAATCAATTAATTAAGTTATTAATCAGTATTAATTTATTAATCAGTAGTTATTTATAATCAGTTAGTAATTTCTTAATCAATTAGTTAATTTCTAATTAGTTTAGTAAATAAAATATAATTAGTTTTATTGTTTTTAATGTATGAATTTAGTTAATTATTATGTGTAAAATTTAGTTTAGTAATAAATATAAGAATTTTGATTATGTAAAATATAATAATTTTTGGGGGTTTATGTTATTAATTAAAAATATAGCTTCAATAATAAAAATAAGATCAAAATTTGTTTAATTGGGCTGGTAACCAATTTTTACTATAGATGTAAAAATATATGATGGCTTTTACATAAATTCTAGATTTTTATAAATAAACTTTTATTTGTAATTATTGTTCAAAATAAATTCGAAATAATTTTCATTAAATTAAGGTGTTACCTTAATTATAAACAAACGACCCTTCCCCTATTAGCCTGGTATCCTTATCTCGATTTTCGTGCCGAACTCCGATCTTGGACTCCTTTATATAGTTTCTAGCTATTTGGACTGCTCCGGACCCATTGGAACTAACTATTATTTCATTTGGGATCACCTTGAGGAGGGTGGCATTATATACATTCTTTGATTAGTTATATATATATATATATAATATTTGATCGATATATATATACAAATATGTATTTTGATATAAAAATATATATATTTATATACATCTATTAGTGTATATATGCATATACATATTTTGTACAATTACTAATAGACACTTATATATATATTATATACGTTTTTATTGGTATATACCCTGAGTGTAAATGTATACTATGTACGTATCCCTACTAGATGACCCTAGTTGACTAGAGCCATGCCTGGCATAGCCCTGAGGCCAGGGTATTTCTATTGTGTGTTAGTGTAGCATCTGATACAAGTGATACTATTATATGTTTATAGGACTGTCGGATTCTCCAGACGATACTCTGGGACAGGACATTGGTATTGACAGCTAAGGACCCAAGGCTGGCGAGTACATTCTCTGATTAGTTTCTAATTTATGATATCTCCTATGTTCACTGTATCTAGTATAGATATACATGCTCTTGACATATTGGTTACACGGATTGGTATACACGGATCTCGTCATGAGATGTTATTCCTCATTCATGGTGTAGCTTGTACAAGACTTGTTTCCTTGTTATCTTGTGCATGTACAGACACTGATTTCCGGGGAGACTTGCTACCTCCCTAGGGAATCCCGTGCCATAGCATACCATGATTGGATCTACTATACCAGTCGGGGGAGGGGAGTATTTTAGTATAGATATGTGATCATACCCAACTCTACATGCATCATAGCTCACCCCACATCTCACGTCGGGTGCGGCCTGACCATTTACATGCTTCATAGCTGTTACGTGTGATTAGCCTGACCTCTACATGCATCATAGCTAACCAACGGTTAGCCTGACCTTACAAGAATCATAGCTAATCATATGTAACCAGCCTGATCAAGTTCCCAAGCCGATCACATGTTAAAGCTAGTACTCATACACTTAGTCATAGGTTCTTGCTCATGGACATATTGTTTCTTCTCCTGTATTTACTTACAGTATTTCCAGTATTTCTTTTATTTCTCGTACCTATACATGCTTCTCGTATATTTCCATCTAGAACTGCTACATAGTTTATATCATGAATATAGAACTGCTATTTAGAGATGTACTTTGCTCCTTCCTGACTGGAAAATATTTTTTCAGACTGTGACCTTAGTAGACTGGTTTCTGACACACTTGGGAATTGGAAGTGAATGATTGCAGGTATGATTATTCTGTCGTTAGATTTGTCTTGTATTTCTTGCTTGCCTGGATATCTCATCGTGCTTTAGTTTATGTGATTGAGTATTTCTAATATTATTTTATGATATCCACGTCTCCTTATGGAGTTGGGTATTCACGTGAGTTTGATTAGATAGTTACATGATCTAGACAGCGTTCTACCGCCGATGCTGCAGTGTAGGATGGACGTACCCACGCACTCGTGCCCCTAAATCGGGTGCGGGTCTTGACACAAGCTCTGTGTCGGGGAGCCGGTAGTAGTTATACTATGCTATGTAGTTTACTATGTTGTGGCCTATATATATAATCAGCCTGTAGCCTGTGTGTCTCTCCCCACCGAATGTAATCATACGTCTCATGTCCACGATGCCTCGTGTCCATGTCACGTAAGATCATATCTAATGCAGTGAATCATACTATGTCTATGAATATAATGTCTAAGAATATAAAGTCTATGTCATAAATCCTGCAACCAACACAGAATCACCTTGAATATTTCAGGAAGATTCTGTCTCATGATTAGTGTCCGGTGTCCTGGGTTATAACATACTTGATAATGCAAGTACGAGAATGTAAAGGGTCACGATATCCATCTCTAGGTGACGTTACACAACTCTGCGTACAGTGTTGGCACCCGACTATTAATCGGACGCTAAGTAAGTTATACGATCCTAGGTTTAAGCATGTACAACAAGTATATATGTCAAAAAAATAAGTAGCAAAAACTGCAGAATTGGCAAGGTACACTTGCCTGGGGTTCCGGCTCCAATTGTAGCTCTAACTTCAGCAGGATTTGCAGACAGTTCTTCGGTTGCTGAAATAGACATCACTATCAGATCCAAAAATATCAAATAGCTAGAAACGCCTGTCCTTGAGTCCAATTTGGACACAGGGGCAAAAATAACATTTTTAGGTCAAGGCGGGGTTCACATGTGGACCACTTTGCACCAAAAAATGGGTCAGGGTCAAAGGTCTCCAAATTCGTCCAACTTAGTGTCAACAAGTCAGAAACGATAATATGAACCCAACGGAATTTCCAGAATTGGATTCCGATGAGCCGATCACAAAACCGCCCGTCAAGTGGAGCCTATAGGGACCATGATACGCGATTTTGTCAACATTCACAGAATTGAACCAAACTTGGATCACATGACCAGCGTATTGCTACGAGTCCGATTGCGCAAGTTTTGTTTCGATCCGACATGTGTACACTAAGTTACAGCGAGATTCAAAACAGACGGATACGGGGTGTTGTCGGCGGATACGCGTTGATTTCGGTGTGCACGCACATCCAAATCAACTTCTACAAAATCCTGTACGTCCGTATCAACGGTGCGCACGTTTCGGTAAAGACCGCACGCGGCCAAGTCGTCCCGTTTGGCAGAGCGTACTCAGTTCCGGGGTGAAACAGGGCGTTAGTTTTTCTGTTTTTGGATCGCGGTTCGCGATCGCCACAGGACACGATGCACCGAGCGGGTTGCACGGGCATCGAGAGGGTCACGCAGGGTTCGCGTTGCAACAGACGGAACAGAAAACGGGGCAGCGAAGAGAGAGAAATGGGTACCTGAACAGGGCTCCGTGAAATCGAGTTGCGCGTGTCCGCGTGTCGATTCGATACCGTTTCCGTGTCCTGGCCGAGTCCGGGTGCTAGGGTTAGGGATTGCCAGAGGAAGGCGGCTCGGGGCTGTGTCCGGCTGAGGCAGCGAGGTTCAAGGCTGGGGCTGCGGGCTGCCGAGGTCGGCTCTGGCCGGAGGCGGCTACGCCGGAGCTGCAGCGAGGACCGAGGGCACTGGCGGAGTCGGGGTGAGGGCAGGAGGCGTCGGGCTCGGCTGCGGGTTCTGGAAGATGGACGGTCGGTGCTGCGGGTTATCGAGGGGAGAGGGTTCGACGGATGCGGAGGGGACTGGTGACAGGCGGTGGAGTGAGGTGGTCCGGGTGCTCGAGGCGGCGGAGAAAGATGGCCGGAGGCGGGAACGGAACACTCAGGCCGGCTGCGGGTTTAAATAGAGGGGAAAAAGGGAGGTGGATCGTCGGAGGTTGCCGGAATAGGAAGGGGAAGGGTCCTGGCGTTGAGGGAAGGTGAAGAGGGATGGTCTCCGGCGGCCACGGCGGCGGAAACGGCCGCCGGAGAAGAAGAGTCGGGGAAGATGAAAGAATTGGGGTTAGATTTCCAAACGGGTCGGGTCGGGTCTTAAGCGGGTCGGGTCGAACCCGGATCCGACCCGCTAAGATTGGGTTGGGTTGGTTCGGTTAGACACGCCGGTTCGGGTCAATTTGGTTTGGTTTAATTTCGGTTTAAGTGAACCGGGTTCAGGTTTAATTATAAAATAGTTTTTTTAGGGCTTTAAAAATGCTTCTGGGGTCCAATAAATTCTCGAAAAATTATCCTATGTCTAGTTTTTTCATTTTACACCAGAAAATATCATTTCCATAATATTTGAATATTATTTAATATCATTTAAAAATTATTTAATAATTAAAATACCTTAGTTTAATTAGAGAAAAATTATCAGAAAATTCTAGAAAATTGTGAAAAAAATCTAAATTAAAAATTCTTGAAAAATCAAGGGGTTTAAAATCTTAATGATGTTAAGTGAGCTGTCATACCTGGAGAAGGGGGTGCGCCAACTGACACTGGCAGGTATTCTTCCAGGTCTTCACCAAGATCCACTCGAGGCTCATCGGGTGGAATCTCGCTGGATATACTTACAGACGCGGCAGGGGTTACTCCCGTTACTGGTCTGGATAAAGGTATATGCAATATTATCATGCTCGGCCTCGAAGGCGATCTCGTAGCACTACCTGAAGCAGTAGCAGCAGCAGCGATCTCGAGTAAAGAATCTTTGGCACTGCCAGCCGGAACTGTGGAGGTTCCCTCTCTAATAGGCGAAGGATCTCTAGTCAAAAAATTATCCCCAACAGGGGAAACGATAGACTCACTCCTAGGAGTCTTATGGCTGGAAGTCCTAGCAGGACCACTGACAGTCTTCTTTTTCTTGCGAAGGGAAGGCTCTTTCAGAGTATGAGCCCTTCGCTTAGTGGGGATAACAAGAGGCTCTGTAGGCGGAGCTATTAGGCCTCTCGGTATCGTCAACAAAAATTTGTCTGGACCGACAGGGTCTTCGCCCTCGTCAGAGGAGACTGATGGGACCTCCTCTCTTCCAGTGGACTTATGAGAGGGCATCCTAAAACTTCCACGCACATCAAAATCACGATGGAAGGTATTAATGGATGCATAAAATTGGGCGTACGAATGGAGCATGCGCAACTCCATGGAGAGAGAAGTCGCGGGCACGGTAAAAGTTGCTCCAGTACAACCCATCATGAAGTACCGCAATCCTCTCTCTCCGTCGATAAGTCCCCCTCTGAACTTGAAGCTGGTGATAGCATTCCCCACATGCAACTGGTCGTACCAAAATTGCCTGGCGAATCGGCTAGGCAGATACGGCTCTAGATAGCAGTGGTCCTCACTCCTGTACAGCATATGAGAAGGTCTAATACAGACCAACCAGTAGAAGGCTTCGGGAGAAAGAATAGTCCTCCCGTCACCTGAATCCTGAAGTTTCGTCCCCTGTTGATTGATATGTATAGTGGGGACGATACAGAAGAGCTTCCAGCTATGAGCAAAATTTAATGCTCGCCGACAGTCTACGACGGTGGTCACGTTCCAAGAGGAATTCTTGTAATTCAACAAGAAATTATTTCTCGAACTACTGGCAGAGCCGGGAGACATCACCCTGGGGTTATGAAGGATTAACCATCCCATCAGATATAGGAATGGTAACTCCACTCTGGGAAATCCTTCACGCCGTGTTTCATCCGCGAGCAGCCTATCAGTAAGGGCCCTCAGACCTGCTTGTATCCGGCATACTATGCAGAGAGCAGACCCAGTCTTGCCCCAAATACCAAATGCACTACAGGCGATAAGGTATTGCGATGAATGCGATCTGCAGATGCGATGCCAGGTACTACCAATCGGCGTCACCATACACAGAGGAAGCCAGCCAGTTGAGCTTCCCTTGACAGAGGCTTGCGATAATGCCTCATATAACTGTAGGCTTTAGTGCCTGCAGGGTAACCCCCTATCTCCTCATCGAGAACATGATCTGAAGCCACAGAGTCTTCAATAAGATCATCGACCGTTTGAGCATTAAGCACACTCAGAAAATTCAAGGGCTTATCTATGCTATCCACAACTTTGTCTGGCTTAGCATCTCTGGCTTGATGAAAGAAGAGATAGGATGCCCACTTGTTGGTATGAGCCAAATCAGACGGCTCCTGATAGAAAGTGGTGCAAGCAAGGTAGTGGTACATCAGCTCCTGATACACTGTCACTGCCCGAGGGTTTGTATCCCTCAATTTCCTGTTTGTAGGGACATACTCTTCATAAGGAGTATCCCCCATTGGTAGTCTTGAAATCTCTGCCATCTCATGAAGGGACAATCCCAACTCCCCTAGCAGAGTGGCGAAAGTCCCAGTGAGCGAGATATACCGCTCCATCAAAGCCAAAAATAGGTTGGGGTTGAAAGGTAACCCAACACTGGTAGCACTCACAGCCGTGAACAGACCAATGCTCTCCAGCTCCGTCTGAAAGTGCTTCAGGGCCCAGGCAGTTAAACGGTTCCATCGAAGATTCCCAGGGCTAAGCCACCCGCTGGTCCGAGGATTAACCCTGGGTATACTCCTCCATGCCCCCATGAAGTCATTACAAAAGTCGATATTTGGACTGGCTGGAGCAGTGAAGTATCTTCACTCGGGATGCTGCCCTGCAGTAATCCCCTGAAAGGCATGACAGGGCCTGAAGGGCGGCTCACAAATAATCCTTGGCCTGATCCCTTCTGATAAAATATCTTCCCCGGCTGCCCGTGAAGATTAGGGGTCAGGGTCCATGACATCTTCCTGGGATGCGTGGCATGGAAGAATGCCGAGATAGGGTGATCTCTGGGCATCCTTGGCAAGAACATGACCATGCCCTCAGCAGTAAAAATCCAATTTTCCTTCTTGGGATTCTTCTGGGATTGTTTATCAATCATATCCCCGAAGAGGAAAGCTGGCTTCCTATATTCGGCCCCATCTATATACGTCAGGGGCTCCCCACTGAGCATACTCAACAGCATGCGCTCTCCTTGGGACGATATCAGGATTCCCCTCTCTTCAGGGTAGTTGGCTCCAGAAATGGGGAATGTCACATGCGACAAATCCTCCAAATAATTCGAGCTCAACATTCTGGCAGCAGAGCCCATCACTTCAGCCAATGGAGAGATCTGCAAGTCCACTACAAAATGCAAGAAAAATGAGTCAGTTTTACACTAGACGCTATACTCTTGCAACATATACCAAAAAGTGCATTTTTACTCCACACTGCAAAAACTTAAGTCTTACGCTGGAATTTACATCCAGTGCATAAGAACACAAGGGTTGTGGTTTCTACGCCAAAACCTGATAGTCCGTACTTTTACGCCAGACTGTTAAAAGTAAGTTTTTTTACGCTGGAATTCACATCCAGTGCGTAAAAACGCAAGGTTTTGTCGTATACCCCAAATTTCGACAGTCTGAGCTTTTACGCCAGACTGCGAGATTATAGAGTTTTTACGCTGACACATTAGGAATGTGGGCGTAATGATAAAACATCTCTGTGCATCATCTTCCTCGAAGAGGCTCTCAGCACAGAAGATGACCTTGCGCGTTCACGTACAACGTGTGCGAAGGGTTTTGTTTTTCTCTTCCCAAAAACTTTACCTATGACGCCTGGTGCACAGCTTGACGTTGGGACACTTCGTTCAAAGCGAGATTTGCTCAGCCCAATGGGAGTCGCTCGTGCTTGAGCAGATGAGCGAGAAGAGGAGGCAGCTTTCTTTCCTTTAGCGGTGGAAGGTTGTTTCGGTGTCATGGCTAAAACTCAGAGTGCTCAGAGAAGAAGAGTTCTCAAAGAGACGAGATTTTTTTGCAAAAGACAGATGAAGGGTTTCTTCTCTAAAGGCCTTGGGGTATTTATAGAGTTCAGATAAACTCCTCGAATTCCTAACCAATTCCGATATTTAATATTCGATTATGATTTGGAACCACGTCAGCCTATCATTTAGGGAAGACGGACAGACAGCGGATTCAAAAAAAAATTGTGCAGAGCAGATCTACGATTTTTACGCTAAGGAGCTTTTACGCTCGAGAGTCTACAAATCTACGGTTTTACGCTCAGAGGCTATAAGTCTATGGTTTTACGCCCGGATGCTTTTACGCTCGGTAGCTTTTACGCTCGAGAGGCTACAAACCTACGACTTCATGTTCAGAGGCTACAAATCTATGATTTCACGCTCAGAAGCTTTTTATGCTCGGAGGCTACAAATCTATGATTTTACGTTCGAAAGCTACATATGGCCAATTGTAGGGATTTTCACAGAAAATGCTCCTTCTTGGCCACAAAATATCAAAACATACAGAGTTCAGTATTGAAGATGACTCTTCTTCTTGGGTCGATTGGAAGTTCATCCAAAGTCCAGTCATAATCTTTTCTCTACAGTTCAAGCATGGCCAGTTTTTGACAGCCGTTTCTCGCCCTATTTCAAGGAATTTTTGGAAAATCATTCTTAAAGATGATGGTCTGAACAAGAATTCTTCTTATCAGAGAAGTGACAGTTCAGAATTCTACGCTACTCCTTGTCCAAAATAGTATGACAGTTTGGATCTTCAACTTAAATGCTAAGCAGCTTTTCACGCGTCTTCAGTTACGCGTAAAAGACGGGACGAGACCAGATACTCTTTTTATCAGAGTCGGCGTAAAGTTATTCAGACGTGTCGAAGCTGCACATATTCAGACTTCATCACAGCAAATATGGCAAATCATCAGATGCGTAAAAGAAGACAATTTTATTAATCATGATTACATATGATGGAAATCCAGTCTACAAAGGGTTTTTCATCTTCATGATTACATATAATGAAAATCCTTTTTCTACAAAGGGTTTCTCATTTTTATTTAGGATCATGCCAAGAATCTGTTCTGCCAGGTTCTCGTATTGGTGGAGATCTTTTTCAGTCTTCTATAATAGTTCATCGACTTCCACATTCGATGAACAAGAAAATGATCAATGGCGGGAGGATACAGAACTGGGCTTGTCTAAATTATTCAAGAGCCCATCCTCCATACGCCATGGCAGGCATGCCCTAGAATTGAGTTGGGGGTTCAGACCCAGCTCAATACTGGAAGACAGGGCCAGACTGCCTACCATCGTCCAGCTCCATGATGGGAGAAAATATAGCTTGCAAGCTGTGTGGTCGAATGCGACCCTTCCTCTCTCCTGGACGAATCGCCATATGAAATTGTTGATTATCCCGAGTAAAGGAAGCTATGATATCCTTCCATGATCCATCGTTGCAGATAACATTTGCTCGAAGATGCCTCTTTTTACGGCTCCTAACATGCGGGAAGAACATGATCTTCTTCCTCAAGTCGACCCGACGAAACTCGGCAACCATCTCTGTGTAGTGAAAGAAGTGTAGGAAAAACAGGTTAACTCAACCGCCTTTATATAGGCAGAAGAGAACACACCCAATCCCAACAAACTCCTGAAAATTCGCCGAGAAATCAGCCTCGCGGAATGAGTCAAACTTGACCGTTTCATGCTTCATTCAAAGTGTTTCAAATTACGAGGAATTTAAAAACTTTGAAGGGGGTCTTATAGAAGCATAAAAAATACGCTGCAGAATTATACGCAGTATGCATAAAACCCGCATAAAGCAGAGTTTCAGTGCTGGGTGGCGTAAGACATGACTTCAGAGCCATTGGCGAACAACAGAGCTTGAACGCTATTCAGCGTAAAATATAGCTCCAGAATAACCCACGTAATGCAGTATTTCCAGACTGCTTCAGCATAAAAAGGTTGTTACATCGCTACTTCGGCGTAAAACCTATCTACTTTTAATGCTGTGGGAAGTTGTACGAGAAACTCTTCGTATTCCTCGAATGAACCTGTCATATCATGCCGTGAACCTGACTCCTGACAAAGAGTACTGCACAGCAATCGAGAGGACGACTGTAATGATGATTCGGCACAGAATCCCAGACCGTCGTCTAGTGACATAACCCTTGATATAAGACGTCATTTACGCATTCAAGGAATATGTTGCCTAGTTTTACACAGGCAGACGTGAGCTTTTACGCTCAGCAGGAGACGAAATGAACCGCCACGTCAAAAGCTGCTCTTCGTACAGAACTCGAGGTACGTCTCTACAGTTAATACGCGCAATGGGGGCAGATCTCTGCATTTAATGCACGAGATTTAGTTTTACTTTCAAAGACTGGGTGAGCCATAATTATGGCTAATATGTCCACATCACCACCCTTCCATATTGCGCTATCAGGCTATTTTTAGCTATAGGAGCACGTTGTACGCTATGTCCTTGAAATACACCGACCTGGCTATTTTCAACTATAGGAGCACGCTATACGCTATCTCCTCGAAATATGCCAAATCAGGCTATATTTGCAAAGCATTAGGCTTCTATGCCTATTTGGCTTCTATGCCAACTTGACAACTACTTGGCTTCTACGCCAACTTGACAGCCATTGGGCTTCTATGCCTACTGGGCTTCTACGTCTACTTGGCTTCTACGCCAGTATGACAGCTATTCGGTTTCTACGCCAATCATCTCTACGCAAGGGGCAGTTACCCACGTGGCTTGCATGCCGTGATCTTCGCAGCAGTTATACGTATTACCTCATAATGGGACACGCGTCACACGTAGAGTCGAGAGATCATTTAGACGTGGATAGCAGTTATCATAACCACTGCGTAAAAAGTGCCCCACTCTCCACTGTTCGGCTTCTACGTCGATTGGACGGTTACGGCAATTGGACTCTATAAATAGAGACCTCTATTGACAGAGGTCAGGGGGAGAGATCGGATTTTATTTTTGAGAGAGAAGATCCTAGAGCACAGACAGAGGGGAGTGATTGACGACTTTGGCATCGAGCATCCAATCCCTCTTGTGATTTTTGAAGCTTCTCCTTCTTCTACAGCACTTCTTTGTCATCGTGTGGTCCAAGGGACAAAGTGATCGATCGCAGATCAGACTCCTATAGCAATACTTATCCAGATTAAATTTTTGTACTTAACATCCTCGTATAGGATTAACTGTACTTCTTGTTTGTAAACCAAAGAAAGGGTTTTGTATAAACCTAGTTTCATTTCTTTCATTTATTATCAAATAAAAATATGCAATATAAAATACGTATCCATACACCGATATAGATATTGTGAGACAGAGTCTCACAACTCTCCCCTCCTTATTGAAATTTTGTCCTCAAAATTTCAATAAGGCTAACCGAGCAGGAACCAAAAACAAAATATCAAGAAAACATATCTATCTAAATAAGCTACGCATGGCATATAGACAGGTAATGAGAGGCAACAATAATAGATAAATGCACAAGCAATATCATAACCAGATAATAAAAGAGCCAGAGACATATGAATAAATATGTCTCCTGAGTCAGCTAAGTAGGAATCCGTCATCGCTGGCCTACGGTGACTTCCAAAATGGACAAGGGTCAAGTCTCAAGGTAAGTCAGTACCAATGACTTAATCGAAGACATGACTCTGCCCAGGGCGTACCTTCATAGGAGAATACGTGATATCTATCATGTATTCCGACTACGCAGGCGGAAGAGTTTGTAAGATCCCTAATCCTGAAAACCGTATTTCTCTATTATTTAATTCATTTATAGTAGTTATGAGCTAAATAGAGAGAATATATTTTATTTAAATCTTTATTTGAGATGTTGTACATTTAGAGGATTTATGGGGCCATTATAAATTTTTTCTGATTTATTTCATGTAGGAGACTCTTTGGACAGTTGCTAGGTCAACCGTATGCACCAATATAATTCTTAGAATTTCCTGTGAATAGATATGTGTATATATATATATATATATATATACAATTCTTATTGGTTATTGGATATCAAAACCGCAACTCCTAACCCACTACCCGCTTGCAAACTCGCGTAAAGTAAGGAATCAACAGCAACAACAGCAGCAGCAGTAGCAAACCAACTTCTCTTTTCTTTCCTTCTCCGCACGTAAAGTTTAAACCCCACGCGTAAAGCAACTCCGTGCGTAAAGTAGAACTCCACTGCTTCTTATTTCACCGCGCGTAAACTCAACCCCACCGCTTAATATCCTACACCGCGCGTAAAACAAACACCACCGTCTCATTTCCACCGCCTCTAAACCCTGTTATTACTAAACAACCCTCAGCCGAAACCTAAACCAATGAAAGAGAAACAACAGCAGCAGTAGTTTTTTAACCATTAAGTAATTTTCACCGGCTCTTATCTCTATATATATACAACTCTTTCAAACCCTAACTACAATTCTTCTTTCACTAAACTAACACGTTGCTTTGGACGTTCACTATACAGAACTTTTGCTCGGCAAGTATACCTTGCCATTGTACTGATTATTTATATTTCAACTGATGCATGCATATTTATTTCTGCTTATATAGATGTTTATTTATGTAGATTTTGGACCTATTTCATGAGACCACCCCAATATCATGTAGCATCAGTAGGATCATTGGCCGTGACACAGTTGTTACACGAGTTGTGAGTCTCATATAGATTTTGGACTACGTACCGGGTTGTTCTCCTGTACGTATGAGCCGTACGTTAGGGATAACTGCTGATAGAAACTTTGTATGCTAGAAGACTCTGCAGTTATTATAGGACCATGGACATAGTCTATTGTAGTACGGTGGTCCAATCCTTGTCCTTGTTTGGTTGTAGGATTGGGCTAGGGTACTAAGGATAGGCTATGAACCAGCTCATGTCATGGATGTGATATGCCTAGAACATTGGGCGGAGAGGATTACTAGTAGGCGTATGGGACACCCAATTTCCTCTATACAGATTCCACACTCGACGGTTATTGTATACATGCGCCCTTGTACTGGGGGCATATGTGGCATATACTAGCCAGTTGTAAATCCCCTCGATTTATTCTGTAGATAGTTAGGGTGGATTTGGAAAATTTTAGTTTTAGCAGCAGATGTTGAGGTTTAGAGTGGAGATAGGTTTGTCTGGTATTTAATTTATTTAATTAAAACCCTTGGCGTGCCCTAACATTGTTTAATTATTCGGAGCCCAATATCAGCCCATAAATTCCATCGGACTATTGTACTTCTGACTTGACTCGCCAATTTAGGCACTGGACTTTTCATCACACAAAAATCAAATCTGTTGTGCCTTAAATTAATCGCACAACTTTCCGTATCCTAAAATCTATATTTAATTTCGTGTCGGACACCTGTGTCGTTACCCTCAATTTTGAGATACCAACTTAACCCGTTGAGCCGGACCAACTAAAGGGTCCAAGACTGACTCCAAGCCCCCACCATTTTTGACCTTTGCGTCATTTCCGGATTTTGACCCCAAGTGCCCACATTTAATTTAAAATCGCGGGACACATTATTTCTATTTAAATCGGGGATACAAATTTTGCCTAATTCTATTTTAATCCTTAATTAATCCCGATGGACATAAAATTAAATCCGTGCCTAACGCACAACACCCTCTCACCATAAAATTACTAAACACAATTTTCTCACAATTTTAGCGTCATTTTATGTGTTCGTGCAATTTCTCGAATTTAAGGGACTAAGTTGCAATTAATGAATTTATGTGTCATCACCCTATTGGCCATGAACAATGGAGAGGTCACAAAATGGGGTCCTAATTTTACCCATCCACTCACCACCCTTCATGAAGAAATCAATTTCTTCATGACAAATCTTCACCCTCTATTTTGAATGGCAACATCACCACCCTCCATCCAATTCCCCTCCCTATAAAGCCATCACATCACCCTCACACAATCCCCAAGGCAGGCCCTAATCCCCATGCCTAAAAAAAACCCCCACCCCCTCCCTCTCTCTCTCTCCTCCCTCCTTCTCCATGCTAACCGAAACCTTACCTCCCCATTTTCTTCTTCTTCCTTCTTCGCCCTGAAGGAGAACTCCGGCCGACTGACTTCACTCGACCCCTGGCGGTCCAGCCCACTTCCAACACCACTGTGCAGTCCGGTGGCCGACTGAATCCCATCCGCCTGTGCACTTCAGTCCGGCGGCCGACTGAATCCCATCCGCCTGTGCACTCCAGTCCGACGACCGACTAAATCCCATCCGCCTGTGCGCTCCAGTCCGGCGGTCGACTGAATCCCATCTGACTCCGGCAGTGCACCCCCGAGCAGCTCCGGCTGTGCAGCCACCCCCCCTCGACTCTTCTTCTCCGGCGTTCCCCACGAGCTGAGTTCCCTTCTCCGACACGCCATTACTGCCACCTCCTTGAGCTCCGGACGCAGTCGCCATTGCCGGAGCCACTACCACCTCCAGTCTATATTAACACCACTGCCACCAGCTCGGCCGGTGCTGCCACGAGCACTCCTCCGGCCAGCATCAACCACCTCGCCGAGGTGAGACACTCCCCCTCCCCTCTCTCAGAAGTTGTATATCTATTATTTTTATGAAATGGTGATTAAGGTTTAATATTGTGATTAAGGTTAATGCTGAGATTGGGTATGATATAGTTAGTTAGGGTTTGCGCTATTGAAATGAGATTGGGGTTTCAGTATGCTATTGATATGTGGTTAGAGTTTATCTTCATAAGTTTTGAAAGGAAATTATGGATATACATTAAGTAGGGATGTGAGGAATATTGGATCTTGTTTGGGGTTATATTCGTATTGAGAATTTATTTGAGGAAATTGCAGGGTTAATAAATAAGGTAATAAATGCTATGTCGAGATGTTAGGGTTTTTCAATTAATACGTGCATTATTGAGTAGGGTTGATATTATGCATACGTTTAAAACGCTTGAGGAAGAATGGTGATATTAACACATTGATTAATACCAAGGAGCAGATTTAATTTATAAATGGATATCGATCTTTGGGTAAATATTGGGAGTTGATGATAAAGTTGTTTAAAGACGTAAATTATATATATACGCATATTGGTCATTGTTATTTTGGCTGTTGTAAACTATTGCCAAGTGATAAAGTGGTATTAAAATATTAATGGACACTGGGAGCAGGTGCTCAAGCGTAAAATAGGTATGATATCAAATGATGAGACCGTAATTGAGGACAGAGAATATTAATTATTTATTTGAGCTTGAGACGTCAACGTGCATGTTACCATCTGTGAACACTGAGGTGAAACTGAGGATTGGATCAGAGTTTGATTCACTGGATATCGTGATTAAGGTTGGGTTTGATGATGTTGTACAGGGAATTTGTAGAGTAGATGTAACGTACTCCGAGTCAACCTTGGTCAATCCTCTAGCGTCGTATCCATGTGACTTGTAACTGAGATTTGTAGCATATACTAGACGTGTGCAGCATCTTAATTTAGCCGCGTGATAGTTTATTGATTTAGTTTGTACCTACTACGGGACCAGAGGACTTGGACGTGGTACCGGATCCTCGTCATCACAGCCGGACGCAGGCAAGTGTACCTTGCCACTCTGTATTTCAGATTATAGTTATTTATTATTTTTTATGTACATTGTGCACGTATTTATGTTGACGTTCGATACTTCGTGTCACGCCCCAGTCCCAAAATATCGAGGGACTGGACACGTGGCAATGGCCAGCAGCACGCACTGATGGATAACCCAATTTAATGGAGCCATCAGGGCGTACTTAAGCTGTAAATAAGGTCTACTACACAAGTCACGCTAATCTCATCCATAAAGAAAAGGAAATAAACTGCATAATCAAATGGAAATAAGTAGCAACATCATCACAGCAAATCAGTCGGAGAAACAATCCGACTTAAGTCTGAATAAACTGGCTCTATAGGCCAGGAACAAAAGATGTAAACATGAAATAAATAAATGAGTGCTGGAACAGGCACTCAGGAAAAGTCCTCGGCAGTCACCTCGTCTTCAGTGTTTGGTTCAGCTCCAGCAATAGGTTCAGCTCCGGTCCCGTATACCTCGGGATACTGCTCCTCAGCTAAACCTGGGGACATAATCCATTCCAGGTCCTCAGTGGACATAGCAAGGCACAAATAATACAAGCCAAAATGAATAAACAGTGCAATAAATAATGAAACAGCAGGGTAAACTAAGTAACTAACCATCTATGTGATATGCAAATGAGAGCAACACTAGTACTCAGGCTGAGACCGCTACAAGCTCTGTGTCGGGGAGCCGGTAGCAGTAATAACACGTAAAGGGTCTAGCTCTGCTGGAGAGTCTACAACCTCACAATAATAGTAGATATATATATAACAGCCTGTAGCCTGTGTGTCTCTCCCCACCCAATGTAATCACGCAAACCATGACCATAACGTCTCATGTCCATGTCAGCGGGATTATATCTAATGCAACAAGTCATACTGTCTAATAATAATAACTCTGTCAAGTCCTGTATCCTATTCAGAATCTCCACGAATAACTCGGGAAGATTCTGTCCATGATAGTGTCAAGTGTCCTGGGTTATAGGGTACTTGATAGGTCAAGTACAAAGTAAGGGGGGGTCGTAAATCCATCTCTAAATGACGAACCCAACACCGCGCACGGTGTCAGTACCCGACTATGATCGGGCACTAGGTACGTCATACGTTCCCTAGGTTAAGCAGTTTAAAACAGTTTATATGAATTTGCACAAGAAATCCAGCAGAGTATTTTTACAGAAAATAAGAAAATAATGACTGCAAGTTTGGCAAGGTGCACTTGCCTGATGTTTGGATTCCACTTAGGTCCTGGTTTCAGAAATTTCCAGAGATGTCTCCGAAAGCTGAAATAAACAGTACCATCACGCTCAGAAGGTGTCAATCAGCTAGGATCGCCTGTCCTTGGGTCCAATTTGGAGATAAGGGCAAAAACGGCAATTTTGGGCCAAAACGGGGTCCACCGGTGGGCCCGCTTTGCACCGAAAAATGTGTCAGGGTCAATGGTCTCCAAATTCACCAAACTTAGTGTCAACAGGTCAGGAACGCTGATACGAACCCAATGGAACTTTCAGATTTGAATTCCGATGAGCCGATCACGAAATCGCCCGTCGAGCGGGGCCTGTGGGGCCCACGACACGCGATTTCGTCAACGTTCTCAGAATCGAACCAAACTTGACCCACAGGACCAGCGTATCGCTACGAGTCCGATGGCGCAAGTTTTGTCTCGATCCGACGTGTGTGCACGAAGTTAGGGTGAATTACAGAAAAGGCGGATACGGAGCGATGTTCGCGGATACGCGTTGATTCCGGTGTGCACGCACATCCGAATCAGCTTCCGCGAAATCCCACACGTCCGTATCGACGAGGCGCACATATCTGTGAAGACCGTGCGCGACCAAGTCGTCCCGTTTGGTGGGGCGTACTCAGTTCCGGGGTGAAACAGGGTCTGGTTTTTCCTGTTTTTGGATCGCGGTGTGCGATCACCACAGGACGCGATGCCCCGAGCGGTTTGTCCGGGCACCGAGAGGGTCATACAGGCTTCGCGTAGGAATTTACGGAATCAAAATCGGGGTTACGAGCAGGAAGTTGTGAGTACCTGAAGGGACCCAAAAAACCGGGGTTTCGAACTGTGTTCGAATCGTGTCCTGGACACGTGTCAACTGTGTCCGTGTGTCCAGCAGCGTGTCCGGGTATCCTCGGTCGTGTCCGGGGCTCTGGGGAACTGGTCGACGGTCGGCGAGGCCCTGGAAGGTCCGGCGGGGTCGTCGGACGGCGGCTACGGCGAGGACGCGGGCGGCTCGGCAGCGGCGGAGGGGACGCGGACGGCTCGGCAGCGGCGGACGGACGGCTCGGCTGCTGCGGACGCCTGGGGGGGAAAGCTCGGCGGGTGGAGCGGCGTCAGCCGGAGGAGAGGAGGAGGGGGGTTCGTCGGCGCCGGGGAAGGGGACGGAGGTGGCCGGATCTAGGGTGGTTAGGGTTAGGGTTTCGGCTAGCTTGGGGGAGAAAGGCCGGAGGGGGTAGGCTTTTATAGGGGACTCGAGGAGGGTCGGCCGGGCGGTCGTGGGCGGGAGAAACGGAGGGGGAGGCGACATGGGGAGGTTCTCCGGCCACGTCGCCGGAGAACGCGGCGGGCGGCGGGTTTTTCGGGTCGGCGTGGGTGACAGGGGCGGGTGAGGGTGAAGCGGGTCCGGGTCGGGCGCGGATCCGGGTGAGCGGACCCGCCCGACCCGCTAAGGGTGAGGTTGGGCTGGGCTGGTCGTAATGGGCTCGGCCCACTGGGCCGGGCCGGGCCCAAGGCCGAATAATAAATAATAATAATAGAAATAATAATATTAATTAATTAATTAATTAATTAATTTAGGAAAATAGTTTTTAGGCTTTTAAAAATAGGTCTGATGTCCAATAAAATCCCAAAAAATTATCCTAAGTCCGGTTTTCTATTTTACACCATAAAATCATATTTTCATTACATTTTAATGTTGTTTATTGGCAATTAAAAAATTACAAACTCACTACAGGGCCTATGTAAATTCCTGAAAAATGCATTTTAAATCCCAAAATTGATTTAAAAAAATCTGAAAAATTTAGGGTGTTTACACTTCGCGTCCGGTTCACAACCGGGTGAAGACGTACGTCGTAACGTCTTAGAAAGATTGTTGGATGTTTCGTAGTATCTCGATATGCGTACCTGAGTATATCGACACCCCAGGACACACTCATACATTGTGATTGTACCAGATTCCTGTATCCTGATACTGACATCATGATCAGAGACTGGGATGACCTTAGGGTCGCGTCTGTCGAGTTACTTCCGTGAGTCAAGACTGTTAGATAGAGGTTCAGGTTCAGCGCACAATCGTTGACCGCTTGGGAAGGGGAAGACAGTTACTAGACGTTTGGGCTATACTGCATGCGCTTATATATGTATATGTAGTGATCCTGTATTATAGTGTAGTGGTATCACCCGTGTGTCTCTGTGCTCGGAGCTACGGTACGACCCGTGTGTCTCTGTGTTCGGAGCTACGGTTTATTTTAGAAAGCCCACGCGTCGAACATTGTCTTTAAACTGTGTCACACTAGTTGGATATGATAGAGTACCCTGTCGTGCACTTGTACTTTCTGTTTACTTGGCATATTATATTCTGTACCTTGTTACGTCCCTCTGAGGACCTGGTTCCCTGCCAGTTTTGCAGCATAGATGATTACGGAGCATTTGGAGTTGTTGTTGGAGTTGCAGGTCTTGCGGACATGGTACCAGGTACTCACATTATATCTACCGGCATTATGGTTATTTTATATTGTTTATTTCATCTGCTGTTGTAGCCTAGTTTTTATAGACTCATACTTCTTCTCGAGTCTATTCAAGTTAGTGTGTTATTGGGCGGCCGACTTTAGCACATATAGCTCTTTCTTGTATACTTCTGTACATTGTGGATTGAGACATAGAGGTTTACATTTATGGGATATCTAGATTCTGCCCTTTATATTATAGCTTATACGTATTCGAGTCAGACCAGAGTCTAGTCGAATGCGTAGCTGGCGTGTCACGTATTCCTGGTCCACGTATTTTGGAACTGGGGCATGACACCAGTTGTCACGATTGGTGAATTACGTCAGCATATGTCTAGCCTACACTTTTTATACGTCCAAAGTGCCTCAAGTTGCATTTTACTTAGACGGTTAGGCGACCCCTTAGATGTTTATATTTCAGTACTTATTGGCATATTATTATGTATCTTGTTACGTCCCTCTGAGGACCTGGTCCCTTTCCAGATACGGACGAGCAGGAGTATCCACAGGAGTACGAACCTGGACCTGACTCTACTTACCAGACTGAGGAGGTCTTACCCTCAGAATACCTGTGATTATTTCCACTATTTAGAGATTTTGTTCTACTTCAGTATAGTCTTTTGTAGTGGATTTGTTTCCACCGGACTATCAGACTTGATACTTATCCGTGATATTCAGTTATTATTCAGCTCTTTATTCCTACTTATTATTTGTGCTGTGGATGAGATATAGATTGTGTATGACTTGTTGTGACAGTATATTACCACTGGTGGATTGTGTAAACACCCTGATTTTTCAGAATATTTTTAATATAATTTTACCCGGATTTTTCAGTATTTTCTGGATGAAGAACCAAGGTAATTGTGATCAAAGGATTATTAAATAAAGTTTATTGGTGTTAAAATATTATGGAAATAATATTTTATGGTATAAAATGGAAAACCGGACGCATGGTATTTTTCGGGAAATTTATTGGACTCCGGAAGCGCGTTTTAGGACCTGTAAACTATTTGGATGATTAAACCGAGTTAAACCAGACCAAACCAAGCAAACCCACCCTGCCTGAACCGAACCCAGCTTATTGGGTCGGGTCAGGTCGGATCCGAGCCAAACCCGACCCGGACCCGTAATCCAACCGAACCCTAGAATTCTTTGCGGGTCGGAACAGTGATACCGACCCGGCGGCGCCCCTATAAGTGTGCCTCGGCGTTCGTGCCCTAGGCAGCCTCCTCCTCGAGATCCCCAGCAGCCGTCTCGCTCTCCTCCTCCTTCGCCGTACCCTGGAACCCTAGCTAGCCGCCGTCAACTTCCCCCACGGCAGCCTTCTCTTCTCCCCACGGCCCCGACCGGTTGAGCAACCCCGACCCCGACAGCATCCGTCAAACTCCTCACATCCCTCCGCCCCGCTGTAGCCCCGAGCGACGTCGCCCCGCCCAACTCCCTGCCTCGACCCACCTGCCACCCGATGGACCACTCGCCGTTACATACTTCCGCCACCCCTCGATCGCCCCTCCGGTCTGCTGCACACAGCGGCTCCACCCCGCTGCCGAGCCTCTCTCCGCCAACCCGAGCACAGCCCTCTCTGACGGTTCGCCGACGGACTCCTGAACCCTAGCTCGAACTCACGAGGACACGAGGACACGGGAATCTTTGACCAGGATCCGACAACTCAATCGCAGGACACGAAGTTGACTCTCGGACGCGTGAAATTTAGCGTTCACGGAGCCCTGTTCAGGTACCGTTTTCTCCCACCTCGCAACCCCGATTTAGTTTCCGTCAGCTGCTACGCGTAGACTGTATAACCCTCTCGGTGCCCGTGCAATCCGCTTGGTGCATCACGTCCTGTGGTGATCGTAAACCGTGATCCAAAAACAGGAAAACCAACACCCCATTTTTCCCGGAACTGAGTGCGCCCCGCCAAACAGGATGACTTGGTCATGCGCGGTCTTTACAGATACGTGCGTGTCATTGATACGAACATGTGGAATTTCGCTGAAGTCGATTCGGATGTGCGTGCACACCGGAATCAACGCGTATCCGCGGACAACGCCCCGTATCTGACCTTTCTGGAATATATTGTAACTCTGTGTACACACGTCGGATCGAGACGAAACTTGCGCCATCAGACTCGTAGTAATACGCTGGTCCTGTGACCCAAGTTTGGTCCGATTCTGAGAACGTTGACAAAATTGTGTATTGTGGGCCCCACATGCTCCACTCGACGGGCAATTTTGTGATCGGCTCATCGGAATCTAATTCTAGAAGTTCCGTTGGGTTCGTATCATCGTTCCAGACCTGTTGACACTGAGTTTGACGAATTTGGAGACCTTTGACCCTGACGCACTTTTCGGTGCAAAGTGGCCCACCTGTGGACCCCGCTTTGGCCCGAAAATAACCTTTTTGTCCCTGTGTCCAAATTGGACGTAAGGACAGGCGTTTCTAGCTATTTGACATCTTCTGAGACTATTGGTGATGTTTATTACAGCTTTTGGAGTAGTACCTACCGGATCCACAGATACAGGGACAGTTGTTGGTATTCAGACATAAGGCAAGTGTACCTTGCCAAACTCTGCAATATTGTTTTATATTTTTCTGGCTTCATTATATTGCTGTGCATGCTCAACCTAGGACCGTGTGACGTACTGAGCGTCCGATTATCAGTCGGGTGCCAACACCGTACGTGGTGTTGGGTACGGTCATCTAGAGATGGACATTCGTGACACTTTATATTCTCGTACTGGTCTTACCAAGTACACATTGACCCAGGACACTTGACACTACTCATGAGACATGATTTTTTCGAGATATTCGTGGTGATTCTGTATAGGACTTGACATGGACATTATATTCTTAGATATTGTATGACTTGTTGCATTAGCTATGACCCCGCTTGACATGGACATGAGACGTTATGGTCATGATAGGCGTGGTTACATTGGGTGGGGAGAGACACACAGGCTACAGGCTGTTTTATATATATATCTTCTATTATTGAGAGGTCGTAGACTCTCGGAGCAGAGCTAGACCCACTACCGGCTCCCCGACACAGAGCTTGTAGTGGCTCAGCCTGAGACTAGTGATGCTCTCACTTGCATTTCACTTAGATGGTTACATATTTACCCTATTGTTTCATTTAGTTATTTACTTGCTGCACTGCTTATTTATTTATTGGCATGAGCTTTCTTATACCTTGTTATGTCCCCTGAGGACCTGGATCCGGATTTTGTCCCCAGATTCTGCAGACGAGGTTTATCCCGAGATATACGGGACCGGAGCAGGAGCTGGACCGACATCCGAGGACGAGGTGTTAGCCGAAGACTTCTCCTGAGCATCCATGTTTCATGTTCAGCATTTATTTATTTATTTTAGTCATTTATATTCTGGTTTGTTGAACCTTTGTAACAGATATTTATCGGGTTGTTCCCCGAAGCACTTTGTTGAGACTAGTTGATAATTTACTTTCCTTATTTATTCTGTGGATCATATTTTATATCTTGTGTGGATGAGATTAGTTGTGCCATGATTGTCGTAGACTTGTTTTACAGCTTAAGTATGTCCTGATGGATCCATTAAATTGGGTTTGTCCATTGGTGCATACTGCTGGCCATTGCCACGTGTCTAGTCCCTCGGTATTTTGGGACTGGGGCGTGACATGGTTTTTGTGGTGGCCCATGCAGGTCTACGACTAAATTGTTCGGTTTCAACTTAGGAACTGAACCAGCCTGCCCTAAGGATAGATTTTAGGATCTCATCCATTATTTAAACCATTATTGAACTCTATATCGAACTCGAAATTATTACTTGAATTGCATCCTGTATTGATTCCTCTGAGCGTTCTTACAGTTTATATTTTGGTTGCAGAGAAATGGATCCCAGGAATGGAGACGAGATTTCTTTGGACACGCCACACGACGCTGTGGTTACTGATATAGACGGAGTGACTCCAGGGAATGGAGGACAAGCATCGCAGAACAATCAAACCGGTCAGCCTAATCCAAGGTTCCGGAGAGATGATATCCCACCTCCACCACAGTTCACTCCCCAGATGCCAGTTTTCCTGCCCGGATAAGCCATGGACGGGCAACAGATATTCCAGATGATGTATGCCATGATGCAGGCCCAGCAGCAGATTCAGCAAGAGGCCCATCGCCAGGAGGTAGAGTATCTGAGGACCAGCCTGGTATCCGCATTGGAGCAGGCAAATCCACCAACGAGGCGAACAACGACGGGATCTATCACCGATTTTTGTCATCTCAAGCCTCGTACATTTTCTGGCAAAGAAGGGCCAACAGAAGTTCATGAATGGCTCACTAACATTCAGCATCAGTTGGAAGCCGCTGAACTTTCGAGAGAGAAGTGGATGACTGCAGTCAGAATGCAGTTAACTGATAATGTGCATCACTGGTGGTTAGCAGAAGAAAGGAGGCTCGGACAAGACCGAGTCACATGGGAAGAGTTCTCCAGACTCTTCCAAGAGATGTACATTCCGGCAGTTGCACGATCAGAGCTCAGAGATAAGTTCAACCGCCTCATCCAAGGCAGTATGACAGTGGAGGAATACAACGCGGAATTTATACGCCTAAGTCGCTTCGCTCCAACATTGATCTCGACAGAGGAAGAGAAAGCTGACAAGTTCTTTGACGGACTGAAGTTCGAGCTTCAGAGATTGATTGGCTCGGTCGCACCTACAACTTATACCGATGTCCTTGCAGCAGCACGACGCATGGAGCGCGTCACTAGAAGGGAGTCAAATTTGAAGAGGCCGGTCACATCAACTCCATCCAAGATAGCACCTGGAGATTCTGCGAAACGATTCCAGAGGAGTATGCCAGAGAGAGCAGCACATAGGGATAGACCTCTTCCTACTTGTCACCACTGCGGCAAAGTATGACACATTGAGAAGGAATATAGGCGTAAGTTGGGACTATATCTGAGCTGCGGATCCAACCAGCACTTTTCCAGGGACTGTTCTGAACGCAGAGACGGAGCACCGAGACTAGCTTTACCTGCACCACGACCAGCTACAGGAGCAGTAGGAGCACAGCAGACAGGAGCTGGAGGAGTCAGACCACCAGCTACAGGAGGCTACCAGCAGAGACCACTACTGGCACCACAGGCAGCCCTATTTCAGCAGCAGCAGCAGAGAGGACCAGCTCAGGGTCGAGGCCAGGCATTCGCATTAGCTGTTGAGCAGGAAGCTACTGCAGGCAAAGTCATCGCAGGTACTATTTTAGTAGCTTCATTACCAGCTGTAGCATTATTTGATTCTGGAGCATCGTATTCATTTATAGCAGCTAGCTTTGTAGCCACCCATAGAGTAGCTACCGCACCCCTTCCGAAGATGAAGAGAATTCTTACGAGAGGTGGAATTATTACGGTTAGTGATGTCTGTAGATCATGTTCTGTAGTAGTTTATGGAAGAGAGATGCGAGCCCAATTTTTTATCTTTTCTATGCCTGACTATGACGTTGTACTTGGTATGGACTGGTTAAGTCAGTACCATGTGTCACGCCCCGGTCCCGCCTGGGCCGCCGCTCCGCCCTGCCCCGCCCCGTGCGGCCGGGATTAACGAACCGGGCACGAATCACCGTGCCTCGGCGCGCCGGACGCGAATCACCGTGCCCGTCCCGCGGGTGCGAGGGAGGAAGGGAGCCATGCGAATGGCCCGTTCGAGCTTTCGGGGGACGTGATGCCGCACGGGCCTGGGGTTGCGCCCGTACAAGGCCGATCGTTTAAGTTCAGAGTTGGCTATCATCGCATCTATCGAGTAAGCAGCGGAAAGGGACTTGTTGCAATGCAATGCATTTAGCCAACTGAGTGTTCGGGACAATCGAGGCAACTTGGGTTTCCTTTAGCAAAGGCACACGTTCGTTCCATACATTATGCCCCCTTATACGATAGCATTCTCGGGGCAACAATCGAAACCAGGATTCCGGGTCTTGGGGACTGTGGCACGCCTATCGCTCCCTCGGACGATCCAGTACCTGCAAGCAAGTAAACTGTTGGTGGGTCAGCACTTTATACAAGTACTGGTGAGATAAATCAACTGAACAGAAACAAGCATTCACTCAAACAGGCACTAAGTAATCATGTTATAAAATATTACATTACTAGTGATCTTTCTAGTTTTACCTAGGTTCGTTTCATGCAGTTCTAGCAGAGTCGATTTACTTGTTTGGAAACATGTTTGGAAACAGAGTTTCATATTGAATATGCAAGCAAGCAAACCGTTCATGTTTTAGGGTGTGCGCAGCGTGTCTCGTGCGACTCGAGGGTCTGATGCATAGCTAGACACACAATGCACATTCTTAGGGGCAGTCACTATCCAAGCCAACACAATGACTTAGCTATATGCAGGGCGGTCCCCGAGTATCTCAGGATCGGCAGCTGGTGGAACAGCATACCAATGACTCATTTGTCTGATGCTAATGGTAGCTGTGACTCATGGTTGCTTTTCACTATCATGGTAGCAGCCATGACACATGTAGTTCATCTCTCCACCAAAAGCCATTGTCCGACCGCGTGCGAATGCATGGAACACTATCAAATAAACTCTAGTATACAAACGAGACGAACCATCAGAATACACTCATTGTTGCGGGGCAATCCGACTTATCACTTGAACATGTTCAGGCACAGTATGGTTCTCTCGAAGCATAGACGATAGTGAACATGTTCATGCACTCAAAGCAGGCGATTCAGGATTCTCGTTAAGCAGACATTGATTCAAAGACAAGCTAGGTGAGTTCGTTCATTAACATGCAAGGCAGGTTCTATCATTCTCTTATGAAAATATTGCAAGTAAAAACTCAGGTTATTATTAAGGCGTGCAAGAATCAGAGAACGAAGTTCTGCCCACTCACCTTGATACATAACACCGGCGCGGAGCGGGGCGTTACACCATGCGACTCTTGATTGTCGGCTTGGGCGGGTTATATTTAGACCGCCTGGACATGCAGAATTCGAGTTTCTTCGAGGAGCAGTAGAACAAGGAGTTCAGCCTACTCTTAGGGTACTATCTGTAGAAGGGGAGATAGGGTACCCAAGAGTCATCTCAGAATTTATGGATGTATTTCCTGATGATCTTCCAGGTTTACCACCTGATCGGGAAATAGAGTTCACAATAGACTTAACTCCAGGAGCAGAGCCTATCACTTCATCAGTATATCGGCTAGCACCTAAGGAGTTAGTGGAGTTGAAAGAACAAGTTGACGACCTTCTGGATAAGGGTTTCATTCGGCCCAGTGTTTCACCTTGGGGAGCCCCCATATTATTTGTGCCGAAGAAGGATGGAACAGTACAATTATGCATTGACTACAGGGCACTGAATGCTGTGACCATCAAGAACAGGTATCCCTTACCACGCATTGATGATCTATTCGATCAATTGAGTGGTGCAAGGGTATTCTCGAAGATTGACCTTCGATCCGGCTATCATCAGATCAAAGTAAGGAAGGAAGACATCCCGAAGACAGCTTTCAGGACCAAGTATGGACATTATGAGTTCTTGGTAATGCCGTTTGGTTTAACCAACGCGCCAGCAGTGTTTATGAGTTTAATGAACAGAGTCTTTCATCAGTTCTTGGATAAATTCGTGGTGGTATTCATTGATGACATTCTCATATATTCCAAGAGCCATGAAGAGCACGAGGAGCATCTCAGGATCGTGTTAGAGACCTTGAGACAGGAGAAGTTATACGCCAAACTTAGTAAGTGTGAGTTCTGTATGGACAAAGTGCCTTTCTTGGGACATATCATCTCAGGAGGACTTTTAGTGGATCCAGAGAAAGTTGCGGCAATAGAGACTTGGCCTACACCCACATCAGTTGCAGAGGTGAGAAGTTTTCTCGGACTTGCGGGATATTACCGAAGGTTTGTAGAAAATTTCTCGAGGATTGCAGAACCGATGACGAAGCTGACACGTAAAGACCAGGAGTTTATATGGACAAAAGACTGCCAGAAGGCCTTCGAAGAGTTGAAGAGAAGATTAACAACAGCACCTGTCTTGACTCTTCCTTCAGGGTCAGGAGGTTTTGTTGTTTACAGTGATGCATCGGGTAGTGGACTAGGATGTGTTTTGATGCAACATGGCAAAGTTATTGCTTATGCGTCAAGACAGTTGAAGGTCCACGAGAAGAACTACCCAACACACGATCTGGAGTTAGCAGCAGTTATATTTGCATTGAAGATTTGGAGGCACTACCTTTATGGGGAGAAAGTGGACATCTTTATAGATCACAAAAGTCTGAAGTATGTATATACTCAGAAGGAGCTTAACATGAGGCAGAGGCGTTGGCTTGAATTGATGGTAGATTTTGACATAGATCTGCAGTACCATCCGGGAAAGGCGAATGTTGTTGCAGATGCGCTCAGCAGGAAGCCTACGGCTTATTTCTTGACGATGTAGCCCGAGTTATTGAGAGATCTACAGGAGCTTCAGATAGAGGTTGTCTTACCAGGACAGAATGGCTTAATGGCTAATCTTGAAATTAAGTCATCACTCGTGGAGAAGATTAAGGAGGCATTGCCCACCGATGCTAGATTTAGAAGATTGAAGGAGAGGACAGAAGCAGGCATGCAGTCAGGACTTCGCATTCACGAAGACGGAACATTGAGGTTCAGAAATCGCCTGTATGTTCCAAATGGAGAATTGAGACAAGAGTTAATGACTGAAGCACATAGCTCTATGTACTCTGTTCACCCAGGAGGAACAAAGATGTACCGAGACTTGAGACAGTATTACTGGTGGCATGGAATAAAAAGGGAGATTGCAAGATTCGTGGCCAAATGCTTAGTCTGCCAGCAAGTAAAGGCCGAGCATCAGAGGACTGCAGGTATGTTACAGCCACTTCCTATACCAGAATGGAAGTGGGAACATATCACGATGGATTTTGTCACAGGATTTTCAAGGAGCCCCAGCGGAAGAGATGTAGTATGGGTCATCGTGGATAGACTCACTAAATCGGCACACTTCTTGCCATTTAGAGTTGGACAGTCCACAGAGGTACTAGCTGACATGTATATGCGACAAATCGTCAAATTACATGGAGTGCCTGTTAGTATTGTATCGGATCGAGATTCCAGATTTATATCTCATTTCTGGAGAAGCATGCAAGAGAGTCTGGGCACCAGACTCAAATTCAGCACGGCTTACCACCCGCAGACAGATGGCCAATCGGAGCGCACCATTCATATCTTGGAGGATATGTTGTGATCATGTATGCTAGACTTTGGAGGATCTTGGGAAGATCATTTGCACTTAGTGGAGTTCTCCTGCAACAACAATTATCAGGCCAGCATTCAGATGGCACCATTCAAGACATTATATGGAAGAAAGTGCAGATCGCCTATATGTTGGAGTGACGTTGGTGAACGTCAAATACTGGGTCCAGAATTGGTAACGCAAACAGTGGAAAAGGTGAAACAGATACATAATCATCTACGAGCAGCTCAGGACAGACAGAAGCATTGGGCAGATACACACAGACGTTCCCTAGAGTTCAAGGAAGGAGAGCACGTGTTCTTGAGGATTTCGCCCACCCATGGTACTATCAGATTCGGGAGCAGAGGCAAGTTGAGTCCAAGGTATATTGGGCCATTTGACATTCTAGAGCGCGTTGGTGAGGTGACTTATCGTCTGGCATTACCTCCATCCTTAGAGGGAGTGCACGACGTATTCCACGTCTCCCAGCTGCGAAGGTACGTGACCGACCCAAGTCACGTAGTCGATCATTCGGAGATCGCAGTAGGCCCAAGCTTGAGATATGAAGAACAACCAGTTGGCATCCTCGACGTCAGCGAGAAGACATTGCGGGGACAGACAATTAGACTGGCTCGTGTAGCATGGAAACATCATTCTCCTGGCGAATCGACCTGGGAACGAGAAGATAGTATGCGCCAGCGTTACCCCCACTTGTTCGAGGAGGCAGTTATAAACTAAGCAACCATGTATTTCCATAATTCTTTCTTTAATAGCTTATTCTTTGATTGCGAGGACGTAATCCTTTTAAGGAGGGAAGATTGTAAACACCCTGATTTTTCAGAATATTTTTAATATAATTTTACCCGGATTTTTCAGTATTTTTTGGATGAAGAACCAAGGTAATTATGATCAAAGGATTTTTAAATAAAGTTTATTGGTGTTAAAATATTATGAAAATAATATTTTATGGTGTAAAATGGAAAACCGGACGCGTGGTATTTTTCGGTGAATTTATTGGACTCCGGAAGCGCGTTTTAGGACCTGTAAACTATTTAGATGACTAAACCGAGTTAAACCAGACCAAACCAAGCAAACCCACCCTGCCTGAATCGAACCCAGCTTATTGGGTCGGGTCGGGTCGGATCCGAGCCAAACCCGACCCGGACCCGCAATCCAACCGAACCCTAGAATTCTTTGCGGGTCGGAACAGTGATACCGACCCGGCGGCGCCCCTATAAGTGTGCCTCGGTGTTCGTGCCCTAGGCAGCCTCCTCCTCGAGATCCCCAACAGCCGCCTCGCTCTCCTTCTCCTTTGCCGTACCCTGGAACCCTAGCTAGCCGCCGTCAACTTCCCCCACGGCAGCCTTCTCTTCTCCCCACGGCCCCGACCGGTTGAGCGACCCCGACCCCGACAGCATCCGTCAAACTCCTCACATCCCTCCGCCCCGCTGTAGCCCCGAGCGACGTCGCCCCGCCCAACTCCCCGCCTCGACCCACCTGCCACCCGACGGACCACTCGCCGTGGCATACTTCCGCCACCCCTCGATCGCCCCTCCGGTCTGCTGCACACAGCGGCTCCACCCCGCTGCCGAGCCTCTCTCCGCCAACCCAAGCACAGCCCTCTCCGACGGTTCGCCGACGGACTCCTGAACCCTAGCTCGAACTCACGAGGACACGAGGACACGGGAATCTTTGACCAGGATCCGGCAACTCGATCGCAGGACACGAAGTTGACTCTCGGACGCGTAAAATTCAGCGTTCACGGAGCCCTGTTCAGGTACCATTTTCTCCCACCTCGTAACCCCGATTTAGTTTCCGTCAGCTGCTACGCGTAGACTGTATAACCCTCTCGGTGCCTGTGCAACCCGCTCGGTGCATCGCGTCCTGTGGTGATCACAAACCGCGATCCAAAAACAAGAAAACCAACACCCCATTTTCCCCTGGAACTGAGTGCGTCCCGCCAAACAGGACGATTTGGTCACGTCCGGTCTTCACAGATACATGCGCGTCGTTGATACGGACGTGTAGGATTTCACTGAAGTCGATTCGGATGTACGTGCACACCGGAATCAACGCGTATCCGCGGACAACGCCCCGTATCTGACCTTTCTGGAACACGCTGTAACTCTGTGTACACACGTCAGATCGAGACAAAACTGATGCCATCGGACTCGTAGCAATACGCTGGTCCTGTGACCCAAGTTTGGTCCGATTCTGAGAACGTTGACAAAATCGTGTATCGTGGGCCCCACATGCTCCACTCGACGGGCGATTTTGTGATCGGCTCATCGGAATCCAATTCTGGAAGTTCCATTGGGTTCATATCATCGTTTCTGACCTGTTGACACTGAGTTTGACGAAGTTGGAGACCTTTGACCCTGACACGCTTTTCGGTGTAGTGGCCCACCTGTGGACCCCGCTTTGGCCCAGAAATGATCTTTTTGCCCCTGTGTCCAAATTGGACGTAAGGACAGACGTTTCTAGCTATTTGATATCTTCTGAGACTGTTGGTGATGTTTATTACAGCTTTTGGAGTAGTACCTACCGGATCCACAGATACAGGGACAGTTGTTGGTATTCGGACATCAGGCAAGTGTACTTTGCCAAACTCTGCAGTATTGTTTTATATTTTCCTGGCTTCATTATATTGCTGTGAATGCTCAACCTAGGATCGTGTGACGTACTGAGCGTCCGATTATCAGTCGGGTGCCAACACCGTACGTGGTGTTGGGTACGGTCATCTAGAGATGGACATTCGTGACACTTTATATTCTCGTACTGGTCTTACCAAGTACACATTGACCCAGGACGCTTGACACTACTCATGAGACAGTATTTTCCCGAGATATTCGTAGTGATTCTGTATAGGACTTGACATGGACATTATATTCTTAGATATTGTATGACTTGTTGCATTAGCTATGACCCCGCTTGACATGGACATGAGACGTTATGGTCATGATAGGCGTGGTTACATTGGGTGGGGAGAGACACACAGGCTACAGACTGTTTTATATATATATATCTTCTATTATTGAGAGGTCGTAGACTCTCGGAGCAGAGCTAGACCCACTACCGGTTATTACCGCTACCCGGCTCCCCGACACAGAGCTTGTAGTGGCTCAGCCTGAGACTAGTGATGCTCTCACTTGCATTTCACTTAGATGGTTACATATTTACCCTATTGTTTCATTTAGTTATTTACTTGCTGCACTGCTTATTTATTTATTGGCATGAGCTTTCTTGTACCTTGCTATGTCCCCTGAGGACCTGGATCCGGATTTTGTCCCCAGATTTTGCAGACGAGGTTTATCCCGAGATATACGGGACCGGAGCAGGAGCTGGACCGACATCCGAGGACGAGGTGTTAGCCGAAGACTTCTCCTGAGCATCCATGTTTCATGTTCAGCATTTATTTATTTATTTATTTCAGTCATTTATATTCTGGTCTGTTGAACCTTTGTAACAGATATTTATCGGGTTGTTCCCCGAAGCACTTTGTTAAGACTAGCTGATGATTTACTTTTCTTATTTATTCTGTGGATCATATTCTATATCTTGTGTGGATGAGATTAGTTATGCCATGATTGTCGTAGACTTGTTTTACAGCTTAAGTATGCCCTGATGGATCCATTAAATTGGGTTTGTCCATTGGTGCGTACTGCTGGCCATTGCCACGTGTCTAGTCCCTCGGTATTTTGGGACTAGGGCGTGACAGATTGCATATTCATTTACAGCGTACGTGTGTATATGATTTTCATATATTGGAGTTCGTATACATACGGCTGGGCGTGTTACGTATTCCTAGTCCTACGTATTTTGGAACTGGGGCGTGACAGAGTTAGACGCGAAAACCGCCTTCACTCGCCGAATAAGTCGAGCTGACCATTGCACTCCAAGTATAATTGGAATACTAAGACGCCGACGGGAACCCAAGATATACTACCAATGCCTGACCGTCTAATGAAAGACATAACTAAAATAAAATCATGAAGATGGTACCTGCGACACCTGAGGCACTTCCCTCATGCTGGATAGGATACTGGAATTGCCCCTGAGACTGCGCATACAATTGTGCTCTGCGTCTCACAAAATCAACCCGTATCACAAAACATCATGACACGGCCTACTCGTATCCAATTGTGGACACGACACTAGTCTCATACAACCAATATAGTGTCAATTTAGTCCAATTGGCCAATTGGCAAACACATGGTGCACCAATCTTGGATTTCTTCTAAATTGGGCACAAAATACACCATAACCTTCACAATAGGGGTCCCTAGAGGTCAATTATTCTTCCTATAGGTAGCCCTAGTCTATAGGTCGGTTCCTAATTATTAAATTGCACAAATGGAACCTAATTTAAGAGAAAATTATGAATTATACCTATTGGGAGATAGATTCCCAATGAAATGCTCAATGGACATAATTAGGACACAAGCTCCTAGACAAATTCTCCTTCTCCAAATGCTCATTGCAAATTCAAACTCCAATGTTCCTTAGATGATGCAAACGGAAGGAAAATATGAGTAATTTGAGAGAGATTGATGGAGGGATGAATCAATTTAGGGAAGAACACAATTGTGGATCTAAATTAGAATAAAAATGAGAGGAAGGAGAGAGAAATTCCCTCCCTATAAGGGGTCGGCCACTAACCCCGTTCCCAAGCAATGTACAATGACACCATTACCCATATTGGGTTGTCATGATGGAAATTAGTTAAGGAGGAAAGGTTCTACTCCTAATGGATGTTAATTAAATCACTAACTAATCAAGGGTGACTAATTATTGGGCCTAACTTGGGTTAACTTAAATGTTGGTCCATGGTTCATAACAAGTCTAGTTAGGTCCACTAACACAAGTCTAATAATTAGGCTAGCCTACTAACAGTAAATAATAAATACAATAATTAAATATAAATACATGCACAATAATTAAATAATTATGGAATGACCAAAATATCCCTAGTTAGAAAATGTGGTAGTGACACCGGCCGCATTGACTCTTGCTATGTGAAAAATCTCATGCGTTCAGTGTTCCATACATTCAGCTTAGGGGCGCATATGCAAAGACAATCATGCGCCTAACAAGATAGACGTCATACTGGAAGGGGCGCATGAAGCTGGTCGCATGGAACTCCTTCGTCCCAAAACAACACAAACTTCATAAAAAAACTTCAAAAATTCGAAAATTTGTTTCCTTTATAAAATCTTCATTTTAACTCCGAATCAAGTGAACCAAAAGCCAAAATGCTCAAAATCAAATGCTCTATCAACCACAAAAACTAATTTTTTTTCTCTAAAATACCATCTTTTAGTAGATCAAAATCATAAAAACACATGGAACCTATTGAAATCCTAAACTTCAAATTCAGATATACTCATCAAAATCTAAAACTCTAAGAACTAAATATGATTAACAACTAAATGAGAACATTTTACATCAAATACATATTTAATTCACCAACTTATGCAAAAATCCAAAAATTAAGGTTTCACCGTTGAGCAAGATGCACTTGCCTCGAGTGGCTCATAGCCTCTACCTCTCACGGTCCAAGTCACAACAACTTCTCCCTAAGGCTAGGGTTTGGCTAGAGAGAGCTTGAGTGTCACCCTCACATTTCCATCCAAGGGTAGTTTGGTAATTGTCAATGGGTATATTTATTTTTAGATTTATTTATAATTAATAATTATACATAGCTTGATTTAATTTTTTATTGTATTATTTAATTGTTGCTAGTTGTGGAATTATTTTGGACTTGTGTAGTGGACCTAACCATTTATTTAGAAGCATGAACAAACTTTTGGACTAGTCTAAGTTGAGCCCATAAATTAGGCCCATGGATTAAGAAACATGATTAATTAGTGAAACCATTAGACTAGAACCTTCCCTCCCTAATTATTTCTTCATGAGAGGCCCCAATGGGTATTTGGGATATTACACATTGCTTGGGGAGGGGTTTATGACCAGCCATAATTGAGAGGAGAGAGAGTGGTCTCATTTTAATTCTTTCCCAAAATTTCTAGATCTACTTTTCTCCCTTTCATTTTTCCTCCTTTTCTTCATCATTTCTCCACCAAATCTTCACCAAACTCATTCTAAATTCATCATTGAAGCCTCTACATCAATGATCTACAAGCAAGGAGCAAGGAGCAAGGAGGAGGAGGCCAAGATCTACAAGGAGAGGAGCTACTTGTCATTTGGGACCTTTTCATTGGGAATCCATCTCCCAATAGGTACAAATCAGTTTTCCCCCTTCCTATAGACTATAGATCTGAGATTTTACCATGAGAAACCACCCCACATGCATAGGTTACCCATAGGTTTTGGTTTGGAATCATTTGGAGACCTACGGTGGAAGTTATGTCCATTTTGGTGTCGATTTTGGGGGAATTACAAAATTGGCACATGTAGTGCTTGTCAATGGATCTAATAGATCTATTTAACCCTTGATTGTTTGTTTGTAGCTTGTTTCGTGTCCACAATTAGATACGTGTGGGCCGAATCTCGTCGATTTGATAAAACGGTCGATTTTGGGGGTTTTCCTCCGACATGGGACCATGTGCAAATCATATGGTGACACGGATACGTAGACACTCTAATTTCTATATGTATTGATCATAAATTATGTATTAGACTTATACGTGTCCTCCGGGATACGTTTGGTTGTGAGTTGGGGGCCGTGTCGCAAGCGTATCATAGAAAAGTGTGATACGGGTGCATTGCACTCCATGTGTTTGTGTTTTGGCTCATTCCACTATACATGCATATGTAAATATATTTGTATATACTATCTATGCAATAATTGGAGTATATAATGGTGTATTTTGAGTTTTTGTGTTTATGTGTGTGTATATGTATATATTGAGGGTATCTAGATATATAGTACTATGAGTATATGTCTATATATATATATATATGTTAGTGTATATAATATGTATATATATATATATCTATTCGTATATAAATCTATTTGTATACCTATACGTTGATTCTTAGGTGTGGCTAAGTATTTGCATATATAGCTAGTGATTAATATGTATGAGTATATCTATATGTTTTGGTATCTATATATTAGTGTTATGCATATAGATTGATAGGTATGAGGGGTAGCACATGCATCTATGTATATAGATATTTAGATATCTATGGGTGTGTACTTATATATATATATATATATATATATATATATATATATATATATATATATATATATATATATACACACACACACACTTAGAGATTGTTAGTGTATTTGTGTATGTGTGACTGTGTGACTTGGAGGGTCGAGCATCCCTATTGAGGCAGTGGAGATCACTGCCTAGGAAGAACTGAACTGCAGTTGGCAGCAACCTTCAGGAAACAGAGCTACAGTGAAGGCAGCAGTAGGCAGCATCCTACAGTTTTGAGCAGTTGCACACAGTGGCACACATTGGTATCAGTAACCTGCAGTTGTATCAGTAACCTGCAGTTGCACATATTGGTATCAATAACCTGCAGTTGCACACAGTTGCACAGCAGCAAGGGAGTCAGTGCCAGTGCAGTTGGGAATGGAAGGGACAGCAGCAGCAGCTCCAAGTCTCGATCACCTTCGAGCAGTCCACTGCAAGCCACAGCAGGTATCAGTGGCTGAACTCACTGTTCAGGTACCTGTTTTCCTGTATTTCAGTTAAGTATAGAGATGGGTTTCAGTTTTGAGGCATTGGAGTTCTTTAAATAGTAAGTTAGTTGTACAGGGGTTAGCATCTACAAAACTAAGTATACTAGTGATATAATTAGTTAATTGGTACCAGGTGCTTTAATTTAAAGTATTAGTTGGAAATAGTAGTGGTTTGTATCAATTGGTATCTCATTGTTGGTACAGAAGTATATCCTATTAATTAGCTAGTGGTTGGTGGTGATTTTCTACAGCGGTTAGTTAGCTATGTATGCGTATCCTGTGTCTGTTAGTTACCTATTTAGAAAGTGCATTAAGTAGGTGACTATATATATATCCTCTGCAGTATTATTAGACAGGCTATCTATATGTATAGATAACTAATAGATATTTGTTATATTAGTCAGAATTATACTAGTATATAATACAGTGTCAGTTTTGTGGTTAGTTGAGATGGGTATTGGGTTGGTTTTGTTAGAGTATCAGTTAGTTGGTTAACTATGCATATTTATATATCTAGGTAATTAAGCTATTGTTAAGTTAGATAAACATGTATTCTAGTAGATAATGTTCATAAATAAGATGTAGTATGGTGTAGTGGCATAGCTAGTATTAGTTAGTTATATACCATATTAGTTATACTCGTGCTGGGTTGCCTTGGGATACTAATGTATCACCAAGGTATCCTAATTCTATTGGTTTTATCTAGTATTAAATGATCGACTTGAATATATATATCTAAAACCTATTTTTCATATTAGAAACTTGCGTATCTTGAGATACGACCCTTTTGAGTGTTTTAATTATTCTTAGTTTAGCATGTATATCATAGCTTCATAGTGTATTGACTTAGTGACTTAGCATTTGACTCTTGCAACCTAGATCGCATCGGTTTGACTTAGAAATGGTGTATCGACCTAGAATTTCATCAACTTCAGTTATTTTTATTATCAAACCTTGTATTGATGCAACATACCATATATAGGTTGTAAGACACCGGCTTGGGTATCGAGAGACACACCTTGCTCAGGACGTCAGGCGAGTATATTTCTCTGATTGTTTTCAATTCATAATATTGTGTATATGCATGTTCTAGAATTGTATACATTGATCCCGATACAGTAATTTTCACGGACTAGTGCTATATGGATCCCGTCATGAGGTGTTATCCCCTACCGTGTTCAGCGGGTACTCGTATATATTGTATCTCATCGTGTATACTGGGTATTGATGTTACTTCGTGTTCACACACTGCTCGTGTTCAATGTTCTTATTCGTGTACACCCACCGCTCGTGTTCGGTGGTTATGATATTCGTGTACACCCACTGCTTGTGATAGTGGTTATATTTTCGTGTTCATAGCGTGTCGTGATTGGATCCATCGGTATTAGTTGGGGGTGGGAGAGTAGGAGTTGATTATGTGATCAAAGCCATTGTTGCAAATCGTGTACATTCTGATTACATACTTCACTTGTAATCCGTCTTACCTGATCATGTTCACCCAACCCGATCACATAATGAACTCGTATTCTGAGGCACAGTAGTTAGTTTTAGATTGCAGTTACTTCATCATATTGCTGATATCCATATTGTTGATCTATATACCCTCGTACATTACCTGTATATATATCTTATTCATCTTCCATATGTTCTGTGATCTTGTATTTCATTTCTATATCTGTTTATATGCTCGATTATGCTATTGAAACTGCTTTCAGAGGTATGTACTTCATTCCAATCCTGACTGGATATATTTTTTCAAATGACTGGCTTCTAGAGCAGTGTCCCACCTACTACGGGCCGCAGGACGACGTACCTATAGATGACACTCTTATTGACCAGGGAGACTTAGTAGCAGAGCCCGAGGAGGTTTAGACTATTTTGTATCTGAGATTGTATTAGACTATTTTCTGTTGTGGATTCACATCTTGTATATTATTCAGATTGTGGATTTGTACCTTTATTCTTCCCTCGCTATTTCCATTTGTGCATTTTTTTTCCTTAGCTTGTTTGTGATTGAGATTAGTTATTCATGTGAGATGCCATATTGCTCCTCCGTTGGGAGTTGAGATGTTTGACAGGTACCATAATATATTATTGAGATGTTAGATAGTTAGAAATGACCCAGACAGCGTTCTACCGCCGATTCTGCGGCGTAGGCTGGCATAACCACGTACTCGTGCCCGAATATCCGGGTGCGGATCGTGACATTGAGGGAGAGGAGAAAGAAGGAAGCAAGAAGAGTGGAATGAGAAAATGAGTGAGGAGAGAGAAAATACTCATATATATATACTAAGAGGAGAGGAAGATGGTTTAGTCATGGGTCCAATCAAATGAACCGAACTAAGTGTCCATTCTACATGGGGGTCCTAAACCGGGTCTATGGCAATGCCAATGAGTATTCTACTGGTCTCGGAAATGTTTTAATTCTTGTTATTACATATGTTTCGTGTATTCTTCATGATAACAACCTATACCATTTTCTATCTAAGTTATTTGGGCATTTGACCTGAGATCATATTATTTAGGTTGAATATATCTAGAAATATGATTTATTGAGGTTTGTATATAATGTGACTCGTCGTCATTATCACGTCCCATAACTAGAATACTAAAGAGGGGGGGGGGGCAGACAAAGTCAGCTACGTATATCTGAGAACATAAGTACCCTGAGATACGACTAGATTGTCTAAAATACAAGTGGGAGGACTCTAACATGTTATGACGTCAGTCGTAAAGCCGACAAATTCTAGTATCTCAATCCAGCAATAATAAGTAATAAGAGTATAACATACATGAAAGTAAATAGGCGTCAAAAAATACATATCATATATGATCATGAAGTTAGTGAATACAAAATATTACACTAACAAAGTACAATTATACATGATCAATATACCAGCCATGTTATAATATATACATCATGTTGACCAAAGTCAGAAAGAGTCTCAAAATAAAGGGCTAACACTGGCCCTAACAAACACCACCAAAATAAAAGTAGACAACGAGTGGTAAGGAAAAAATAACCCACTCGCGAGGCGGAACCGCTAAACTATGGGTGTGGGCCATCTAGCGAAAGATAGGGAGAATCCTGAGGTTCCAATGGTAAATCTGGCCAAACAAAATTAGTGGGGTCAAACCCCAAATAACAAGTACCACAAGGAAGCCCAAGGTGAGTAACAAAATCCACAACAAACAACAACGACAATAAATAGATGCGTATCGAGACTCGTGCGATACTAATGCACTCATCTCGAAAATAAGACAGAGTGCAAGCATATAAATAACACTCAATCAAAAGAGCACGGCCAATCATTTTCTACGTCTTGCTACAAATTAATTAGATAAGGTTATCAAAAGTTATAGTTACTAACATATGTAATTTAAGATCTTCTCTACCACCTACGCTGCAGATACCTATGTGGCCATGGGAGCGACGACTTCTAAAGGCAAAATAGCATATCATAAGAAGATAACATATACAGTCAAACATATGAAACTTATAACTGACTATGCCGCAACCCGACACAACATATAACACGAAATATAAATGCTAAATAATGCCATCATCACTCTAACTATAGTGGTCAGGGACCCACACCAATCAGGGTTGTACCTGCCACTTTGGAGGCCTATAGCGCACGAGTCACTGGTAGTGCGAAGTATCCTCCCCTTCCAATGATCTATCTGGGTTTACTAGCCAATTATCTTACATGATTCATTTCCAATTCTCAAGTCGTGGATACTCGAGAATCGTCCTAAAATGACGAGCTATAGGTACGAGTCATTCGCGAGTTGTCACTGACGAATGTTCTTGTAACTCATAACGTTCGATACATTGAATAATATTCACACTCGATTGTCTAATGCCAAGACGCAATGAATTAAACAACAACAGACATTTTACGATGTCTTGAAGAACATAAACTCGTGTCAAATATATAGAAAAAACAACTTTCAAAAACTAAATAAAATCAAGATATTAGACTAATGAATCAAAGTAGCCAAAGAAAATAACAAGAACAGACAAAAATGGGCAAAACAACATAATTCAGTCAAACACAGACCAATTTGGATTATTGGACGGATTTTTGCGGTTCGATATGAAACAACGAAAATTTAGGTGAAAATTCGAAAAGTTTATGAACAACAAAATTAAACATCAATTTGAAAAAGTAAAAAAGGAAAATAAATTCAATAGTTAGCACTGGGCAGTGCTTCCCAACCCCTCTCTCTCTCTCTCTCTCTCTCTCTCTCCAGCAAATAGATCTAACATCTGCGCCCATTCCCAGATCCGGATCCGCCAACCCGATGCTTCCTTCTTCCTAAACCCCGCGATGGAAGCAGCGCCTTCCCGGATCGCCACCCGCAGCTCCTCCGCCTCCCCAAGATCCGCACCCGCTTACGACTCCCCCCTCTCCGCCTCCACTTCCATCCAGAACCTCTCCTCCATCCTCAACAACCCCCTCACCGGGGGGCCCACCGCCTCCTCCTGGTCCCTATGGCCCCCCTCCTCCTCCCCCGACCCCCTCCCTCTCCCTATCCCCCCGGAACTCGGCCCGGAAGTCACTTCCGCCGACTTCCGCCCCTACCTCCTCTCCGTCTCCGACCCCTTCTCCCGCTTCCAGGACATCCGCAACCACTCCCGCCGCGAGATCTTCGAGTTCTCCGGCTCCTCCGCCCCCTCCCGCGGGGACGCGCTCGCCGCGTGCCTCCGCGAGGTCCCGGCGCTGTTCTTCAAGGACGGCTTCGAGCTCGAGGATGGCGCGACGTTCCGGTCGGCCTGCCCCTTCGCGTTCGAGACGGAGGGGGGCGCCGCCACGGCGCTGCAGGAGCGGCTGACGCAGCACCTCGACGCGGTGGAGACGCACCTGGTGCGGGAGATCTCGCTGCGGTCGGACTCGTTCTTCGAGGCGCAGGGGCGGCTGCAGGGGCTCGACGGGGAGATCGTCGGGGCCTGTGGGCGGATCGTGGGGCTGAGGGAGGCGGTCGGGGGGATCGCCGATGCGGTCGCGGGGCCCGCTGGGAAGGCTCGGGAGCTGAACGCCGCGAGGGGCGGGCTGGTCGCGCTGCAGCAGAAGCTCGCCGTCATGCTGTACGTCGCGCAGGCGCTCTCCGCGCTCAAGCTGGTCAGTGCAGTTGCCGTCTTTTTATAATACGATGCAGATTCTGTTAAGTCCTCTTAGCCCGTTATTTCGTAGTGCAAGTTTTGATATAACCCAATTTCTGGGTGTAGCTATGACTATAACACTAAATTTTTTCCGAACATGTAGGCAAATAACCAGTGTAGATACTGGGGATATGTTGCACATACATGGATAGTAAGATACAACACAACAAGGTAAGGACATGGCGACACGGAGACCGCACATACTTTGGTGTGTATTAGATAATTTTGGAGTATCTGGGTCGTGTCTGATGCATCTCCGACATGACGCGGCGCACAATTTGGTGTCCTTACGATGTAGCCATTAATATGACCTTTGTTTTTTTGAGTCTGAGCAAAATGAGGTTCAATTATGGATCCATACTTTGAGAAGACTATCTGAAGGATGGATCAAATTTTTATGATTGATAGTCAAGTAATAGACCCCTTAGAAGTTGTTTCCTATGGTATGGGGGCGAGAGTTTTCCAAAAAGGTAGGACGGAAGCTGGCTGGTAGTGGTAGTGTTAGCATGCTTTAGTCGATATATAAGATACACTCATTATAAGAAACAATATGCCTTAATTTTTTTTTAAGACCGGAAAGAGTGTACGTGGTGAAGGAAGACGACAAGGTTTTGCTACGGGGAGTTGATTGTAGCTCCTAGACGTAGAGTCAGTTTTGTTCCCGTTTGAAATGGAACTTCTACCGTTTCTGTCGGAGTTTTGATGAAAATGACAAATGTGACTTGTTTGGATCCACCATTTGCCGTTTTCATGAAACGTAGACGTCAAAAACGGAGAAACCCAAACACTGGAGGAGGCAACAGTGGGAAAGGCAAATGGGAAACGATGCTGCCATTCCACTTATTCCCATGACATTTTAGTTAGAACTTAGGATTAGTGTTTGTTGTAGTCTTCTTCTCCTTGGGTGGAAGAATGGTGGAGGGAAATAGGCTCGATGGCTCTACTAACATTTGATGTCAGTCTTAAAGAGTTTGATCTTTGAAGGCTCTTGAATTGTTGGGGTCTATTGAAGGACATGGAGGTGAGAGATGGAGATTGGTTGAAGACGAAAACAGGCCTCTCGGTGTTCTATCCTTGAGAGAAGGATATGGAGGTGAGAGATGGATATGTATGCCCACTAGCAGCCCTACAACCTATGGAACTTCATTTTTTATATAGTAACACTATAACCTATGGACCTCCAATTTCTAGATAGGATTTGATTGTTCATATATATATATATATATATATATATATATATATATATATATATATATGAATTTTGAAAATTTATATAGAATTAGTGCTAGTTCATAAAGTGGTAAAGTGATAACTTCACCAGAAAAGTAATTCAACTGATAGGCATTATGATAATGTATATGGAAACCAAGATCATAGATACGAACAAAGCCATGCCAAGTAGTAGGACTTCGATTGTTTATGGACAAAATAATCTAAATGTTATTCTATATCAAATGTACTTCTCAGTCATCTGTACTTCTGAACCGTCATATGTGTTTGTCATTTAAAGTTACCAACCAAACACAATCCAGTTTCCATTTCGGCATTTGACTTTTTCCATTTGCCACATTCCCTTTGTTGTTTGCCGTTTCAAATGTCAACCAAACTAGTCTTAATAATGTACGCCAAAGAACAGATAATGATTTGCAGTTGATGTGCACATGATGATGGCCAAGAAATTTCAGGTTGATGGCCCGTTCTGATTGCTCTTTATATTTTGTTAACTGTTGTAAAATGTCTTCTAGTTGTAGTACATGAAACTTAGAAAAGAAAATTTGTACAGGCCATAGGAACAAACTCGTGGATTAACCTGAGGAAGGGGGAATAAGATTCTCATGTAAAAGATACTGAAACATGGAGCTATAATGACAGTGTGTTATCAAGGAGTTGAAGGCTGATGAAATATGACTTCAAGTCCTTTTGAGAGCAAGAGCACATAGAAGAACAGTACCAGGAAGCATGGACACTCCGAAATTGGGCAATGTCCATAGTACATGTACCATATAAAATCATATCAAGAGACACAAATCGGCTTTGGGTCCTCATCGTCATATGTTGTATCGTGTTATATATTTGTCTGTACAGCATAGAGACAAAACACTAAAATGTTATAGTCCTTGATAACAATAGTTGAAAGCAAGGTCTGGAAATTCAATTTTGGACGCTTCCTATGACTCTATGAGTATTGGTTTTAACGGTTTATGGGGCTTCGGGGCTTCGGTGGTTTTTAATCGGTTGTTTCGGTAGTTTTTGTGTTTTCTATGGTATCAGTGGATGCTTAAAACCTTCGTCACTGAAAGGGACTCAATAATAAATGGGGGCAAGGCTCTCGCTGAAATAGATTCTCAAAAAACAATTGGGGGGTAAGGCTGCATATATCTTCCTTTGCCAGATCCTGCATCTGTGGGAGCCTTATTGCACTCTTATATTACTTTTTAGTAAAGGTTTTAGCACATAAAACCTCATTAACTGTTTTACATAAATGCTGTTTTACTCCAATTCACATACAAAATACAAATGCTAACACTTTTTGCAAGCAATTTGCATATAACTCCTTTCGACACCGCGTTGTCTCCAAATGACATCAATACCCTCACTTGAAAGGTGAATGAAAGGATGATTTATGATGTTTGGAAGCATAGAGACCTAATTTACACAGTTTAAATTATGCAACCTAGGTGTAACCCACTAGAAGTCCCTACTTTAGGAATTTGTAGAAATGTAGATGAATAGGGAAAATGGCAAGGACTTTTGTGTATCAAATTCATCTGATAAGTATGAAAAAGGACTGTTGTATTACATTCACTACTTCACATGAATATTTTTAACAGTAAAAATCATAGTTGTCAATAAGCAAGGTCAACATATAAAATGATCTTTCACTTTAAACATATAAATATAATAATCTCTCTCTTTGTTCCACAAAATAACCATTTTCATGCTCTCTGGCATGTTTCGGAAGTCACTGTTGTATCTGAAGCATTTCAGTATGATGAGAACTCTACCAAGTATCCCTCTGTATTGTGAATATTAAAATTTCAACATGACTGTACACAAGTTCTTTCATTTTTACATATTTGCTTCAATTATATCTTTTTTTTTTTTTTTGAAGTTTTTCATCTTGATGGCTACATGTGGACCTAAGACATCCATGTTTTTTTGTACATGCCCCTATGCTAGTCAAGTGTTTCATCCCTTGTCATAGCAGCCATCATTTTCATACCCAAAGCCGAGACAAGTTACCGCTATTCCATCTCACGAGTGATAATTGTTATCTGTAAAGCTTTGGAGGAGGTAATATCGTACTTCTTTCCAAAACTATTTGAATGATGTTGAACATGAAGTCATGTCTCGTAGTTGTTTGTGGACTAAGGGAATTTTCAAACCTTCCCTGCGTATTGTGTGCAGGGTGTGGGGGATGTGGTTGTGGTCTTGCTAATTTTTATTGTATAAAACAAAAATTCTTTGTGGTAGCTGCTCCACTCCCCTAGATATTTTCTGCAGTGGACTTGTGTGTATAACTTTCTCTAATAACTAGTTTCGGAGTGGTTTACATGTATTGTATACTTACTGAATTGCAGAAAAATGCTTTCAAGACACATGAAACAATTATGTCTACGAGTCCAAGAAATGCAGGCCTGAGACACCGCTGTGTTGGTCTTATTGGATAATGAATTAATATCAAACAGTTACCATTTCTTTTGCTATGGTTCACATTTGTATAAACTGCTGTCATTCAGTAGCTTTTTATTTACTATGCTCAAATGCTGTTAAGTTATATATCGTAATGATTTGTTACGATCTGTTAATTTATTTGCATTGCAATTTTGAGGGACATATCAATACTAACTAGTTGAATGTGAATGCGTAGAGCATTCTTTCTTAACTTAATGTAAACTAGGATCTTCTATTCCCGGAACCATGAATGCATGTGCAGTGAACAGATCAATTTTATCATTGCAGCTTGTGGCGGCTGCAGATTGTGCTGGTGCTCTGGATGTCACTGATGACTTGCAACATTTGCTGGTAATTTTTTTGTTTGTAATGGAGATAATTAATACTTATTTTATTGTTTATCTAGTTGCTTATATTTTGCCTATATACCTATGTGTTCTTAGTTAAAAGAATATTATTCAGATAGGGTAAATACCAATACTAATATCTACCTGCTTACTGCTTTGTTCGTTTGCATTTATCTGTGATTACTAATGACTCTTAAAAGTGGACCCAGTGGTAAGTTCTGATGAAATTATTGAATCCTGCAATGAATCATCCAAGAGCCAGAAAGCTTGGAATCATGCTCCTTGTATCGACTCTTGAGTGAGTTCTGATATACCTGGTTTAAGCATTCGCATTGGCCTATGGCATTCCCAGTATGATTGAATATATTTATTGTGTATCACAAACAATTTCTGATTTTATGTTACCCATTCTTGCTTTAGATAGCTTATCCTTACCTGATAAGAAGACCTCATATACATGCTCAGCATGGTGGTCCCTTGTGTATTTTAGGCTATTTTTAGCATAAATTATCACGAATAACGATCACATTGTTTACTGTCAAAACTGTTCTAATATGACTTGTATTATCAGGTACTGACACATACAACACAGATTTATGCAATTGTGCCAAAAAGATATTTTAAACACATTAAATCTTTAGCTCATTTCAGTTTCTGAATCTTAAATCAAGCTGAAAGTAAATAACTGCTGCATTAATGTTATGAATATAATTTTAACTTATGATTCTATAGTTAAATAACATACTGAATCATCAATAAGAAGTCAAGTTATCAGCACAACTGAAAAATTATAAAAAATATGACCATCCCCAATACACGAAACATTTTGTCTAGCAATTCCATCTTCTTACCTTGACTGGTGAGTCAAAGATTCACTGGTCCACATATCATCAAAAGCTTATACTACATGCAAAGTGGTTGTCCTTCAAATCAATGAACTTGGATTTGGTCTATGCTTAGCCTAAAAAATGAGCTGGTTAAACTTATTGTCCGTCTATTTTTGGTCAAGGTTAGTTAGTGACTACATTTTATAGACATACAAATATGGACACCATAGTACAATATGGATATGGGATACAAACATTTTCGGATAGGTATCAATTACCATAGCAGTCACCTATGTTGCATCAAAAAGGATACGGGTACATACACGATAGAGATACAGACACCATTTTTCCATGCCCCTATAACATTGTTAATAACCCTTCTCCAAGTATTTTTGTAAGAAAGGTCATTGCTTATCCCTCATGAACTAGGATATGCACAAAGAATTTCATACATCACAACCTAAAATGAGGTTAATGGCCTATTTTGCCGAGTGTTCGTATTGCATGTGGTGGTTATTTGTAATATTACGTTTCGGGAAGTCTACTCTTAATTAGTATGACTTCCATAATTTGATTGTATAGATATAATTGTTAAATTTTTTGCCGCCTTCAACTCTAACCTAACTTCATTAGAAGCTTCTCTAAAAGCATCCAATATGGAGTTGTATGCGGGTTCTACTAGCAACCTTCAATAACGATTCCTAATCCAAGAAGAACAAAATTAATATGTTAAACCACATAAATCAACTTGAAGCAACATTGAAGAACATACATTATAATATTATTTAGTACGTGCATACGATGTGCAAGGTATACCAATAGATGCTCTGTCAGAAGCGATAGTAGTAGTTAACGGATCCGCTAGAACTAGAGGTAGGCCTAGACAAACATGGTTTGAAGTTTTAAAAAAGGATATGTTTTTGTTAGCGTTACAGTTGACACCGCCCTTAAAAGAGCCGACTGGAAGAAGAGGATTCAAACAGCCTACCCCAAAAGTTTAGGATAAAGCCTTTGTTGTTGTTGTTTGTTGTACATGCATACGATGAATTAGTGACTACATAAAATGTATTTTATTGTACTGGTGTCATTTTTCTAAGTCATGATGCTATGCAGAGTTTCTTTAATTTGCAATATACTATTAAGTTCTCTATCATATGTATCATAGTTGCACTGAACTATTACCCTATACTGCTACATGTCCATATCAAATTTGAATAATGGTGTAACGCATTTTTCTTCTGCTTACAATGGTAAATTAAATATAAAAACCTAGAAGTGAGCAATTGTATTGTGATGTTATGTTGAGAACACTAGTCTAACTTATTTTATAATATCTTAAGAGGTTATGATGGCTTGCTTCATACCAATTAATTTTCTTGTGGGGATTCACTTTCTTTAAGTGGACACTGTAAGATGGAAAAGGTCCTTGGCACTCTACTGATAGATGCACTCTTTATTCTGGGGGAGATCAGAATACTTCAAAACTCTCAACTTTGATCCAACTTGTCAGTACGTAGTCACGCTCTCTTCCTTGCTTGTGTTTTGATCTAGGAGAGGAAGGTGAGAATAGCGAAGAGGCTCAATGTTCGTTCCTGCATAGAGTAGTCCTGCTATAGGGCATAGAAGTACAGCCTCCCTCCTGCCTGATTTTCTGGATGAGCTTTTGTTCTGTCTGAAACTGACCAGAATGGCTTGAACATGTCGGACTTGGATGAAACTTCAAATCATGAAAGAGTGTTTGGTCATTGATATGTGTACATGTGTGGAGAATCAGTGAACCACACACAGGTTCTGCTCCTGTAATGCCAGTTTGAGCATCACAAGTATGGACTATTTGTAATTCTGGAACTAAAAGCACTTGACCTATCGATATATATTAGGCTTATTACAACAATCGCTTTTATTTGAAATAACCCTTCTTATGTTGAATGCTTTGTGATCATCTTTTCATTTGATAACAGGACACTGACGAGCTTGCTGATCTTCATTGTTTCCGTCACCTTCGGGATCAATTGGCAACATCGTTAGATTCATTGAACAGGTTCATTTGTGAAAATGACTTGCTTATATTACTTTGCCTTTTATCTCATGCTTTTAACACAATACTCCAGTCTTAGATGTGTTTCTGCACATGATTGCTCATGTTTCTCAAGATTTTTTATGCTAGTTAGCACATCTTTGCTTCAATGGCAACTTCATTTGAGGATTGTTATCATTTGGAAACCATAATATGCAGATGTAATTATTTAACTTGTAAAAGACAACATTATCTTCTAAGCACCGACTTGAATGGGGACCATAACTCTGGTAGAAGAATGTGCAGGTTTATTATTTTAGCTAGAATATTGGACACCAGTCTTTACAAAGGTTGGATTATGTGATGTGGAAAAAAATGTTGCACATAGTTCAAGATTAGGTGTAGTACATTATCTGTTGGAGCAGGCAATGAATGAAATAGAAGTTCAAGAGTTATTGGTAATTGTAAAATAAGAATTTATAAAGAAAGTTAAGGAAGGTTTTTGTAACGAATGAACCACAAGAAGTGACTTGGATGGTACAACTTACTAGCAGGGATAAGAACAATATAATCCTCTAGTGCCATTGTGTTGGAATCTTAAGTATTTCAAAGTAGTCAAATTTATTTTAGCAAGAGTGGATATCTAAACAAAGAGAAGTTGAATGATTGATGGAATTGTTGAAGTGGATAGATATTATTAGCTTTTGCGGGATGCTTGGAGCTGTCAATCGGCGAAGGATGGATGGAGGCTCTGATACCATCTAAAAGAAGATAAATATGAAGAGAGAATTTGATGATTTTATTAGTTAAGAAAGATACAAATTTACATCCTTTGGGGCCCTTTGTAAAGATAAGAAAGAATATATCTTAAAGAGAATATATCTTAAAGATAGATAAACTATCAAGCTAACTAACTAAGAAGCTAATAATATCTGTCCACTTCAATAGGAACTAAAAAATAAAACTAATTCAGAAACTACAAGGTAAAAGGTCCCTGGTAATTCATGGCGATTGTTGAGAATAAAAAAGAAACTTACTGAAGGAGAGGATTACAAGTGGTCAAATTCTGAAGTTAGTTTCTGTAGGAAGTAGGGAACAGTTACTGGAAAAAGAGAGGGAGATTCTCACAAGCCATAGTTAATCATAAATGAAAAAAAATGTCCTTAATGACAAGCTAACAAGTAGTCTTATGGGGACAACAAAAGGGAGACATTTACTTGGAAATGAAAAGGTCTGCCAACTACAAAAGTTAAAAGCATTTTCATATTCTTTTTGATTTTATGAAATTCCCAACTTTGTGCTATTGTTCCTTATATGTTTTTCTCTCTTGCACACTCTTGTAGGCAAGATCCTCAATTGTTTGAGGATGAACTATTCTAAGCTGCATAGGTTTCTCTGTGGATAAGACAATTCTAAATTTATTCAAGAATTTTCTTTACCTCAAATGTGTAAAACTTTGTTCATTATGTTACAGATGTTAGTATGTTACTTTGCATGCACTAACACACACTGTTTATCTCCAGAAAGTATGAAGTCTCTTAGATGTGTGATATTTGGCATGTATCTTTACTTGATAATATTCATTCTTGTAGCATTCTTTCGGCAGAATTTGTGCGTGCAGCTATACATGATGCAAGAACTGTGGATTCTATGATTTTGTCAAGAGCGAAAACAAGCCCTCATAATTTCATCAATGGCATTGAAGAAGTATGTTTTCATCTCTGTGTTGACAACTTTCAAGTTACTTATTATTATTTATTTTTGTCCTGCTGGTTAGTTGGGGCTTTACTTAACCTCAATGTGTCAGTATGTGCCCTGTCTACCAATTGTTGGAACAGAGTGAGACTCTAAGCTCAATACTTAACAAATCTATATTAGATGATGTTAGAATGCTTAACCTGCACTCGTTTTTATTTGTTGACAACTATTTTTTGTAAACCATTTTAGTGGTAATGGAACAAATTTTCATAGTTTGCAATATCGGCCGATACCGATACGGTTTGACATGTCCCGATCCGATGCGGACTACTAATGATACTGACCGATACCAACACTGGAGTCTCTTTTCCAGTCAATTCGGTAGAGAAAATTGAACGAAAAAGACCAATCGACAAGGGTGTAAAAGCATAGTAAGCATGTAAATGAAGAAAACTCAGCAATGGTGACTATTTTTTTATTCAACTTTAAAACTAGTAGGAAACAACAAATGCTTAAAATTATTCGTGTGTAAAATATTTTCTCTCTATTTTTTTAATAATTTATTAATACTTATTTGCTTTCCGATACCAAAAAAATTAGATACTCCGATCCAATACTGCTGATACCGGATCCCGATACTCATATGAAGGGTCCTATACTGATTCCGATACTGCGAACCTCGCATTTTTTTTTTTTTTTTGGATTGCTGAACAAAGTTGGCTATAAACTATAAAAGGCATACAATTTTTGGCTTCTTTTAGTGGCTTTAGCAAATCTGGTTGAAAAATATAGTTCAAGATTTTTACAGCCTCTATTTGGAAATAGGAGGATATATTTGCTACAAAGGTTGGGTTTAAAATTTAATGAAGGTTTCTCAAATAACTTTAATTGCACAACTAAAATTCTGATAATGCTCACTCTTCCTTACTGTTCTTTTTCCGCAAACTTATCTGCATGGCTCATAGTTTCCATGGATGGCAGATAACTTTGCTTTCTAATTATGATATTTGAACCTTAATTTATTGCAAGATTATGTAGCTTTATTGTATAAGTAATTTGTTCACATATGAATTTTCTATCTGGTAATTCATAAGTTTAAACATCTATAATTCTAAGAACGAGTTTTTCTTAGTTCTCATACATTTTCTAGCACATAATCCCTTAAGCTTGTTGCAAATACAAAATACTTCTTGCATTGGCAGATGTATTACTATACTCCTGTTTTTTACAACTATTACAACAAAATTACTTAAGATAAATTTCCCTAAGCATTCTTTTCTCAATATTTGAAAACCTCCTATGTTAGCCTCTTTGACTAGAGTTGTTTTGCAATTTCATATTCCAATCGGTACCATTTTGAAGAAGAAAACAAATAATAAAAATGACTCACTTACAAGTCATGCTTGAAACCCATTGTTGCAAAAAGATCTTTGTTGTCTTGGTTGCTATTCTGATTTATCCATTATTTGACTTTGAGAAATGTTCTTTAGGTACTTCCTGCAGTTGCTTTGTTTTCTTGAGTTTTAATCTTCTTATCAACAATAGTTAAATTCATTATTAGTGAACCCCTTCTACATTCATTGGTAAGTTTCTGTTTTGACTTTTCGCTGTCCAAAATTTTGATATTATGAATGTGGAACTAAGATTTTGAAACATTTTAAGCCCCAAATTATTCCAATCCATGCACATTATCATTCTCTCTTTTTTTTTTATTGTTCCTTGGTTTACATTGGTTTCAAGGTTGTCCAATATTTTTGTTATCATAATTACTTTTTTTTAATCTATCCACACTTCAGTCTGAAGTTCTCTGCACTTTGACAGTGTTGTCATACATCTTGCTGCTGTTTTGTTTATATTTTTTGTGCCAATTATTCATGGGTCAAATTTGTGAGTGTGTTTCATTTATCTGCAGGTAAAGTTTGATGATGATGAAAGTTCTATTTTACGAGACCGTCTTCTCCCTCTCATCATTGGTTTGCTCAGAACGGTGAGAGTTCACTACCTTAACTGGCCTATTAAATTTTGTGGTAAATTACTTTATTAGTGTCTTTATGTTGTCTTAACTAAACTATCAATTTAGGCATGTGCTTTTGTTTTATAGCTTTCAGCTCTCAAGTAAACTTAAGACTTGCTGATAGAATTGCTGTTGGTTTTTGGAGAGTCCAAGACATAATGTCATAAACTAAACTGATATATTTCTTTTCCTATGTCTATTTATTCCTTTGTTGGAACATTACCCTTTTCACCCTTTGGCTTCTCTCCTAGAGATTAGTCTATAGTAAAACATATCTTACCTAGCTGTCTACTCTAGGTGAACTTGAAATGTCTTCCTGGATTGGATGAGCTTATATTGAAAACTAGTCTACTTACTTAATTTAGCCTTTTGGGTTTTCTGGCATGACTCTCTCTTGCTGACTGCTACCTTGGCTAGGAATTGGTACTAGCTTTAGAGGGTTGATGTTGGGTTCAAACCTGTCATATAACTTTATCGTTGAACTTTCTTGTCTTCCATAGTCCAACTGATTTTGATGAGAGGACTTTCATGATAATTGTGATTCTATTCAAGCCGCTGAAAGTTGTTGGACAAACTGATACTGTTTCACTACTAGATGTCTGAAGCCATTTTGACTACTGCAGCTACATCGATTCTAACTAGCATAAGATTCACTGTACTCTAATTTATGATCGTATGAAGAACTTTTCTATTATCGATCTAGTTTACTTTCTAATGTCTATAACTTGTACTCTCCCTACTCGACATTTTGTATCTGATGGAAAAGTGGGATTGCCTAAGTTTCTATATACTAGTGAACTCTATTTTTTTTTTTTTAGCATATTTTGATTTAATTTACATATTCCTTTTAGGCAAGACTTCCTGCTGTTCTAAGGATTTACCGCGATACACTCGTTACCGAAATGAAGGCTGCCATTAAAAGTACAGTTGCAGAGTTGCTTCCAATTTTGCTAGCTCGGCCATTAGAGTCTGATCTGGTTACCGGAGAACAAGTTGTGGATGCAGATGGTGGTCACATTTACTGTGTATTTTCTAGAATTCAATAATCTTAGGGGATCTTTTTCTTGAAGTTTATCCTCACTTAACCAAATTGATCTTCTACATGGCTCAGGTCGAGGTTTGTCACTGGCAAGCAAGTTGAGGAACCTTTGTCCTGAAAGTTTTGTTCAACTTTTAATTGCTATCTACAAGGTTGTACAGGTAAGGCGACCTTCGTTAATCTGTTACTTTTATCCATGAACAGTTTATGAAGCCCTTAAATGCTGCTAGTCTACCACCGCTTCCAAGCACACTTATACATGGACAAATCTGCCACTTCACCCTGCTCTCCTATTTGTTCTCTTCCTCTACAAAGAAGAGGCTGTCTCCTCTTTACTTCTACCAGACTGAACTAAGATATTACAACAGCAGAATTATGGATTGATAGGAGAGTTTAACGCACTAAATTCCTAATGGGAGTCTTCTTGCATACAATTATGATTTATGTTGGAACAATATAAATATTTAACCCTGAACTCTAACTACAACTCTGGAGTTGCGGTGTAGTGACATCATTTTTAACATGGTATCTAAGCATCCCAGGATCAAGTCTTAATGGTGTACGTTTTAAGCAGATCTTATAAAAAAATTATACTGCTGCACTATCTCAGCTCTCAGCCCTAAACGGACATTCAATCTGTTGGAATAATAAAAATATTTAATCCTGAACCCTGTAGGGATTGTCATTCCTTAACTCTTTGATGTAATGTGTCATAGAAATGAATGCAATTCCTTACAACTAGTTGTATCGTCTTAGTTCTTCGTCCAGACTCTATATAGCCTAGGGAAACATAGAGGGTTACATGAGCTTAAACTGCAATCGAAAATGTAGGTCTATCTACTTGCCAACTGGCCACCTAGGTTTTATGGCGTGACCCTCACATGCTCATAGCTATTTAGCTACCCGTGCTAGGACTTTGGCTCCAATGTAGAGGGTTGACGTTAGGTCGACATCCGGTCATACAATACATCTTTGCTAAATCTTGTATGGAGCTTTCTTATGCTCTATAGCTGACCCCATTCTAATGGGAGAAGGCTTGGATGATGATGATTTAATCCTGGACCATCACTGCTACTTTTACTTCGGAGTTTCGGTGTAGTGGCATGGTCTTTAACAATTTGTACCCTACCTTATGTGATGGGGGTAAGCTTTTGTTATATGTGGTACCTTTGTGGTTTATGGCCTAAAATATTGTTTGTTGCAGCTTAGACTTTACTTGCATATTGCTTTTGGAGATAATATACGTTGTCTATCGAGAACTTGCTAAAATGTTAAAACTTATGATCTCATGATGCAATCATGATATCTGTAAACCTGTCAAGATACAAAATTTGTAAGCATATTTTGGTATACCGATGATTCTTATATTTTCCTTTAGTTGATCGATTTGAGTGCTGCTCCAACATCAACATATGTAATAGTACTAATGTGATATAGTGATAGTCTATAGAGTAACATGATGTCGACGTTGGCGAGATCAAGGTTCTAAACGGCGGTAGCCGCGGCGGTAGGCGGCTGCGCGGCGGAAAGAGTCCGCCTACCGCCTAGGCCGTCTAGGCGGTTGATATATTTTGGATATTTTTTACTATTTTACCACAATATTTTGCATTATATACATATTTTAAAGATGTTTCATGCATAACTTTGTTGTAGAACAGAGATTTATTAAGTTTTAGTCTTGTAAAAGTGAACCATAGTTCCATAAGCTTGCAAAACCGTTTGGCCAAAACATTAGATTATGTATTGCTTTGCCTAGACGTCCATTTACGCCGCCTATACCTCCAAAGCTCCGTTGGCCGCCTACTCCACCGCCTACTGAAAAGCGGTGTGGAGAGAGACCCCCTAGGGGTCGCCTAGGCGGTCGAGGCGGCCGCCATTTAGAACACTGGGCGAGGTTGTGTGTTTAAATAGTATTTGTGCACTTTTTTTCCATTTAGTATGCAGTCACATACATCTTGTCTATCCACATATGCTGTAATATAATTTATCATCTTTTAGTGAATACAGGCACATTTAATTCGGGCTGCAGAAGTAAAAAAAGTAATTGAATGGACTATGGGAAACCTTGATGGTTGCTATGCTGCTGATTCTGTAGCTATGGCAGTTTCTCATGGTTCTGCAGCAGCAGAAGAGAATGACAATCAAATTATTTCTAATGCCCCGTATTCTTTTCCAAGGAATGCTTCAAAAATTTTGTTGTTTCAGGGACAGACAAATGAATCTTCCACTCCAAATACATCAAAGAATTTCCGGTCAGCACCCATTCTGAATTTTGTATGACATTATTTTCATCTGCATGGCTTGTCTCTTATGCTTATTTTTCTTAAGCAGCACAACCCTTTTTGCGTCTTAGATTGGTTGCGCCCTATTTTCCATAACGTTTCTGATTTCGTTGTTGAGACGTAGTTTCATAACCCACTGGATGGTATCTGCAGTGAAACAATTTGCAATTTAATGCATTCTTTGGACCCATAACCTTCTTTTTGGTGTTCTGATAAAGGTTAGATTTGATTGAGTATAGATAGGAGTTATATGGCACTATTTTGCCCTTGCTGGTTCTGTGCCAGAAAATGTTTTCGTATTAGGTTTTAAGAAATCTGAAGGGTTGTCAGGTTGACCGCCGGTCACAAATTTTCCGGCAATCCCTTAATGGAGCTTTCTTGACTATGACTGGTTCTTTATACTTTATAGATGTCTACGATGGATTTATTTGTCAACAGATTGTTATCTTCCATTTGAATTAATTTCTGTACTTGTTTTAGTTTCTTAGCTAGGTGCAATTAGTTCACAAGGTTGAATGACCAAGTCACTGGAAAGCTGGAAAAGGATCTGGATGATGGCTGTAATACTTGTAGCTACATCGTGTGATCTATATTGTGAGAAGCTTTGTACTTGTTTAGTTAGAATATAATAGAGAGGCCAAACTTGAAAATCAGTCTGAAGCTCCTTGCTTTCCTTTCTAGCTGACCCAAATTCGTGACCAGTAAAGATGCTACTAATATTGTCTAAAACCCACTGTTCATCTATTCCCATTTTTCAAGTTGCTTAGCTAAATTTTGATAATTAAACATGCTAAGAGTCATTGCTAGTGGTTCACTTGTTTGATTTTCTTCTGTTATTTTCGTAGCTAAAAGTTTAAGTGCATGGTGTCCGCATGCCTTTAAATATTTCTGAAACGATTCATTTGTTGTATTCTGACGTTTCTAATGATTTGTTATCTGACATTTAGATTCTAGTAAACAGACTCATGCAGTTTTTCCTATCTGGTCTTATTACCAATGCTGTGACTTGATCACTTCATTTGTATGTCATTTTTAATTTAGTGTACTCTGCAAGAATTTTAACATTTTTATCCCATTTTATCTTTCACTTTTATTTTGATTCGACAGTTCTTTAGCATTCTCGTAATGTCAATTATTTCAGGGCTGACATATCGAGGGAAAACACAGAAGCTATTTTTGCGGCGTGTGATGCTGCTCATGGAAGATGGGCTAAGCTTCTTGGTGTTCGAGCTCTTCTTCATCCAAAGTTGAGGCTTCAAGAGTTTCTTAGTATGTATAATATAACTCAGGATTCCATAGCAGCCACTGAGAAGGTGTGTTTTTTTGTTTTTGTTTCCCTCCGCCCCTTCCCTAACAGATGCACACAAGCACTCATTAACTTGTATGATTGACAAAGTACTTTTTAACAGATGGGTGGGAGGTTGGGTTATAGTATCCGGGGGACTCTGCAGTCACAATCAAAGGCATTTGTTGATTTTCAACATGAATCTCGGGTCGGTCAGATTTGTGCCAGTGCATTTATTTTGTTTTCTTTTGTCACTTGAGTTTGACTCCATTGTTTCTTTGTAATATTGGAGTTTAAATATCTGCACCTGCTGGTTTCATTTATTGCTTATGGCATGTATTATCATACTTTTTTACAGATGGCAAAAATTAAAGCTGTTCTTGAACAAGAGACTTGGGTTGCAGTTGCTGTTCCTGATGAATTTCAGGCTATCCTCGTATCTCTTTCTTCTAGTGAAGCAGCATTAGATAGTTTTGATCTTGCCACAAATGATCTTAGTTTACAAGTGGCTGGTCCTGGGGTTCCTATAGCTCAGCAGCCTCAAAGAATGAATGAAGTAATGGACACAGGTTCTAATCAAGTCAAGGAAACCATGTCTGTGCCGGTTGTTAGGTCAAATCCAGAGCTCAAAGTTGAGTCAACGCCTTCACAAAATTCTGATAGCAGTACTAAAGATCCTGAGAAATCTACCTCTCATTGCTCTCAAACTCTAGTTTATGGAGGTGTTGGTTATCACATGGTAAACTGGTTAGTTCCTTCACAATTGAGACACTTCTCTTGCTGTCATGTTCTCTGTGTTTTTTATTTGGTTTTGGTATAGTTCAAAAATATAATTTATATAACAGAAAGTCAACGGTTCTTTAGTTTACATTTGTCGTATTTTAATGACCAAATGAAGCCACCTTTTCTATTTTCTTATTTCACACAATTTATTAGTTTTACGAGTGCCTGTAGTCTTAAATGTTATTTCGACTTTTTTATTGTCATATTTATTCATAATATATTTATATCGTCATAAATTCCTTCAGTTTAGTTTTTAATTTTGCTACTGATCTTGCAGCTAACTTCGATTGGAACAATTCATTTGCAGTGGTTTGATATTGCTGAAGATGTTAACCGAGTATGTGGACATAAGTAAATGTTTGCCATCACTGTCATCCGAAGTAGTCCACCGTGTTGTGGAAATACTGAAGCTTTTCAACACCAAAACTTGTCAACTTGTTCTTGGTGCTGGTGCCATGCAGGTAGGTTTGTTTTAATTTGCTACTGCTTTACTTTCATGTATAGTTCCGTCGAACGATGGCTACCATTGCTATACCAATTGTTTACCACCAATATCAATTTGTAATAGCATCCAAATATCATGGCATTAGTGTATATGTTGTTTTATCTAGATGCATTTTTTATGCTGCTTATTGACTATAACCATGCCTATAGCCTGTGAAACTCCTTAAGTACTGCTGAAATAATTTTGCCAGTTAGTTTCTATTGTATGCAGAACTTACCAAAAATAACTTTTTTAAGTGCATACAGTTTAATAAGTGGCAATTTTGTATTATTCGGTATACAATCTTCATGCTTTAGAACATTATGTTACCCGCTTTACATGAACTTCATGAACTACTCTGGGGAGCCATGTTTGGGATGTCAGATAGTTTTCTTGAAGTGTAATAGTATATATATGGTGAACCACATTGGTCGTTGCCTTCCTATGTTTCTGATTAGGTGTATCAGTTGGTTGCAACAATTGAGGACATCATAAGCTTTCAGTACATGCCACAAAAGTAATTTATCTTAGCTACAGTACCTAGTAATGACTGCATTTAAAATCTACAAGAAGCTTTCTAAGACTTCACATGCATACAATTGTACAACGCAATATTTATTACAATCATTTCATAATATGCCTCTCAATGCATCGACTGATAAGATGGAGTTAGTCCAGGACATAGTTTGACCGATGCCCCCTCCCCCCCAAAGGTCTAGCCCTTCATGGAATTTGGGATATATACGTGCTTGTATCTCCGAGCTCAACCTGCATAGGTAAATCTGTAAGGTGTGGCACTGAAAAAAGTAATGCACAAGCTCCTTTTACACTATCTCTTTTCAGCGTCAGAAGCAGGTCAGAAATATTCTGAACCATGATGTAGATGGGTGGAATTCTGTATAAAACAGGAACTAATGTTGTAGCATACTGGATGCAGGCAGTTTATAACTTGTCATGTTAGTGATCTTGTAATGCAAAGATTGAATGTGGTCTAGTTTCATACTATTAATTTGGGAATGGAGATAACAAGTTATATCCTTGAGGGGAAAATAAAGAGGTGAAACTAGGTTTCATCTAGATTCTTTGGTTTTGATGACATTAAGCAATAATCAGTTTTAAAGATTTTATAAAGATATATTAGGCTAGAAATGGAATATAAACATTTGCGTTCGTAAAATGATATGATAAATGTGTAGATCTGGAGTTCGTAACATTTTTTTAACATTTATAGAAATCTAGAAGGGAAAAAGGAGAAACTGGTGTGTGTGTGTGTTTGAGATATTATAGGAAAGCTATTTTGTTTCTTGAAGGCAACTTTTAGAGGAGCACACATGCTTTATGAGTGCCTTGGATTTTTTCTCTCAAACATACTATATAGAGACTCCAAGATCCAGCTAACTAGTTATCTGGCATTTTATTGGCCTTTAATGCAAGCTATTCAAATATAAAAGAGAAATTTTGACTTGCCCCCCACGTTATTGGTCATATTTAAGGGTGCACCCCATTGTTTTTCCATTATGTATAAGTCCCTCCCACTTTTGACGGAATCCGTCCATGATTGACGGTTAATCCAGTTGACCCAAATTTTTGGACGAAAATACCCCTCTTCGTTGTCTTCTTCCTCTTCCCTCTCACCCCCTCCCTTCTCCCCCCTCCCCACTGCGGGCAGCCCGTCGCCGCCGCCGCTCGCTCTCGCTTCTCCTCCTCTCACCCCCCTTCCCCATCGCAGGCAGCCCGTCGCCGGCACCTCTCGCCCCCGCTCCCTCCCCGCTTCCGCTCCCCCCAGCCACCGCAACATCAGCAACAATAACAACAATAGCAACAACAGCCGCTGCCCACCGCGACTGCTGTTGTTGTTGCTACGATGGCTAGGGGGGAGCGGGGGCCGTGGCGAGGAGGGGGGGAGCGGGGGCGAGCGACGATGGCGACGGGCTGGCCGCGGTGGGGAGGGAGGGGGGGAGGAGGGGGTGAGAGAAAAGAGGAAGACAATTAAGGGGTATTTTCGTCCAAAAATATTGGAGGAGGGGGTGAGAGAAAAGAGGAAGAAGACAATGGAGGGGTATTTTTGTCCAAAAAATTGGGTCAAATGGGTTGACCTTTAATCATGGACGGATTCTGTCAAAAGTGGGAGGACTTGTACATTATGGAAAAACAGTGGGGTGCACTCTTAAATATGACCAATAAAGTGGGGGGCAAGTCAAAATTTCTCAATATAAAAACTAGGAATTCCTGTAAAAACATAGGATTCTGAAAGATAAATTCTCATGATGCAGAATCAACCCGACCGACACTAGGAACGATCAATCAAGAATCTTAACTGAAATAAACGATGGAAACATAAGACCTAACAATTCTTCAAGTAGAATAAGGCTATTTGAGGTTCTGTTACATCAATGGTTCTTGGATTGCTCTTAATGCTCAATTTTCTTTCCGAGTTATCTGAAAGGTCAATTTATTTTATATCTTTGTATGGTTGTTATTGATCTTTTAATCTAATCAGTGGGGATCGACTTGAATTGAGAACTATTTGAATTCTTTTTAACATTCAGGAGTAGGAATCTTGTTGACTTTCTAGAGTCAAATCTTATAGATAATTTCTTAACGAGTGTAATTTTTGTACTTGAGGATGCCATTATCTGTCAACGCCCTTCTTAACACAAATTGGCTTAGGGGGGAGGCAGGCACAAATTTGGGACTTTTTTTTTATATGAAATGAGTGTTGTCTTTAAAGTACTCAGTTTCTTGCGGGTAACGTTCTTATGTTGATATTTTTATCGGGATAAGGTTTTGTAATCCTATTCATACTATTTTTGTTAGAGAGGTGGGACAGTCTGATAATTTGATATTAACACAATAATAAAGGTCATCTCTGGAGGTGTTGGATGGCAAAGACGGACTGTCTATTTCACATGGTCATTTTCCGGACATATATGTAGAGTATTTGGAGATGAATACATTGTTCTTGATTTCTTCCTGTATAGCTAATATAATAGTCTGTTTACTAATTTGTTTTATGCTTCATCCTAGTGGATTGTACTCATAATATATTGTTTTATTCCAAGAAGCACATTAAGATGGTTAAAACATATATTTATTACAAAGCTGACCCTTGTTTACTTGGGGATGTCTTGAGATTTAACAAATGCTTATTTCCTCACGATCCAGGTATCAGGTTTGAAGTCTATTACATCAAAGCACTTAGCTTTGGCAAGCCAGATTATCAGTTTTATTTATGCTATTATGCCAGGTAAACCTTGATTGATGCTATTACAATCTTTCAAAGAAAGACATTTGTTATGGTCCAATATTTTGTGCTGAATGGTATGAAATTTCAGTGCTTATGGCATTCATTTTTCTGTGATACCGTGTTGAGTGAATCTGTATACTTGCTATATACATGGCTTCCCTGCAATTCTCATTCATAGTAATTTATGCCTTCAAATGGTGAAATAAAAATATTTAACACGTTAATATGCTAAGTTGATATTAAATTGTTATAAATATGAGAGTAAACAGAAAAAATCTTTCATATCATTTGTTGGTTATTGTTCTATAGTTTGACAGTTCAACTCTTGTAATAAGATTTGATGAATTTTGAAATGATGAAGACCAATGTTATATGTAGGAAAATACTCAAGGAGAGAACAAAACCATAAATTAATCCGAGTCTTCGTCTCTCTTTAAATACAGTAGAGCTGGAAAGTAGTGCATGGACAGGGTTCAAGCCAGTAAGCTAATACAGTAAGTTATCTAACACTTCCCTCAAACTCATATATAAAGTAAGCTAATACATTAATTTATCAAACATGCGCCCAGCTACTGAAAACAGGAATCAGAAATCTACAACTCAAATGTGTAAGTAAAGCACCTTCCTTATCATTTAAGGGAGGATATTTCCTTAATTGGTTAAGATGTTTATTGTACCCCCAACTACAATTGTTCCCTTGACTATTTGTTTTCCAATGTAAGGTGGGAAACATTCTGTACTATCGAAATCGATATGTTAGCGTGAACTGGATTAAGAATCCTTTTCTAGAATCAAAAGAGAACCGGTCTCTTTTTCTTGTATGTTGTTACAGGCGACGCCTAGGCGTCCTAGGCATCCATGTTGAGGGGAGGGCGCCTCGACCAAGGGAAATCTTTCTCGTGTATGGAAATGGGCGCCTAGGGTCGACCAGGGGAAGACTTGGTCAGGCGCCTAGCCTATTGCTGCTGCTGCTCCAAAAAAGAAAAAGAAAAGCTGCTGCTGCTGCTTTTTTTTCTTGACCTGGGCGGGCGTCTAGGCGCGCCTAGGCGAGGCGGGTAGGCTGTCGCCTCGCCTCGCCTAGCGCCCAGTATAACATAGTTTTTCTTGCTAACTTTTTCTAGAATAGTATAAATGGTATAGTTTATTGATGAGCAGAAATAAGAATAAATTTCGTTACATATTTGAATATGGAAGTTGCAGAAACTCCTATACAATTGAATCTTAATTGTAGGATATATGACCATCTACTGTTTAAGCTGTTTTATTTATGTTTATACTTGTGTATAAATTTATCAATACACAGAAATAAGATCACTTTTGTGGCGTATGTGAATGGTTGTAGAAACTCTTATATATGTAATATTGATTGTAGTAGATGTACAGCATATTATTGCTGCTATCTGTCCTTGAAGTAGTTCTTTATTGTTCATGTGATTCCTGTTGATTCCTCCTAAAATTTAGTTTCAAACCCCTTGATACGTAATTGTTGCTTTCATGAAAGCTTATAACTCACAAAGGCTGCTACTTATGTTCCATGATATCTTTGTGCATTAAAATAAAGAAATTCGACGGGTTCTTTTTCTGAAGATACCAGAGACTCGCGAAGGATTGTTGCTTTCTGAGATCGATAGGGTTGCTCAGGTAATCTTATGTTCTTTTTATGGCATACTTTTCCTTATGCACCACATCATATGATTATAGATGATGTTTTTCTTGTATGTCTCGTGTGTTCAGGCAAGCATATCTGCCATTAGTTATTTATGGCTAGTGAAGGTTGTCAGGATTTCTTGTTCGCATTATAATAATCCCTTCCATACTAATTTGTTGGTAAGATTAGTCATTCCAGATACCTAAGTGATAGTTTTCGGAATTTAGGATCTATCATTCATCATGATGAAGAGATTGAGGGGGATGTCATGCATAGAATTAAAGCATAATGGTTGAAATGGAGTTCTTTTGGAGTACTTCGTGATCGCAAGATACCTTTGAAGTTTAGTTTGGACTTGTGCAACACAGACCAATTGATGCTCCAATAAGGAGGGGCAATAATATAGTAGTTAATGAAGCCGCTAGGAGTCTAGGACTAGAGGTATACTTAGAAGAACATGGTTTGAGGTTTCGAAGATATGGGTTTTGTTAGAATTACTAACAAAGCCGAGTGGAAGAAGAGGATTCAAACAAAGGACCCTGATTTTTTTTGGGATAAATGCTTTGTTATAGTTGTTTTATTGGTTGTAGATTTTAGTCTTCCCAACTGAATATTTGACCCGTGTCGTGTGATACTCACATCATCCTCTATATCCTGTAATTTTGTATTTCTCAACTCCCTTTGTTTTAGTATCTGAACGCATTGTATACACACTTTCCTAATGCCACTGATGCCTCTCATTGGGCGTCTCCTACTAACTTGACCGTAACAGCTTGGTGGGTTTCAACTTTCAATACTTCACTTAAGCGACTCCACAACACCCACCAAGGGTTTCACTACTATCGTATTCATGCAAAAGTCAATAGGAATTGAATATGATAATAACAAATAGGATGACCAGATATTTCTAGATATTACTAATAATGTTGAGAACAAGGAGATCATATTGCTTTAATCCCTTCTGGCATGAGAAGAAAGAATTTGTAAAGTGAGTTCGTTATGTCTAAAGTTTGTGATAGTAATTACACTGCGCCATCTAGTGACAAATGGTCTGCACTCTCACCTACTTTTATATGTACTAGGATATGTTTATTTTCCATAACTCTTTTTATAGATCTGTCAGTTCACTTCATTATGGATATGGATGTGGTTGGGTTAAAACATATTATCCATTTGTTCAACTCATTCCGTCGACATAAATTGATTGCATATGGGTTGAAAGCAGCCAAACTACTCGATCCTCTAGTTGTGTCCAATCAAGGATGTGGAGATCTCAATAATGGGTGTCAGTCATTGCTTGGATTGTTGAGGTCATCCTTGCTCAGGGAATCACTTCTCTCCCTCTCTCTCTCCACCAACCCATTAATCCATCCATCTACTCATAGAGGATTTGCAGGGAACCCTATCAGTTGGAAATTACATATTGGAGCATCTGAACTCTAAATCATAGTTTAAAGTATCGGCCGATACCGATCCGATACGGCCGATACCGATACAGTTTGGCATCTTCCGATCCGATACCGACCGATACCTGATACTGACCGATACTGACATTAGATGTCTCTTTTCCAGTCAATTCGGCAAAAAAAAATTGAATTAAAAAGACCAATTAGAAAGGGTGTAAAAGCATAGTAAGGTTGTAAAAACATATAAAAGAGAAAAACTTATCTATCACATATAAATCAATCGACAAGGATGACTACTATTTCATTCAATATAAAAAATACTAAGAAACAATACTGGAAATACTTTAAATTATGCATAAATGTATAAAATATATTCTCTAAAATGTTAATAATTTACTAATAGTTGTTTGCTTTCCGATACCAAAAAATTCGATACTCCAATCCGAAACCGTCGATACTACCGATACCGCCGATCCCGATACTCATAGGAATAGTCCGATACCGATTCCGATACCGATACTTTGAACCTTGCTCTAAATCATCTAAGCTGGAAATGAACTATACCATTTCAGAAGCCCAATAAAAAAAATTCCATGTAATTTTAGATTGTTTTACCTATGATCAATGCTATAAAAAATGAACTGTTGCAACTTGAAAGTGGTGAGTCGAAGATATCCATACATTGGAAATTTTATAATGGGTGACTCATTATTTCGATGAATCATTTCTTCGGATAGAAGATTCTGTAAACACTTATTCAAAATCTCACTTATCAGAGTCCATTGTGGAAGAATCTTCTGAGGAATGGGCCATGATATATCTGATCCATACATAATATCATGAAAAATGGATAAAATTTTTGGACTGCTACTTAGTATCGACAATGGGTCTGAAAAAGTATCTAAAAGGGTGAAATTTAGATATTTGTACCCTGTCGAAGTAAGGAACCATGGCATATATGTTTGGAACAGATTCCATTTTGAGAGATTTGAAAAAGCACTATCTCGTTGAAAGGTTCTATACATCTGACCTTTCTTAACGCATTTCTTTAGACAAAGACTCCGGTTTTTCATCTTTCCGGAGCTTTCGATTGGATCTATGTTGATAAACCCATGCCCCCAAATTTAATGCATTTGATTTTTTTTACATCATTAATCTTCACAGCATGTTATTGAAAAATATCCATTATTTAGCTACTCTATCAATAAGTAAAAGATCTCCAAATTACTCACATTTTAGTTTGTAAATATTTCAAATAGTATTAATCATGATAATTTGATTTGGATTTTCAAATTGAAGGGCCAAAAATAGTAGTATAGAAACTATGTTTTTCACTAGGATGTGAGTTCTCTACTCCTATATTTGGCCCTTCAATTTGAAAATCCAAATCAAATTATCATGATGTATATAATTTGAAATATTTACAAACTATAATGTGAGTAATTTGAAGATCTTTTACTTATTGTTCGAGTAGCCAAATAAAGGATGTTTTCAATAACATGTTGTGAAAATTAATGATGTAAAAAAATTCAAACATAATACGAAGTATGTAGTTGCTGTCATAGTCTGTTTGCTGCAATATGTTGCTGATGACAAACATAGTTTCTCTATTTCTGTTTGTGAGGCGAAAGATTGTACCCACAAGTGACTTTAATGAAACTAGAAAAGCACGAGTTGGACTGGAGGAACCTTCAATGATAGTTGTAGAATTGGGCACCATTTGACAAGCTGCTCAAGCTCTCTAACAACATGGCAGCAATCTGACTGCAGGGAGGTGTGGTCTTTTGACCGAATCTTTAAATTCTAGAAAAAAAATGTTCTTCAACAGGTCCAAATTTTATGATATTGCCATGTGCAGCAATAAATACTGGCAGGCTGTTTTAGAAATGAGCTTCTGGTGTAGTCTAGGCTTAGAAAGATTTGCTATAATTGCGATTTTGATATAATTGTCAACAGCAAATATGAAAAAACAACCTTCCATTTAGAGCTTGCATGGCTGTTGAGAGGATAAGTCAAAAACCCTTCTAATCTATAGGATTATGGTTTCTAATTTTAGCCCCAATTATTTGTTCATTGTAATTTTTTTTTTGTATTGTGCTTCATTATTTTCCTGTAACATGAGGCTTAAAAATGTGCTTTAGGTTTTAATGAATCTTAGTTCATGAAATGTTTATTCAGCATTTCTAACATGGAGAATGCAATAGACTATTGGCAATAAATTTATTAAAGATAAATTGACCAGCACATATATTTGCATTCTCCATGTGGTCAAGTTAGTTATTTGGTTAATCTGGCAACTATCGACATCTTAAGTATATTTTCTTGAATTCTTTTTGATGATTATACAGGATTACAAAGTTCATCGGGATGAGATTCATACAAAACTTTTTCAAATAATGAGAGAAAGATTGTTGGCAAATCTTCGCAAGCTGCCTCAAATTGCTGAAAGTTGGAATGCACCAGAAGATGATGATTCACAACCCAGTCAGTTTGCTCGGCACGTTACCAAGGTTTTTACTATTCTACTGCAATTTCTTTTTAGTGGAGGTTAGAGAAAAGTCGTAAAGACCCGTAAAAGATAAAAGCAGATGTAGGATCTATCAAAACTTATGTTACTGATAGGGTAGCTTGGTGTGGTTCTATAAAGTATCTTCCATTTTTATTTCAAAAGTTATGTCATAAGACTCAAACTAGCAATTAATCACTGCAGCTGTAGTTTTCTATTCTGAATTCATAATGGGAAATTGTTAATTGTCCTTTGAATTTCCTCTTGGACCTAAAGACAACAGATGCAAAAGTAGCAGAGGGACTTCATTTAGAAAGAGGAAAGAATTGCCGGACGAAGTGGATGGAGGAAAGCTGCTAAGAAGCTCAGGAATAGGATCTAGAAACTTCTTTATATAGGAAGTTCCTGGCGCACTGGATAATTTTTTTAAATGTTTTACTTTCTTTCTTCATAGATAAATCGACTCAACCCCTTAAATTTAGTATAACTGAGTGCTTTGCTGCAAGATCTTAAACAACCTACAGACTTAGATGAGTCATGGCTGGCAAGGCAGGGCAAAACAGCACCATCCTTTTTCTTTCTAATATCATTGACCAATTGTCAGACAATCACTCCTGGTTTTTTGTTTCTTTCCTTGAATTTTCCTAGGAATTTTGGTTTTGCTTTTAAGGCAGATGGTTGTGTGCCAAGGCATCTTGTTGTTTTCAACCTTTAATCAGTGACACGACCTTGCCAAGTTTAAAGTGGGTTGTAGATGAATTATTTTCTCTAATATCCAAAAGGAGATACCTTGGCTAGGTTATTTTCTAAATCTACACAGAAAAGACTACTGCAATCTATTGGGAAACATAGAAGGACGACTGAAACATTTGTAGATGCTTTTGCTTCAGCATGACATAACTATTACAAATTATAAGCAATGACTTGACACCAACCTACCAGAAGGGCCCGTTTGGAAACCGGAAATTATTTGAAAGTTGGAAACTTAGTTTCTTTTGATTTTCTAGAAACTAAAGTAAGTAGGTTTCCAAAACTAAAGATGTTATTTTTTGCTAGAAACTATATAAGAAAAATAAGGCAACATGATGACATGTCACAATTAAAATGATATAAATGTTCACCGTATTAAATAGTTTGGACCACTTCTGTAAATAAAAAATAATAAGTCCCTACTAGTTTCTTCAGTTTCCACCATTTGGAGTGGAAAGTAGATGAGCCTCTAGGCTCCATTTGTTGGTGTGGCATGAAAATTTGAAACTTTTTTTCCAACAAACAAACAATAACATCAAATGAAAACTAGGACTTTCTACTAGTTTCCAAGGTTGTAAAAGTTGCTAGGTGCTAGTCGGACGCCTAGTTCTTTGTTGTCCAAAAAAAGGGAAAAACAAACAAACAAAAATCATGCTGAAAATTGTAAAAATTGTCCATAAAATTCAAAAACCTGCATAGTTGGACATCAGACGGGTACTAGACGGACATCGAACGGGCATTGAGCGCCTAACACCTCTTAGAACATTGTTAGTTCCCTAGTTTTTGTACTACTTTTCGATGTAGTTTGCAGTATCGGCAGATACCGATATGGTTTGGCATATCCCGATTTGATACCGACGCTACCGATACTGACCGATATCCGATATTGATGTTGGGTCTCTTCCCAGTAAATTAGAGAAAATTAAACGAAAAAGACCAATCAACAAGGGTGTAAAAACATAATTAGATTGTAAAGCGTGTAAATGAAGAGAACTTATTCATCGTAGGTTAACCAATAAGTAAGGGTGATTATTGTTTCATTTAATTTCAAAATTACTAAGAAACAACACAAAAAATATTTAAAATTATGTCTAAATGTATAAAAATATTTTTCCAAATGTTTTTAATTTATTAATAATTATTTGCTTTTCCAATAACAAAAAAAGTGATACTCCAATCCGATACGGCCGATCCCGATACTAATAGGAAGGGTCCGATTTTGATACCGATACTGCGAACCTTGCGGTTGCCAAACAAGCCCTAAAGCTAACCTACCTGATCCTACTCTCAAATATTGTATCTATTTTTAAGATCTTATATACTTCTGTATGTACATAGATGTGAATTTGGACATGTATAACCTTGTCATCATACCTATTTACAACAACAAAGTCATCATACATGTTAAGGGCCTCTATTTGGAATTTTAGTACGTGTTATCATCCACATATATTAGAGTTTTACAAACCGTGATTTCTTGAATCCGTACATATCCATCCATATTCAAATCATAATTCATGTCCTTGAAACATATATTCAGTGTAATTCTATTGTGGAGCTAGGGAAGCCGGTTCTAGATGGCGAGTCAAGTTGAAAGTGGAAGTCACTGAAGTTGCTGGAATGCTATGGAAACCAATTCATTTATTTAAAAACTCTTAGGGGATGCCATTCCTATTCATTTTTGTGCGGAATTATTAATAAGGATCAGCATGCAAGGTGTATGTACACATTGTAAAGCAGTCAAGTGGTTCAGGCAGCTGCTACTGGAACTTCTTAATGTTTTACACCAGCAAGAGCTTGAACTGTTTCATTGATCACTAAACTCATTTGTAATGAGAAGAGGGCTTGACGTCGCCGGATCTTACTTTAGGATCTATTGGTTCAACGGCTTGATCAACAGAAAAATAAATCATTAGATATATCATATATGGGATAAAACTATTTTTGTTACTAGTTAGTTATGTTTTGTTCACTGGTTAAATCTCTTTCAAGATCTCTCTCATGTAAATCATGATATCTGTAAGTGAATTATGAGTAGTTCCTACTGCATTCTACCAGTTATCCTGTACCTATTTGTGAGATTCTTTTTCCTTCTATGTTTTTATCATAGTGGAATCAATTTATATTTAGTTGGTACATTTCCTGAAGTACATCTTTCATGCATCCTGTGATAGTTCAAAATTCATTGTTAGTGTCCATTTATGGAAAACCATATGTTATATTGTTCAAGTACCTTTTGAAAGTTTCTTTTTTGACTTTTCCAATAAAATTTTATTTTCATGATCTTTTGCTAGTCTAGTTTGTTCCACACTTCTCAATTAAGCTACCCTTTTTAATGTGAATAATTATTACATTCTGTTGGTTATTTTAGAAGTCACTTTGATGTCAGCTGTCCATTATTTGATAAAATTGAACCAGGGTTTGTTACACTTCCATCTTCATAAACGACTTCAGTCACCTAATAGTGCTCATCTCTTTTCACTATAATGATATATTTCTTCTTTTTTTGCATTTAAATATTTTCCTTGTCATGAAAAGGTGATTTAAGATCTAGCATCAACTTTTTGCTCCTGCTCCTACATCATATATTTGAGGACCAGATCTGATTGGATGTCTGGTCTTTTGCTTTGTTTGTCCAGGAAGTAGCTTATCTTCATCGTATTTTATCCCAGATTCTACACAAAGGTGATGTCCTAATAATTTTCAGGTAAAGTGATTGTTATTAGTTGTGGAGGCCTCTTCCACAACTCAATGAATCTCTCTGCATGTTTAGTTCATTTCCTTATTCTTGCAGTACTAGTTCATCGTATTTTGTGCCAAATTCTTTTGAACAGATAGACATAGTTTCTCAATAATCTTCATTGTTCTATCATCTATGACCATCTACTGTTGTGAAATGCCTTCAGTACTTATTTGGTGCATCAAGTGGTTTATGAATGCCTTTGTCAATTGTGAAAATAATGTAATCACTTCCGTTCATGGATGATCAAAGATGAAAATACTTTAAATGGTGTGGATCATGCACTGGGATGTCCCACCATACATCTTGGTTGGGGTGTAAACAAGTCAGTTTTGCTATAGGAACACAGCTACACACACTCGTATTTCCTCAAATGGACGTAACCAAAGTGGTTTGGTTGTCCAGAGTGAACCAGGAATAGTAAATTCCTAAATGTTGGGTAGGCAGTTAAGCTTACCAGTTTTTTCCTTGTTGGTCCCCCGTTATAAAAAAAACATAAAGTGAAAAGGCATCTGTCTGACTCAACATGTTACACAATAAGTTTAGCAAAGAATGATGAAAAGAAACACACTGCAGAAACCTAAACTTGGTGAACCACATAATCATATTACTAGTAAAAGACAAAAAGGTTTTTACATGTAAAAGTAAATTCACTCATTGTTTGTATTGAATAAAATAAGTAATGATTCGAAGAGCAATTAGCCAATACAATCCATAAAGACAGTGAAGAAAAACAGAGCAAAAACAAAAGGCTATACGTTTGGGAGCTTGATCACTTTGATAACCAATCAATAGATAGCAAACTAAACATTTATAGAAGTCAATCATCTTGATTACCAACAAAGATCGAAAAATAACAATGCCAAAAGAGACCAAAGGTGGCACAAGTTCACGAGAAAATCAAAGTGGTAAAGAAAGAGGAAAAGGAAAAGAAAATAAGAACTGAGTAAAAGGAAACCTTTAAGAAAGATAAAAACTTGAAAAAAAAAGTATTGGTACATGCCTGATTGGTAGACAAACAATGACTTGAGGTGGGCGACAGAGTTGACAGTCAAATATATGGTCAATGACCTACAGTCCACTCCTAGACCGTGCAATAGGAAAATTTAAAAGCTGAACTTTCACTTTAGATATTTGGTTGTGGGATAATAAATTGATAAATGACCAATCTGCATGTAAGAAATCATAACTTATGATATTTTATACCCCATTAAATCTTAATTCAGTATAAAAAGAAGTATATAAAGACTTTGGTAATTATTTCAACTGTCTATATTTGAAAGTATCCCATGGATCTAAAGGCAACAGAATTAAAACTTTAGATTTAAGTTGTGTTTAATAGTCCTAGATTTGATTGTACCTACGATCAGGTTAGCACGTGACGACTGATGAAAAGCACCTCAGTCGAGATGCCTATGTGTTCTCCAAGTAGGAATATCTCCCATTTGAGTACCCTCTTTGCTCTAGTTTTCTTCTTATGAAAACTTCCATACGACTTATAATGTCTTTTCTCTCGTTTTTAAGGCACACATATAAAGCTTTGCATAGGACTCTAGTATGGGTTCGTCCAATAAACTCATTCTCTAATGAGCATCTACACACTTTATATAACTTCTAATGTGTGCCGAAGAATTTGAACTTAGGTTGCTCTAATACCATGTTAAAGTCCCTGACGGTTCATCCAAACTCGAGTCCTAGTGACGGTTAAGGTTGTGTACTTATTCTAACAATATTAATAGGAATACCTATAACTATCATAGGGTGTGCTAATTTATATCCCTTGATACTCATCAAAATGACTAAATATAAAAAGTGGGTTCAACATAGCAAACTGCCTAACCAGACTGCTTTAAAGCAGTTTGAACCCTTCTTAACACCTAGGAAGATCTTTTTACAACATTAAATACATGTATGGATGCACGCACAAACACTCACACATGTACATATGCTATATGCATAAAAACAAACCTGTGTGGATATGTAGCCGTGCATGCATACATATGCATATCCATGCGTCCTCATGTCCATGCATCATTTTGTTTATACTTTTTACGTGCATATGCTATGTCACGTGTTAAGCCGGTTGTAAAATGGAGGGAGCACAGGTGGAAGGCTAAGGAAGCTACATATTAATCTGAAATTATCACAACAAATTTTGACATATAATTTATTTCTGTCTCGTTAAGACACCTTTTTGACATGATTACTTGGCTTTTATACAGTAAAGACACTTCTTCTTCTCTGAAGAGGGGTCCAGCATATTGGATACTTGTTAAATGCGTCAGTTCCATAGGTAGTCTAATGTTTATGTTTGCTTTTGATTTGTTAATGGAAGCAGTTCTTATCTTGACATTTCTCTTACAGTTTTTTGATACCTATTTCCTTCAGTTTACGAACTAAAGTCTAAAGAACATAATTTATTAGTAATAGAGTCGGCCAGTGTTTATGAAATATAATAAAGTGAGAATATGTTCAGTGTTAGAAGTTATAATACATTAATCTACCAATTTTGAGAAATGGAAAGATGGGCAGTTGAGCTAAGCTGAGCACGAGTTCTTTGGGTTATACAAATGAGTAGAATTTAGTGATAAATTACATGCAAGTAGTTTATCTTATTCAAGTTTTCAATATTTTTACCTTTTTCTTAATACTTACAAGAAACTAAAGAGCATATATTATACATTCCTTCCTGTTTCATGTGCCTTGCTTTTAGGGTTTACCATGTCAGAGTCACTGTCTCACATGTTGTTTGTGTTCTGTGCTTGATAACTTATCATAAATGTACACTTTTGGTACATATATCACGTCCAATGAATGTTTCTCATGAAGGTTTCGCTTAAAAGTTGTAAACCAAAATTGGGCATTGTGTCACAATGTTGTCAATATATTTCTACTGTTAATTCAAAATCTAGAAAGCAGGGACACTCTGAAAATTAGGAGCCTGTCGTGTCTGACACCTATGAGACACATCCCGAACACTCCAAATTACACCAGACCCACTTAATAAGTGTTGTGTCCGTGTCGCTGCGTCCTTGATGTGTTGTGCCGTATCCGTGTCCATGCAACATAGTCCAAAATAAAAGAACACTTGAAGTAGCAGCTCAACAGACAGACTGTAGCTAAAATTGGATTTGAACTGTTTAAACTTTGAAGAGACAACCTCACCTGATAGTCTGCCAATAAGAACATCATGTAATGGTAATAATATGATACATCAGAATCTATGTATACTTGTTGAGTCAGTTGTCATTAGGAGCACTCCATCACACAGGAAAGACAGGTTTCAAAGAAAGCAAGAGAAGGGTAAAGAAAAAGTAGAGATAAGTGGGGAATCACCATTTTCTCTAGGAAAACCAATTCGATGCATTCATTCTCTATATGCCAATCTTTGTGGATGAAATCATTTTGAATTAGGCAAATATGTTCTGCAGAAAGATGCATTACCTCCATATTTTGGTATCCGATGGATGCAAAGTTAGTTGATCCTGTATGCCATTTTCCTATGCAGGCAAGTGGTTCAAATTTTCCATTCACATATTTCAGAAGCGTTCTCAAAGCTGGATGTGAACACTCCTCCAGGCAAAAATAGGTAAATTACTAAAAGAACTTTATCATGATCATTCCAGCTGGGGATACTTCCGACAAAATCTTCATTTGTTGATTCAATGAATGTCTATCAATGAACCAGACTGTGCCGTGATGTACAACATATTCTAGGATGCATACACAAGTTGCCTTCTGACAATTCAAGTAAAGATAGTGTCCCAAATTTTGGCCTGCTTGATGAGTTTTTAGCGCTGAGACTAGAAGTTAAGGAAGGTCAATGACAATGCGCATGGAGACTAAATGAACCTGTTAGAGAGCTGTCAGAGGGGAATTTGATGAAATCAACTCTTGGCGTTTGCACTTGTGTTGTATTATGATCAAACACAGGTTACTTCTTTATGCCTCTTACTTTCATATATATAGTAATTTCTACCTTCTATAGCATGTTTTACTTCTCTTTATGTCATATGCTGACACAAATTTATCTGATTCATATCATTATTGTGCCTTTTGTGTAGTAGTTCAGTTTACTGTATCTAATATTATTCTATTTGGAACATAAAGGTTTTGTTGTTCTAATACTATTCAATTCGTTAATCTTCCAATTAACTTATGTATACATACACCTAAGTTAATCGAGGAGTTTCTTTGAGGACACACTGAATCTTGATCATGCAATTGAAGACCAGCACTGACATGATCATTATATCCTCAGTTGTATACAACTAAATATTTGTAGTTTAGATGGTCTTAACCTATTGATCAAGTGAAATTTAAGTGACATTTATGTCACTTTGATTTTACTTGATGTGTGGTTGAAACTATCCAAACCACTTGATTTTTTATTTGTATACAATCAAGAATGTGTTGACAAGCGGCAACCGTTGTGATTTGGATGGCCACACTGAGCCTGAGCATCCTGATCAAGGAAACTCCTTTCTGAAGGGACTGACACTGAGCATCTTGATCAAGGAAACTCCTTTCTCAAGGGATCGGCACTAATATATAAAGACCATCTAATGGAGTGTCCATGTTTGACTTGGATCAATAGGAAAATAGAAAGAGAGAAAGAGGGCTGACGCTGTATTAAAATCCGTATGTGGAAACTCGAAGGTCTCTCTCTAATGGACCTTTATTCTCCAGTCTACTATTCCTCCCACCAACTTCAGATCTGGCAACGAATCACTGGCTTCTGGCTTGTTACAGGCACTCACCTACATATTTCAGATGGCCTGACACTGCGGCATGATATTGAGATTTGAGATAGACGTCTTGACACTGAACGTTAACACTTAAGCCGCCTCAGGAAGCCTCAGACCCGTTTAACATGAAATCTGAAACCGGATAGGTCCATCAACAATTGAAGTGGGAACACGGCCCAAACCAATAAATTACAGATATTAAAGATGAAAAGAATCAAGTTCCTAAATCTCCTCCAATTCCCTTCTCCTGCCTCTAACTTCTGATCTAAATTGCTTCTGGCCTCAACACTGTCAATATTTGAGGGATGACAATTCCTGCAATCTCCAACGTCCATTGGCAAGGTCTCTCTCTCTTGTTCGTATAGTCCTTTACCAGACAAGAAAACCCAACTCCGTGTCTCTGAGTCTAGTAGAAAGAAAAGATTAGAGCCCACAATAAGGACTCAATCATAAACCACATGTTTGTCTCAGCTTACCTACTTCACATCCCTAATTTTAGTTTTAGAGGGCCCCACCTCACGCCCTTGAGGCACCTGCCTAGGTCTTTGGTCTCTGTTGCCTTGTGCTGCCTTAACAAGCTTGGCCACAGGTTGACAAGATCTTTTTGGTTATCTTCCTCATTAGCATGAAAGATTTCTAGGGATGGTTAATTGATTCTTTCCATTAGTAGTTCTCATAATAGTTCTTCTCTAGAAGCAACGGTACCAGTCTGCGTAATATTTCATAGAGGTCCACAATATATATATATATATATATATATATATATATATGGAGCGAATCCGGAGCCCCGCTGCTCCCAACCGTTGGATCGCGTGGGCCCCACGCGCAAGCCCCACGCGGGCCCCGCGATCCGATGGTGCAGGGGGGCGGGGCTTCGACGAGGCTCTGGGAGCGGGTCTTTTGATCCGCTCCCATATATATATATATGGGAACGAATCAAAAGATCCGCCGCGGAGCCCCCTTCCTCTCGCGCGTCGGATCGAGCGGGGCCTGCTCGATCCAACGGACGAGGGAGGACGGGGCTCCGGAAACGGGACCCTCTATCCGCTCCATATATATATATATATATATATATATATATAGAGAGAGAGAGAGAGAGAGAGAGAGAGAGAGAGATATTTTCACAGAGATATTTTCACTATTAAGTATTCCTGAATGTTTCTAAAATAACACCGTTGGATCTATCTTCTTCGACCATACGGATTAGTTCAAAATCTCGAGAGAATTTTGGTAGTTTAAGGATCTAATATATACTGTCAAAGAAGATATATCCCCATATATATATATATATATATATATATATATATATATATATATATATATATATATAAAGGGGGAATATATCTTCTTTGATGTGTGTGTGTCAATAGTCAGTAGTTGGAGACAGCGCTTCCTGGTCTTCTTGGTTGGGTGAGTTCGATCCCACGGAAAAGCAAATTATTTCTTCCAATTATGACGGGCCGGGTTGTGCTCACGAGCTGCGGTAGCGAGAAACAAACAGGCGTGGACACGTCAGGTCAGGAGCATCCGAAGGTCGTGGATAGTCAAGCTGTTGAAGCTATACGAATGGACGAGCATGGAAACAACCAGCCTGTGCAGGAGGAAGTCTCCTGTGCAGGAGGAAGTCTGCAACCAGATGAACGAGATGGCCATTGTCTCTATAGAACGAGTTTTACCTCATTCAAATGTAGGGTCAGCGGAGAGGTCTTTGATAGTCAGAGAAGAGGGTATGGAGTTGTCTGTGGAGCTAGTTCGGATGCCAATCGACTAAATGCAAAGAGGAAGGTTGATGAGGAAGCACCTTTAAGCAGTCAGGAGATGCCAGTGACAGGGTACCACTCTAGGCAGACTCGAAGACAACCGAAGGAGCTTCCAAGGGAAGAAGAGTAGGTTCTTCGAATAAGTGCACTTTTAATTATACTCGAAAAAAGAGCAAAGCACAGATGTCGGAGATTGACTCGAGCTTCTCTATTTTGCAAAACTTGATACCAGAGTTGCAGAGTTCACTGTGGCTAACCTCGTCTGGGAAAAGATGCTACTGGAGGAATATGATATATACACTTAAAGAGTCGAGTACTTTTCGATAGGAATCTAGCATAATATATATATATATATATATATATATATATATATATATATATATATAACAAAATTCTCGCCAGAAGTTTGGAGTTTTGGTGCCACCAAGGTCAAATCTCGTATGGGTGTCATTTTAAGCTATTTTTATAAGAAACTATACCATTGCACGAAACGAGTTCCCAGCCTCTCTCTCTCTCTCTCTCTCTCTCTCTATATATATATATATATATATATATATATATATATATATATATACACACACAGAGCCGTAGGGATTAGCATGAACTTTTTTGCAGGGCTAATTTGCACTTAAATACCCTAAAGTATAATTTTGCAATTAGAGAACAATGGTAAGTGTAAAAAGACAAATTTGTCCCTCTACCAACTCTAATCTTGTCATTTTCTTCCGTATTTGTCGAATTTTCTCTCTTTGCTAGCTTAAAACCTTATTCTAGTTTTATTTTCCTACCAATCAAACCCAAAATATAGCCATTCCCCCCAAGCCGCCGCCGCCACCACCACCACCGTGAAATCCACTCCCTTCACATTCCATTTACGTTTGGCTCACTATCCATACGAGATTTGAACCTAGATGGCTCTTAGACCCATTTTAACGGTATGGAGAGCTCCACACTTGACAACCACCACCCACCTACACCTTCAACATTCCATTCCATTAATGTGCGGCTTGCTCTCCATACAAGATCTGTGAACCTAGGTGGCGTTGATGCAATCTTAACGATTAGAGTTTCGTAGTTTGTAAATACTTCAACTTTTCCCCCTCGTTTCCAATTTGCAACTATGAATTCGGTGCCCACTCCAAGTGTATATTCTGGCTCTACTAGTGCAGACAGTAGTTATTCGTAGGCTGAATTTAAGATGATTCCTTCCATAACAATGTCATGAATAGTTTGTTAGGTTCTTTAATTCATAAGCTATATCTACTGCTCCATCGTGAAACTGTGCTGTATCAGGCTGGTTTTATAATTTTTCTTCTTCCACTTTAACTATTCAAGTCAAATAGTGCAAGCGACAAATCTAATCTCTTTAATCGTAAAAAGTTATGTGATGGGGCATTTCCTTTTTTTTCAATTCTATTTGTTTACTTTTGAAATCTTTTTGCAGCTGTTTATCTAATTCCTTCGGCATGAGGTGCTTGATACCCTTGAAGCCATTGATCTTATCCTTGCTTATGCTGGATCATAGTCAATGCTGGATGGTCTCTTCGAGTAGACTACAGCGCACCTTCCATTTTCCATTATGATTATGTTGAGCTATTCAATTCATTACCGATATAAGATTACCATGGACACAACAAAACTTATCGGGGAGTGTAAATGTACTTACTCTGAACCGGAGTATTGATTTTCATTAGTGTTCGACTGTAAGGCCCCCTTTGTTACTTACACCCATGTCTAGAGTGGTTTACAGAAATGTTATTGTAAATTCGACAATCAATCTTTTGTATGTCTAGTTAGAATGATCTGTAAGGCAAAATCCAGCATTTGAACTAAATATGGAAGTAAAATTTTCCCAGTGGAATGATAAACTAGATTTGCAGTTTGTTTTTTTACTTCATGAACTTTGTTGTTTTGACATTGGTGTCATGATACTGCACTTGCTTCACCTGCTAGAAGATGTAAGAAAGTAGAACGTGCTTGCAGTATATGCATATAATGCCAACTTGTAGGCAAGTGCAATCAATATAGATAGCATTGTGAGTTCTGACGATCTGATGGTTTGTGGCCTTGTTTTATGTTTTCTATAACGCTGAGAAATTGTGCAGGTTTCATGCAAACTTCGAAGGCTCCTTGATCATCTTGTCATGTTCACAATATCATTAGAAAAGTAGTAGAAGCGAGCTAGGGGTGAGAGTGTTCGGTTTATTCGGTTTCAACGGAACCGAAATAGTCAAAATCGAATAAACTGAATTTCTTAAAACCGAAACCGAACTAAAATTAGCTAAATCGAAACCGAACTGAATGGTTTGTTCGGTTATGTTACTTTTATTGTTTAATGGGTTGGATCTAAAGTTAAAATTGTCGTTAAATTATATTAAAAATTTATAGATATATTTGTTGTATTTCAAAGTTGAGACCAAATTTGGACTAGTTAAATTATCAAAGCTGTGTTTTAAAATACATACATAGAATTATTGTTTCCAAAATATACATATTTTTAATCATAAGATATGGATAAAATTGAGGGGACTTAAATAATTGTGTAAGTTTTATTTGATTTTCGGTTTTGGATCGAAACGCGAATAATTTTTTTTTTAAATAGTTTCAAAACCGAAATCAAATAGATTTTTTTTTCAAACCGAACCGAATCTCTTATTCGGTCCGGTTCGATTTTTAGTCCAAAACCGAATAATGCTCATCCTAAGGGTAACATCAAGAAAACGAAAGATTTATAAGTTCTACATCCGCACGTGTGTATCATCTTGGCCCATTTGCTAAAGTATTAATCCTAATGTATATCGGAGACATAAGCACTCAAATATAAACCAAATAAACTCTCATCTAATATATATATCCCACGAGGGAGTAAATCTTGGATTTTTTTTTTTAAGAGAGAATTCAATAAATATTTAACCTAGAATACTAGGTTAAATATCCAGCCATTCAAACTAGATTAAAACTTGCAACCTGTCCTTACATCCAGAACTAAGGAAGCTACAGTTCTGTTACACCCCACACCAAACCAAATATTACAGCACCATAGTGTAAACTACAACAACAATACTACTACTACTATATGAAAACATTCTATGAACAAAGGAATTTTAAAGTAAGCTATTGTTCCTCTTTATGAATATATTAACTCTAGTATATAATTTATTATGAAAAAAAAAAAATATAAAAAAAAAACCCCCTTGTTATTGGGAAAACCATCTCCAATATATAGCATCATTCTAATGAATATGATAAGAGTTTGATAATGTAACTAGTGGATGCTAATTGTTAACTAAATCATCTTCTGGTCTACTAGTAAATCTTCGGGATTTCATAATTGTAGTACTTTTACTTGGATTTTGGCATCCATACTCGTACATGAAGAGCTCAATTAAGTACAAACTAAATTGTGTTTGTAAATACGAAACTCGCAATGAGAGAAACCAAAGGATTTGATCTAAAACACAATTATTTGAACCCAAAATGTACTCTGCTATGTATGATTTTCATTCTTCATATTGGAACTAAATTGTAGAAATTGCTATTCCTCGGTTACAGAAGATCATACAAGTGATGATTACAACTTTTGATTGCAACAACTTGAAAAACAGAAATATTACAACTCAGACTTGTTGGAAATAGAAACTTTGAAACAAGCCAACAACAGTGCAACCACATTGCAATTACAAGAAAACAGAATATGAGAAGCTTGAAGAAGACATCTTGCTTGGACGATGATGATCACCGTTGCTCAAAGCAATATTCGACCTTCTTCCGTTCGATCTGCTCTAAGGTAGCAACAAGTTCAAATAGTTGAACTTCTGGAACGCTCTCTTGTCACCCTCAAAAGAATGAACATCACTTTGGACTCTCGAAAAGTATTTCATGCTTCACGGTTGCTGCTTCACTCACCTCGTAGCATATATTTCACGTAGTTCTGCCTAAGGCAAAAGCAAGTGAATATACATGAGAGGCAGGTCCTCCTAGCAGCCATAAGTATCTATTAAGGGCATTAAAATCAGGAATGACTTTTCATAATGTGTGCGGTTACAACGGTAACTCTCACGAAGTGGGTAGTTACGAAACTGAAACGCCATGCTGAAACACCCTAAAACAGCCATGCGGAAATCCAGATTCCGCATGAGCGCAAGTCACGCGGAACTGCAATTTTTTCGTGCACGAAGCCATGTAGAACTGCAACTTCTGCATGTACCTAGGCCACGCGTAACTAAAGTTTTCGCGTGAGCACGGAACCCAGCACGTCCCGTGAAACTCCACGCTAAACCGAGCTGAACGCGAAGTGCGTCATCAAAGCACGACTTTGGACCTTCGCCCACGTACGAGCCCAAGTCCCTACGGGGCCTAGCTCCTATGAAAATTTTCGAAGAAAATGAGTGGTAGAAATAAATATTTGTTGAAGGATTTGAACATTGTCCTCTAATAAAAATATTCCACCATAACAACTACATGGACTTCCACTCTTCTTGTGTACAAGTCTAAAAAAAAAAATCTTATATTGAAAAACATATGTTGCGTTTGCCATTTGAATGCAAGACCATTCTATAGAAAACAATTTCATTAAACCCCGACAGAAAGAACCTTCCAAATATTTCTTATTTATTTATTTTTATTTTAAATATGCGAGAAAATGACCCAGCAACTTCATTAAGATAATGAAACACTCCTCAAGTTATATGATCCTTTTTGCAAAAACCAATATAATTCCAAACATTAAGATGCAAACTATGAGAGTACAAAATTACAAACTAGAAGTTAAAATGCCTGAAAAGAATTTGCTGGTACAAACACGAGAGAACACAATCCTATTTTCAGGACTGTCATCAGTTATTTCTCCCATTCCTCACAGATACCAGCTTGTTTCCAGAATAACAATGCTAATATAATTCCATCAAATGTGAGTTTATTAAACAAAATAATCTCAAATTTCTCACAAATTTGAAAGGTCTGTTCTTATGAAATTCTTCCTCCATCTGCAGCAATACTCATATATAAACTCTGGTAGCCCATCAAATTTGATAAGAGTGGATGTTATTGAGATCTTAATTTGAGATTGTTAGTGCCGGTTACGAAAAATCGTACAAAATTCATACAAGTTTTAAACACAACTTAAGATTACAACAACGAGAATTTATAAAGATCACAAACTACTAGAAAAACTTTGAAAAATGCTACCAAGTTGCTACAGTATAAGACAAAGAAAGAAAGGTTGTTGGTCACTGTTGCTCAAAGTAAGATTTGACCATTTTTTGACGATATGCCTCCCAGAAACCAGAGTTGAACTTATGGAACGCTCCTTTGTCATCCTCGAAAATTGGATAATCGGACAAGACTTCGTGGTTTCAACTGCTGCTACAAACTATCCTCTCGTTGCATATACTTTCTTCTTGTGTTGTAAACTTTGCGAAGTGCAAAGTGCACCATCAAAGCGCCATTTTGCGTCCTCCATCATGTTCGAGTCTCTGGCCTCTGTATGAGCCTTCAGCCTTGACCGGTTTAACTTGATCCTCCTGAGTCTTGTCTCTTGTATGTTTATATCTTCTATTTGAGTCTTGAGATATTGACATATTGTTCTTGAAATTATCATGAGATCTAACTGGTTCCAACTCTAGCGACCTATGTTGGCTAGAAGCAGCGGGTTGTAACCTTCGGGAGGTAAGGATAAAGAACACAATGTATTTGGAGAAAAAATGTTTTATTTCTTACTTCAATATGAAACAAACTAATACACACATATTTATATAGCCCCTATGTAACAACTCAACCCTAAAAGCAAGTTAACAAAACCTATTAAAATGGATCTAACCCTAGTAAGGTGGATCTAAATTAGACAAGTTCCATTCCAAAAGGAAATTGTCAAATCTAGGTTATTTAACTAATATTCTCCTCCTCAATCTAGGTTTGATCAAGGTTGATAACTCCAAGCACCTGCTGCATCTCAGCGAACTTCACTTTGGCGAGAGCCTTCGTGAGAATGTCGGCACGTTGCTTTTCAGTGCTCACGAACTCCACCTTTATCTGCCCTCTTTCAACACACTCGCGAATGAAATGAAAGCGAGTATCAATGTGCTTACTGCGCCCATGAAACACTGAATTCTTCATCAGTGCAATTGCAGACTTGTTGTCGACATAGAGCGTGACTGGCTTAGGTTCGCGGCCAGTCATTTCACTAACTAGATTCCTCAGCCACAAAGCTTGACACGCTGCAGCCGTTGCCGCCATGAACTCAGCTTCGCAGGAGGACAACGCGACAGTTTTCTGCTTCTGAGATGCCCAAGTGATTAGGTTCTTGTTGAGGTAGAACGCCATTCCGCTGGTGCTCCTCCTGTCGTCGATATCTCCGGCTAGGTTGCTATCGGTGAATCCGTGCAGTTTATCTTCACCATGTCCTCTTCCATACATGAGTCCATACTCAAGTGTTCCCTTCACATATCTGAGGATCTGTTTCACAGCCTGGTGATGCATGGTTGTTGGCTTCTCCATGTACCTACTCACCATTCCGACAGCATAACAAAGGTCCGGGCGAGTATGAGTTAAGTACCTGAGACAGCCAATGATTCGCCTATATTGCGTCGGATCGACTGGTGTTCCTTCAAGGTTCTTGCTGAGTTGCAGTTTAGCTTCCATGGGATACCTGGTTGGATTGCAATCTCCCATTCCAAATTGCTGCAAAACTCTCTTCCCATATGCTGATTGCTTCAGTATAATGCTATCACCCTGTTGGTCTACCTCTATACCAAGGTAGTAAGAGAGTAACCCAAGATCACTCATCTCAAATTTCTGCATCATTTGCTGCTTGTAAACCTTTACTGCAGTTGCTCTTGTGCCTGTGACGATTAAGTCATCAACGTACACTCCGACAATGAGTGCACCCTCCCTATTGCTCCTTGTGTACACAGCATGCTCTTGAGTGCATCTGATGAATCCCAGCTCCTTTAAGCAGCTGTCCAGGCGTGTGTTCCAGGCCCTCGGTGCTTGTCGCAAGCCATAGAGAGCCTTGGACAGCCTGTACACTTTGTGCTCCTGGTTCTTGACGACGAAGCCTTCAGGTTGAGCTACATATACCTCCTCTTTGAGGTCACCATTCAGAAACGCAGATTTAACGTCCAAATGGTGAACCTCCCATCCGTGCTGGGCTGCGAGGGCAATGATCAAGCGAACTGTGTCGAGTCTGGCAACTGGAGCAAATACTTCATCAAAATTAACTCCATGTTGCTGGACGTAGCCCTTTGCCACAAGTCTTGCTTTGTGCTTGAGGATCTTGCCTTTACTGTCTCTCTTCACCTTGTATACCCATTTTAAACCGATGGATTTGTGCCCAGATGGTAACTCAGTAAGCACCCAAGTCCCATTCTTCTCGATGGCTTCAACCTCCTTCTTCATAGCTTCCCGCCATTCATGTTCAAGTGTAGCATATTGAAAATTTGCTGGTTCTTCAGCTGACAAAAATAACATCTCTGGATCAAGAAAGGTCTCCTCAGTTTCAGCATATATGTCAATAATTGAGCGGTATCTCCTTGGCTCATTCGAGTCTATCGTTGGTGTGGGTGAGCCGCTCAAAGTTGTGGCCGCAGCTTGTGGTGTAGTAGGCTCCCTTGATGCCATTCCCGTTCCGTGCGTCATAGGTGTTGCCGCATCTCCTATGCCCTCCGGCGTGTGCATAGCTGCGCCCACTGCTCTCTGTGGAGTGATCACTGTCTCGACAACAGGATCTTCGACTGAGAGTTCTACCCAGCCTTGTGGTTCGGTACCATCACCATTGTTCCAATCCCATCTCCTTTCTTCCTCGAACACAACATCCCTGCTCACATGGATCTGGCTACGTTGAGGATTATAGAGACGGTGTGTTTTGCAGCCCTCTTCCACGCCTAGGTACACCAATGGCGTGCTTCGGTCATCAAGTTTCTTATGATGAGGACCTGTAGTCTTCATGTGTGCGACACATCCAAACATCCTTAAGTGTTCGAGGTTTGGTTTCTTACCAGTCCAGGCTTCATACGGCGTGAGGGCACTGAGAGCTTTAGTTGGCAACCGGTTGAGCAGGTAAACAGCATGTCTGACCGCCTCGCCCCACATACTTCCAGGAACATGCATGCTCTTGAGCAAGCTCCTTGTCGTAGCCATCACGGTGCGATTCCGACGCTCTACTATGCCGTTTTGTTGTGGTGTATATGGTGCGGTGAGGTGCCGTTGTATGCCTTCGCCTTCACAGAAGCTTGTGAATTCCTTGGACAGGAACTCACCTCCTCGATCAGTTCTTAGTGTCTTTATCTTGCTTTCACATTCATTCTCTACAAGAGACTTGAATTTCTTGAAAGAATTAAAGGCATCACTCTTTTCTTTGAGCATATACACCCACATCATGCGACTGAAGTCATCAACAAGTAGAAGAAAGTACTTGTTACCAGCAAGTGTAGCGGGTGTAATCGGGCCACAAATGTCAGCGTGCACAAGTTGCAGTGGCCTCTCAGCTCTTAAGCTTGCCTGCAGAGGGAACGGTAGTCGTGCTTGTTTTGTGATGAGGCACCCTTCACAGAGCTGGTTTGGATGAGAAATCTTCGGCAGCCCGGTGGCCATTCCCTTCTCTGCCATCATCTTGAGCGCGAAGAAATTCACGTGCCCGAGCCTTGCGTGCCACAACCAGGCTGGGTCTTGTACGTTGGCCATTAGACATATCGGCCTGCAAGATTCAAGAGCTATCTTGTACAGGCGGTTAGGTGATCTCCTCACCTTCATCAGTAGAATGTCGTTCCTGTCGTACACCCTCAAGTAGGAACCGACAATCTCCACCTTGCTTCCATCTTCTGTTAATTGACCAAGGCTCAATATATTACTTTTTAAACTTGGAATGAAGTATACCTCCGACAGAAGACGTTGTTCGCCATTCTTGCATTGGAACATGATTGATCCCCTGCCCTCAATCTGCACGGTTGAGCCATCACCGAACTTGACACGGCCGGTGATGTCCTGATCAAGGTTCTTGAACTTTCCTCGGTGGCCCGTCATGTGATTGCTAGCGCCATTGTCGAGGTACCACACATCGGTGTCGGCCTGCGCTTCTCCAGCACCTCGCAAGTCTGGTACTATCTTCTCTTCATTGAGAATGACGAGGTCAGGCGTCTCTTCCTGAGTCTCTCCCAGCAGCAATGCGGCCTCCTCGTCTTGCGCTCGTGCGAGGTTCGCCTCCTCATCACGATGTTTGTTGCGACACTCCGACGCATAGTGCCCATAGTTTTCACAATTGAAGCACTTGATTTTTGATTTGTCACGGTTGGAGCTTGAACCGCGAGTCCTCTCACCCTCCTGGTGTTGCACTATTTGGCCGCCACGACCACCCCTGCCGCGCCAGCGGCCACGTCCACGGGGCTTGCCACGGCCCCGGTCGTCGCTAGAGTGCCCCTTTCCGCTCGACGATAAATCAGCGCCGCCTTTCTTCGATCGCGCCTGCCACTCAGCGTGAGTAAGCAGGAGTTGTCCGTTGTTGCTCTCGCCTCGACCACGTATACGTTCTTCGTACGCTTTGAGGCGGCCGATCACTTCCTCGACCGGCATGGTCTCCACATCCACAAACTGCTCGATCGCAGCAACGACTTGCAGGTACTTGTCTGGGACGGAGACGAGCAACTTATTGACGATGACAACGTCCTCCATCTTTTCTCCCAATCCACGAATCTTGTTTGCGAGGGTCGTCAATTTTTCCGCAAACTCATCGATGGAATCTGTTCCCTTCATACGCAAAACCTCGAACTCACTCTTCAAGGTTTGAATCCTTGCCTTCTTCACCCGATCTGCGTCGAGGTACATTGTCTTCAAGCTTTCCCAAGCCTCCTTAGCCGTTTTGTGCTTGGCCAGCTGGAGTAGGATCTCCTCGGGGACAGCTTGAAAAATGCACGCCAATGCCATCTTGTCTCTCTTCTTTTCTACGACCACCCCGGCCGCGGGTTCAATGGCGTCCCAAACGCCTTGAGCCTCCATGAAGACCTCCATCTTGATCGCCCAAGTGGAGTAGTTGACAGATGTCAGCATCGGGTAGTGCAAGGTTATGCTTCCCTCCTTTGTTGCTGGCGCCGTCAAGTGCTCGACGATTGACATCTTGTTGAGTCGAAGGTACTTTGGCTTACACTTGGCTCTGATACCAGATGTTGGCTAGAAGCAGCGGGTTGTAACCTTCGGGAGGTAAGGATAAAGAACACAATGTATTTGGAGAAAAAATATTTTATTTCTTACTTCAATATGAAACAAACTAATACACACATATTTATATAGCCCCTATGTAACAACCTAGGCATGGCCGCATGGGTTTAGGATTTCAAATTTGTAAAGACTCTAAATTTTGCAAAGCCCACAAAATTTGCAAGAGTTCTTAAGATTTTACAAAGATTATTGTACAAGATTTCAAAATTTTACAATGATCTGTTAAATTTTATAAAGTTCCTAAAATTCGAAAAATTCCACACAGTAGTATGTTTCCAAGTGTTTTATTGCCTTAGATATAATAGTTTATTTTTTGTGTTTGGTTTTGATATTTTGGCTGTTAAATTCATAGTATAGTTAGTATGTTTCCAAGTGTTTTATTGCATCTTTCACCCCAACAGAATATTTTTGACAGAAACCGAGCTATGTTCTACAAATAAAATTGCTTAGAAAACAATTCAGAGCTTCAGGAACTTAAAACTTTTTATTCTATGACTGATATACCAAGGGTCATAATCAATATATACAAGCTTATATATCTAAAGAGTTAGGGAGAGAAATTTAACATTTTCAACCCCTGAAACATTTATTACCTATTTCGGTGTCATATTTTCGCTTACAATATGTCAATGTCTAGAACTTCATAGAAATTTATTCCCATGAAACTATGAAAGCAAAAAGAAAAGAAAAGAAAAGAAAAGAAAAGAAGAGAAACGGTACAACAATCTTTACTGCTAATGAGTATAGTTTAGTGTTAATTAAGTTTTGAGAAAATAGGTTAAGTGCCAGTATCAAACTCCATCCTTTGTGCTTAATATGATTATGATATGAACTAGATCAATAGATTGAGTGCAGTTTCATCTATTAGACTAATACTATTACTAGAAAAAGATATGCTGGAAACCATTGAATGTGCAGACATCATTAATGATTTTACTTCTCAAAATTCAAGAAGGAAACATTTTTTTAGATGATACTTTGTGGCAAAGTTCTTGTTTGTTTGTTTGTTTGTTTTCTTTTGCAGACGTGGGTCCTCATTTTGGAGTGTCAAGACATTGGTGATGCTCTACAAAGTCATTATTAGATTTCTCGTGTTTAGGAGTTTTTGTTGATTTTTTAGAACATTATCATGATATTGTGTTTAAATGTGATCAAGATGCTTGTACTTAAATTGTTAGGGTACTTTTCCTCGAGGAAAGCGAGGTTTTAACGAGATCCGAAATGTAATACATTCATGATAATGAGATATTAAATCTTCCCAAAAAAATTTGATACTTTATTTTTAATGTATTTTTTGAACAAGAGACATCATTTCGGATTTCGTCCTGGGCATTAAAATGTTCTGGGCCGGCCCTGCAGCGACCACTCTTTGTAAAGGCAGCACCTCATCATTTTCTTCATAGAATATTTTGTATTCCTGACTCTTCTATTGAATTGAATAATAAGTTTTGTTTGCTCTTTCAGTGTCTTGGTTTTCTTGGGCAAGTCTGTGACATTATTGATTGATTATTTATTTATTTAACTTTCATGTTTGGAGAATAGGTCCCCTGGCATTTCTTTGCTAGTCCCTGTAGAACCCCACGATTTTCCTGACTTTTCTATTTATTCTTTTCGAAGAATTAAGTTCTTTTCCTTTTGTTTTCTATTTAATATTTTGCTGGCTGGTACCTTAGAAATACTGGAGAACCTTATGTCTAGCCGGCCTGATACCTTAGAAATACACTGAACATTTTCAATTAAAGACTTAGGACCCATCTCATAATGTTTTACCAAATAGACTGAAATTGAATATGTAACAGACTGTTAGGTTTCGACTAAAGAGACAATATATATATATATATATATATATATATATATATATATATATATATATATATATAAAAGAAAAGTTAGGCTTTACCGTAAATTTTTTCTCCTCTAAAATTATTCTTATCTATGTTTACTAATTAAAATTGTTCAATAAATTTAATATGGGTAGTTAGGTAATACGTATTAATACGTATAGACAAATATTAATTGTTATTTGTCATTTCTTATAAAAATATTGTTTACTCTTACCAAGTAGTAATAAGTGCAAGTGCACATGCATATATACTACTATATATAATGAGAAAATTTCAATCGTGAAACTTTTTTTTTCCAAATATACCCTTGTATATATTTACTAATTAAAATTATCAAATAAAGTTAATAGGGACAACTAGGTAATTACAGAAGCTGTTTTTTGGTTTTCCTAAACAGCCTTGCATGCATGTATAAAATAATATATATAATATATGATAATAAATTTGGAATAACTAAGATAATTGTCTTCTAGTGTTTCAAATAATAATCTATGAAATACGTGCAACACACATGCATGTATACTAGTATATATATATATATATATATATATATATATATATATAGCCAATGACCTCTAGTTCAAGTGGTTAGAGTGAGACATAGAGGTTGCAGATTCGAGAAAAGGGGGGGAGCGCATTAATTCCCTTGTGGGAGAATTATGCGGGAAGGGTGTGGTGCGACCCGGGTGCGGGTGTGGTTGCGGTGCGGTTGCAGTGCGGGTGCGGGGCCTTCAGGTTGGGATGTGGCCCTCGAGCCGGGATGTAGCTTTCGGGCTGGATTTGTAGACCTTCAGGCCGGAATTTGTTATAGGCCTTCGGGCCTGAACAATATTTACCTTCTTTGAAATTATATATATATATATATATATATATATATATATATATATATATATATATGAACTCCCACCATTAATTGAAGAAATAATCCGCTTTCCTGTGAAATCGAATCCACCCAACTATGATGCCTTATGTCTCCACCTGTTAACCAGTAGAGCTAGAAGATGCCTCGACGAAAGAGACAACATGCTTAGACTCAGGTGAAACAGAGAAATACCTGGTACAAGTTTGAACTGGGAGACCTCTCACCTAATTATTTCATCAGCTCCAGTGTACGGAGGTCTTATGGCATGCAAGATTGGGATATTCCTTCCGGTGCATGTCCTACTGTTGATGGCAATCCTAATATCATCTGGCACTGCTGGCGCTAGTAGAGGTCATGATATCAAGGTGGTGAAGGGTGATGAGGAGGGCTGCATAGAATCCGAAAGAAGATCCCTCCTTGCCATCAAAGCAGACATGTACGATCCTGACGCCTGGCTCTCTTCTTGGAGAGGAAGACACTGCTGCGGCTGGCGAGGGGTGGGCTGCGACAACGCGACCAGCCACGTAGTAAAGCTCGACCTCCGTTACCCGTACCAGCAACCGGGAGGTCCAAGTACGTTAAATCCTTCTCTGCACGGTCTTACACACCTCAAGTACTTGGACTTGAGCATGAACAATTTTGCCGGAGCACCTATTCCAGATTCCATAAGGTATCTCGTGAAGCTGGAATACCTTAACCTCCACAACGCTTTCTTCAGCGGAACTGTGCCCCACTGGCTCGGAAACTTCTCAAGCTTGCGCGTTCTTGATCTTGGTTTCGGATCGTCCTTGAGAGTTGACGACCTCCATTGGCTCTCCGGAACCCCTTCTCTTATTTACCTCGACATGACCTTGGTCAACCTCTCCGAGGCATCCGACAACTGGGTTCATTGCATTGACGTGCTACCGTCTCTGTCGGAACTGATACTGTCGAAAACAGGACTTTCTGGCATCCCCACAACTCTACAACACGTTAACTTCACCTCTCTCACCACTCTTGACCTCTCTTTCAACAACTTCCAATCTGTCATTCCAAGCTGGCTAAGTAACATTAGCAGCCTTGCATATTTGTCTCTAGGAGACTCTGGGTTCCATGGAGAGCTACCACTTCCTACAAGCTATTTCAGTCATATGAGGATTCTGTCATTAAGAAACAATAAACTTGGGGCAAGTATGCTAGAACTTCTGGGCAACCTTAGCCAATTAGCCTATGCAGACTTGTCTGCCAATGTGCTTAACGGATCGATTCCAGAAAACTTGGGGAGGCTCAGTCAGTTGGAGCACCTAGATCTGTCGAGCAGTCTTATTAAAGGGTCTATCCCTAGATCGGTGGGAAATCTAAGCTATCTGAAGCATTTAGATTTGAGTTTCAATCAAATCGGGGGAGAGATTCCGGAAACTCTCTGGAGTCTGAGCATGTTAGAGCATTTGCGCTTCTCATCCAATAGAATAAGTGGGGAGATGACAGAAAGTGTATTGAACCTCAGCAGCTTGGTCGAGTTAGATCTATCGGCCAATCAGATTCATGGGCAGATACCGACCGCCATTGGGACTCTTGTCAACCTGCAGAGTTTAGCGATTTCCTCAAACTTGATCGACGGAGAGATTCCTGAATCTATAGGAAATCTCAGCCATTTGCAGAGGTTATTTTTATACAGCAACAACATTAGTGGGGAGATACCAGAAACCTTGGGAAACCTCTCCGACTTGAAAATCATAGATATCTCGGTAAATAGAATAAATGGGAGAATACCACAGTCCATCGGGAACCTTATAAATCTGGAAACCTTGCGCATTATCTCCAACGGAATAGATGGTGAGATACCAGATGTTATGGGGAAACTATGCAAATTGTTCCATCTAGATTTGAGCAATAACAGAATCAGAGGGACCGTTGCTACTCTCTTGGAAGGTCTGTCAAAATGCATGGAAAATAAGAAACCAGGAACAAATTTTGGTTTAAGCTACTTAATACTAAGTGGGAACAATTTGAGCGGGACAATTCCACCAAGTTTGGGACAGTTGACTAAACTAATTGCTTTGGATCTCTCTTCAAACAGCTTGGAGGGTGCTTTTACTGCGGCTCACTTTGCCAACCTAACCGAGCTAAATGGAATTTACCTATCTCATAATTACTTGGAAATAATCTTAAGCCAGGATTGGGTTCCTCCGTTTAACGCTAGTACCATTGCATTGTGCTCCTGTAATCTGGGACAGAGGTTTCCTACATGGCTTCGCAGCCAGACAAAATTGCAAGCATTAAGAATAACCGAAGCAGGAATAACGGGCAATTTTCCTTCATGGTCTTTTAATCATGATCTACAGTTTCTCAACGTATCTCACAACAATATGAAGGGACCCTTGCCACCTTCTTTGGAAAGATACAAGTTTAAACATCTTGATTTGAGATCCAATAGTTTTGTTGGTCCAATACCTAACATTAACCCTTCCAGACTTGAGGTCATAAATGTATCCAATAACTCACTTTCCGGTCCAATTCCTTTGAGTTTTTCTTCAGGAATGGTCCTAAAATTTTTAATTTTGTCTCGAAATCGTCTCATTGGTAGCCTTCCGCCGTACCTCTGCAATATGGCATCACTGCAGGTTCTTGATGTTTCAAACAATGAACTACATGGAACACTCCCTCGGTGCAAGAATGAGATGCTGAACCTGGTGATTGTTGATTTTTCAAACAATGGCTTATCAGGGAACATACCTGAGACAATTGGATCTCTCACCCATATCCGATCGTTGCACTTGAGTAATAATGGTCTCTCTGGAAAAATCCCTCGAGCTCTGAAGCGATGTAGGCAGTTGATTACTCTTGATCTTGGTGAAAACAGGTTATCTGACAGCATACCTACATGGCTGGGACAAAGCCTTTCGTCATTGAAAGTTCTCCGTTTACGATCAAATCAGTTCAGCGGTAATATCCCGATTCAGCTGTCATATCTTACGTCTCTTCAACTACTGGATCTTGCAGACAACAATTTTGTAGGCAGATTGTCTCCAACTTTTAAGAATTTTAGTGCCATGATTGCTGGACAAAGTATGACTAATCTACTGGCTTCAAATGATACTGTGAGCCAGTATTACACGGAGAATCTTTTTCTAACCACAAAGGGAATTGAGTTCGAGTATACCAGCGTGCTATCGGCTGTAACAAGCATAGACTTGTCAGGGAATAGTCTCTTTGGAGAGATCCCAACCGAACTCACACAACTCGTTGGATTGCGTTTCTTGAACTTGTCGAAGAATCACCTCACAGGAAATATACCTAAAGATATTGGTTCCATGGTGCAATTAGAATCACTTGATCTTTCAACAAATAATCTCTCAGGCGCCATCCCTATGAGCATGTCCAGTTTGCATTTCTTAAGTCACTTGAACTTGTCCACTAACAACTTATCAGGAAGAATTCCAACTGGCAACCAGATTCAGACCTTTGATGATATCTCTATTTACAAAGGAAACCCTTATCTTTGTGGATGGCCATTGCCAGAATGTCATGGCGACGGGAATTCTCATGAAAGCAAGCAAGAAGGGTATCTAGATACCTTATGGATTGATTATAGCACTCTGCTGGGTTTCGGGGTTGGCTACTTGACACTTTTCAGTTCAATAATGATCATAAGGTCCGTAAGGTACAGATACTTTCACCTTGTTGACAATATATGCAATTTGATCTATGTGAAGTTTGGGGCGAGCTTTGAGAAATTTACGTCAGAGAATGAAAGGGCAATGCTATAGACTGTCAGAAAAGTTTGTAGCTCTGATTTTCTTTTCTTTTTTTCTTTTTCCAGTGTACCTGAATTGCTCAGCTTGGATCATCAGGTCTCCAGTTATGCACTGGTTGTTTTAAGTTGTGTTACTGTAATAAGAAAAAACTGTCTTGAACTCCGCAGCACTTATTAACTAGACTAACAATTTTCTAATTTGGATGATGATATTCTTAACATATGTTAGAGTATATGTACAAATTCAATTGTGAATCAACCACTTCGCACTATTCCCTCTCTTCCATAAGAGACTCTCTCCATAATCTTTCTCGATATTATTTGGTTTAAGTTGGATTTGGATTGGGCCGGCCCTAAGAAAAACAAATAGTCCGAGAGGTTGCCCTATGTACCTGTTGGGTCTTTTTAGCCTTAATCTCTAGAAAGATAGTCCTATATTGACTAGAACCCCAAGTGTGCATTTCAATATAAGGTTATGCTTTGTATTAACATGTGCACATTGAGGTGTGATAGTTTATGTGGTTGAGATGGTGTGATGTTTTTCAAGGGGTGCAAGGTTAGAATCCTTATGGAAACATTTATATTTTTTGTTACTCAATTCTTTGAGATTTTCCTTAGGAGCTAAGCGATTAGGACTCGGCCGAAAGACGAAGAGCGCAAAGTGGCGCTTTGATAACAGACTTTGCACTTCGTATGTCCGCAGAGTTGGCATTTTTGTGCTTGGTTGCGCGCACGCTCTTGCGCGAGGCGATCTGTATGAGGTTGTTTGTGCGCACGACTATCTGTGCGAACGTCTACGCGGGGTTATTGTTGCGTAGATCTTATGTGCATGTGGCTGGTCGGTTACTCCAGAGGAGTAACTGCTCATTAGTGGGGGTGTTACTTCTCCAACCACCCACATAATAGGAAGTTAATTTGAATTAACTGTCCATTATGGATAGTGGAGTGCTCATAGGGCTGCCTCTTTCTATATATATATATATATATATATATATATATATATATATTTTGATGTTTCTTCATTTTAAGAATAAAACATAGAAAATACATAGTACGAGAGTGTTGTTGGAGCAACGAAGTTATGTTCGTTCGAAGAGTCCAAATGTTGTCCATGCAAGAGTAACAAAGGAGCATTCCAGAAGTTCGTGATTCTGAGCTTGCTGATCCCTGGGAGCAGATCGACGGATATAGGTCGAATCTTGCTTTGAGCAAATGTGGTTTTGACTACCCCTACGAGACCTTTTCTGTTTTGTCCTTTCATTGTAGCAACTTGGTTGCAGTTTCAATTCTGTCTTTTAGAAGTCAGTTTGTAATCTTCTGTTTTCTGGGTTTGCAAGTATGGGGGTATCTGATCTATGTGAAGCTTTCTGACATCAAGATTCAGAAGTTGAAAACGACTACAAAGACTATTCATGGGTTATGCTGAGAAGAGTGACGCTCGCAGATTCCTTGATCATGAAACAAATCAAGTCAATGAATCTCTCGATACTGAATTCTTCAAAGATAAGTTCGCCATGCATAAGAACATCGTAACTACTCATTAGTGAGGGTGTTACTTATCTAACCACCCACATAATGGGAAGTTAATCCGAATTAACTGTCCATTATGGATAGTGGACTGCTCATAGGGCTGCCTCTTTCTATATATATATATATATAATTTTTTTTTCTTTTCTGATGTTCTTCATTTTAAGAATAGAACATAGAAAATACATAGTGCGAGAGTGTTGTTGGAGCAACGAAGTTTTATTCGTTTGAATAGTCCAAGTGTTGTAACGCCCCGCAACCGCACGGTGCGTTACACTGAGTCGGATTGAATAAAACAATAGCTGGTTACATTTGATTTGTTGAATTTTGGGAAGAAATATTGATTTAGTTGGTTTCATGTACAGATGGCTAGCGGAGTTCGATGAGAATCAGGTGTTCGTTCAGAACAGTACTGAGATAGCTGGATGGGAACGATAATGCCGTCTTCCTTAGTCCGATCGGTCGGATGATTTGGAGAGCACGACCTGCTCGCACGGTCATACCAGTTGAGTAGATCGCGCTTTGCATCGGACCACGGGTTCAAGGGATTGGTCGTATCGGCAGGACATGATGTTTAACGGAATCAAACATTGTGAGTGGGCTCTTTCCCTTCTCCTCTACTCCTTCATGCCTAATAATATGGAAAACACGTAAAGGCTTGAACATTTGGGCTGAAACTTGAGAATCACTACACTGAGGCATGCATAGAGTGTACGTCGTTTGCTTGGATATGATTGTGGCTTGAATTGGTTTGCGCGTATGGCTAGTTGGAGCTAGAGTTGGATTATACATTTGGGACAATTGGAGAAGCAGTTGGAATTATACATCTTGGTTGGAATATCGGAAATTCGGGCGAGCGAGCGTGCATCCGTGTACGAGTATCACTTGGGCGCTTTGTCTTGCAAAGCGTGCAGTTGTGGTTCGAAACCGAACAACTGCATCGGCGAGAGCATTGTGCCACTGTTGCGGCATTGTGCCACGGGATTGTTCTGAGCGTGGGGTGTTGCACCCAATTTGAAACACTGTGTTGAGAAGCGGCATTGTGCCTATGGGATAACTTGAGATTTAGTGCCTTGGGCTATATGTTGGAGAATGGTTATTAGATATCTTGGTTATGGATCTTTGGTTGGATATTTTGGTTGAACGAGTCGAGGATCGCTTGGTGGGACGAGAATGTTCGATCCTCTCGTCATACCTACTTGGTGTCTGCATGTCACGGACAACCTGTGTTGCACAGGGTTTCGTTTCCTCGAACGGGATGGACTCCGGGGCACCGGAACCATTCGGCCATGGAGGAGACAATGGGTAACGCGTATTGGGCGCGGTGCCGGTAGTTCGATACGACCAGGCGGGTTAGCTACCCAATGCTTGATCGGGTAGGACTGCCTATTGATTAGTCCGATCAATGTCCTTTATGGCTTGGCCAGTGACTTCATATAGATAAGTGTTGGCTTGCTTTACTTTGGTTGGTTTGTGCTTCGTGTAGGCGCGGCCACCTTGCCTCGGCAAGAGTGTGCACTTTGAGATTGGATTGTAAGTTTTGGTTGAGGATGGATATTTCGGCTTGGTTGTTGGTTCGATGACTTATCGTGTTGCTTGGGCTTGAGTAGGACGGGTTGCATGCTAGTTTCCTTCGAGTTGGTTGTGTATTGCTTGTCGATTGGCTTGAGTTGAATGCTTGCATGCTTAAACTGCTTTACAGCTTTCCTTAACATGTCATCCCTATGCCATGAAATGAATCTAGGATTCAACTAGAAAGATCACCATATAACTGTTTGCATTCACTATTTTACTTAGTGTCGGCTTAGACGAGTGGGTTACCCCGCTCACCAGTACGGCTGTGTACTGACCCACGTTTGTGGACATTATTTCAGGTACGCAGGTGTAGTGGCGTTGCTTGGATATACGGGACATGATGTATGAACTGTAAGTACCTTTGTGGGCTAGAGAAAGAGCAAGAGTATTTGATCGCCTTTGAGGCAATCGCCTTTGTGGCATTTCATTTGGACCCTATCGAGAGCTTCGCTGCGTATACTCTGATGTGTGCTTGGTACACAATACTTGACTTTCGTTGCAACTTGGTCGTTTCGATGATAACTTTGGTGTTTGACAACATCGCCTTGTACGAGCGCAACTCCAGGCTCGTACGGCATCACGTTCCGAAGAGAACGATTGTCCTGCGGGAGAGCTGCAACGTGGTGATTCACGTTCAGCGGGGACTATTGAGCTTGCGGGAGATTGGGACGTGATAAATTGGTATCAGAGCGCCTGGTTCATTTCCTCGGACTTGGTCCTTCGTTTCATCACAAACTCTAAATAGCTTCCGCGTGTCGTTTAGCTCTTGGCTCTACTCGGTGCCTCATTGGATGTTTCATGCAATAAATCTATATATTGCTGGTTGTGGCTGCATGTTGTTCTTGGTTGCGTTGCTTTTGTTGGTTTTCGGTAGATCGCTTAGCATCGTTAGGCGTTGTTGCATTCGTGCAACAAGTTGGGTGGCGTTGTTGCATTTGTGCAACAAGTTGAGAGCTGTCGTTGGGTTGGCTTGGCTTGTCGTTCGGGGAGTTTCTGATTGCATCAGTGGATCAGTTGGTTGGCAGACGAGATTGGTTATGCGGCATGTTGTGAGTAGAAGCATCGAATGAGAATGGATCGTTGCACGAGTTGCTCGTGTAGCGAATGTGTTGGATAGAAGTTTGAATTTTGGCTGGGTGTATCACAGAGAGCGTTGCACGAGTTGCTCGTGTGTCGCATTGGTTGAGCAGGTTTGAGTTTGGCTTGGGAATATCAGGATAGTGTTGCACGAGTTGCTCGTACAACAAATGTGTGGAACCGTTGGGTATTGGGTTGGACTACTTGGAAGACGATCGATGCACGAGATTGCTCGTGTTGCGAAAGTACCAGACGGTGAGAATAGCTGGAAGCATTGAGAATGGAACATAGCACGAGTTGCATCGTGAGATTGATGGAAATAGTTGGATAATTCAGGCATTGACTGAGTTTCGTGTCAAACTTGAGTTGGGAATGGTAGGATCACGCATAAGGGATGGTTCGAGCGGATCTTTGATCAGTGCAAAAAAATCGTAATGCGAGTAGCGACTTGATTCGGAGTGGTATATGGGGTACCACATAGTGAGCAAGGCATTGAAAGTATTTTGGATATACATCAATGGGAATTGTCTCAACGGACTCGGGTAACGGGAATACAAGTTGGTGCACATCGGCTGAGTTGGAAAGAATGAAAAATGGAGCAAGCGATTGTTGAGTTGAGCAATCGAGAACGGACTTGTGCAAATGGAAGTATCGTTGGACTTAAGAGATGGACGAGATGGGAACAAGCAATGGAAAGTGTGTTTGAAAATTTGAAGGATTGAGGCAGACAAAGTATTTGAAACAGTTGAGGTAGTCAGATGGAAAGCTGAATACTAGAGTTCGCTTGCACGATTTGGGATTTCTGTAAAACATTCAGTGGAACATTCAATTGGATGCAAAGAGAGAGTTGAGGATAAGGAACGAACATTTGGGATATGCTTGAGCGAAGCCATGGGTAGATCAGAGGATAAGCGAGCACGGACTACGAATTTTGGAAACACATTGGAGCTGTTGGTTGAGCAATGAAACACGATCTTGGTTTGGAGGGGCAATGCGATGGTTTCACACGGACTTGAAGGATTTTGGATATTGCTGCTCGAGAAGTCGACTCGGGTTTAGAGAAAGTGGAATTTTGGGCAAAATGGTGCAATGATGGTAGACGGATTCTCCGGAAGACGTGAACGGATTGAGGCAACAACTAAAGGCAAAGATTATGGCGGACAGACTTTTGATGATAGCTAAACGTGGGAGCAACGTCGGAACAAATCACTGTGTTGTTTGAGCAAGTTGGACGTGCACTGTGAAACACTGCAAACGGATAAGAATTGAGCAAGTCTCGAGTTTCGAGAATCATTGCAAGTGGTAATGCGAGAAGACGAACATGGCAATTTGAAAATTTGATGGATTCAGGACAGAACGACGGATTGATGGAAGACGGTTTCAACGAGCGCAGTTCTCGAACTGTGGCTCGGATAGATAGCAAGACTCTAGGTGGTTAAGCGGCCTTTGGTTGACAGATCGTCAAAGGTAGTGCATGAAGTTCTCGAATTCGGAAGTTCGCTAAGATGGAATGGTTGGATTATGGCTCGGATTTGCAGATGAGATATAACATGGTTCATAATAACTGTCCATCGTGATGACTTACAATTATCGAGCGTAGCTTCGGGACAGCTGACCCTAGCGACTTGACCGCCAGATCAGAGATGAATATTGTAGACCCATAGGACGACCCTTGCGGCGGCGCATTTGGGAATGCGTCGAGGGCAGATGTGAGTAGTGTGTGTTGGAGATTTGGCTTATTGACTGAGTGTTGGATTTGAGAGATCCTTGGGATAGCCTTCAGCTGAAGATGCAGCCGGAAGATCGGAGCGATGGTGGAAATAGCCTAGTCAACTGATGAGATTCGGAGTCGCAGATTTTTGTAGATGGCATCGCCTTTGACTCATCGTGCCCTGGAAGGGAATAACATTCATATGAATTGACGACTGTGAAACTAGCTCGTGAAGTTAAAGCAGCGGCTCATTCAGATCAAATCTTTGCGAATACTGGAAGGGACAGATGTGCCTCAGATTTACAAGATGCATCGAAACTTAGTCTGGGAAGCGTGCTTGTTCAGAAGACGAAGGTGATATCCTGTGCTTCGAGGGAGTGGAAGCAGCGCGAAGAACTATTCCATGCGCAACCTAGGAATTGTGGCGAGTGTGTCCACGTTGAAATCGTGGCGACACTATCCCTTTGGCGTGGCGGCGAGATCTTCGTGGATCACACGAACCTCGATATAGATGTTCACCCAGTGAGGTATTGAGATGGCAGGAAAAATGTGTTGGGCTGAGCTGATCTAAGCAAAGTTTGATATTTGGGTAAGTCGCCTAGTTGGGGTAGTATCAGTTGAGATGATTGTTCGGTGCATGAGATATATTTGGAGATGTTGCTAGTGCGGATTCAGAAATAGTTGGATGGATTGAGTTGGAACACGAACTGATTGAGTCGGTGGAAAATCATCATATTTGAGAATAGCGCCTGAGCGAATATATTGGAATGGAAATCAGGATTGGTTCAATTGGGAGTAAAGCAAATGCATGCCTCGGACATAAATATACCCTTGTAACTTGTTCAAATTTGCTATCGCAAAGCTCGGCTGAAATGCATATATTTTAGGGACGCCTTAAATATGTGTACGATCCAAAACTAAGCGATATGAGGAATTCATATTGAGCTGCAAGGAGGATGTGGGAATTCGGGAATTCGTATTGAGCTGCAAGGAGGATGTGGGAATTCGGAAATTTGTACGAGCGTTCAGCAGAGCGAGATGCTGAGTCAGGATCGTGAGTATGAGAGTTGCATAGAGCAGAGTTATGAATTGGACAAGCGGCATGTGATAGGAATGAGTACCAGCACGGTTCGTGGACGAACATGATTCTAAGTGGTATATTATGTAACGCCCCGCAACCGCACGGTGCGTTACGCTGAGTCGGATTGAATAAAACAATAGCTGGTTACATTTAATTTGTTAGATTTTGGAAAGAAATATTGATTTAGTTGGTTTCATGTACAGATGGCTAGCGGAGTTCGATGATAATCAGGTGTTCGTTCAGAACAGTACTGAGATAGCTGGATGGGAGCGATAATGCCATCTTTCTTAGTCCGATCGGTCGGATGATTTGGAGAGTACGGCCTGCTCGCACAGTCATACCAGTTGAGTAGATCGCGCTTTGCATCGAACCACGGGTTCAAGGGATTGGCCGTATCGGCAGGACAAGATGCTTAACGGAATCAAACATTGTGAGTGTGCTCTTTCCCTTCTCCTCTACTCCTTCATGCCTAATAATATGGAAAACACGTAAAGGCTTGAACACTTGGGCTGAAACTTGGGAATCACTACACTGAGGCGTGCATAGAGTGTACGTCGTTTGCTTGGATAGGATTGTGGCTTGAATTGGTTTGCGTGTATGGCTAGTTGGAGCTAGAGTTGGATTATACATTTGGGGCAGTTAGAGAAGCAGTTGGAATTATACATCTTGGTTGGAATATCGGAAATTCGGGCGAGCGAGCGTGTATCCGTGCACGAGTATCACTTGGGCGCTTTGTTTTGCAAAGCGTGCAGTTGTGGTTCGAAACCGAAAAACTGCATCGGCGAGGGCATTGTGCCACTGTTGCGGCATTGTGCCACAGGATTGTTCTGAGCGTGGGGTGTTGCACCCAATTTGAAACACTGTGTTGAGAAGCGGTATTGTGCCTATGGGATAACTTGAGATTTGGTGCCTTTGGCTATATGTTGGAGAATGGTTATTGGATATCTTGGTTGGATATCTTGGTTATGGATCTTTGGTTGGATATTTTGGTTGAACGAGTCGAGGATCGTTTGGTGGGGCGAGAATGTTCGATCCTCTCGTCATACCTACTTGGTGTCTGCATGTCACGGATAACCTGTGTTGCACAGGGTTTCGTTTCCTCGAACGGGATGGACTCGGGGGCACCGGGACCGTTCGGCCATGTAGAAGACAATGGGTAATGCGTCTTGGGCGCGGTGCCGGTAGTTTGATACGACCAGGCGGGTTAGCTACCCAGTGCTGGATCGGGTAGGACTGCCTATTGATTAGTCTGATCAATGTCCTTTATGGCTTGGCCAGTGACTTCATATAGATAAGTGTTGGCTTGCTTTACTTTGGTTGGTTTGTGCTTCGTGTAGGCGCGGCCACCTTGCCTCGGCAAGAGTGTGCACTTTGAGATTGGATTGTAAGTTTTGGTTGAGGATGGATATTTCGGCTTGGTTGTTGGTTCGATAACTTATCGTGTTGCTTGGGCTTGAGTAGGACGGGTTGCATGCTAGTTTCCTTCGAGTTGGTTATGTATTGCTTGTCGATTGGCTTGAGTTGAATGCTTGCATGCTTAAACTGCTTTACAACTTTCCTTAACATGTCATCCCTATGCCATGAAATAAATCTAGGATTCAACTAGAAAGATCACCATATAACTGTTTGCATTCACTATTTTACTTAGTGTCGGCTTAGACGAGTGGGTTACCCCGCTCACCAGTACGGCTGTGTACTGACCCACGTTTGTAGGCATTATTTCAGGTACGCAGGTGTAGTGGCGCTGCTTGGATATACGAGACATAATGTATGAACTGTAAGTACCTTTGTGGGCTAGAGAAAGAGCAAGAGTATTTGATCGCTTTTGAGGCAATCGCCTTTATGGCATTTCATTTGGACCCTATCGAGAGCTTCGCTGCGTATACTCTGATGTGTGCTTGGTACACAATACTTGACTTTCGTTGCAACTTGGTCGTTTCGATGATAACTTTGGTGTTTGACAACATCGCCTTGTACGAGCGCAACTCCAGGCTCGTACGGCATCACGTCCCGAAGAGAACGATTGTCCTGCGGGAGAGTTGCAACGTGGTAATTCACGTTCAGCGGAGACTATTGAGCTTGCGGGAGATTGGGGCGTAACAAGTGTTGTCCATGCAAGAGTAACAAAGGAGCGTTCCAGAAGTTCGTGATTTTGAACTTTCTGGTCCCTGGGAGCAGATCGACGGATATAGGTCGAATCTTGCTTTGAGCAAATGTGGTTTTGACTACCCCAGCGAGACCTTTTCTGTTTTGTCTTCTTTCATTGTAGCTACTTGGTTGCAGTTTCAATTCTGATTTTTAGAAGTCAGTTTGTAATCTTTTATTTTCTGGGTTTGCAAGTATGGGAATGCCTGACCTATGTGAAGCTTTCTGACATCAAGATTCAGAAGTTGGGAACAAGGACTAGAAAAACTATATTCATAGGTTATGCTGAGAAGAGTGACGCTCGTAGATTCCTTGATCATGAAACAAATCAAGTCAATGAATCTCTCGATACTGAATTCTTCAAAAGACAAGTTCGCCAGGCATAAGAACATCGTTCTAGCGGATCTTCCGGAGAACGTTGTGAACACAGAAAAAGCTAGCACTTCTAAGTTATAGTCCAAGAAGAAGCACTTGAAGATGCAATATTTGAACCAGAACTTGCGGAGCTATCATCAAAGCGAATAAGGAGGTCGGAGGACTTCGGTGAAGATTTTGTCACCTATCATGTGGAAGCATATATGCTTACCTATAATGAGGCGATAAAGACCAGAGATGCTGATTTCTGGAAGGAGACGATCAATGACGAGATTGACTCCATAACATCCAATAACACTTGGGTGTTGGTCAATTTGCCTGAAGGGGAAAAACATATCTGATGCAAATGGATCTTCAAGAAGAAGATGAAAACATACAGAACTGTTGATAAGTTCAAGGCTAGGCTAGTAGCCAATGGGTTTTCTCAGAAGCAGATGATTGACTACTTTGACACTTATGCTCCAGTTGCACGGATGACAACTATCAGGATGCTGATTGTTCTGGGTGTTATTCACAAGCTGGTGATACATCAGATGGATGTCAAGACATCATTCCTAAATGAAGATTTGACCGAACAAATTTACATGCAGCAGCCGAAATGTTTTGTCGTTATGTGCCTTGAAGACAGTGTGCAAGCTGGTAAAATCTCTGTATGATCTTAAGCAAACTTCTAAGCTGTGACATGAAAAGTTTGATAAGGTTATTAGATCAAATGGCTACAGGGTCAGCGAGACAAATAAAAATGTTTACACTAACTTCGCTAACGGGAGATGGTGGTCGTTTGTCTTTATATGAACGACATACCAATTCTCACAGAGACAGAAGTTCCTCTCATCCAAATTTAATATGAAGGACATGGGAGATGTTGACGTTATCATCGGAATAAAGATCATCCAGACAAAAGAGTGCTTACTCTGTCACAAGCTCATTACGTAGAAAAAATGCTTACAAGGTATGGTTATCAGGATCTTCCAGGGATCGATACTCCATATAGATGTAACAAAAAACTGAAACCAAATCCAAGGAAAAGCGACAGACAACTGGAATATTCTAGTGTCATCGGGAGCCTGATGTACGCTATGGGTGCAACTAGGCCTGATATTGCTTTTGTCGTAGAGATGATGAGTCGGTTCACGAGCAATCGAGGTATAGGGCACTGGAAAGCTGTGAAAAGAATATTGAGGTATGCTTTGGATTGACATATGCACATGGATTGTGGTAGCCCATATGGTTGGGATGGTGAGATTTTTTTCAAGAAATGGAAGGATCGAATTCTCGTGTAAACATTTGTTACTCAATTCTTTGGAATTTTTCTTAGGAGCTAAGTCCCGAAGTGGCTTAAAAACTCAGACTCGGGATCGAAAAAATTGCGCAAAGTGGCATTTTGATGGCGCACTTTACACTTCGCACGTACGCATTGGGTGCAGAGTTGACGCTTTTGCGCTTGGTTGAGTGCAGGCTCTTGTGCGAGGCGATCTGCGCACGGCTGATGCTACCGCTGTCTGTGCGGGCGGCTGCTGCATTAGGCTGTCTGCAAGGGCGTCTGTGCGAAAAAGTTTGCACGGACGTCCACGCTGGGCAGTCTACACCGGGAGCCTGCGTGGTGCTGTCTACGAGGGGCTATTGCTGCGTAGATCTTCTGCGCCTATGGCTGTTCGGTTACTCCAGAGGAGTATCTGCTCATTAGTAGGGGGTGTTACTGCTCTAACCGCCCACATAATGGGCAGTTAACTCCGAATTAACTGCATATTATTGGTAGTGGGTTGCTCATAGGGCTGTCTCATCTATATATGTTTTGATATTCTTCACTTTAAGAAACTATATAGTGAAAATGTGATGCTGGAGCAGAGTTGGAGCAACGAAGTTCTGTTCATTTGAGGAGTCCAAGTGTTGTCCGTAAGAGTAACAAAGGAGCGTCCTATAAGTTTGTAATTCTGATTTGTTGGTTCCGAGAAGCAGATCGACGGATATAGGTATAATCTTTGCTTTGAGCAACGGTGATTTTGACCACCCTAGCGAGATCTTTCCTGTTTTGTCTTCTTTTATTGTAGCAACTTGGTTGTAGTTTCAATTGTCTTTTAGAAGTCAATTTGTAATCTTTTGTTTTCTGGGTATGCAAGTGTTGTTGTAAGTGTTGTAATTTTCGGTTTTTCATGTACTTTGTACATATATTATAATCTGGGGAATAACAATACCCCTGGGCCGTACCTGATTGGTGTTCCCACGGCATGTTTGCTATCATTCTGTACCAATTCTTGCTGACAATTCCAAGAGCTTCCACGATGTAGGTAAAGAGGATAGCTGAGGTGATTCGATTCATAGCCACCACCTGTACATCACTAAGAACAATCACAAAAACAATAGAAGATGAACAACCATGAGTATCTTGACCGTTGGTATGTCAAACAATAGCATGTAAAAGAATAAAGCCGCATTTGCTAAAAAAAACTAAATTGCAACTTCATACCCTCAACTATCCAAGTTTTTCAACTTGATATCCTATACTTTCAAATTAGACAACTTAATAACTCAACTATAATTGTACAACTTAATACCCTAACAATGTTAAAAAAATCACAAATAACAAAATATCGCTTATTCTCTCCCCCTCCCTCTCTCCCTCTTCCTTTCATTCTCTCCCTGATTTTCTCTCCCCATCCACAGCGCCAGCAACTCCAGGCTGAGCCCAAACCATCGTCGGTGACCCATGCTCGTCACTTACACCCAAACAAACTCCTCCACATTCACCATTGCCTCCTTCCATGAGTGCAACCTTCATCCCAAACAGACCCCTCGTTCTTCCCTCTCCCTCTTCTCTATAGTGCCTCGCTCCCCGAACGGAAATCATTATTATGGAACACTGTCGGTATTGGTTGATCGGGACAGATTAAATTAAGATATTTTTCTCGTTATAGATTGGCTTCTTTGGAATCAAGTCTCATTTTCAGTGGATCGTATCTCGAGAAAGGAATCTATATGAGAATCACTAGAGACTTTTCCATTGCTTGTTTTCTTGACCGTTTTCACTATCGTTTTGCTAATGTTTTTTCAGTTGGTTTTGTGAATGCATTTTCATGAATATTTTCGATGGTTTTTATTGTTTTTGTTCTTCAATTTGAGCATTCATATCGAATTCTGGAAGAAAGAGTAGAAAATGTATTGACCGTTTGTTGGTGCAAATGCAGGTCATCGCGTAAGTGAAGTGTGAGCAAGGCGTCGAAGATCTCTCTCTCAGTTATTCCCCAATAGTGAGTGACTTTGACCATTCTTTCCATGTCTTCACACTTAATCAAAATGACTCTCTTGTTGTGTGTTCCGATCAACAATACCGTAACAAAAAGAATCCAGATAAAAAGAGAGTAGGCTTGATTACTTGATGCTTGTCCCATAGAAATATGAAATGATCGTACTGTAGCATGCTTGTCCACTATAAATGTATATCATATTTCTATTATAGCTAGAATTAATTCATCTATAATAGTGCAATGAGTAGTACAGACTTTACAATGCGAGAACTTCAGACAGGTAGATCATGCTATCAGCAATTATTGTGTGGTTATATTCAATCTATATTGTCTTGCATGCTTTGTTTATTTACTTCTTAGACATTGCATGGTTATGGACAACTTGTTCACAAGGGTATGGTTCCTCGAACGATCGCTAGGGTATTGGGACCAATTCGGCCTAGGGGGAAGAGGGATAGCTATGCTAGCGACCTGGCACGGGTGATTCAGAAACTTTCACCGGGGCTCGCTTCCGTGCTGAAATGATTGTCGTCTAACCATGCTATAGTCCTGGATAACTTGTGGTGCCAGCAACCTTCATATCTATTTATTGTCGCACTAACAATGTTTAGTCCACAGAAAAGAACATGGTAAGAACTTTGCAGGGACAATAAATCGATCGTGGGTATCACTGTAATTGGTAATGCATATCACTATGTTGTTTCAATTCTATCGCATGCTCTATAAAAATTGAACTAAGGCAAGATAAAAAGATCACATAATAATATTGCTTGCTGTCACATATACCGTATTGATTTGGTTGGTTGGGTTAACTCGCCCTCCCCAGTACATTTCAAATGTACAGGTTCTGCGAATCAAGAGGGTGACGCGAGGAGCTGAAGGTCAGTCTCACCCAAATACGGAAGTGTGTGCATAGCGCTTTTGAAGCTTCCAGTTGTCTTATGAAGACCTCTACATAAGGTGTACATATATATTTTGTTTCTAATAAAGGGACATGATGTATGAAATGATGTAATCTCGTTTTGATGTTCGAAGTTGTAAGTCCGTACGACATCCCTTGTACTCAACTATGTATCAAATGTAAAATATCAATGAAAGTGTTATTTTTTCATATGTCATGTGTTATTCAATTTCTCTGCGTAACTCGGTTGCACACACGGGCATGCCTTATATAAGTGCAAATTATACTTGTACGGCCTCGCGCCCAGTGACGACTTAGCGATTATACGAAATCGGAACGTGGCATTCTCTACGTGCAGATGGTTGACTGCAATGGCGACCTCACGTCAATAGGGTGGTCGCGGAGAAGACCCATTCGCGATCCAAGATGGCATGGCGCTAGCGCTCGCTTGAACGTGCGACTTCTCGCCACCGACCGACCCATGGCTATACGCATGTCCCCGTGACCGACCCGACCCGACGAACTCCCGACACGCGGGAGCAGACTGCTGAGACATGTCTCCCGCCTCGCCATTGCACACCTAGCCAATATCGGTCGACGTTGCTCGTTGACCCCTTCTTTTATAGTAAGTTACGATGCTCCTCGCTGCTAGCCCAGAGCAACCGCCTCCAACGGCTCCATCTTCTGCGGCACATGAAGCGGGGGAAACGAAGGAGGGAGGGGAGGAGGCTAGGATTATGGTTAAGAGAGGAGGTTTAAAAAGGAGACGAGGGGGTCCGGGGAGGAGAGGAAGGGGGAGGCGTAGTAGGGAGTGCCGACGTAGGAGGCGGCGGTCCTCCGAGATGTTGCTGCTCTCTAGATCGAGAAAGAGGAAGGAGAGAATGAGAGAGAAGGATTGAAGGGTAATTTGGGGTAGTAGTAGTAGTATTAATAATAATAATAATAATAATAGTAATACTAATAATAATAATAAATTATTACGAGTAATTTGGTCAAAATATTATTATTTAATTTTATTAAAATGAAAAACTAACCCCTGACTGTCGGAGGGTGTCGACTTAAACATATGAAATAGTTGAGGATAGTGGTCGATATGATATTAAAGTTTAGGGTATCAACTTAAAAACTTAAATAGGTTAGGGTTAAAATTTAGCCCAAAAAAAAGAAGTATAGTTCTGCAGTTCGCTCGTCTCAATCAGTTTTTAAGTATAAATGAGTTTTGACGACATATATTTCTCCAATCG